>OX104059.1:25762966-25784519 GCA_944474145.2 Dicrocoelium dendriticum | reverse complement strand
TTCTTCTCCTCGGAGATCATCCAGCCGATCCAGTATTAACCAGAATTTGTGCAATTAGTATACACTAAGCATATATGGATTTTTGCTTATGAAATAACAAGTAATTCTTTGACAAATGGGAAAAGGCCATTTTTGGCACACACAATGTATATAATTAATTTGAAAGATTGATCTTACTGATTTTATAAGATATATGGTATTTCCTAATACCTCTTTCGTTTTTGCAATACTAGTTCAGGAAACCGTCAAATACGAATCGGAATATACCCATTTTTCCAAATGTCTACTCTATGCTTCGGATTTCGGAAGACTATATTAATTGGAAACTACTACTTTCTATCAGTTGGGCTCATTTTTAGTGAATCTATAATGTAGCAAGCAAAATATTTATATTATTTATATATCAATAATTTACAGAGCAGAAACGTAGCTTGAAACCAGACAACTTATATAATTACTTCGTCACCATGCATAATTAAAACAGATAGTAACACTTAGTAACAAGAAAAGACGAAGTTCAACAGATTAATGAAACGTGTCTGAATGTAGTGCCGATAAGTATAACCAGCACTGTGGTTACAGACAAACCGAAAACAAAGCGGGTGTCTTTCTTATAAATACCAGGACAGCCTGATGCTGCCTTTTTATTTTTGTACACAAAGCACTGGTCTTATCCGATTAACGACAAAAGCCTGGGCTTACCGAAACTGTCTGAAATTTATATGATGAAACATGAACTTAAACGCATTTTTGAATTTATTTCGGTGACCTGATATAACTACGTGTCTATGGATCACAGAAGCCGGCGGCCTGCTTAAGGCGTACTCTGACTTGGGCTTGCTTGCTGAATACTCACGCATGAAAATGAGTTTATAGCATGCTAGTTTACTTAAGCGCTCAGTGTTCCGTTGTATCTGCACAAGAAAATAAGCCCACAGTTATATACGAAAACATATATGCAAATGGAGATAGCCCAGGTTGCTGAGGCTGCTTTGGTGAAGAAAAATATAGCTTGTGATTTTGGACGATTATTACAAGTTTGGCAGTCGAGCTATTTCTCTGTGCTGCCAAAACCTGACTTGTTTTTCTTGAAGAAACCATGTGATTATTAATGGGCAGGATTCTTAATGAAGATTTTTTAAAAAGAGTAGATACAAGAAATTTTGCTTCACGGTTTTAGCTGTATTGCTGGATAACTGTTGGGGCAGCAATTGGGTAACAGCCTGCTGATATTTCGTTCTAATTCAGGGGGCTAGGAAATCAGTTAAACATAACGTTCTGTGCTTAAATAGTGCTTTTACCACACAACAACCACATATCAACCAACAAGCGAGTTCATTCATTTTGGGTGCGTTCCTCATCAAATGTTTCGGCATAAACGGCACTTCGCTCTTGGACTTTTTGCACTCATATTTAACTGTGGCGTATTTGATCCCTTCAGCTTTACGCGGTTATACTTAGCACAGTTGATGACGTGATGTTGTTGAATCATCGGCATTTGGAGAATAAATTGGGATTCGAATGTGATATAATGCAACGATCTTGCTGTACCAATGTATAATGATTAAAAACCAGCTGGTATTTGAACTAAATATGTTATCGGGTGCAATTATGTTAACCTTTTTCTCGTTGCTAAAAATTATAGTGCAGTGTTCAGAAATAAACGCTCCACTAGCAGGTGTTGTTGAGCGATTGTTTGCTAGAACATACATAGGTTAACGGACGGGAGCTACTTAACATAAAGCTTGTATTTTAATGGCCCACAAGTAATTAATTCCGAGGTTGCTTACGAAATATTTATAGCAATATGTTCAATTTTCCTTGCGTAACCTTATTTAATTTCGAAAAGCCGTGATTTCTTAGGACCATAACACAAAACTTAACAGTGCAAATGGCTCATATGCCCTGAAGACGTATTGGAAACTACTATAGCGATATGACGATTTTTATTGAGGTTAAAGTTGAAGTATATGGAAATATAGTCAACTGGTTTTTAACTGATTATTGGAATTTCCAAAGGAAGTTAACACTGTGCATCATCGATATGTAGAACTTAAAATGTTCCAGGATGTTTTGTGTTAAAAATAAAATGAGTTTGAATTTCTAATCCCATTTGCTGCCTTTTGGTCATTTTAACAAAACTTCAAGTACAACCATGAATTAAATTATTGTAAATTCACTGTTTATTCCGTTAGTAATCCACATAACAGCTTTGATTAATTTGCCGATATAGAAAACAATATTTCCATAAATTTATAATACCTATATGACCTATTAATAAGAAGTATTCCTTGTGAAGCTAAAACCTTAACATTTTTCAAGAGAATGGATGAGAAAGTAATCGTGATATACACCGTTAATATAGGGAGATTATAACATTGTCTAGGATAAAATATTTAAATGCCCTATGCGCTAGCAGCAAATGTATCAGAGATAAGCCAATAACAATAGTAATAAAAAGCAAATTTTGCAGGCGCATCTTTTTGCAGTGTTCCATTAATCATAATAATTTTGCTTATTACGGGAAACAGGTGACCTGCTATTTAATAACATGTAACTATTGTTACCTAGGAAAATACATTATTATTCGTGCATGTTACACCGCAGTGAAGACCAAACATATCGACACATCAGTTAGTTTAGAAATAATAAATAACATTATGCTGACAGCAATATTGCCTATATTTTTGACATCGACTTTAATTGATGTTATTGCCAGGTTACCCATTATTATATCTTCAAAAATATATCATTTACGTATGAAAATGGGATAGTTTAATGTAAGTGCTTCTGCGAAATAGACGCCAGTTGATTGACACGACTCAAATTATGAGGAATGTAACTCAGGCTCGCAAAATTTTGTGGAAATTATTTGCTCTAGGGATCAATGCAATGTTTACGATGCCATTATGAAAAACCTAAAATACCCATTCGAACATATTTTCCATAAAAGTTTACTAAACTTTCATTGAAAATGCAGCAAAGGTGTCCACTCATCCCATCAAAGCAATACACATGCAAACGGTTCCAATGTCGGTTTTCTTGCTTTTTGTCTTCCGCCAAGCACTACTTATTTTGTTTCTGAATATAAGTATACAGGCTAGGGTCACAACCACAAAAATTAGTTACCACAAGAAGAAAAAAAGCATCAGCTGGCTTGCCAATTGTGTGTGCATTATTAGCACTGACTACTTTAAAAAAGCCAGGTGTCCAGGATTTATTTTGTCTCTACAAACGTGGTTAATTTAGGTCGCATCCAGGGCCTGGTTTCTAAGTCTGTGACGAAGGTATAATTATGTATTATTTGATAGTCGCTTTTATATAGATAAAATAAGCGATGTAGATGCAGCAAATCTGATTTTAACGTTCAACATTACGTTGCTTTTTATTCTCTATCATTTTATAATTTTGCTCTCGTTCTTGATTGCTGAAGCAATGCAAATATAATCATTGCGTAATTGACTTAATATCTTATAGGCAGGATACCAAAGTGTGCTCTTGCTCTTATCATCTATTTTGCTTTTACCTAAGACAAAGTGTAAATTGCAAAATAATGGATAGTGTCAGGTAGATTATTATAAAGAAAGAATATTTTAAAGACTTGTAGGCACTTAGCAAACAAATATGTTTCAACTTAAATATACGTTTTTGTGCATCCAAAAATAAAATAATTTTTTACGATTAAGAATATGAGCATAAATCTAGATATACAACCTGCGCCGGTTAAGGTTTAATAATTTAAAAATATTAAATTTATCAGCAGACTTTCCGGTCGATTAAAAATAATATGATTTTAACAAATTTACATTTCACGACTTTGTCCTAACTAACTTCGGCAAAAATTAGTCAACAGCTGCGGTTATTAGCACAAATAATACATTTTCAAAACATAATGTATTCTAGGCATTATATTTAACACAATTATGTAGACAATTGATATTTCGCCTTAAATAATTTGTCATATATATCAAACTTTTCAAAATTCTCTTTTGATCAGCTATTTGCACTATTGTATTAAATATAGTTTTAAAGTCAACAGGGTGCTTAAGTAAATTCTTCTTATATATGAATTGGTTGTTATCTATACAATGATTAACCTATTAAATAAATATTACACGAAATAATTAAGCCAGCGTTTAACCGATATCTGAAAAGAGAAGAAGTGCTGTTTTATGACATTACGAAAAAGAACATGTTAATAATAAAATTAAAAGTCTTCAGGAATAGTATACACCATTGTATCACACGCAACAGGATTGCATTTTCGTAAAGGTAACTCGTAAATAATTTCGGAAGTGAAGTGCTTATCCTATGCAAAAGTCAATACAATATCACTGCGTGTTCTCAAATAAACGTAAAGTTGTTATGTGTTTATGAACATATTTTCAAAACTGTACTGTTTAGTTCATATTGTACAATTATTTCTGACAAACCTTATCTGTATTTTCTGTCTGTATTAGTACACTGTGAAGGAGTTATTTGCAAAAATTGTTCTTTCAGGCGGCTTACAATATCTCTGTGCACATAGATCTATAGCCTGAAATAAATATCCTGCGTTATCAGCCTTTCAATTCAGCCTTGTTCTTGTTTGAATTATATACCCTTTGCTATCACATAACATATCATTCAGGATAGTTGCTTAACTAATTATCGGATAAAATGTAAACGTTTACCAGTGAAAAAGAAATAAAGCACAGACATCTAGCAAGGATAACCAATATATATATATATATATACATATATATATATATATATATATATATATATATATATATATATATACCAGTATGCAAGGCACACGTAAACATTTGCAAACATTTTTGACGTTTTGGCGCGTCTAAAAATGCTGATATGTCAAATGGCTTATCATGTAAAAAATATTTTTCCGATTAAAACGACGATTCTAATAGCAACATAATCTGGTGTTAAGTAAAATGAGAGCGAACGGTGCAACATTTGGTCGATGACAAGATTTCAATGCGACTTAGCTATACTAGGAGATGTGACCCAGATGATGGTACATACATTCTATATTGTCAAAGGTAATGTAAAATATGTGGTATTACAAATAAGGTAAGTAGTATGGCGCTGCTGTAAAATGTATTTAGACCACCATACATTTGATTCATAAGGCCTGTAGTATGGATATTCTGCTGCACCATACATTATCTCTTTTATTATTCAGAGGGGTGATAAATTTATTACGGCAGTGCGATAAAGAATTTAAGACTTAAATTGCATGTCTGTGCAAATTATGTGCTGTTTCCACACTATACTGTGTCTGGAAAATCAGACGGGCGGTGGCGTAACACGTTGTGCTCTAAGAAGGCGAGCGATTTGAGCACGTTCAACAGTCGTGATGATTGGTAGATGCATTCCTTGTAGATTAAAGTTACAGCAATATGTTGATAGTTATTCACACAACATATGGTAATACCATATGTTGTTGGTATTACCATATGTTGTGTGCATAACTATCAACATATTGTCGTACATTTAATCTACCAAGAATGCATCTACCATTCATCACGACTGTTGAACGTGCTCAAATCGCTCGCTTTCTTAGAGCACAACGCATTTTTGATAGTGTAATGGTAATGTGTCAGATGGCTGTCTGCTACCACACACCACACTTTCACGGCATTAGCTACCTATTAACACAAATCTACACTTAGACAGACAAAGAAATGGTATACACGAAACCTTGAGTGGCTAAGCGATATCAACCAACAAAACTAGGAGAATAAACCGGCATGACCGTTTAACGTAGACGTAGCTATGTCAAATAACGATCGGTTGATGTGTTACCACTAGTACCTGAGCCACCACTTCTAAAAGCTGCGCATTAAAACGGTGCAAGAACGAAAACGCTAATGAATTTGCTCCAGCCAACCAACTCCTAGGTATGAAGGTAAATAGTCGTCCGCAGTATACCGGACAAACTCAGACTTGGTTATAAATACATCTGGAAAGCGGGATCACAGCTACTGCATTGACCGAGCCCTATGACATTGAAATCAAACGAAAAAACAAAGTGGGCTATTTTATGTTGGTACACAAATGGATAAAATTATTTGCCGATAACATAATTAACATTACGTGGCTCTTTCTTAAATAATTACACTAAAAATATCAAGTAAAAATCCGATAAATATACTTTCATACACATAAGCAAAAACATATAAGAAGCAAGCCACTGATTTAGCATGTTGTTCTTGTTACCTAGGCGTCAACACATGCCTGATAAATCGCTTCTTGATCCGACATTTTGTTACATAGTTTTCTTACGCGCTGAATACTATACATGTAATACTGCTTCCGTTTAGTTAGGTAGCAATTTAAATTTATATAGTATAAGATTTGCAGGAAATGAAGAAGACGTAGCACATTTGCTTTGTCCTTAGCCATTACCTTTCAAATCCATTTCGTTATATGGCTTTAAATAAAAAGTAAATACCGTTCACTGGATTTTATTATGAGAACAACCGTACTGCTGCAAATTTAAGGAAAATACTGCGTGATATGCAGTCCGTATTTATATGCGAACCGTGCATAATTTACCAAATTAATATTTAGCATAATATTTTAATTTATACACTCTCAAGTAAATATTGCATGAATATTCGGTACTTTCAGATTTGAACATAAAAAGCAATTCGCAAAAAGACGTTTTAAACATTGCTTGAGGTTTTGATAACGTGCTGTATTTCTAATGATTTTCTTATGCTATGGTAAGCAGACGTAGACAAGCGCAAGATGTACTTTGTAGATCCTGGCAAGCACAATTATATTGTTTATCAGTTTTCAAATTTTATGCAGCTTGCATCAATAGCCGCGCAGATATTCTCAGCATAATTAAAAATATAAGATGCTATATATGCGCCAATTCCTCTTCATTAATATGTGTCTATGCACATATTTAATTCGGACATTACAAGCAAAATCACACAGACTTAATTCGGTTAATATAATGTTTACTTTCCAACTGCTGACAAGCTACGTAGCGACACATATTTAGGTTAGGAACCGACCGCGATTTGCTTTAGTAGTGCTCCTCAGTGGTATGCATCTCCTCGGGCCCCTATTAGGGATCGAACAATTGACCGCTGAAGACAGATTTTATCCTGCTAGCAGCTTAAGCCACTGAGCCATGCCGGATGCTGTCTGGCCTTTAAAATTTGCAATTTAACTGGGATATAGCACGGGCTATCTTCCAGTGCCATGCAGGTTACCAAGCAGATAAAAGTGGCGAGACACAAAATGTCATTAATTCCTTTCATTGTACGCGGCATCCACAGGATTTAAAACTAGGGGAGGCTAACTTTTCATTATAAATGAACATGAGGAAATGTATTATTAATTGTAAGGTTTTCGATCCAGTTGCGCACATGTTAAGTAGCACAGCCTAGTACTGAAAAGCGCCGAGCACGTTTCGCCCTTTTGTGACTCCTCAGTGGTGCGCATTCCCAGGTTTTACTAGTATGGATCAAACCCAAGACAATTATAGGCAGATATCAACTATTCAGTAGCTTAAGCCACTTAGCCATGGGGATGTCTGTTTGGATATCAATGACGAGCCCCAGTAGAGGGTAAGTTGTCTGGTGATTTTCTGGTCTAGGCTGTGGTGTGTAGCAAGTGAGCAGCTTGGACGAAACATTACATCTACAAGTTAAAAATCCTTCTCCTCGTTATTAATATAATAAGCAGCCGTTCTTGTTTCAAATTCGATTTTATCGATTGCGCTGCGTGTCAGTTGCCAGCATTAGGTAAAATTGCTTCTTAGGCTCCCAAGAAGAAATATGGATATTTATCGAGTTACTTTGCTCAAAAATGTTCATCAAGCTATATGTTACCTTAGTCATCCCGGAGTTCCTACTTTGCTAACTTTGCGGTAAAAATCAAAAACAGATTTCAAAATTAATGAAAAAAGCCAACGGTATATTGTGTACTGTCCTAGTTTACGTACGCCATTGTAAATTTAAGACTGGCTAACAAAATAATTATTAAGCATGATTTTTATTTATTCATTCAGTTATAGCCTCAATAGTTGTTTATTTGGCAGCTTAGGCGTAAGTGGTCATAAAACAGGACAATTTAAATAATTGGAAGTAAAACTGGCAACCTTAGTGAAGTGGTCATTGTCTTAGTATGCTACGTGTATCACAATTTACCCCAAGATTCTGATGAAAGAAATATACAGTAAAATGTTTTAATTCTGCATTGGGATGGAGTTATAAATTTAAATGATTATATTATGCATGTAATCACGCTAAACATAAAACTTTGCTTTCAGTTAAGTAAAAATATAACCTACACTAAAATTCTATCCTGAGAAATACACAGGGACATCAGGCACATTATTCCACCGATGTACTAATTAACATAGCAGGTTCTAGAATATATTTGGAGGTAGAAGGGAAATAGAAATAAAACATATTTGGATGGGAAACAGCCAGATTTATTGTATAAAAATATCACATTTATTTTTGTAAATTTTCACTTGAAGTTTATGTACCACATAGACAATACCAAATTTATTATTAAAAAAATATTGCCTGCTTTGCACGAGGATTTATGCATGTTAAGTAGGAGGATTGCAAATCTATCCTTGGGATGATTAATGGGAAATGGAAAAATGAGAAATATGCTTGAGTTGTTATTTATGGCCCAAACATAGAAGGGAATAGTTATTCTTAAAGAGCTTAGCCCTTACCATCGATATTAAACATTAATTTTATGTAGATAAATGAATTTAATTTAAACAAAACGTTTTAATTTTTACTGTGTTGTAAAATAGACATTCAGATTGTGCTCGTTAATTTAATGAATGTGAATGAAAGTAATTATCTAATTTATATCTATGGGACTGCCCTGAGTGTAGGTCTGCAAATAACATCACATTTTAGTGGTATTAGCGCATATGTTCAACAGACCAGTGCAGTTCTTATAACAGCGGGCACTTTAACATGTTTTTAATCTCATGCTTCAATGCAGTTTGTTTTGTTCGCTGCTTAGCACGGTACTCATTTTAGCACTTAGAAGGCATGATGAAACTAAAATCATCGTTATGTATTTTGACAACGCAAAATTAGTGGGATATAATAATAATACATCATGAACACATGCAATAACAACTGAAGCCTTTTAACCAATTTTCTTACCGACGATACAAAATTCGGGTTTGTTTTTAGAGTACACCTAAGGCTTGCAAAATGTGTTATCACTTTGAGCGCCGTCAAATTGGTATAGGAGATTCTACTGCACAAAACCTGATGCCGCTTTTTATCTAGAAGCAACGTACCATGTAGAAGCGCATTTACCACAAGTGACGATTCAACTCCAAACATAGTTTAAATTAATCTGTCCTGCAATACACCAGCCCGAGTAACCTCCTTTTCATTGTTCGGATTTATCCACTTGTTTTTTTGTGCGAACGTCGAAACCGTAACGACAACTAAAATGACTGAGGTACATAAAAATAAATTTACTAAATATTCGCCGAAGTACCACCAAACATCAGAAGCCAACGTGAATTATTACGAGAACTGGCACTTCACCCTGAACTTATCTACCATGAAAAAATAAAATAGCTATTTTTATAGTATTACAATAAGTATTACGAAAGCATATATAATTCGGTACACAGGGTTAGCTTTTGCAATGCAATCTAAAACAAATGCGAAATCAATTATTTACATATCCCACAAAATCAATGAATGGTTACCAAAACGGTCACTAATAGGCAGATTGAAGAGTCAAAGCACCTAGCAGCTAAAAGTTTAGGTTTACCATCCACTCTCTGCCATTTATTATTTTACACAACCATCCTGAATAGCGTTAGTGTCTGATTCGTTAGTGTAACAATAAACGACAGCCAAGCAACTCCGTAATTTTCAGGCATAGACACGCACCCGAAATCCGCAACCACAAATACGCTTATAACCTCTAGTGATCTCAACCACGTGTACCGTATAGTACAATTCATTCTCAGAAATCCATTCGTACTTCGTGTTAAGCATAGGCATGGATACCAAAACATGAACGAACATGAAGTTCACTGTCGCTTGGATTGCTCCCGACAATATTATTCGCATGTAGCTTAAAAATAACAAGTACCATGTATTGACTACCTGACAAGAAATCGAATATCATCGACAATGTTGATACACAATTAGACTACTCTCTGGTGTCGTATGCACCTTAGAATAGATATGTGTATCTACTAATCATTGCTTTTCTTCAATATGCGACCTAAAAATGCAATAATGGTAAATGTCTGCGAGGAAGAGTTTCTTGGCGCGGGCACACATATTTTTATTTGGGTGAGGAGCTTCAATCTGCTCTCGTTCGATGCATTAGCATAATTGACGAGCAAGTACCTTTTTGCTCGTAATATGTAAGGGCCGTTGCATTGTTGCTTAAAAATGTTACCATTCACACGCGAATCATATAAGATGCGTCACATAATTATATGGACCATGTTTTCAACAACGAGGAACAAGTGCGCCATACCTTAATTATATAGGTACTATCTGCCCATAGTCATCATCTAATTTTTCCTAACGATACCACTGGAATCAGTGAGAAAAGCTACCAGTCTGACGTTATGAGCGTTCATAGTATTCTGTTTGACATCGCTCATTTAACCGAGTAGTTCTTTCAAGCATTTGATTTGCGCGATAATACCTAAGTCTTGTTGCCACCAAATTCACTAGGCTAATTTTAAGGCGCCAAAATGCACTGTCCTGTAGCTGAAGCAAATGACGTCTTTGGAATAAAGCCGGTCTCGACCATATATGAAATTAATTGATTCAGTCAAGCGCACTTTCAAGGACTGTCCAAATAACCAGTTATTGGGTAACTGCAAAATACATCAATCTGAATGCAGCAAGTTGAGTTGCAATAAAACATTTATACTTATAGCATAGCTATGAATTATAAAATGCTGTACACACACGTAAACAGCTTTGAGGTTCTCGTGTGCAACCTCAGTCATAATGCTACAATTGGTCCAGCGCTAACATAACCACACGGTAAGCATCATCGATAATAGTGCACCATCACATAGGGTTATCCAATCATGACACGGCTCCCAAGGCCTCAACGTTTAAATCACTCATATTGTTGGCAGCAAATGTGATGAAAACAACATTGACATGGCGCGAGCACTAAAGCAAATTTTGAGAGGTATAACGGAAGGCTTCAAAGACAGTCGTCAGGAACATGCCCCAACAAGTGCTACGTTTCAAAAAAGCCCTAACGACAAATGTGGACAGAAGGGTTAATTTGAATAACAAAGGTATGTTTGGCACGGAGCCTTTTAACTTCCGTTTTATTATTCATCTGAATTGCTAGTAGGTAGTAGCGGAGAGGCACCAATTGATTAACTTAAGAGCGACCTCATCCTATGGTCATAGCAGCACATATTCCGATAAAAACGTTCCTACGATAAAAATATTACCAGCCGAATCAAGCTGAATGGTACCGCACCTAAAATATTCCGAGTATCGAATTTTTAAGAGGAGGAGGCGCACCGGGTTATAAGATGCAGTATCAGTGAAAAGATTTGATTTCACAAATAAGGCGGACTGGAATATGTGGCGCATATAATGAAAGAAAAGTGTCGGAAATGTCAGAATTAACTCCACACAATAACGATAACTGTCAATACTGCACACATGCAACACACAAAACATACACTTGCACACACCTTTTCAAGCATTATTCTTCTAAAATCCTTCAAAGTCTTTAGTTGTAGTGTCGGATTTTAACGTTGGAATGATATCGGTTTAAAGCAAGCCCGGATCGCTTCTTGCCATCTACTGTGTCAGTCCTGTTGGTGTTGTCTCTTTGCTCATTGACGATTCCAGCCTTCATATAAGCTCGAACGACAGCTGAGACTAATAATTGCCCAAACATCGATTATACATTTGATGTTATTGGTGTACCTCGCCCGGCGTCTCCTCATGTAGACAACCAAAGTCGTAATAAAAGATTGTCAAATAATTTTGGCGCGGTATGAACATAAATGTATTCGAGGTAACTAGGCCTCATCAGAAATATTCATAAGTAAGTCGCACCGGAACGTGAAGCACAATGCCGAATTTTGTAACAGTATAATGATCTTAATTGTGCCTTATAGTCCGAATGATACCATAGGTGAATAAAAGATTATATTATGGATACGACCAAGCAATATTGTTACAGCAAGTGCAAGATTAATGAGTTGAGTATGTCTCTTAATGACTGGATTCTACTTTTCACGAAAGGCTGATTCACTGATGACTGGTGGGTTTGGGCACATTTTTATTTGGCTAGCATCGTCTTTTTACTCAGTGTTCAGTTTATGCTTTCGAATAAGACATTTCCCTAAAAGACAGGCATACACTGAAAGGCATGCAGATTGACGTAATACAATTCAGCGGTCATTATAAGATGGCGTTACCATAGCAATCTGAGACCACGGTCATCAGATCATAGATATGGTGTTCTTATGTGGCTCTGAATTTAAACAAAGAGGCTGTTAAATTATGTAACCCTACTTGAGTTGTTTTTAAGTGTGTCTGAAGCCACGTGATCAACTGAATGCTCCCTCCTTTGATTTGCGCTGCAACACAAAATGTGATGTAACAAAAGTGTGGACGGGCGAAAGCTGCGCATGGTTCACGCGTCGGCAATGCTTTGCAGGACCACATTAATGATAGTCATGTGTAGAGTTTCAAAAATTCGCAGAAGAAAAGTTTTGCGTTTTAAAACCCTGTTAAATATTATTCGAATGCAAATTTAAATAATAACGGCAGCAATAACTATTATTTGTGGAGTGTAAATTTAAGGATAGATAAAGCAAAAGCACTACAGGGCACTAAAGAATTAATATAGTATTTACACAAAATGCTTTATTCGTGCACTGGTATTTTGCATCCCCGTGCTTGCTTAGGAATGTGACAAACTCAGCTATATTGCTGCTTGTAATGGCTGGACTTGCGGTCGCATCGGAATAAGCTGATTAGGAACTCGATCTCCGTTGACATATTTGTGTTAAACCAGGAAAAAATGTCTAAAACCAGCGTATATTTAAGAACATAGAGCCAGTAATTCCAACCGTGAGTACTAGCAACCAGGTTTATGTAAACCCGGCTGACCCAAATTTTGACGACGTCATGATAATCGCGTTCACAGGACGCAAAGTAGAATGTGTGGATCTGCTCCCAGGAGAAGGACTTCTTGAATTAGAATATGCTGATGTAATTGCCCCAATCTTAGACAGCTCCCTGACGTGTCAAGCGGCACTGGATAAATTAGCACAAGCTGCCCGTTACTTCGGGCTTTGCTTCGCACCCTCGAAGTGCAAAGCTCGGGGCGATTTGCTAACTTCTCCAGGTATGACGGCAGCGCGGCACAAATATTGCCCTGAAGGGTAAAGTGAACAGTGCAGCGGTAGTTCCAATCTACGGTACGGTTGTGAAACCTGGCCCCTTAGATCTACTGATATAAAGAGGCTAGTAACGTTTGTCCACGAGTGACTTCGCAATTTAGCTCACATCTAGTGGGAACACGGCGTGAGCACGGAGCGTGTTTGACGCCTTGCTTAGGGCACAAGTAAACGGAAACGAACCGCTCAACACCGTCATTTCACGCGCCATGCTCCGATGGCTCGGCGACGTGTTACACATGCCAGACCACCGACTCCCGCGACGTACGTTGTTTGCTCACGGAATGTGTGGATGGAAGAAGAGGAAGAGTGGAAAAGCGATGACTGGGTGCAGAGGAATGAAGGACCTCACTTCTGAGCTGGCCTTTGTTCGAGCATCTCGGCTCCCTGGTTGGGGACCGAAAGTCCATGAACACCTTTGGTTGGACACATGCTGACAAGGAAAAGAGCCGGCCCAAAAGGATGAAGTGAACCATAGTGAACATAAACCATAAATTCATTGCATTCAGGAAATTGCTTATGCACGCAGACAGCCTCTCCAAACGAGGATACGGGAGGCGGTTCTAAAACACAGTACATATCAACGGCGAAAACGAAACATAATACTGGTGGTATTGTGAGTACTGTAAGTTTCGTAGAAAGTAAAGGTCACGGTTAAACTTTGGACAAGTAGCTGCCTAGATGGGGCATTTAACCACGGACACACGGATTACCGGTCCGCTGCTCTACCAGTAAGCGACAGTGGGTTGTCGATCAGGTGCGCAATTCTGCCACGACATGTGCTTGGTTCGCGACATATTGACCATACGCTCATAGTATACTTCATGGTGTTGCAGATTGGCTCAATCACTCGGCACTTTCCAGTGACCCACATAAACTTTCCTCTTGATGTTCAAAGGGGGATAACAGATTCATCATCATCGACATCACCATCACACACGTTAGCTAGATGTGGGGAACAACTTAGCTGCTGTGCCGCAAAACACAGACAATCAGGAGAGAAAAAGAATGTAACTGATGCAAGCCGACTGAGCTACCGGTAACGGATGGTCATCGTACCGGTAAGCTAGCAACCGGCTACTGTGATTCGAAAAAAGTTTAATGCAAAAATATATAAGGCTAAATAATGAAATCGTGATTGGAGGGGAGGCTAAGCGTGATGGAGTGGGACAAAGAAAACTACAGCACGAACGCCACTGAGGTCGGCACCCAGCCATATAAGCAAGTGTATCCAACGAAACGTGTTCATTGTCTTTCGTACCCCAACAATGGAAGCGAGACGCCCCAACCGAGGACAGCTCGGAAGTGAGGTTCTTCATTCCTCTGCACCCAGTCATCGCTTGGACACCCCTCCTCTTCTTCCATCCACACATTCCGTGAGCAAACAACGCACGTCGCGGGAGTCGGTGGTCTGGCATGCGGAACACGTCGCCGAGCCATCAGAGCATGGCGCGTGAAATGACGGTGTTGAGCGATTCATTTCCTTTTTCTTATGCCGTAAACAATACGTCAAACTAGCTCGTTGCTCACGCCGTGTTCCTAATAGATGTGAGCTAAATTGCAAAGGCACTAGTGGACAAACGCAACTAGCCTCTTCAGGTCCGTTGCTTTGGGCGTTCAGGTTTCACACCCTTACATTTGTTAGCTTTTGTGAGTATTGTAATTTTCAGGAGAGATCATTCGGTTCATTGTTCAATGACGAGTGAATGAGCCATGCTGCAACATAAGGACAAATGCTGTGAGCTTATTGTCAATACATCGCGAACCAAGCAGAAGTCATGTATTAAAATGCGCACCCGATCGTCAGTCCGCGGTAGCTCAGTGGTAGAGCAACGGACCGGTAATTCATATGTCCGGGTTTGAGTCCCCGCCGAGGCGGAATATTGTGCCAAGTTTACTCGTGAATTCTATTTTCTACGAAAATTATACAACATAAAACCACCATTAATTACCATCGCCCTCTGAACCTCAGGAGTACGGATACTTCAGTTCATTAGGAAGTGACGAGTGCGTGAGCCACTCTGCAACACCAGGACAGTTACTGTGGGCCAATTGACAATACTTCCCGAAATAAGCAGACGTCAATTGTTATATTGTGCACCTGCTCGTCAGCCCTCCGTAGTATAATGGTAGAGCAGCGTACCGGTAATCCATGTGTTCTGCGTTTGATATCCGCTGCGATGCCGATTACTGTGCAAATTTTACTTTTGGCTTCTACTTGCTACGAAAATTCACGGAAAACCTTTTAATGACAACGTTCGATGAAGTCGAATGACTATTTATTGAGGAGCTTTTGTTAAGTCAAAAGATCTCCATGACACCATATCGCCAGAAAACTTGACACTGGCAAACCGTCATCTTCTTCTATACCCGACGATCAGTTTACTGATGATACTGAGTGGAAGCTGGATACCGAAAATATATCTCCTAAATATTTTGTCGTAGATTATTTAGAGTGCACTTACCGAACTTAAAGCAGAAACATATGTGGTGAATTTAAGTGTGTCAGCTCAGGCTTGTTTGTGTATTACACACTTCAAAAGGTATGTTACCGTTGGTGTGGAATAAATCGTCCAAGCTTAAGACAAACTGAATCGACAAGCGTCGATGGGGACATGCAATGTTAACCCCACCAAATTGACTTCGAAAACTTGTATTAAAATCTTCAGAGGAGGTGGCTTGGCTGTGGATGTCATTGAAGAGGATAGAACACAGCCAGAGCTTGTAATGTCCACGGAGACGTTTGTGCATTCATCCAAACTGCTTTAATTTAGGGGACATAATATTCTATTTTCCAAATACTTCACTTATACCCTGACATAAATTTGTACATATTTGCTTTTAACCCATGCATTATGAATCACTTTACGCTTTTAATTTTATTATTGACATTTGCTTCACAAGTCAAGTTCGATCCTTACATCATTGAGAGTCTGCCGATTAACACCTTTCTACGTTGAACCGTTTCGCCAAGCCGCCGTAAGTATTCCACTTTCTGCCTTTTCCCATTCCGAATAAGAAACTATTCTTAAGTTGATTATTGTATTTAACTTCTATTATATACCCAAGATAACCTGATATTACGTTTTAACTCCTCTGCTAACAGATCGTGTGTATAACATAGTTTTACTGGACTAAAGTTTCCTTGGCGCACACATGCGACAAACTAGTATACGCTTCATATATTCCGTACGATATATTCTTTAATGCGAATGATGACAATGATGGAGAATATGGCAATGAGAGTGATGATGATGCTGGTAATGAGATATGAAACAAGGGGAGAATAGTATTATACGCTAAAAACGTCTGTAGCCTAAAAGCCCCGTAGGATAATCGTGGTGCGAATTCAACCTATGGTGCAAATGGTCAGCCAATTTAGGTTCATACTAGTTGACCAAACACGGTATCTGTTTTATGGAATATAAATACACGGTAAATCAATTTGTGCTCGTTAACTCCCTTATGTACTTCTTTTCAACGATTTCGCGATGGCTGGACTGCACTCTGTTTGTCTGCATAATGTTTCCACTAATTAACAGGTAATGGAGGGCACTTCAAATATTATTGAATCGTTCTTGTAAAAAGTGGTACCCTAGATGCAGAAATTATAAACATCGCAAGGGCGTTTTGGGTGTAACGATTTTGAAAGGAAAATAATTGGAGCGGTAATCAATCTGATTATATTGCGCAGCCATATTCGGTTGGTAAACACTCATTTTTGTGTTGCGGCTACATTTCAAGAGGTGGCAGCGCGAGTGACCAAGGATTTTCCAAAGTTGGTACGCCAGCTTAATATCGCTCACTAGACGAGGACAGCTTTCACTCTGCATTCCTGGTTTTTTCAGTCACTGGTGATATGACAGGTGGTGTAATATTTTTAAAAGTTGCTTACCATTTGCTGTGCGGTGTCCGGTGTATCTAGCTTGCTTTTTAACTAGGGTTACCAGGCCTGAATCCACTAACCAACGTGGGTCTTCTAATGGGCATTGCGAATTTTGGGGGAAGATGAAGAGATCGAATCTACCGAACGACCTGCGCCAATGACCACAATGTTGGTTGGATTTGGATACCTTCAGATTCTGCATCGAAAACCAAGGTCATATTGAATCGTCACTGTAAGGTCGCACTGATGTGTTGCTGCTGCCGTTGATCATAATGATGTCAACAAAGGCTCCCCTGATAACAGTCGATCTTAATGGACCGCGTTGCTGGCTGGAAGTTTGAAAATTGCGTTCAAGTTTACAGTGCCCTTCTAATTTTAACCCATTATCTGCAGGTGCACCCTTTCAAGTGTAAATTATTGCAATGAATTTATGCAATTAATGAATGAACAGAACCTATGACTGGGTAAATGGTCTTGATTGTATTGGGGGACCTGTCTATTATACGTGTTAATTCAAAAAGCAAAAATGTCGTTAATTATTTGCCTTAAATTGCATTTAATCAGTGTCCTTGAAAAAGCCAGCAGCAAGAGTTAAATAAAGAGATCCTGGTAGAATTATTTTTACATACTGGTTTAGAGAAATTGCGCAGATCATAGCTGCGGCCCAAAATCACCCTCGTTCTCTGTTTAGTTTGTGTGTTTCTTTTTTCCTTCACAAGCACTTGTAAAATGCAAATTACCGAATGCCATATTTTGTTAATAAAACAACCATTTTACGTCTAATGGAATCTTTGGTATTTTTGCCTATGTGAAAATTTCGCTCACCGGTAGTTGAATAAGGCTGTACCACTTTAAAGTACTTATCAAATACTCGGTAAATCGTCTGAAATTTCTTCTCGTCATGCAACCAGTACTCTTTTCCAGATGTTTGCCCACACGAGCATGTTTCGCTAGGCTGTTTTAAAGCCGCCTTGATCCGACTGAAGTATTAAGGAGGTAGTTAAGTCGATAAACACGCTTTAGCAACCGCACCCATTAAATAGGTAGGATGATGTTTATGTGGTTCCTTACCTAGGACACTCTAAAAAGACATGTGATATACGTATGCTAACAGGTTGCTAATCAACACATACGGTTCCAACAAAGGTCATGTTGCCGTGGTCTGAAATCAGCCGACGAGCAACCAACCCGGACTAGACCGTGGTAAATTGAGTGTGGTTTGAGCACAGAAGGCGTAAGCACTGAGGTAATCGCCTATTTTGCAACCTGTGATAGAGGCCTGACGTCGTAACAAAACCATCTGTGTGTTTCTAATTTTGAGTTCATCTTTGATGGACTAAAATTTTGATCAAAAGGACACTGAAGTTTTATAGGTGCCTCGCCAGCTAGGCACATTCACGGCGCTGATTCGGAGCCAGCAGACAGCGTAAGTACATCCACCATTCGTAGTGGTTTGAATGGGGTAACTTCAAGCACACGACATGATTCTGCAAAATTCTCTGACAAATTGTGTTCAGGGAGCATTGTCGATGTGTATCACATGGTACAAAACGCTACGAGTAAGCGAAGCTCAGTTGTTTGGAAACACTTTCGAATAAAACAAGCTTGAAGTACAGGAGGTAAAGAAGGAAGACTTTTTACAATCCCATATAGATTGGAAGCGAAGAAAACGCGCTGATTTTGACAAAATTTACCCTTGCTCTCCTCTTTGTGGACCAGTGATAATGTAGCACTCTATCATGTGTTGTGTCATAGGGCTATATATTCTACGCTAGGTAATATTTTTCACTCAGACTACGGGAAACGCTTACTGAAGATGATGTCCACGACACCGAAGGCCGATGTCACACGAAAACCATTGTGTTAGAGTGCTACCATAAGTCCGTACTACCAACGTAGAAAGAAAATCGCTCAGCGATGTGCGGTCGGACCAGCAAACATTCGGTAAGCATATAACGATTTGTCCATGTGCTCTATCAGTCTCCGCTTACTGCAGCTCTTAGTCTAAACAAGGTTCCGGGAAACGAAAAATGCGCAGCTTATTGAAAAAGCATAGTAACCGCCAAATTATTTTGTGAATTACGTACCATGTGCTTTTGTTGTCAGTGTCATTACAAACAATGGCGTAGTATTAAGTGATAGCTGCAACCTCCAGTAGCCTTGTTTTGGATATATTGTCAACTTACTACCGATACAGAAAATGTACAAATCATTACAGGTTGACAATGCATGATGTCGTGGTCTTATGTTGTTTCTCAATTTATCCTAACTGGTGCGCGTTTGTATTCCAGAACACTAGGTGAACCGACTGTATTGATGAAGTGTTAAACAATGTAAAATATTATGTTGGCTGTTATTCGGATTGTTAGAAATTCGTCACATCTAGACCCAAGCAGATAGAGGCAACATGCAAAAAACTTCACCGTACGCGAAATTTTACGCTTTCTGTTATCGCCAGCAGTGCGAGTTTAATCTAACACTTGTACGCCTCGAACCAGCATCTCGTCTAATTTCAGTATGTGGTTGCGACCACTGAGATACCGGAGAAGGCAATGAGTGTGTGTATAGATTAACTGATATGTAGCGAAATACATTATACTCTAACTTCAATGTTACTGCAATTTACAGGACAGGATAGACAACTCACCAACCGACGAAGATAATATACGAAAATCGCCAATTAACGGAAGTCATTATAAACAGTTTGGTTTGCATGCTCATTATAAAAGGAGCAGTAGGGAAATTTAATAGAATTTATGGAAATTCGTTAAAAGCAGAAATAAACATACAACCATGACACTCCCAAAATAAAAAATTGAAAAGCATTTCATCTGCTCGGGTACCTTAAGAAATGCTCAATTCATTACACCCTGCTATTGATTAAAATGGAAAATTGACTGTTGGCAGCAGAAGCTCGAGAAAACTGCGGTAAGGGTGACTGCGACGAATATTGTGAGTAAGCTACTAGATGTGGTATAGCGCCGATCACCATCCACTGACTTGCGCGTTAGTGTCTTGCAACGGGCACGGTTGCCACCACACAAAGCGACGAACTTACCAAACGAAACTGCCAAATGACGTCATGTTTAACCAGTTGGTTTGAGTATAGATTACTAAGGATTAGTACGGAAGTTAAATAACATACGCAGAATTGCGCCACATTTAAATTTACTTGCACAGCCGTCACTCGCAATGAAAAGCATTGGACGCGCATTTCATCATTTCATGTAGCTTACGCAAAGTACGTTGCACTGGTCATTAGTAGGGTTCGACCCAACAGCTCCATTATTACCAGTCCGTGATGAGAACACTTAGCAACGTCGCTCGGTGAGGGGCTATCTTTTCCTATGCAAGGCAATAACTTGCAAGTCATGGATAGCGAGTGGCATTACCTCACATGAATTAACCTACACACGAGGTAGTAGCTGCCCTTTGTTGCTCGGTGGTCTCAACCGCTTACCGGCATCAGTCCATACGCTGTTTCGAGTAGTAAAAGAGTTACATTTAATGAGCAATGCTGAGGATTCCCGAAAGGTTGAAATGCGTGTACAATAAACATCACATAAATAAATAGTAAAATTAAAAACACACTAGTAATCTTACCACTAAATTGACATAGCCAACGCGCATTTAATGCAAAATATATGTAATTTTTCCGGAGTGAGTAACGTCCAGTAATATAATATACAACAATGACATATTGCTTTTGCTTGAAGAACCGCTGATAGAAAATTTCTTAACATCTCAGTAAAACAGCAGTTTCCTCTGCGATAGTTGGTCTCTTAGTGGTGCGCAATTACATGCATCACTGATACACTAATACTGAAAGACTAACATTGGTGGAGTCAACGGACACGATGTATACGGCAATTGTTTTGTGGGCTAAAGCTTGTTGCAGAATAATATACGTAGGTGAGCTGCGAAATGCGTCTTTTAGCTAGACAATTGTATGGGTTTGGAAATACTTGAGTCGCAATATTGCGCTTGCAAGAAACTTGCATAAATTTTGTTTATTTGATTCATTAATTCCTCGGCTTTTCCTCTTTAAATATTTCAAGTGCTTGAGAATAAATGTATCCCGTTACTCATTTGCTCTTAGTAGGTAATCGTTCCTCTGCAATTCATTGTTAACGGCATCTACTGCGTACTCATAAAGCAAAAGTGCGGAGTATATCAAGTTTGTGCTTTTTCGCTACCTTAATTTGGATGTTGGAATACTGTAACTTCCAAACTTT
>OX104059.1:25728035-25762466 GCA_944474145.2 Dicrocoelium dendriticum | reverse complement strand
GTATGGAAGATTCCGTCATAATTCGTTTGGTTTCTAGTTCTTTATGAACCATACTGTCGTAAGGCATCTGACTAAATATTAGGACTGCTGGTCACTACTACTAAAGCTGGGTTGTGTGCGACTTACTAAGGAATAACCTTTTCAATTGTCAGAATTAGGTCCAGCAATGATGGCTGGTTTTCTCCGCGGTGTCTGGCTGGTCGATGCACAAGTTTACACAAAACTGTCGAATCCATGCATTAAATGAGTTTTGAATAATTGATGGACAATTATGGGACTCTGAGATAAATTAAAGGCACGTTGTAATCGTAAATTATAAGGTAATGCGAGTAAGTTTTGAAACTGCATGGTGAAATAAGTTTAACAGAATGTCAGCACTGTGACATAGTAGTAAGTGATCACGCGCCAAAGTTAGAATTTTGCTGCCTGAATACTGGACGGCTTTTAAAAGAATTCTACTTTTTTAGTTACTTATGTTAGACAGGGAAATAACCTAGATTAGATCGGTCAGTGATTTAGAATGATTCTAGTCATATTTGGGATGTTTATATTACTTATTGACGTTATTGTATTATTCTTCGCTTTAACAGTTTGATGTTGGGTGTGCTCGGATATGTTAAATTTGCTGGAATATCAAATTCCTAGGACTCGGATGGAATCCGCCGTATGAATGGGATGCAGGTGTTTGTGATTAACCGCTGTATTTTACTACATTTTAAGCAATATATTTGAGAAATTCTTTATTCGCTGAGCTGAACAATTGGCTTGCAACATTTTTGCCGCGATGAGAGTTTACGTACTCTGTGCATCTATTTAACTCGTAAGTATTGCCCATTGGGAGTTGAAATTTGCACTCCGTGCTAGCCAGATGAGAGACCGTGAAACTTGGTGGTCTCATCGTGCGTCAGCAAAGGAAAAATGCGCTTCCCTTGGCAATCACCGTATGTTATTGCGCCTGGTACTGGAAACGGGTAGCAAGAGACTTGGTGTTATTGAAACTATACGTGAAGAGAGTGGATAGCCTATCCACAATTTGTCAAAACAATGTAATCGGCTAGAATTATTCGATGCTTCGCCGGCCAGTGATCGACCTGCTCCGTATGCTGTCAATTTGCATTCACCATCTCGCTCAGAAGTCGAACGTGAGATCAAGCTGTTAAAGTTTAACAAAGCCGCGGGATCAGATGATCTTCCTCCAGCCCGCTTCAAATACGGAGGCTCTACTCTTGTTGACGTTTTAAATGAATTACTAGTGAAATTGTGGGAGCAAGCGATTGTTCCAACCGACTGGAGCCGCTCCGTTATTGTTCCCATGCTTTAAGGAGGCTGGCGTTCGGATTGGGACAACCATAGAGAAATCAGTCTGATCTCCAACGCCTTCAATTTATCTCCTTTATAATTCTTTACAGACTGACTGGCGCTCGTGAAAGCCAGATTCGTGAGGAGCAAGTCGGGTTTCGTTGGGGTCATGGCTGCATCGACCACATCTTCACATTGCGTCAGTTGTTGGAGCACCGTTACTCATATTGGCAACCCACCGTAGTCGAGTTTCTCGATATCAAAGTGCATTCGATTAGCCTGACACATGTGCCCTTTGGAAATGTCTATACAGGGAAGATGTGCGCGAGAAATATGTAAATATTTATCCGAGCATTATACGCATGTAGTACGGGAATGGTAATGGTTTACCATAAAATATCGCCATTTATCAATATCTCCAGTGGTGTGAGACAAGAATTCCCGATGACACCTTCGCTGTTCAAATTCACTATTAACGAAGTCATGGAAATCGGGTTCACATGACATGCCTTGCAATGTCAAAGCTACCCCCAGGAGAACGACTTCTTTACTTGGAGGATGCACACGCCATTGCCCTCATCTTTGACAGCTCCCAGACATGCCAAGCGGCGCTGGAAAGATTAGCACTGGCTGTCAGCCGCTGCCGGGTTTGCTTTGCATCGACGAAATGCAAAGCCCTCCTCCAAGTTTGGCAGAGATCGCACTCTGTGCTGACCCCTGTTGGAGATCAGCTACAAGTCGTTAAGAAATTCTGTTTCCTGAGAAGTTGTAGCAGCTTCCTCCGGATCGAAGACGAGATCACCAACCGGATAGCAAAACCTCGAATTGTTTTTGCCAACCTTCGCCACCTATGGCGTGGGCGCGACATAGTAGAGTGTATAATGCATCGGTACGTTTGAACTAAGTGTACTTTGCAAAACCTGGCCCCTTAGACCAACGGACATAACGAGGTTAGTTACGCACGAGCGCCGGGGCCTCCGTAGTTTGGCACACATCTGGTGGGTACACTGCGTGAGAAACTAGCATGTTAAGCGCCTTGTATACGGCCCAGAAAAAGTTAATGTACCGCTCAGCACCGTCACTTCACGAACCAGGCTCCGATGGTTGGGCCATTTGTTGGGCATGCCTGCCCACGAACTTCCACGACGTGCGTTGTTGGCCCACCGGGTTTTTGATGGAAGAATAGGAGGGGTGGCTAAGCGATGATATTGTCCATAGTAATGAAGGCCCTCACTTCGGAGCTGGCCTCGGTTGCAGAGTCACGGATCCTTAGCTGCGGTCCAAAAGACGATGAACACGTTTGGCTAGATACATTACAGACAGCAAGAAACCGACCTCATTGGCGTTCCTGCTGTGGGTTCCTTTTTCCTTCCTCATTCCTTTTAGCCTACCCTCCAACTACAATTTCATTTCTCAGCGTAGAACATAATACTTTTTCTTTTTGCCTAGTATCAGGCTTGTAGCCTACCGGAAAGATGCCTATTATATATCAATAGTAAAAATATGCATGATGTGTAATGCTTTGCTCCTTTTCTTAAAAACCAATGTGTTATGACGTACGTATACATTAGTAGTGCTCAATTTGGCCGGAATTACCTATACGCTAACCGCCGTTTTTTGTTTAATTTTGGATATCTTCACAACTATATTCTAGAATAAGTCAGGTACAACTGACACTCAGTATACTTATAAGAAACATCTGCATTTTGCATGAAAGCTCCAATCTCATTTTTCAACATTTAATTGTTTAGCTTAAGGTTTCAATGCTATTTATGGTAATCATTTTCATTGTAATGTTATACCTGTTATACCTGTGATGAGCAAATGCAATTTTGCTGGAACAAATTATAACTGTTAGAAAAAATAATCTTGATCAGCTGCTTAAGTTCCATTATGACTACATCACGAGCTCTACTAAAAGCTACCCCGTAAATAAAGCCTAACTAACTAACTCGCTCTACATATTTGCCCCATTAACAAATAATATGTCTTACAGTAATAGAAGCAATAAATTATTGTTATATAATTAATTGCTCATTGCGATTAGCTTCCCGTTCTTGAGAGTACACCAACTCATATCTGTGCATTAATTAGCAGTTAAGCAAATGATGCAACATTTATACTAAGGGATTGCGAAGTGATTGGTGGGCCAAAGCGCACCTGGTTCCTTTTGACTATAAACAAGTAACATGATTAACTAAGTGGAATCTTTAGTTGTCTCCCCCACACAATGTTCTTCCCATTACACTGGATGACAGCGTATCCGATTCATTGTCATAAACATTATATCGAAATCTATGTGATACAAAGCGAAGCTGTCCACTAAGTTTTGATGGCTACAAAGGAAACAAGTGACACAAATGGTCCCATTTTATTTGTAGGTTTCTACCATGGTATAACTGAATGCGACTGCGAGGCAAATCACAAGTTTACCATCGTTGAGCCAACGAACAATGTCTTGTCATTTGAAAACATACGTGCAATGTCGGCTTTTGATACAGGTACAGATCAGCGATACCATGTAGGCGGCTGATTGATGGAAAAGGAAAAAACGGATAAGTGATAAAGCAATTGGAGCAACCACAGAAACTTCAAACAGTAGCAAGACTCTTGTATAACGTCCTAAATGCATGCACCACCATTTAGCTTTTCGGTGTACTTTTACACACGTGCGAATAATGAGATGTTAGTATTCTCGTCAATGTAGTTGCACAAGAAACTTCCGAAAATTTTAGCCCTGTAATATAAGGCTGTAGACAAATAGGTCAAGTTGATAAATAGTAAAGTTCCTGGAGATCCCTATATGTATATACAGAATTGACTAGATCAAATTGACCTACGGTTTGTTGCGGAATTGTAGCGAAAGTAACTGTGCTTAGTTATTTTTATTTCAGCCTTTGCTTTTAGGCCAAGTTTTATGAATTACTCAGCCATGAAACGTAAAATATGACATTAAGTTGGTATAAGTGGATTTGTTGTTAAAAAGGAAGAAAAGTTTGTTCTGTGCAAATTTAGGCACGCTAAACAATATATAATGAACAAAAAGTAGAACAAAATGTGCTTAGGGGTATTACAGATATTTAAACGGCTATTAGCATAGATATCCAAAGAAAGAAAAAAGTATTATAGTGAAATCAAGAACAGAATTTAATTAATAAAACATCTGTTACCTTCGATAAGACAATATTATTGTATAGTAAAATACCTAATAATCAAGCATTAAATGATTTATAACAAAATTGGAATTATTGCAAGAATAATAAAAGGAATATTGATCATCTCTAACACTGTCTACTTGGGAGCTTCTTCCTTGCGGGATAGTGGCCGAAGGCTTCACTTTTACCTCAACATTCCATCTGTTAATCGATCACTGCGGTTTAGATGCGCGCTAACCCCCCTTGATTTTGGCTGTCATGGTTGACTCATCCTTTTTAAGCTAGGGCTCATCTTTCTTACTTTGTGCGTATACACACGATAACCCAGTTAACTGCAGGCGGTGGCCCGTGCCACCACACCAATTCCCGTCCAAGTCGTCCTCTTGAGCAACAGAAATAATCTGAGAGGGGCATTCAACATGAGCGTACTCTATTAAATTGTTCCGTGCATAGGAGCTGAAGCGTCCCACATGCGCCCATTTTACTTAGTGCGTCTGAGGTGCATTTGGCTGAAGGCGACGGGTTATACACGCACATATACACACCAGCACATGTGACTGGCGTGTGTATGGAACAAATTAATTGAGTAGACTCATGTTGAATGAACGTCAGATTATTTATCTTGCCCAAGAGGACATCTTGGCTGGGAAATGGCATAGACATGATTTCTTAAATTTTGTGTTCAGCAACCAGTTAGCTATCCGGCTTTTGTACGTGAAAGATTTGCACTTAAGCTCCCTTCAATCAAGGAGGGAAAACGACCTTGTCTTGACCAATAATAAAGAAAAACAACGTAGAAACTACAGGAATGTAAGCTAAAGATAAGTGTATAGCAATAATATGCGCAAAAAATTGAACAAATACCGCACAGTGCCAACGTATTATCTGGCGGGATAGCATTTTACACAAAATTTAATAAACTAGTTTCCGTATTTTAATGGGTTAGGTTTGGTATTCAAAATGACATAAAAGTGTGAATTGTCAGGTTCGCATAGGCGAAAGAATAGCGAAAGTATGTCATATTTTAAATGTAAGCGATCCATGGGTTATTTTGTTTAACTAAATTTTATAACAAGATTGGTTGTTTCGTGTATAACGTAAGTTGGAATTAGCATGCTTCATTTAACAAATATTGTTTGGGATCACTGTACTTAACACTTAAATATGCACTTGACAAATAACTGCCTTCATTATATTCGCATAGTAGGAAATGGGCATCTGATTCCATAAAATAATAAGCTTTACCAGGAAAATTTTTGAAAGGATGTAAAATTCCCTCTGTAGGTGATGCATAAACCCAATTTATTTTAGTATACTGATAAAGTTTTATGGTGTGGGTTTTCTGTTTTTGTACTCTTAGGTCCGTTTGCATTTCTCTCATAACGTACCTTTAAGGAATCCACATAAACCTACATATAGTTCTGATCACACACCACGTGACATGAATCCTTGGCATCCAAGCTGATGTGAAACCTGCGTTTGACATATAAGCATTATTCACGCGCCAATCTTAGACGATTGAGAATGCAATGGACCTCACACCACATCGAAGCGCATCTATTTTTCACATCAACATCGCAACTGGAACAACCGAACAACGGACGTGAACGCTTGATCTCACGGGCGCATGACCCGAATAATTCATTATCGGAACCGCATCGCAAGCTCCATTGGACACACAGCCATCAGGAATTCAAATTATATAAGTCTCTTTAATTGTATATAAATTTTGCCTGCACACAGTTATCGTTTAGATTAGTGTTCAGCCTATTGCTTTCGGACCGCGTTACGGTTTAATCAACACGAATATGTATACCCGGAATTGTATAATATTGTAAAATAGAATGACATTATTCCTAAGCCGACACAGTCAAGAAGGGTTTAATTGAAGCCGATGACAACGGTATTCATGTATCATTACAGTAGATCGTGCAATGAGCAATTTTGTGAACGACCGTTGAATATTATCTATAGCTATCATGCCTGTCCTACACTGGTGACTCTAAATGATTATGCAGTATTTAGCATAGGTATAACAATGAGCTTAAACATTTAATGTTGTGCGCAGGGTAAGACAGCTGACTTAGTTATCCATACTTTTATTTGCCTACATTTTACTTGCTGGTAGGAGATGTGCTCTAACTGAAACGTAGCTTAGGATGTTTGTCCCGAAAAGCATGAGGAAACCTTCATATGTGCAGCATATATGTGTAAGCACTTGCGATATTTCAGCGGAAAATATAGTGAACCATGCCGTACTCCATGAATTCAGTGTAGATAAATATATAATATTCGATTAAAGACTGTTGGTTGGGATGGAGTAAATGAGTTTAATATCATTAGCAAACAATTATATTGTTTTTGTTTTATTGAGCAAGATACTTATATCTTGACTATGAATTTCATCCGTTCAAACGCACTACCTTGGACACCACATGAAATGTCATTTGATTTTGAGATGCGTTGAACAAATTTAACCGTTTGGATCGATTCTTCCACGTGGGATTTGAACCAGGGTAGCAATAGTTGCTGCTTACGAATGAGTGCCAGACGGACGGTATTGTCTTGTGTGGCACTTGATCGAAGACCTTTTGGATGTGTAGTAATTCCATGAAAACTCTCATGTACTGTCAAAGACGGATCATACGTGGTCAAAGAATTGCCCTTGACTTGTAACGCTGGATGGTTCCGTGATAAAGCTGTGTTGCCTACAGCCCGGCATATCTATTGTTTGGGTTATTTAAGTAGAACATAATTAACCATTCTCTCCAGAGTCTTATATAGGGCCGCAGTGTAATTAAGCGTAGGATAACTGGGCCTGTTATGTTATGGGCACCGCTTGTGTATTCATTCAATTCTCATGCGTTGTCATTGTTGACGGAATCAATGAAAACAAGCTCTAGGTATCAACAACTAAAGGACTTGTTAATACGTCAGCTTAATCTTAGCGAGGATAATGAGTGCAACGTCTACTTGATGACGTACCGTCAGGGGATCACCCCGTAGGCATCTAACGCTAGGCAATCAAACTCTGGTAGGTGTAAATCCTCTAAAAAATCTCAGGTTTAAGCAGCTATTTTTGCAACGGCTTCCTACCCATGTACAACAAATTTTGGTTAACACTTATCTGGTGAGGGAATGGAAAGATTTAGGCATTCTAGTTGATAAAATGATGAATATATAAGCGCCGACGGTCGTAGAGATATCGCCTCATGCATCCAACGACTCACTCGTAAAGCCTTACAATTATTGCAAGAGCAAATAACCTCAATCGCCATTACCAAAGGAAGGATCAGCAACCGATCAAACCACAAGCGTACTCGGAATGCTGGTCTTTCCTATGGCATATGCTGGTACCACTAGAGATTACGTAACGGAGCCGGGAAATGAACAAAGTCGCATTGATTTTCCAATATAGAAAAGGAACACACCAACTCGTGATGGCGAGGAGGCAATCTAGCTTATGCGAATGAGGTCGCCATTTTTATTTACAGGACCTATGATCTGGCCTGCGATCCTTGCCAGACATGCTACCCAAGTCCATGTGCTTCCCACACTTCGGGAAGACCAGAAGCACTGCTCTATATATAGCTCGCAAGCACGCCCTTCCGATTATATATAGAAAACTTACAATCAAACTGAAATTTGGTTTCCGCAAGGATTTTCGGTGGATTTTCATTGAAGTGTATGGGCTTACTACAATTCTGGGCCGCCATTTTTTCCAGCATCAACATCATCGTAGATCTCAAATGCCGCAGGATTATGGATGGCCTGAAGTAATTATCGTAGGTTGGCTTTAAAAGCTACATTATATAAATGATTCCGCAGATTGTCCCACCTCAATCTAATATAACGTATTTGGATCTGTTATGAAAATCTAACAGCGTAACAAGGCCTGGATACCAACCCGTTGATTTTAAACATGAGATTGTTCAGCGGATAACGATAACAGGTAATCAGGTTTTCCACCTACCTCGGCGATTAGCGCCTGATAAACGTACGGCAGCGTAGGCGGAATTCGACCATATATAACTGTTGGGTAAAATCCGTCAATCCAGCATTATGTGAGCAACGCCCTCAAATAAGGATCAGAAGGACAAATCTGGATATTGGAGACCTTGTGAAGATTACCGGGGAATGAACGCCATCATGGTCCCAGACAAGCATCCCATTCCGCATCTCCAGAATTTCTCATTCTCGCTGAACGGGAAGCAAGTGTGCTGCAATATATACTAGGGCGGGCATTTAATCAAATTTCCGTGCATTCTCAAGATGTTCCTAATGTTGTCGTCACCACAACCTTTGGTTTATATGAGTTCTTGCGAATGTCATTTGGTCTCCGCAATGCAGCTTAGATATTTTAGTTTTAGATATAAGGTGAATCAACTGCTGGATTTTGTTTTTGTTTTTAAGATGTCTTGGTTGCCAGTCCTAACCTTGACGAACATTTGCAACATTTGCGAAATTTTTCGAAAGATTTATGCATTATGTGATAGTTATCCATGCCACCAAGAGTCAATTAGTTGTTGATACCGTAGGCTTTCGGGGTCACCTTGTTTCCCACGCCAGGATTACACCTTAGCCGATAGAGTGAAAACCATCACTAAGTACCAAATCCCTGCTCCTCTCATAAGTTGAGCCAGTTTGTGGACATGCTTGAGTTTTATAGGAGATTCATTACGCACTGTTCTTAATTAGCCGAGCCAAATACTGGGCAAAGCAAATGAGGTTCTAAGTCAAACAGCTTTACGGCATCAGGTAAGCAGGCATTCCGTTATCTAAATCATCAGCTAGCAACTGCAACCCACCTCGTTCATCTACACCCTAGGGCCCTGTTACAGTTATTGGTGGATGCCTCAGATGCAGCAGTAAGCGATGTGTTACAACAATGACAGGGTGGTGAATAGTATCCCATTGTCATTTTCTATGAGAAAATATAGCCTGCCAAACGACCTTATAGCACCTTCAGCAGAGAACTCCAAGCTATTTACCTCACTGTGCGTCAATTCCTACATTACTTGGAGGGACGTAATTTCACGGTATTCACTGATCATAAGCCGTTAACGTATGCTTTGTGTCCCGCATTTGATCGACTTTCCCCACGAACTACTTGACAATTAGATTACATCTCCAAATATCCCTCAGTCCATCTGTTTTGGTCCGGTGCAATAACGTTATAGCAGGTGCCGGATCACGGGCTAAAAACAACACCTTATTTGAGCATTGATTTTGGCTTCCAATAACTAGCCGCAGCAGAATATCAGGACAAGTATTTTTACAAAGGATGTCAACCTGCACAAACATTAACTTATGCCTAGCGACTAGAGGTTTTACATTTTTACAGGTTTTGCGAAACCTGTAATAATCACTTGGATATTGTCATTATAAAAAATTGACGAGTCTTGCAAAGTTTCTCATTAATTTCTTTTAAAAGATCTCTTCATTGCGGATTGGTCGGTGTAAGAAGTAACAAAGCACCAATAAGAACCATCTGCCACCAACCGAACAATATTTGTAAAGTATAATCAATGACTATAATTTTTCTTTTTACGCAACTTAGATGATCGATGTTGTTGGAATTGTTACATCATGCATATACCGGGGATTTTAAGCTAAACCGGACCTCATTCGAAACGTTTTAACAAAAATGAAAAAAATGGTATTATACAGACGAATATAGATAGGAGATAACAATTGATCCAATTATTGGAAATTAAAAATAGTGGAAAGGTATATTTTTGGAGGAAATTGCAAATAGGTTAAAAATAATTCTCAAGCAATCTATTAAGTCGGTTTTAAAAAATTAGGCGGCAATTGGAAACTGTCAATTTGTTCCACGACACTCGTTTTCACAAAATATCAATGTTAGTATCGCTTGACATGCCTGCCAATTTTAGCAGTAAAATGGGAAAAACATTACTTAATAGACAAACCATAATGGGCAAATTACCTATAGTAACTTGGAATGCGTACTCTATAACATTCCGGTTATTTATAAGATCACTTTTAATTGACTTATATAACTGCCATTTAATTAATGCGATATTCGATTTAAAATTGCTTCGCAGCGTTGTTATTTAACTTGAAGCAGCATCGATTTGTGTTTTCAAAATAATCTGAAAACGCAAAAAGGAAAATCTAATTTATACACACAAATAATTTTTTATAACGTAAAATATAATTTTTTGCCTAATATTTTATAGTAGGCAAAATAAATGGCCATGAACGAAACTTTATTCTTGCTCAGTCTAACAATACTTCATATGGTTATCAAAAGTGACTAAAGTTTATTTTGCATTAAATAGCAAGGCACCCTTACAAGAATCATTACATAAGTTGGCGCTCTCCACTGCTTCGCGAATAACTGTGGGGTACTGTTTCAGCGCTCTTAGATTGCAAATGCAAAAGGATATAAAATACCATTACTTCGTTCATCGCTGATGCCTGGTTTTTTAGTTTTGACGTTTCCCTGCAAGACATATTTTCAACTTTGCTTCGTTGCTTTTATAAATAAATCTGCCATTGCCAAAGCTTGTGCATATTAAACGCAGAAATTGGCAGTCGTGCAAAATCTACGGAATTATTTTCGATGTAGGGAATAAGACGATATGAACCATGTTCAATACCAGTGATTTCTTGTTACCAATATTAAAATTGCCTATGCAAAGGGATTACTGACTGAGATAAAAAGAGATTGGTAAGTTGTCCAGTTATACGACAGGTTGCTTCTAGGTTCAACGCCATCTAGATTTCCGATAACAGACGAAGTTGTGCCTTGCCTTCGGGAACATTATCTTTTGCTTCCGTTGAATCCTTTATTGTTTATCTTATCTGACAAATATTGGTTATTAATACAATCAATGTGAGCACAATCAAGAAAGAACTTAAATATATGACGATATCATTTCCCGGGTTTAAGTTGGCTATCTGTATGTTGTTGTAAGTACAGGCTTTTATTAATCACAAACAGTATCTTTAACACCAAAGCAAATAAGCACGATCCAGTAATTTTTGATTATATTTTTCTGTAGCATGCACTGTTACCTGTACATTATTCTGCTAGAGTTTAACATATCATTGGGTTGCTAAATTGTATAGACTGCTGTAAGCGTACATTACCATATATATGGCACAAATGGAAATGCGAATTTCGGCTGCATTTGAGGGACCATATAGATAAAAGTTGAAACAACTGTACATGTACGGCATATTTAGTTTAGGCGCAGGCTAGTTACTCGTGATTACTAGCTACCTGCATACTTTGGTCTGCTAACAGTACCGTTGAAGACGACGCGCAGTATATAGGCCAGATCAAAGCAGAGCAATTTAGCGTGTGCCGGCCGATTTATGTTAAATATTCGATAGGCCATCTTTGTAAAACCAGTAGCCAGGAAACCATTCCAAAGAATGAAGTTTGGTCACACTATGCATAATCCTTTTCCATATGCTTTATACGTTGGCGATTTCTACAAGATTAGAATGAACTACGCTATGCAGCTTCCTAAGGGAAATTACTAAGAATTTAGGGCAACCGATCTAGATTTTATTTGGTTACCTTGCGGTATTCTGTGTGTACAGACTCGTGAACAATGTGTGCAAATTGTGTGCAAAGTGAACCACTCTAATTACACAAGAGAATACATTGCCAACCGTCGTTTTCCCTTCGACAGCGCTCCGGTTGCACAACGTGATCTAGTTGACTTGCTTCGCTTGATATTAGGTGTACCAAAGCTACCAAGTTTAAACCTAGGAGATAAAGAATAGGGTGAATGGGGAATACTTCATTTTAGGTGACCGAGATTTTCGACTTGTCGTATAGAACGAAGAACGTTATTCGAAAACAAGTAAATATTTTAATGGACATTAGAGGAGAAAAGCTGTTAACTGGGTGAGGTTAGGTTAAAAGTCCCTCAAACATTCCAAATTGAATAACATGTTGCACAATTAAACTATTCGGACATTTATATCCAGGCTTCGAAGCCAATAAATTCGAGTAGAACGAGTACTAACCCCACGCAGACTAGTAGGACAAATGTATTGCAAAATGATTTTGGACGTTAACTATATGCAAATTTGGCTAGTGCAGTAGCCACTTGTTTTATAAATTTGTCAAAAGTTTTTGGGCACGAATGTCTTATAAATTTGCGCAGCAAATATGCCCAAGTTTTAATCTATTCGTGAAAATATATCTTGGAAACATCTTTGATTTTCCAATGTGTCCACAAAAGAATTCCAACTGGGTCACATCTGGAGGACTTTGAAGAAGAACGACTATGTGTTGCCATTGAATAGCTAGCACATGGTAGTTTTTAAGCGCCCAGAGCATCCTAATTAATGTAACCTATATCATTATAAGATTTGACCTAGTTACTAAAAGTGAAACCTATACCCGCTGATTACTACGCCCTTAATTACGGTTTAGATCTACTTTGCTAATAATATGTTCCTCTTGTTGAAAAAACGATATAGCGCATGAAGTCTCATATCTGCATGGCAGTGATAAAATCTCGCAAACAAGTGGGTCTACCTCGAGAGCAGTTAACGCATACCATCCTTCATTATATTCAAAAGTTCCCAACCTATGGATAAAGCTTTTTCAATTTTGCCACCTAGGTTTGGTACGTTAACCAAAATTGGCCTTACCGCTATTAATCATCTAAAACAGATAGCAAATAAAATTATTATGTGATAGCTGAGCTCGCCTACCTTTATAGCATAGTATCGTATTCAAAAAGAGGATGTGTTAAATCAGCAGTATCCATAACTTCAATTACCGAAAAACATTTAAACTCATGTACAACAGGTAATCGATCGGCCGTCGTTGAAATTTGGCAGGAACGCATATCCGTCGAAACTTCTTTAAATTAGTATGTCCAACTCGATGAACATTTTTTCGCATACGTTCATTACCGCTGCAAGATTAATTGAGTATATGCATCGTCGTTAAAATGCTTTACACCAATGACAAAGAAGATTTGACACAAGTATGAGACGTGTATAATGACAAAACCTTGTGTAGGTTGAAAATCGCGGTGACTGAAACATTGTGCTCTAATGTTTCTCTAGATAATTAATTTTGTTGTTATTCGTTTGTCACCTAATATGCTATGCCTTCGCATAGCATAGAGCCGGTGTTCCATTTCTTTCATTTATTTGTGTTGCACTGCAAGAGAAAGCAATACTTGTATGGTGACGTCATATCAGATAATAATTACTTACCTTTGACTGATATTTACCTGCAAACAATGCTTGTAAAAGATTACGTCGCAAGTGAATCGTACTAATACGTAGTAGTAGACGCATGCTTCGGAGTAGAAAAATATGTTGGTCAGCGTTTTCAAGTATATCATGAAGGTGTCCACCGAATTTGCCAAATCAAAATTAGTACTAGCGTTCGCACATAGAGATTATATGGTAGGATGTTTCTGCGTTACTAATTTGCTTGTAACTTGGCAAGGGTGGTTGCAGGCTGTGGACAAGTCTACGATTCATGACGTATTTAACCTTATTATGATTAAAGCTTCCAGCAAAGTGAACGAAGCATTCCTCCCCTGAGATTGTTCTGTAGTTATAGATCACCGAACCAGTTATTCCATGTATACATCAGTTGGACATAATTTGAAAGGTCGGTCTTAGGTATTCTAACAGATTCGCGTCCTGTTAGAATTTTCGCACCGGAAGGATCAGTGTCATGACAAACTCAGCTCCTAATTCCCAAAACGATCTACCTCATCTTTTGTGATCACCATGTGTGATTTTTTAAATGACCTTAAGATTTGGAGCCTGAAAAGCATTTATGCTAATTGCTGGCTAGTTCATAAATAACCCAACCGTTTCTCCATGTGGTATTCTTTAGACAAACTTATGTTAAAATCAAGCAAGGTTGTATTCATGAGCTTGATGAAAAATAGTGACCACCAAATTCATAGTATTTATGGTCAAACAATGGATTATGCATCCAGCGTGGGGGAACCTAGGTCTTTTCGCATGCTGCTGTTGGCGGTCCGCTACAACCTAAATTAGTGATGTGGTGACATACTACATATGCTTTATGAGCTCCAAAGCATCTTCATTACTTTGTCCGAAGAGCTCAAAACTGGCATATTTTCTTCCTAATCGGTATCAATACTGGCTTACTTGAAACGCAAATATTGTCATATAATTAGAGGGACGCACACCTGGTGTTTCAAAGCAAACCAACACCAGGCTCACTCAGATTTTACAAAGATTAATATGCAAATACTAATGAGCCAACTGGGAATTTACGCGCAATAATATCGTCGGATGCGAGTCGATCTCATCGTGACTAAGCGTAAAATACACATCGGCCGTTCAATCATGAATATCAAGAAACACCCGGGGTTACTGGCGCAATCTCGTGTTGCAGGATAAAAAAGATTATTCTAGTTGTGTTTGTAACGAATAGTAATAAATTGGTATATTTTCCTAGAACATTTAAGGGAGACTACAAATATCCAGCGGTTCATGATTCCTGATTTCATTCCACACAGACTCTATTGGAGAAATATTCCCCCAAGCAATGAAAACGTACAAATTTGAGCCCTGTCTAACTGCAGTACAGCTTACTTTAGACGCTGCATATAAGCTGAAGTGTTATTATGTTTCAGGGAGGTACTTATGATAAACATTCAATGACATTATACTCATTTGTGGTTCTTTTTTTCAATACCCTCTGTTATTTCAATACTTAGTGACGAACGTTAAAGTCCATATATTTTCTAGTTAGTCGCCTCAGAGACAAATTCATTTGCTTCGATTGAAAGACCTTGCTTTTTGACGCATTTTCACTAGTTCGCTGCACTGGATTCAAAATGCCATCCAAGCGACATCAGGCGGCTGCTTGGCCAGGTAGGACCAGCTGGTTTCTTAGGGCAATTTGACAACATACCGTAACGTGCAACGACATAGGTTTCTACGTTGTTCTCACTGATTTACTCAGAGTAACATTGTAATGGACGAGGCACATCGCATGGTTTCTAGGGCTAAGTAGTGCACCATTGATCAAGTTGTCGACCATTATTTTCTTCTGGATCTGCACAAGGTCCAAAACAGACGGTGTGTCACCCGTTCGGAATCGCTTGTGTGAGAAGACGTGGTTATACAGGATACATCGGCGATCACCTCTTGCCTAGCAGCCTTGAGTTGTTCGCTGTGCGATGACAGAACTTCGATTTCGCGCAGCTTGAAGTAGCCCACTAGGATGACCTGATTGTTTGGTCGTGTCATTACTCGCTTCATCGCAGAAGCTAGGCACTGATGCATTTTCACGCTGGATACTGAAGGCGGTAAACTATTGCTTTTCGACACATAAATATCCGTCTTAGTTGCATGCAAGACAAAAGAGCTTCAGAGACATAAGTTTTTTGGTCCATGGTGTTGGATAAATTATCCAGGTGCATACTGCATCCTCTGTTTAATCAATCTGTTGGTGTGGAAGTCACGCCGTGTACAGCAATCTCAGAATATGTGACCGTGTTCAGCAATGTTTCGGTGACTATAACTAGGTCCTAAGGCATGGAGACATGATGAATACAAAGTTCGCTGAGCTTGCAGACAGCAACTGGTTCATGGGTATTCAAGCAGGTGTGAGCATCGGGGGTTATCAATGTATCTGTGGAAGATGATTTCCGGTGCGAATCTACGCCCAACTTTGCGGTGTCCTTATTCAATTGACGACGTAGTATCGCTTGTCTCCGCTCTGAGATACACGGTGACGGAATTGCATTGGAAAATTGCCTGCACGTTGCAACCATATTTATCTGTGCCCAGGTGCATTTCCCATTCACAGGCATTTCGGATGGCAACATTTTACTTATTTGTGCTACATGTTTTCACATGTTAGGCTATCAGTTCGATGTGCTGGAATACCTTCAGTACTTGAGGATCATATCTTTTGTAGTTACCTGGTCTTAGTAACCTTGATGTAGAAATATCCATAAGTTGTTCTGATGAGAGCACTACACGAATAAAACGCTATTTATTTCAGTCATGCACTTTGTCACTAGCTCCTTTAATTTCTGGAACCGGAGGACACCGTGGACAAGAAGAGCTTTTGCATCTTGTTGTTTAAGATATTTATTTGGATTTTGTTTACGTGTCTAAAGTTTGCCTCAGAGAACGTCTGGAAAATGTCATACAGTGCCACGGAGACGACTATCGCTCCGAGTACGCCGAGTTGCTCCTACGTCTGGTGATGATAATGGAAGCCAGTTGTGGTTTCAAGGAGCGTATGGCTTTAACGGGTTCGTCTTCAGACGTACGAGGTGATAAGTTTGGGATCGTTGGTGCTTGTGTCTTTATTATATTATCAGCCAAAATGGATAAGGCTTTTAGTTGGTGTATTGATGGCCTTTAGCCAGTATCTGTTGTACCTGTATAGGGAGCCCTTGCAAAATTGCTGCTTAAAATTGGAATGATCTGGGGGGGATTTTCACCTACCAACGCTTGCATGACTCGTAACATTTTTTGTAGGAGTGCGATCGGCTAACTGCTCTTCATCAAGTGGATGCTACACTCTTTTACGCTCAATAATGCTAAGCTCACGAATTAACAAGTCCCCCAACTGTTAGTATGTAATGTTCGTTTATAGAATATCCTGTGCCAGGAACTAAATTTCTGGTCGAAGTCGGAACATAACGTGATAATTCATTAAGGCATCCTTATTTACGCGATTGATTTCAAAATGATTTGGCCTGCATAAACCATGGTTGGGGATACTGTATCCAAAATGTTGGTAAAAAACTAGTAGTTACGGTGTTAATTGCCCCTGGTAGCTGGTCAGTCATTTTAGTATACATGAAATGGTGGAAGCATGACGAAATTGGATACGACTCGCCGGTTGATGTTTTCTGAGTCAAAATGTCCGAACTCACGTTGGGTCAACCACTTATCGACGGGGTCACCGCTTATCGTATCCACTTATCGACTACAGATCCAAACGCTTATTGTGGTAACGCTTTTAATTTGCGGAGTTCCTGGATTAATAATCCGTCATTCTTCCATGCCAAAAGGGATTGAAAAGGTGTATTCCCAGGTGGTCTAGAGTAAACCGGGGATTCAGAAAGTAATGTTGATCAATGATGAAGTGTATGAGGAGTTTGAAGGAATAGTCGATACCGCTGGTGATATTATCAGCTGACCAGAATTTTGTGTAGTAAAATGTGAAAGGTACACTAAACATGTGGTTATACGGAGTCAAGTAGCTGACAAGGGAAACGCCTCTGCATCATTACCTGAATGAAATGTTACCTGGAGTAACAACTGTACCTGAAGTGTGCGGAGTCTTCCCTACTGATGATAAGGAGATAGGTTGATTGGTTTAAACGGAACGCGTATTACTTGACAAAGAGAATACCGCTGTTTTCAGTGGTCTAGTAGATTATCTTTATGAACTACTCACAAGTAACAGTCACATTAGTGCGCATATCAGATAAGTATGGCATTCTTAATAATATTTTGTAAGCACCAACAGCTGAATTTTTTGGGATTCCTGATGGTGTCGTCAGTTCCGCGGAGATGTTTGTAGTATACATTTGTTGGAGAGTTGGAATGGTTCGGATAGGAGTAGCCTCTAGCAACTTTAAAGCAAAAAGGACGAGTTTGTTGTCGGTCAATTAATATTGTTTAATTTGGCGAGTGGTTCTCGTTCAAAATGTGTAGCGGAAGCATCTTTATGAGCACCCGCTGGATTTGGCTTGGCTAACTCTGCATCGTTACATTTTTTTTCGGCCCGTCTACACTGTTCTGTTGCTAAGCTTGCTGTTGAGCATGGAGCTTAAGGCAATAATTTGTCTGTTTACTTTGGAAGAGTTATCTCGACTGCTGCTTGCATTACAAGATTTGTCAACCTATGGCGCATCTGTGCCAACCCAGTTTCACCTCTGACGAGTGAAATAGACTTACACTCAGTGCAGAACTAGTGCGATACCATTATACTACTACGTTTTGGTATAATTGAGAGGAAGCAAACACATCGGGAATGAACGTATTTACACAAGTACTGCAATCTCTCGCAAAGCGCAAAGTTTAATGCAGATCTTTGCGTCACAAATAACGTATAAATTTGAAGCTTACGGCTTAACTTTCTGTCGGCAACACGTAATGCCATTGTGACTGTACCATCTACGGATGTCATTCGTTGCAACTTCGACGCTATTTGGCTGAATCTAAATGCAGTCGTTCAAGCTGTTGGTCGGATTGACAGAGACAGTGCTTAGGGAAATCAGTAAACTAATTGTATATAATAAAAAATGAACAATGATTTATCACTGGGTAAAACAAGTACTGGTCACATCTCGTAGGAAAGTTAGGGTGGGTATGATGAAATCAAAATATATATGCGCCACCTACTGAGCGTCCACCAAGATGAATACTTTGATAAATTTAATCTGTGCAAAAATAAGGTCGAGCGTTAACGTCCAGGAATACACTGAGGTGAAATTTTCGTTCGTATAGGACGTAAGAAAAGTAAAATATGGTCGCTCACTTGGGTCCATTTGATACATAAATCCTGTTGAAATGCATGCTTAGCCTATTCCAAAATAGAGGAGTTAAGGTGACAAAATGCTGGGAGCTAAGAGCAACATCCAGTGGTTTTTGAAATCTTCCAATGTATAAGAGGATACAACTGTGACATGGAGTGCGTTCCAGGGTTTGCAAACCCGAAGGGAAAAGTAATTCCGTCGACACTCTGAACGGCTATAGTGTTCCTTGAACTTTAAGCAGTTACATCTGAGCTGCGAGTGGTGGTTAAGTTTCAGCAAATGTCGGCTACTTGGTTGGGGTCACTCAATATCTGATACGCTAATATGAGATCGCCGCGCAGCCTTCCATAGCGTCCGCTGAAAATTCCCAGCAAATTCAGCCGTCGGTGGTAAGTGCTAGCGCAGGCCGGTTACTTCTTTGTTGCTCTTCCTTTTGGTGACTCTAACACTTGGATGTAGCAATTTAACCAAGGCTGTCAAGCTTTAATAGTGTATTCAAGGTCAGGGTGCAAGTAGGAATTGTGCACCATTGGGAAAATGGATGGATGAAATCTCCCGATAGCCCTCTGCAGAATGCAGGCGTGCTGGTTGCCTCTTTGCGCAGCTACCTCAGCCTGTATTGAACAGCTGAGATCGCACAGTATGAGCTCCGAAGTCACGTTCCTGAGAGCTGGTCTACAATCTGTTTGTCCCAAGCAAATATTTGTAGTCAAGTCTAAGGCTTAATTGTACAACGCGAAACTTGTCTATGCTTATTTGTAGGGCTATTTTAACTGACTAGTTCGACACTGTGTTAAGATCGCAATGGAGCCGATCTTGGTCATCTGATCCTCTGATCCTTCATAATGTATGGATATCGTCAGCGGAATATGGGAAGTCGGAAGCAATTGAGTTGATCAAAACTCGTTAATGAACACCAACACTAGACGACGTTCAAGCATCAAGCTTCGTGGTACTCCACACACCACGTCGTTTTCAACTGACAATGTTACTCGGACTCTCACCTCTAGCTGTTGTTCGTGTAGAAAATTGCTAATCCAACTGAGGATTGAATCTCCACTGCCGTAGTTCCAAAGGATCTTCAGAAGATTTCAATAGTCTAAGCGATCAAACGCTTTTGTAAATTCTAGGTAAATGACATCGACGTCTATTATAACTTCAACCGTTTCAGTCCAGCTATTGTGTTCTATTAATATGATAGTATTAAATGAACCCTTTTGATGAAAGCCAATTTGCACTGGGGCTATTAATTTTTAGCTTTCCAGCTATTGCATCTGTGCATTTGAAAAGTAAAAGAAGTAATGTTATCAAACGGAAGTTGGAAAAGTCAGTGCGGCTAACTATTTTATGGATAGCGATGATGATTCCCTCGGATCCGTACTGGTGGAATATTATTCGCTTCTAGATATCGCTGATAAAGAAACAGTCAGTCGTACTGCTATGGAAATATCTACCGCCTGCAGAGCCTTCGGTCTGATGTTGTCAACTCCAGAAGAATTGTGGATACGCAAGAATAACTGTTACTGTAACATGGTTTCCGCAGTGTAGGTGATGTTGTTTTAACCCGACGGTGGAGTAATAGAAATGAGGAGAATATTTGGGCTCCTTATAAATTGTAAAGTTCGGGAGTAATGTAGCCGAAGGAGATTGGCTGCATCTATTGCTGACCGTGTGCAACCATCAGCCGTGACAAGTGCTTTAATTTCCCGCTTCACCTTTCCAAGGCCGTTAACGTGCATGTACAGCATTTTGCAGCTTTTGCAGAATAGCTGTAAAAGGCCTGCTGATGCGTATGTTTGTCTTCCTAGATCAGTTTCACGAAAAAGTTACAAGGTTTCACTTATAAAAAGCAGGTTTCAGCTTTCCAGCAGTCTTTGTGATCCCGCCATGCAAACCCCCCAGAACATGTACATTTATATATATATATATATATATATATACAGATATATATATATATATACCGAGTGTGGAACAACCATCAGCTTAACATTGACACGAAGCTGATGGTGTACATATACATGGTACTGTCCTTTCTTCTATACGGCAGTGAAACGTGGACGATGTACCGTCGGGATGTGCGATATCTCGAGCGGCTCCATCAGCAGTGTCCGCGACGAATTTTGCGGATCGGTTGGGGCGACAGAGTTGCAGACACGGAAGTTGTACGCCGAAGTGGGATGTATGCAGTGGACGGCATACATTTACTGAGACACCTGAGATGGCTCGGTCATGTGAGCCGTATGGATTCGACGCGAATACCGAAACAACTTTTATACGGTCAGCTGAGTATAGGGAAGCGGCATGCTTGGAAACCAAAGTTACGTTACCAGGACATGATTAAAGTGAGCCTCACACGTTCTAATCTTGATTGCAGATCATGGGAATCGAAGGCAGTTGATCGTGGTGCATGGCGCGATCTAATCACGAAGGAAGTTGCTGAAGTGCGGGAGAAAGCCCTCATGCATGCAGAGAATAAGCGGTAAGTGCGGAAGCGGCAAGCACCAATGAATTGTACTCCATCGACATCGAGCGCATGGTGCTGTAGAACATGCGGTCGCGAGTGCCTTAGTCAGGCAGGTCTAGTGAGCCATGAGAGAGGTCACTCGGGACCACTGCCGAAGCGCCGACGGGTCCAGCAGTGAACGTAGGCAGCACTGTCGCAGCGTTTGTAGGCACGCTGAATTCGATTTACTAACTGCATGATTGCATGCTGTCTCTTTAATTTAGGTGGATTGTTTTCGTTTCTCTCCTAATGCCTTTTTTCTCATATAAATGTCTAGTGGGCCATGAGCTAGTTCCTTTGGGGCCACTACAGAAGCGACGACGGGTCCTGCAGATAATGACGGCGAGCCGGTGCAGCTTTTGTAGGCACGCTGAATTTGATTTACTAACCGCGTGCTTGCATGCTAAGTCTCTTTATTTCAGGTGGTGGGTTTACAGTTTGTGCCTTAATGCTTTTCTTTTTTAAATAAATAAAAAAGTTGATGACAAATATCTTTGTTATTTTTTGGACTGCATACAAAAGTTATATACTCAACGGCGGAGTCACGATAGCACTCTTAAAAGATAACAGATGGATAAGTTTTTTGACTTATAACGCATTTTATCCTACTTACCCTTTAGTTGTCTTCTCCTATTCAGTTCCTCCTAACTTGATTCCCTCACATTCACATTTTCCTAGGTCTCTGAGCCTCCAGCCGTCTACGGGCATTTATATTTCGTTGCAGCTCTAAATGTCTATTAAGGCCTTCATATTATTTGCATCTGGAGCAGCTTGAGACGCCGATTCGGAGGAATAGTACATATGTGCCGACCAGGTCAGTTCAGGACAGCAGTCAATGAAACTAGATTGTCGGACTTGGGGTAATAGTTAACACTTCTGCTATCCGGCTTCTTGTCATTGAACCTCACTAGGCTAGTATACCAGGTTCAGGGCTCATTGCAGGTACCTAGTTTTATGCATCTATCACCGTTATGAGCGATGAGTATAGCGCCTGCTAAGAGAGGGATTCATGTAGACAGTCAGAGGACTACGCTTAATACTTTAACAGGAAATGCTCGTAAATTGGTGCATCCTGTTGCCCTTACCCTATTATTCTTTGCGGGAACTTTTCGTTCCCTATTCGGTGTTTCCATAACTGCTTACGTTAAAGCAGAATCCGGTTCGGCGTTGGGACATCCATCCGTCTACGAGGCATTTATTTTGTTTTGTAGCTCAAATGTTCTATTACGCTCGTCGCAATATTAAGACACGGAAGTGTTTAGAACGCTGGGCAAGAGGAATATTGCTTCCATATAAATTTATGTCCGTCCTAGGCAGACATATGCCATCATTGGATAAACCGACAGGAATATGTCTTAATTAACCTATGGCAAGTTGGCTGGTTTGATTTCCGAGTTCTGGCGTTGGGCATACGATTTAGTACTTTGATTGTACTTGCAAATTAGTCACTTATAAGGTGAAATATCATTTTTTTAATATGTTGTCTCCATTGCTTTTATCTTGATGGGGACTTTACTCTTGTTTGTCATAATTTATACTTGAATTACTGGAGCGAAAACCGTTAATGTGCTTGATATTCTTGATGAAACATTTAGGCTGTTCGCTTATATCCGATATTTCCTTCGCCAGTTGGTTTATGCACATTCCATTATGTAACGATTTTCTTTGTCAATGCAATACTTATAAGCCGCTTAATGAAATAATGCCGCGCTGTTCAATTGTTGGTGCTAATTTTGTTAGATAATCCTAAAGTTACTTCCGATCAATAACCTCATTGTCGTAAGCAATTTGGCAAAAGTTATCAATAATGTGGCGATTTGTTGGCAAATTGAAGTCATATGCTTGGCTCATTACGTTTGCCCTAGTAGTACCGAACTATGTAAATTTTCTAAGCGTTTTTTATATATAGTTTATTTGGTAAATGGCGATACTGCATCCGCATATTCCAGAATATTTGGCCAGAAGCGGAATACACTTAATAAATGAGATACTTCGCAGGTATCGTTTATGCAGTGAAGTCATCTTATTCGTATGGCAAACTAACCAGTTAACAATGATTGTACCACACCCTAGTACGGCCTAATTGTTGTAAGCTAAGCATACCCTCGAACTATTCTTACATTAACGATTTAAAGCTTTGACTAAATAATGTTCAAGTAGCAGGCTTGTAGACCGCATCTTATACGTTGCAACATAGCAAAATGACTATAGTCAAGAATACAAATTGCCGAATCGTTATAATTAGAATGGAACCGCTTTTAAATCTAACATTGAAAAAACAGCCGTATTACCTATTGAAATACAAATTATAATTCAATACATGCGAATGTATACGCATACGTATACGAATGTATACGTATATGCGAAATGTATACGCAATGTATACGCAATACGAATGTATACGCAATACGCGTTCAACTATTGGTTACCACAGGAAATTCGCGAAACATTTGCGCAACGAATTTTATTGTCCTATACAAATAGCGAATGGTACAGAAAAATGAATTATGTCAACATGCTTGGTAAATTTAAAAAAAAATGTTTTGAATTCCCATGCGAATTTAGTTTTAAACAAATAAATAAAGACAGTCTATTTCTTCATTATTCGATTTGAATCCAGTGCTTGAAAATATAAACGTGTGTTTAATCAACCGCAAGAAAACCACATTTTACATTTAAAAGTGTTGAACAAACAACAGTTACATTAAGTTTGGATTTTTAAAAAGCACATCCTGCAACTGTATTCATAGATTAAAGCGCAACATTAAACCTTAAAAATCGTTCATCTGCATTTAAATAATTCGAAGTAGTATTTTCGGAAGATTTACACCCGACTAGAAGACGAAAAGCTTAATTCCATTCCATCGTGTGCTGACAATTGTAATAGGAAAGTGCGTATACTGTTCTAATATTCATAATACTGACCTCTAAATTTATCTATAACGCATCTCTTTATCTAAGACAAATCAAAATAATTGTTATATATCAATATCAACACAATATAATAAAATTAACAAAATAACCGTGACACGTGTTTTGCAGCCTCAATATCTTGTCCAGGAAAAGAAAGCTTTGGTAGAGTACACCGAAATCTGAAGTAAACGATGGTATATTAAAGAGCGGAGTATGTGACAAGGAATACCTATGTGCTTCAATTCTCTAATATGTTCGCAGATACTTATAATCCTAATTTAATTAGCTTTCAGCAACTGATTCTTTTTGTGAATTGCCCACCCTCAAGCATCTTCCTTTCCAGAATGTTTGTTATATGGATTCTAGCGGATAACCGGACACGTATTTATGTTTTAACCAACCGCTATATAGAACGTGACTGAACGCAGTAACGGATTTCCAGGTAGCTATAGCATTGCAACGCCATTCAACGAACTAAATATCAGAGCGCGATATGAAAATATTATTAGATTAGTTGATTATGACTGCAGCCATGAACGGACACCAACGTCATTTGTGCATTTGTTAGTCATTTTAGAAAACTGTGACAAAGGTGGTCAAAATTCCATTCTTTCGCATACATGGTAGCATTAAAAACTGTAACACAAATGCGGCTAACTTGGGTAGAATAACACATAGATATATAGTTTGTTAAGTTACCAGACATTTAGTGAATATGCATTAGAATGAGCAAGCTCACTCGTTCAAACGCCTCTCATTAGATGCTCCTGCGTAGCGAAATCCTTTGGAATATTACCCTACTTTTAACGCTCAAACGTGCATTTCTTTGGTTCGACGTAATACAGTTTCTCACTATTTATTTCGTACATATTAAAATATTTCATTTCACTTAAATTTTAATCTATATTTCAACTAGACCACAACATAAATTGTTGTGTAATTACATAAGAAGCTATTCACAACTTGTGTAAACGGCAATAGTTTTGCTTATGAATGGTTATAAGCCAGAACCTTTAGATGTGATATACTTTATCACCCGGAACAAAAGATAGCATCTGCAAGACTAGGTAATATGAAAAATTTTAATACGAGAATAAAATCAGCATTTCTATGACTAACTTAGACACGGTTCTGAATACCTCGACCTCTTACAAGGTAAGTATTTTCATCACACGGGTATTGCGTTTGTCAAGCAGTTACTCATTTATATCCAGCGAAGTTTCTGAATTGAATTTGATCAACTGACGTAAAAATCAGCGCTAAAATCAACCAAAATTCACGTTACATGTGGCGATAAATAGTTAAAGAGTAGAAATCCAAAAAAGAGTGACAACTATTTGAATAGCTTATGAGCTTAGTAAAAGGAATACCGCCCAAATTATAAATACTATCTTATATTAAAATGTTTATATATATATGGGTTCACCTTTCGAAACTTATTAATAAAACAAAATAATACAGCTAGTGTTTGTTTGTATGATAGCCAGGTACATTACAATTTACTTTGCCTATAAAGTTTCTAACGCATTATCCTAATGGATCAATAATAAATCCAATATTGCACTCCTCTCAGCGTGCCATTTATTCAGATAATAAACATATTTATTTAACGAAATCTTACAGCTACTGCAGCTAGTTTAAATCGTATTTCATTCAAATATATACGAAAATTTGTTAATGTTGAGCAAACCAAATTGTCCATTTAGCTTTAAAGACAAAGCGTTTTGGGTAGGAAATATTATATTCAGAAATCTCTCTGCAAATTCTATCCAATCATTTGTGGAAGCTTAGTAATTGAACTTGTATTCTTCACCTTTTCATCGCTAACATTGCGTGAAAAACGGAAACATTTTTAAAATAAATAATGTAAGCTGCCAACACCTGTTTCCTCTCTGGTGTATGTGTAACCGAAAGGAAGCTATTTAGATCTGCTGGAGACATTTCAACCTAACTACAGTAATATATTCCTGCGCCAAAACCAATGTGGAAATTTTCCAATTGTGCAGGCTACTTGTATGCGAAATTTTCTTTAGGATCGAATGTGTTTTATTTGCAATACTGCAGGAATCAAAATGTGATGTCTAAGGTTGAAATTAATCAGAAAACATTGATAACTATCCACCGACAAGTTTGATCTAGTGTCTGTAATCAGTAGATTGAAAGGTTACCTGTTTAAATGAATAAGCGTTATTAATTGACATTTAGAAGATAAACATGTTGGATAGAGATCAACCCAAACGCAATCCTATTATATTGTCCTTTCCAATGCTGTTGCCAACATTGTTACTTGTATATAGCACATGAGCATTGATACTTTGCAGACAGTGCCTGTTTGAAACAGGTAAAACACAGCGTTTGTTGTGTTTATAAAAAAATGGTTACATAATTACTTATTATAAATAGCGGTTCCGTCTTCTCAAAAGTAAGCTGAGTAATAGTTGGTAGATTTGTACTAGCAAGGGATACCATATGATTTAATTTTCTGCATGCCAGTGTAATTCTTGGTACACTGCGAAACCATTTGCTAAATGTAGCGAGAGTTAAAAATAAGTACTTTGCACTTTTTCAACTTTAAATATTTAAGTTTATGACATTTTAAATACTTCTTATCGAATTCAGGACAAAAACATGGTGGTTGTATCAATCATTACGAGAAAGATCATTTTAACCTTCAAATACAAATTCGCGTAAGACGCCACAACCTGCATATAGGAAAACTCGATAGGGCAGTCGACTATCTGATATGTGGAGAGTAAACATATATTCGTTGAGTTCAATATGATCAGGCGTATATACCAGAATTAAGAGAAGGTAGTTTATAGAAGCAATATTAATTACGACGCTTAAACTCTGCGTTGTGGAATTAAACTCCGTCCGCACACAATTACTTTGATACTTTAGTTATATATTTATAATGGTACGCGACCATTTTAAATAATTATAGATAAAAGGCACCTGGTTTAAGCAAAAATATATTAAAAGTGGTTTCTTTAGTAAATCAAAAAAGGCAAGTCCATTCAATACAATAATAAAACCAAGTATTGGTGAAACTTGTTTAAATATTTTTTACGGATTCGTAATCGACACAACTCTACAATTAATTTTCAGTTGTTTAAAGACAGGCTATCCGTACTTTGAATATGTAACGTGAACTATGCAATCAAATAGTATATGAATATTTCATTCTATAATCTCCAAACAAATTAAAAGGCTATAAGGCGTACTTGTATCCTGCTTGTCCATACTTTTGTTAAAGAACCGCGATTAAGTTGTGAATTATTCTCTTGTATACCAACATAAAAGCCAAAATGACACCAACATTACACATATGCTACATCATGTTTATGAGTGCCAATTTAATCAATAAAGTATTTTTATACTATTAATTTTAAAAGCTTCACAAAATACTTTTCTTTGTAGAAGGCTCTTAATGCATATACAGTGGTGGTAAGAATTTAAAGTCATTGTTTTTCAGGGAAGGTTACGAAATTAATGATGTTTGAGTCCGTTAATTAGTTTTGAATTTGTGTGTATATTCCATGTTCTATCTTAAAGATGGGATACATTTGGTTGTCAACGTTTACAGTTATCCGCGAATAATTATACACATCTACAATTTACGGAAAGCAATATTTACTTTATGCTCCTAACTATTCGTTTTTCCGATTATGAAAGTGAATTTATAATTTTGAGTTTACATAGCAAGATATATTTGGAGTTATATAGGCAAATATAATAATAGGCTCAAATCATCAAGTGTCGTCTAACATATTCCTTAACGTATATGCAGCATATTTTGTAAAGAAAACAAAATGGTGATTCCTGACCAGCTGTAGAAATCTTATTCACTGATGGCAAGTACGTTGTTGATGTGTGCACTGCCTTTTTGTAAACAGTCACCTAAAATGCATAATTGGATAATATGCAGGGTTCTCTAAGATGAAGCATTTCATAGTGACGCATGAGCGCAGAAGCATAGCTTACACAATAGAAGCGAAAAGCTCAGCGCAACGGCTATGGCAAACGTTGTGTTGTGGCATAATTGTTATTCTACTAATTAGGCTAAAATCTATTTACTAATTATCTGTGCTCTATTGTGGATTATGCAAATGGCGTTGAATCAGCTTAATTCATTTAGTACCCATTATTACCAGGAGAATATTACCTTGGGTACGGTACACCGCAACGTTCACCAGCTTACGCACATTCTAGGCTGAAATTCACGCGTACAAATTTGACTTATTTTTCAACATAACATTGTTAAGTGTTTCCTTGGCAGAAACTGTTAGACCATTTTAACCAAGATAACACTGCTGATCACAAGTACAATAAGTCTAAATTTGGTTTACATGTACTAAAACTTAACGAAGGTCTCTTGCGATTGTGAATGAATGAAATATTTGGTTATAAACTATATATATCAAACCATTAATTGCGACGCCATTAACCTGACCAATCTTCCTTTAAGAAGAACGTATGTATTTGCTATGTAAAACAACGGTGATAAACGAAATCTTTATCTTGTCTGACCAAGTTATCCACGATAGTACGCGAAATGGTGATATATCTTACTGTGTTTACTGTCTCTAATCAAAAAATTAGCAAATAGCATTGCAGACTATTATACAGAACGCGCGGATATTGAATGTTGAACTCTTTCGCATTTGCACTACTTAATGTGTTCTACTTCAAGACTCTTTAAATTCCCGAATCCAATGCACTGATTTGCAATCAGGTAAACGGTTTTGAATATAGTAAATGACAAGCGTTAAATTTACTAAAAGGAATAAATTCGAAGCTCGCAAAAATCCAAAAGCTGAAGCAGAATGCATTAAGAACTTAACTGGACTCAGCCAGGATTAAGAAAGCAAGATCAAATTTGCTCTTTGACCCTAGGATATAAAATATTTTCCCATAATTTTTTTTAAAAGTTAGCAAAACTAAAACTGAGTTGCGCCTATATATACGATCAAGAAACGGAATTTTCGCATATTACATAGGAAGAACCTTTTCCACCATAGCATCAGGGGAAACATAAACTGAAATAAATAGTAAAACCTTGTGATTATTTTCAAGAATGTTATGCATAAGAACTGTATACCTTATGAGTTGTAGGCTCAAGCGAGTTAACCTTTTCTATGCTTTCGCTCAACTGATTTGTGTTATCATCGTTGCGCGAAACGTGTTAGATAATATAAGCAATCTAATTGACATAATTATCTTCCATAAATCTCATGCTAATGCTCATGGGATGCAACTATGTTCATAAATTGATTATAATCAAACAACTAATAAAGTATTATCTACGATTATGAGATCTTGAAGCATACCTATTTTGTTATTTGAAACAAACTAATTTTGAAATGTGATAGCTAACAGACCTCATGTGCACTTATTTCAGCATTACGTTAACTATATTCGCTAGTTGCGAGGAAATGCAACCTGAAATATGGTCTGTTAACCAAATTGACGCAATGGTTTTGTGGGGTGCCGCCATAATAGAAGCAACGTCAGCTGCTTCTATGCTAGTGTTTCCTAACAAACTCCTTTTCCCAACTTCGTGTTAAAACTTATAGAATATAAAAGTCCAACTAAAGCACAAAGTCTGTGTTACCTTAATAATGATAATAACATTCGTAGCAAAATTACACAAATACAATTATCTAAAAGCTTGCGTCAAGTGCACATTGAACATTATTTCAGGTTCATTTAATAAATAAGACGACACATTTAGGCGACCCAATAATATGATATTTAAACCAAGGTGCATATTGTTAGTTTAATTATCTCCGTACCGTTAGCTGATATAATATTCTAGTCCACAAATCGAACATAGCTAGGTTGATTTAGTTTAAAACTATGTTCATTCTATTATCTAAGGTATCATTATAGGCTGTCAAGTAAAAAAGCAGCTTCTGTACGGTAATTTGCTCAAAATTGCCATAACCTTTACTGGTGTTTTTCTTAACTTACGTAGCTGTATTTCATTGTACGTTACCATTTTCGCCAGATTAGCGGTTTAATCAATATGTGTCGACGAAATCTTGTCCGCCTCATTTTAACGACAAATATAATTTTTGTAGCATTATCTATGACCGCAATCACTTCTTGATATGGGCTACACAAAAATACTCTGCTACTAAATATAAATGCGTGCTACCATGAGCCACCTATCACGCAACATACTAAAAATGGATGAAAAACCAAACAATGTTTATCTGAGCAAACAATTAAATTAAATGAATCACGTTTTCTTTGCTGTGTAGCATTTTAGCCAACCAATGTGAAATATGGAGAGCAGCTATTCCTATTTAAAATAAGTCATTTGCAATTTACAACTTAAATTAGACGTTGATAACTAACAGTTATAAAAATAAATGGATAATTTTTCCTTTAAAATTGTTGAATAAAACAGGCTAAATATAATGCTTAATAAATATTGTAGTAATTTGGTGCAAGTTGGTGCCACGAATTGAAAAGTCATAATCTGTTGATTATGAAGCGTATATAATGAGATATTTTACAACCGTTATAAAGCAACGTATAAAAAATAAGAAAACTTTTGTCTGATTTATAGGGAATGTGTTACTTATTTGTAAATGCAGTGTAAATAAATTCATGCCGGATGTTTACAGAAAGGAGAAAATATAAACTACTCATCATATATATGGTGAAGTCCAGTTTAGGAAGGAATCACTGATTGTTGAAAATTGAGTTATGTGATTCATAAGCAAATTTTACGGGTGCGTTCCCATAGTGTTCCTTTATAATCACCCTGTTTCACATACCTTGCTCTACCTTACCCCTAGGTTTAGCATTTCGCTTTATGCATGTAATAATGCACTGCGGATATCATCCAGGTTATCCAGAATTATACAAACGAATTTGTGAGATATTGTCAGGGGTGTTAAACACCAAGAATCAATCGTTAATAACTTTTTAGAAATCCATGATTTTTTTAGACAAATGGGAAAATCGCATTCTAAAGAGGAAGCTGTAATACCAAAGATAACCGTTATGAATTTTTGCTTATTTTACGTTCCAAGAAGAAAACAATAGGAAAAATACTTCAAATATTCAAATGCTAACGATTTGCTTTTATAAGCGTAAGTTTATATTAATATAAACCAGAAATAATATTTTTTGTCACGCAGTCTTATTTCTGATTTGGCCGCGTCAGCACTTAATTTTTCATATCATTTCTGGTCAGTGTCTTCAAGTAACGTTTTTGTACCCACAATCCCATAGGTGAAATATGTAAAGTTATTTTGTATAACAAAATCACAGTCAAAAAATGAGTATCTCCTTTAAATTTAAATGGTTTACATTTGCGTTCCAGTAGCCTAGCTAATGAAACAAAGTTAAAATAATCTTATTTCTTTCTCCTGTTAGTAGGCAAAGCTATCGACACGGGCAAATAATTTTCTATTTGCAGCGGTAGATTATCCAGTATTCCGCCGTTGCTCGGAATAAAGTGCATCCGCACCCGCGGTTACTATATATTTTATAAAATATAAAAACCAGTAATTTATTTTAGTAGACTGGTTTAATCAATAAAATCGACTGAAAGAAGTCCCTTAATTTTATGTGCTGTGCCGATGTTTGTTTGCTTAATTAAAAGGCATTTATTTTGCGTATACACGATAACAATTCAGAGGTATCCGTTAAGCAACGGAATTTTGTAGGGACTTGCTTATTTCACTAAAATGAATTAATACAAGAAATCATTCCAGGGTGAAGAATTCTTTTTGGTAAATCTCTTCGGACCCAAACATTTACCTAATAGTGATTATGGAGATAGCATCACCTGAGGCTAAGATTGAATTATTGACTGTTTGAATGACCAAACTCCATAATTTGAGACAGAGATAGAGATGACAGACCAAGTAAATGTACACATCTTTATTTAGTTTACTTGGTCTACCATCTCTATCGCTGTCTCAAGTTATCGACTTTGCTCAGTCAAAAAGTCAAGAAGACAAACCCAGCCCCGGTTGAAGCTATCTCTATAATCACTGTTATGTAAATGTTTGTGTCCGTTGAGGTTTACGAAAATAATTCTTTACCCTGAAATGTTTTCTGATATTGATACATATTAATTAAATGGGAATCTTTGCTTTGCTAAAGATCAGCATTGTCCGCGATTCATTGAAACATGATTAAATACCATAATGATTTTGTTGCCGTTTGAGGAAACTATACCATTTCCCTGCCAAGTTGTCCTATTGGGCAACAGAAATAATCTGAGGGGCTTTCAACATGAGTCTACTCAATTAATCTGTTCCGTGCGTACGCTACTCACTTTGCAGGTATGTAGGTGTGCGTGTATTGTCAGTCGCCTTCAGCCAATCGGACCTCAGACATAGTAAGTCATAGGGGTGCATGTGGGACGTTTCAGCTCCTACAAAGGGAACAAATTAACTGAGTAGACTCATGATGAATGCCGCCTCTGATTATCTCTGTTGCCCGAAAGGACAAATTGGCCGAAAAAGTGTATAGTACAGTTAGTGTTATTGAAATGAAGTTTACTAAAGCATATATTGTAAACCAATTTCTTAATGTTCGTAAATAAATGCAATGAAATGAAATGCGATGGGTGATTATGGATTTCAGGTAATAAAAACAAATAGCCTAGCTCATTTTATATTAGACTCACACATGTATTCAGCTAGTAGTAAATAAAAAAATTTTAATAGAAAAGCACAAAAGTATTGAAACGCGGAGAGCTTCTAGTTTCTTTCCAATATGTTTAAAACCAAACCACAAATGTTACTCAAACTAAATTCTCCCTCAGACATATAACAAAATTCTGGACACATGAGAAATCTATGACTGATAAAACGCGACATTTGATAAAGCGCAAGATGTCTCACGTGCAATTGTAGTGATAATATCTTTGTGTTATAAGGACACAATAAATCTAACAAATGAAATCTATTATTAATCCGGCAACAAGTTAGAAGGCAACGAATGTGCCTTGAAACAAAAGAAAATATATAGAATTGCTTGTCCTTATGCATATTTTAAATCAGATGCATGGAACGTGTATCTCTTTTCAGTGTAGGTAACGACAACCGATAATGTTATACAAAAGTCTATGGGTTAAGGCATGCATACAATCAAAGCAGGGCCAAAGCAGATGTCTTTCTTTTAAAAACCATAACAGCCTAAGGCAGACGGATAATTGTATTGCACAAAAGCACTGGTATTGTCCGATTAATGGCGAATACCTCGGCTAATCACAGAAGAAAGGAACTAATATGAAGAAGCATTAACCCAAACATATTCCTTAACTTATTTCCTTAAACTTAAGTGAACACTTGCCTGCCATCGTAGACGCCGGCGGCCAGCGGAAAGCCTAATCAGATTTGGGTTGCTTGAGTGGAATAATGTCCAGCATTACACGAATTTGGTACCAATCTATTTTACTGATACACATTGTTACATTAGTCCTGACTATGGAACTATCTTTACATTTGCGTAGGAATGCGTATACCCAATTGGAGATGTCCCCAATAGGCAGAGTCTCTTTTAATAAAGGCAAAAGTTTTTTGTGAGCTCGGAAATTGATTACAAGTTCCGCAGCACAGAACTTTTTCTGTGTTCCGGAAATCGGATTGCATGTATTCCTTAAATAAGCTACCTCACCATTAAAATGCAGATCTAACAATTACATATTCTTAAATACACTACATACAGTAACTTTTATTTCACGGATTTTGCTGTGCTTTCTTATAACATTTTGGGGTAGCCATTAGGAATTAGCTTGCTACAAGTTCCATCGTCTGGAACATCGATCAAATGCATGCGTTTGGCTCGAAATTATTGTTTTTACAAGCGATCGCTTTGCCGCATTGCAGTAAAGCTGATAAAATTTAGACTATGAAAACACCAGGTATTTTTTCGGTAGCCAGACTGTTTTAGCGTTCCGTTCTTCCTGCGGCTGATGAGAACATTTAAATATGGAATATGTTTCTGTGGCTCAGCACATAGCAGGAAATAAGCAGATTGTCATGCGGCTAGTTGAAACTCTTCACTAGTGTAGTATACAAGCTTG
>OX104059.1:25645171-25727566 GCA_944474145.2 Dicrocoelium dendriticum | reverse complement strand
TGTTTTGATCCGACACGTCTACCTAAGTGGGCTGGTACCCAGATGACTGAGAGACTTGGTCAGGCAGGTAATTCAACGCGGTAGTTGCTAAGTTTACTGTAAAATGGATGGAGTTATTGTGTTTAACACAGTACTCCTTCTCTCCGCACACATGAGTTGGGTTGTTTAGAATCAGGTATGCCATTATCAGGTCACATTGAGTATGTCGGATGGAGATGTCTATTTGTGCGAATGCCCGTCTCAGCAACCCGAAGTGTTGATTACCAGTTTTCGATGTTTTTTTCGGGTGGCTGGGAACAACTCATGTCACCATGAATCAACACGCCTGGGTCGAGTTCGACGGAAGAGCCCTGCAGTACTTGCGTTCCGAGCATGTGGCAGTAGGTACTTTGGTTTTGTATGAAGAGTACCTTGCATTTGCTTACGTAAAAACTTCGCAGCTTTTCGTTTGGCCACTGAAATTGGTGCTTTTTTCCTACAGGGCTTCTTTGGAAGCTTGTTTTCAGTCTACCGACGTGCACACCGTGACTGTGTTTTAACATTAAGTTTGGTACAAATACTGGCACATCGAAAACTTATTTCTCACGTGTACGTCAGTGTCTACTTTAAGGGCAACATAGCTACGGTGAAATTGCAGCAGTTGTGCACTACGTGTTCGTTAGTCCGCCAACGCGATGTCCATCTTTTTTACCACAGTGGACCCTAAACGCAACGGTAACTTCATTGCTACGGCTAAACATCGGTCAGTACAGAGTCCACAGTCATCCGGTTTTCCGCTAAACATTCTGTCCTCAAAAACTGACCAGAATGTATCGATCGTTCAAGTATCCCTAGTCTGCGCCTCATCGCTTTAAGCGCTGTGAAAGTTGGGGTACGCAGACGCCGTACTTGTGTTTGTAGTGCATCGTATGAGATCTGAGTGGATATCCGGATTGCAGTTAGAATCCCTCTGCCTTTTCTCAGGGTGCGCAATTTGCGGCAATTTACTGTGCGTCCATGACAATGGGTAGACACATCCCGGCCACACGATGCATTGCTTGCACCTACGTCAGATGTCCAATCTGGAAAGATGAGTCTCGATTGAGGCACTGGTTTGCACGGAATTGCATCCCCACCCAGAAGGAGCACGAATCCATCACTTTTGGAGACTGTTAGACATCAGAGTCGTATTCAATAACGCATTCCGTTGGCACGCATCAGCGCATTAGAGGATTCGACCGAATTTAATATTTTCCGAATTTTGTTTGCTTGTTAATAGCGCTAGAAGTTTTTGTTAATTTAAGCAGTGCTTTGTAGCGCACCAAAATATAAATATTATCTTTTGTGTACAATTTAGCTGATGACCAATTGTGCACTATTCTTTCTTGTTCTAATCTCCCTTACTTTGCCTCCATGTTGACCGACATCTGGTTCGACACTAGACCGTCTTGAAACTTCCCGCGCTAACGTGCTTGCTCTTGTCTCGCTTCATTCGTCCGCGTATTCTTGTAGCCCATCGAATAGAGTCCGTTGTGTCCGACTCCAATAGCCTTCTGATATCTGCGCTTAATTTCGCTCACCGTGTCGGACTAGTATTCACTAGTCCTACAGGTTCACATTTGTAAATTTAGAAAGCGGGCCCAAACTGATAATTCTTTCAATACCCATTTAAGAGATTTGCAAGTTTTCTTACACATACGTGTCAAATGCATCTTTAGTTGTTTGGATGTATTTACCTTGACCTCGCCCATGCAGCCCCGGGACAATATACGCAGTTTGCATACATAGTGCAGTCGAAATCGCTGTTAAGGGACTATTCATCCCCCATAAGGCAACACGACTTAGTCCACAACGCACTCAGATTGCATCCCGTGTATGGTGGGCGGCTTCCGCTTTCGGATTTGCCTGTCAATGTGGCCAGCCACAGGAGGCCTGCGACTACAGAGGGACCATGGATGGCTTGCGCTACAGGATCCACAGTTCCATCCACACACCTCATATCCAATGTAAACCCGAAGGAATATGACCGAGAGGCATGTGAATGGGAGCCAAGTTTCATCAATGGAGCCGACCCACATTCATTCAACAAGCAGAACAGAAGCATTCCTCCTAATTAGGCAACCATGCTCTCCAGACGTACACATGTCAGTGGTGGCGCCGTAGCCCGTTCCGCGCAGAATGCGTGGAACTACTCTTCGAGCCTAGCACGGCCACAAAGACCGTGCACTCCGTCCCCTCCAGCAGGGCCCAACTGTCTCCTAGAGCCGCGTATGGTTGGCGGCATCCGGTTTCGGATTTGCCTGTCACAGTGTCCAGCCACAGGAAGCCTGCGACTACAGAGGGACCATGGGTGGCTTGCGCTGCACCACCCACAGTTCCAACCCAACACCCAATTTCCAGTGTAAATCCGAAGAAATAAGACCGAAAGGCATGTGGATGGGAGCCAGGTTTCATCAACGGAGCCGGCCCACACTTCTTCACAGGAAAACACAAACACGATGCATTTGGGGAATCAAGTGCAGACAAGGCGGTGGATGGACCGTAGTTCGCTACACACTGATTGAATGGAACCGCTCTTCGAGCGTAGCATGGCCACCAGGACCGTGCACCCCATCCCCTCCAGCAACGACCAACAGTCGCCTAGAGCCTGTATTGACGAGGTAGTGGGTAATGGACAGGTTGGCACGTTGTCAACATACACATCAAGCGCAGCCACAACGGTGATGTCACGCAACAGTCAATCAATGGAAACAACATGATAAAATAAACCGAATGATGCGTACAGATACAGTGGCATAACTCTTCGCTAAATTACCACTTCAAGCAAGTTTGTCATTACCGAAAGTGCGATAAGTGCAAAATGCCCACGAGTTAGTTAAAATGATACAAACGCAACAAACTTACCGAAGATAAGCGTAATCAGCGTAAGCAACTTGGCCAGTTAATAGAAGATTATTCAGGTAGGCAGAACAAACCAAGTAAAGTGGCAAGAAATTTGTCCAGGTTAAAAAGACCTAGTTTAAGTGTACGTTGGTTTAGCCCAACTGCAGTGAATAAGCATCAAGAATTCAACGTAAGCCTCAGTATGAAGACATGTATACACACGTGAATAATGTGTACCGTTCGTTGTGACCACTGACAAATCAGCCAATAACATTCGAACAAGTGACACTGAAGTGACAGCATGGCTATGGAACTCAGGCAAGTGCAGAGCGATCTCGTTTTGGGAGTGTTAAGCAAGCAGTGTTTACACCGAAGCTTGGCATCCGCGTCGTCAAACTCGAGTGGACGGTAGTTGAGGTATGGCTATTCGGACCGAGGCCGGCCTTTCGTCTAGGTGTGCAATGTGTCTGCACAAGATAGTATTGGACAGCTAGCCGGTGTGGAGACAGGTGCTGATACAAATCACAAAAAATGCTTTGTAGAGATAAGGTGAAGTCAGCACAGCCACAGAATTAAGACAAAGCAAACGCCGTAGTGGACATGTCCGAATCACGGAGACGCGATCCATCCCCTTGTGAATGAAGTCCAAGTAAGAAAATGGCGTTAGATAATGTGTTAGCCTTAAGCTGTGCTTTGCTGCCGGGTGACTACCACCAGTCGCACTCCGGCTGAGTATATTGAGAAGACGTTCACTTCTACTAGGATACGAACCCGCGCCGCAAGTTTATGAGACAAGCTGGTTACCTGTAGGCTACGGGTCGACGAAGTCAAACTGGCCTCACATAGTTTTAGCAAGCAAACGAGAAGCCCGTTGGAGGCGGGAGAACGTATAAAACGCTCAATTAAAGATGACTGCAATTGGCCAACAACATTCTGATGCCGTCTCCAACTATTTCGATGAGAGTCTCTCTCACTTAGGGACTCAGTGCAAGGTGAATCCCAGAATCCAGTTGTCACTAACCAATCTAAGGAGGAGAAAGCTATTCGGTGCGACGGATTGTTTACATTGTGTGAATGGGCGACTGTTCATAAGGTGCTCCTTGTGCTACCCCCATAGGAAACTCACATATCAAATCTGACAGAAACAGACACAATAGCTCCCGGGCAGAATCACGTATTCACTAACAAGTGTTTGATTGCAGCCTTAAAAATTTCCTTGAAATGAGATGTAACAACCTCAGCTAATTCACCCTCCTGTTCAAACTGCAGTCACGCACAAGCAAACAGCTGGCGCAACTGCACCGCCGCGTTCAAAAGAAGATTACAATATCCCCTATATTTACGCAAGCATTTATATATATATATATGCAGTATTGGACAAATTATTAGAATTTTTTTAAATGAACAATTTTTTTCATATTTCATCCCACATAACGTAAGAATTAAATGATGTAACTGTAAAATGTTTATATTTACCGAGAATAACCTTGATCGAATTAAAAATTATCAAGGTTAGTATTTCGTAAATGATCATTTGACAATTTTCAAAGAATTAACACGCAATGACACGGAGTGAATGAGCTTTTGCAAGGTTCATTCATGCTTATACTGCGAGTCCAGGTCGCTAAAATTGGTCCAATGTGATATTGTTTATTTGTAATAAATGTTTCTTCATAACTGACCATAGAATTGCCCATAAAGTCTCTATTGGTATCATGTCAGAGCTATTAGCAGGCCATGGCAACATTTCGTTGGGAGGATTTCGCTTGCCGAAATGCTTCCACACGGCAACAGATCTACTTCCTCCATGAATGCTTGCGAAGAGACCTTCTTCCTCACAGTGTCAACTATAGACTACCGATGAAACATCCACAGGTATGGACAATTGCTCGGCAATTCGGAAAGCGTATGGTACGAATGTTGGTCACAGACGTCCACAACCCTATCCGAAAATGTGAACGTTGTCTAAACGAACATAGAACCAATTATTTAAAAACAGTTGGGCAACAACTGACTGAACAAGTGCAACTCGCAATAGAGCGCAGGGCTAAAAACACAAAGCAAAAAAGCAGATGGTGCCTCACCAGATGGTGACTAAACTGACAACCAGCACAGAGGAATGCATCAACAATGGTTGGATCGGTAACCTACCAAAACGGCCACTCAGTGGTACGGAAAAACAAATTCTCATCAAGGGCCTAAATTCTCACTACAAAGACGCGACAAGTACGGATTTTCCGGCACGATTTGTAAGCGCTTTGTAGTCCAACGGACTGGAAGACGAAACACAGAAACAAATTAGATACAAAGTCGTCCCAGCTATGACGCATTTAAAGCAATGCAACCCTTTATCCCGACAAGAGGAAGAAGCAATAAAAGCTCTGAAGTCTGACGAATCAATTGTTATCCTATCTGCTGATAGACGGATGACAGTTATTATGGACTAAGCAGATTACACCGAGAAAGCGGTGCAGCTCCTGAACGATACCACAACATACCAATGCATATAGAATGACCCAACATCGCAACTAACCAACAAAATAACCAGAGCGTTGGCGAAGCTTAAGCAGTCGAACGAAATATCGGAAGAGGAACGAGAAAATAATGAGGGCTCGCGATTCGAACATTACACAGTTCTATGGACTACCTAAAGTACTCAAGGATGGAGCACCCTTAAGACCAATTGTGTCACTTCCAGGCAAGCCCACCTACTATCTGGCAAAGGAACTATGGAGGCGGCTCAATCACCTGACCTGTAAGTCGCAACACTCCGTAAACAATGCTTAACAATTCTTGACAAAGCTAAAAGGCCTAAGAATAGAACACGATGAAACCATGGTGTCCTTCGATGTAACTGCCCTATTCACTTCCGTCAACTTACAGCTAGCCAAAGAAATTATCGCAGAACGTCTGTACAACAGCGGAGGGAAGGTTGGGTTAATGACAACCAGAAACGTATGCAAACTTCTTAACTTATGTCTCTCAAATTACTTCGCTTTCAACGGAATAATGTATAAACAAGTGAAAGGTGCACCGATGGGATCAAGTATATCCGGACTCATCGCATAAATTGTCATGTAAAAATTGGAAGAGGATCTAATGCCACTGATTAATCCGAAACTTTGGGTTCGCTTCGTCAATGATAAGTTTGTGGTACTCAAACTTCGTCAAGTATTGGTGGCACAACAACGGCTTAACAAAGCTTTTAACGGCATACTGTTTACCATGGAATCAGAGAAGGAAAACGAAACTTATTTTCTTGTATGTGTTAGTAGCCAGAACAATGGATGGCGAATTGCGAACCTCAGTTTACAGAAAAAGCACGCACACCGACCAGATTTTGAATTTCAACAGCAACCACCCATGATGTCACAAAATCAGCCGTGTGCAGACACTGTTCCATAGAATAGCAACTCAATGCAATACGACAGAAGCGAAACGAACAGAAGAAAAACACCTATTCAAGTCGTTTGAACCCAACGGATACCCACACAGTTTCCTCCGAAAATGCTTAAACCGCAAGACCTCAGAAATCGAACCTACATCAGCTATGACGAAAGGTATAGTTCTGTCGTACATAAAGAACGTGTCTGAAATGACTGCTAGATTGTCCAAGCAACATCATATCATGGTAGCCCACAAGCCAACCGCCACTCTGAGGAAAACATTGTCAAAACCAAAAGGAAAGCGAGAGACACTAGAATGAAGAAATTTCATATATAGAATAAACTGCGCAAATTGTGAAAAGCAGTATGTAGGAAAAACAGGAAGGAGGCTGTCCACCAGCAAACATGAACACCAAAGAGCGTGCAAGAACCATTACGCAACAACATTGGTTTCATTACACGTGGATGCAGATGGACACAGGTTGGACTGGAACAAGGTAGAGATCGTGAACGAAGGAGAATTAAAAGAAGGGAGGGAGTTTCTCGAAGCCTGGTTCTCAACCACGAACCCAACCAACATGCATTTCGACCTCGATCCAATATATCAACCGCTGAGACAGAGAGAGATCAAAATGATCAATAACCTTTGTCCGAAAGAACCTAATCCAACACACGGACAATGAACAGCATGGTCAATATGAGCCCGGACAACTCACCCACACTCGCTGCACCAATCCCAGTGCGGTAATCTCAACTACGTCGCAACAAGTTTTCTGCAACCAATGACAATGACTCGATCACAACCGCTGAACACAATGATTCACCAAAGAGCACGAGGCAAATTTAATATTCCCGTGTGCCTTTATAATGAACGGAGCGGTTGCTGACAGTATCCACTATTGGGTTTGCTTTCTACCAGCTACTGCTACTTGACTGCTATTAATCCCGCACTGAAGATGCCACCTCGAATGGTGGCGAAACGTTTGCAACCAAGTTGCCCAGCAGGGAGAACTCCACAACAAATTCTATACCACCACCTTCGAGAAGACGGGTAACTTCACAACCCTTGTGACATGGAGAACTTTCATGCAAGTCTCCTGCCCTATAAACCCTTTATCCTTCGACCATTCACACAGCTGTGGGTTCAGTTATTGCTCCAGTAGTTTTTGTACTGCTGCTGGTTCATTTTACCCTGGACGATGGAGAGCGGACCAGTTTCGTAGATGTTCATAGAGCTCTATATCATGACCTGAGTAGGATGCTTGACTCGTTGAATGATGTAGTCTTCCCTCATCTGTTCGCTAGGTAATCGGCGGTCATATAGAGATTGCTGGTCAGAGCACCGAATGATGCACCCTGCGCTGAAAACCACCTAAAATGAAATACAGAAAAATGCAGAAAACATAGCAAAAGTAATGTAAGTACAATTTTTTCAGAAAATACTTTGAAAATAAAACTTCCACTTCTTACCCGCTCCCAGTCTTCTTTGGACCATTTTTGAAGCTGTTTGGCCCATTCCTGTCGTTTTTCTTTCATTTGTTTGGTCAACGCTTGCTTCTTCAGAGGCCTGCAAGCTCGAACTCCAGAATCCAAAAGTAATCTTTTTACAGTTCTCAAACTAACTGCAACACCATGCTGTTCCATAATCTAATAGCTGTCTGCTAGATGCTTTGCGATTCTTTAGGAATTCCCTTAGTATAAGTGAGTCGTTTCGAGCTGTTGTTTCTCTTCTGTGACCACATGTTCCGGAACGTTTAAAGGACAAGGCTAAATTCGTTTGCAAATTCTTTCGTAGTCGACATAACGGCGCTGGGCTGACACTAATCTTGGTTGCAATTTCTGCTCCTTTAAATCTTCATTCAACAAAATTTCATTTTGTGCACGCTTTCGAGGTGTTAGGCCACGTAGTTTACCCACTTATATGCCAACACCATCTAAAAACTGACGATCAATACGGATGTGTCGTTAATTATAAAGACACAGCAAAATAACAATAAAAGTAATCACATATACCTAGAAATGGTTCCAAAAACCAGACAAATGTAATCCTGAAATGTAGACTACCGTTGTAAATAAAGAAGTATGATAAACATGTAACCGTCCGTTTATAACTACTTTACACGTCACATCAATCAATTTGTCATCACTTACAAACTATCTCATGTACTGTTGCGGGCACGTCAAATATTCCCGCTAAAACACGCCAGAAACCCCAGCAGAATGGCTGTGGAGAGGGCCAATTGCTCCCAACAAAGCAGCAAAGCTCAGCCATTCCGAGATGCCACCCAACTGCACACATTTCGACAATGGTCACCTGCAAACTACCATCTATTCGTGCTGACTGTTTTCCCTAACTTAGTAACAGATAGCACTGGCTGTGATCGCCCTTGGTTGGTCGTAAAAGAGCCTACAGGGAACCACTTGCCTTTTTTTTCTCTTCGCCTCATTTGGGAGTCGGTCGGGTCACGTGATTGTGTGTGAGTCTTTAGCTGTCCAGCCTTTGCGTCTAAGTCATTAGCGCTCGTCTATCATAAACCCCTCTCTTGTGCGTCCGTTTCCGAGGCATCAACGTTTATCCGAACAAGTGCAGCTAGGATCGTTCACAAGCTCGCTCAGTTTTCCGTCTCACAGACTAAGCTAGCGTCACCAGGTCAGCGCAGCTCCAATCGATTGCCCGGCGTTACACGTCTTCATCGTAGGCGTGCCCTAAACGTGCCAGCGACAATCTTATCAGGCAATTTCGCAATTATCTCAGAGGCGGCGTTCCCTCAATTATAACAGTGGCGACACAAGTATAACAGTGGCGACAGAATTGACGAACCATGACTGACGAATACGCCGATTTAAAACTGATGCTGCAGCAAAAACTTAAGCTGATGTCCGTTTTAACCGAAAAGCTCTCCAGTCTTTCCCTTCATGCAGGTCCAAGCTCCAATTCTCAGTCAATGGACCATGTGGTTAGCGGCATCAGCGAATTCCTGTACGACGCCAAGGCCGGGGTAACGTCCGAATCCTGGTACAAAAGTTACGAGGACCTGTTCACCATTCACTTGGCTTGCCAGGACGACACGTGGAAGGTCCGCCTGCTTCTGCGCAAACTAGGGACGCTCGAACAACAGCGCTACACCAAATTCACCTTACCGAGGAACCCACGCGACTTTACCTTGGATGAGACGGTCCGAACTTTGTCACAGAATTTTGGCGAGTAGTCCTCTCTGTTCAGTGCTCCTTACCAATGTCTGCAGCTGGTCAAAGCTCAGCAATTATTGTGTGATGGAAATTATAGCAAAAAATATAGTTACATAATTAAGTGAAAAGCGTTTGTTAGACGCACTACAGACTTAATTAGAATAGCGGAGATGTTCGCGTATTAAAAGTATAAATCCATTGGTTGCAAGTTTGGTACGGTACCATTTGATTGCGTTTTGTATCTCCTTGGCTAAGAAGTTATAAAATGAAATGCAAATGCGACAAAACATAGCCAACTCATTTTTATATCTTCCCAGATTGGGTGCAGCAACGACACAATTAGGGAGAGCATTCCGAGACTGGCATACGCGGAGGGAAAAGAGATTTCTACGGCATTCAAGCGGTTATACTGAATTGCCAGTTTCAGAGGATGACAACTTAGGTTAGCACTGTGATTAGATTCCAACAGCTGGCGGCAAATATGGTTTGGATTCATTAGCAGTTGGTAAAACATTAGGATATTCCCCAACAGAAGACGACATCGACTGCTGTGTATTCTTAAAGATTTCAACCTAAGCTAATAGGGTAGATGAAAGAAAACCTTGACGTCCTTGTTTGTCCTTCGTTGAAGAGCCTCTAGAGAAGCGAGATTTTGTTTATGTCCCAGCTGTCAAGCCTGGATAGCATATTCCAAGTGCATTCGCCTGTAAGTGTTAAGCATTTGGGGGGAATGCGGGGGTTCAAAAAAACCGAAACTTCTCCGAAGAACGCCGAAGCTTTCATTGCCGGTTCCCGACATCTTCTCTGTTCGTTTTGAGCATCCGAGATATGCTTGTACCAGTATATCCCGGCCAAACTCCTGAGAGACCTTTATCAAGGTGTGGTCTCTAAGCTTGTAAACCCTTACCGGCTGGTGGCATTTAGCTATGTTCAACTGAAGCAGTTTCCTCCTTGACCATTAATTAATGTAATTTACTTCAGGTTGCAGTAGATCATCCTCGTCATTGTTACTGATCGCCCGCGATATCTTGATATCATCGGCGAAAAACAGGAAATTTGAGGAGACAACTCTCGCCAAGTGGTTGAGAAACACCAGGAATAAGAGCCGTTCTATCACCGGGCCCTGTGGTACCCTAAATTTTAATTCCCTCAGGTTAGATGGTAATCCGCTGACACGCACTTGAAGCTACCGTTGTTTAAAATGTTACTAACCAAACCAATAACAGGGCCTCCAAATATGTAGCCCTGTAGCCTGTGAAGTTACATGCGGTGATCCAGCGTTCGAAAGGTTTAGAGAAGTCCAGATAGATTATGTCAACTCCAACCCTATCATTAGCCACTTCCGTCCAACTCGGGCAATCAGCAGGTTGGTGGCGCATGACCGGCGTTGACGGAAGCCATTATGTCCCGCTGCCAAGATACTGCATTTTTCCAGGTAGTTCTATTAGAGCTTTAACAACGACCACTTTCATCACCTTCACGAGCGCAGAGAGGAGGGTCACTGGGCAATAGTTTGCAAGATCTAAACGACTACCACTTTTACATATTAGTGTAATAATGCCGCGCATCCACATCAAAGCACCTTTGGAAGAACTGTGACAGCAGTTTAGCTAGCTTGGTGGTCTCTGACTTCAGCGCTTTCGGACGGATGTTGTCTGCTCCCAAGAACTATGATCGCGCCGTCAGAAAATCTTCTTTAACACAAATTCTGGGTTGAAATGTAAATGTGTAAATAGTGGAGTGGTAATGTGGTTAAACTTGTGTGTCAGTTAGAGGCTGCGAGTTCAAATATAGGAGCGTATTGCATCCGCAGGGCATCATATGTTGCTTCAGAGCCTTGTACTTTACCTTATGTCGTGAAAAATGAATATATGACATGCTTCAATTTACGAAGCATGTTGACTTGCCTGTGCAGCAGTTTGCTGTTTGTCAGGAAGTTTTGGCGAGTTATTGTTGATAAATTACTTGGTCCTCACGGACAAGTGCAGTACAAGTGTTGTGCTTGGTCAGGAAACCGCTCCAAGCCTCTGAGTCGAGGTTAACGTTGTAGACTCGCCACGCTGCGTCTCTTATTGACATACATTTTCGAGTTTTGTTCCTTAGAATTGAGGGCACATTTACAAGACGAATAGGCATGGTCGCTGATGCTCTGTTGCCGATGTCGCTAAGTCTTTCAACTAACGTTGTCTATGGGATTGTCATTTGAGAATACCTAAGCTTCTGTGTCCACGGGTTCATTCAAGACTTGGAAGCGCGTGCTTGTATGAGTTATTTCCGATTGTTCAGCTGGTGGTGATGGTGGTGGTGGCTGTACCTAGTGGGCGTTCAACGCACATATCAAGCGGGAATCCATGTCCTGGACTGGACGTTGGTGGCGGTAAATGACAGCTATGAAACATGTGTCATTGTGTCTTAGACAGCAACAGATTGAGTCTGAAAGGTGAGTTTCCAGACAAGTAAACATCGCACATTGCAGGTCGCTGCAGTAGGGGAGAAGGGCCTCACTTCCACTTTTGATCGATCGTTTCGGAAGCGTGCCATTCCTGCTAGCTCAATCTGAACATCAGTCACTTCTTGGTTCGACCTAGTTTCGGTAATAGAAATTAGACCCAAGCACTCGCAACCTGACGTAGCTGAAGTTTGCTAACTTTACTAAGGAGCCGTTGGGAATTATTGTACCTACAAGAAAGTTTCTCGGATTTAAGCAGCTTTTCGGAGGTTGTGAAACTAATATATGACATTTCGCCTATCAGAGAGTGGACGGAGACTAATCGATTTTTCGGTGTATACTTGATGAAGGGTTCAACATCCTATTCCTTTTCTGTATAGTTATTCCTGTCTCTAATCAACTAGGTACAATGAAAGTTGTCTGGTCAAACTCGTCTTCAGCTGGTAGTATGGGCTCATTAGGCACACTACTGGTCCATTGTTCTTTTATAGTTCCCGTCGGTTTTGGTTCCTTGATTGATTGCTCATCTAAGTGGCATATCGTTGACTTTCAGCCGAATCTCAGATGGTAGCCTGCAACGAAACGTGTACCAGCTTTTTAGCAGGCGTGCCAACTTTTGTTTTGACAGTAGGACCGCCTTCAACACTTTCGGGCCACTTCCGTTTTACTTCGGTGAGGTACGCAGCCTTGACACCGATTTCGATAGCATATCATCCAAGTAGAGTTTTTCACGAATATAACACCATTCTTCTTTATCATGGGTTGCTAGTTCCTGCTCAACACATGTTAAATTTCAAGAACCACTTGAAGCAGAATTGTTTTGCTTAGTGTTTCCAACTGGTAGTCCTCTAAGTTGCGGTTGACTTGATAACTCTAGCCCCATATGATGTCTGGAAAGATAGGGATGGAACCCTGTTCATTTCTGTGTCTACCGGTGGACACTAGTACTGAGTCTCCTTCAGTGACGGTGTTCAGCACAGCACGCATAAGCCTTGGCTCTTCATACTGATTAGGGTTGAGGTGCCGCGTAATACGCACTACGAGTACAGGTTTCAGTACAACTCCGAGCAGGTTACTAAGAACACCCACGGTTTAAGGTCATACAACTGCCTTCCTGTTATTGATGTCCACTTTGATTCTGGGATATTGGAGCACAGTACAGTTAGCTGTTTCCTATATATTTCGACATGTCTCGGTTAGTGATTGAAATATTCGGAGATTTACCGCAGGAAACCGGCGGTGGTCGTATCAGAAGATTTTCGCTTCGTTCCTCAGTTTCCGATCCATTTGGGGTGGTTTTACTTGTAAACGATGGCTCTGCTTGGATGGAAGGAAGAACAATTCAACTTTCGCTAGCACTGTCTTGCAAAATTTCGGCGCACTCCGTCGGGAGATTGAAAGTATCCTTACGTGTAGTTAGTTGATAAAACTGGGAGCAGCATTTATCAAATGTGAGCCACATGTGGTATTGTAACCTGCTGCTATTCTGGGCTGTTGCTGACGTTTTACTTACAGTGCTACTAGTCGTTCTCTTCAGGATAGGAACAACAATTATTGGGGAGGCTTGAAATTTACAGTCCGGTATGCTTACCCCAACCGTGATGACGTTGAATGTCACCGTTTCTGCAAAATTGGCTAGTAGCAGGTCGTACTACGTAGAGAATATGAGCACACTATTTATCAGTGGGATAGATGTGCATTCCACACAGAACCATAGAGAAACTGGGTTTTTTATTAACTTGGCCTAAATAGATTTAACTCTGAGGCAAATCGCATGAAAAAACTTGCAACAGTTATGACACAAAATGCCCCCTTAACAAGTTTGGAGCATGATTCACATAGGTCTCTAGACTGTGGCACACTAAGCATCGCGCTAGTTGAGCAAATGTTATGAGCCATTGGAATGACTTACGCTTGATGATAAACTGTTGGTTTGTTTCTGTTGTTGACGCTAAAGTCAGAGTGTTCACTAATGTCGTGCGCTTGCAGACTGTTCTTTCTGGCGTGCCACTCGAATGTGTCAACATTAACGTGAAGCCGATTACACTAGGGTGTTATTGAGAATTTATGTTAGGCCTATGGGTCGCACCAGATGAATTTGCCCTGAGGCGTGTAGGTGCTCCAAACAGTGATGGATTTTAACGAGCGATTGTTCCTTCGAATGCCATTGAAATGGACTTTCGAGTGAGACCAAACAATGTCTCCGATGGTTGGCGTTGCGCAACTTTTGACGCTTTAATATCGAAGAAACATTGCACGGAATTTGGAATTCAGGGTACGTGTAGTATGCAACCGATTGTATTTGAGAAATTGGTATTACAAGATGGAGCGTTTAAAGATAAGACGAGTAACTATAGTCAAAGGGTGCGCGAAAAATGCCGCTGATCGACAGTGAAAAAACCACGAGTGCACAAGTGAGCGCTTAACACGCAGGTGCGCTCTAGGTCACGATCTTGTAATTTGACTAAGACTAACTGCGCTACCAGCTAGAGGGGTTTCTTTTACTTTAGCCGATAAGTTCGCTGGAGAATTATGTAACTTGTCGACCCGGCAGATTGGGCTGTTCAAGTTGCATTTTTTTTTACAAAAACCACGGTGATTTACTTTTAGTGCTTAATTCCAGCCATTGCGTGAAGCTATACATAGAGTGCACTCGAACAGCCCTGCTTCAGTATTCGGCTACTTCGATACAGCTCTGATTTTAGTAATACAATGGACCAACAGCCAGAGCAGTATTGGTGCCATTCCCAAGCATGATGTTAAATCCTTATATTTCTGTCTTTGAGAGTTGACAGTGACGAAGCAGCTTATACACCGATCGAGAAGATGATGCTCGCTGTTTTCTACTCAAGGAAGTGATTTATGGAGTAAAACTTTGGAAAATTGACATGTATAATCTGCACGAAACACTTGCGTCCATAACCCATAAAACATGGCATTGTGTCGTCAATATCTGAAGCGTTATCTTATTCAGCTGCAAAAATACGACATCGATATGTTATAAACGCTAGGGATGCTGATGTTCATGACAAATGCTCTGTCGATCGATTACCTTCCGATGGTCGAAAAGCTTTATGAATAAGGGCAGGAAGTAAAGCTGTTGGATCTTATGAAAACGCCTGAAAGTAATAAGGAGTCATATCGAGACAGACGCGATGTGGATGGTCTTCCAAGACATGATTTCCGGTAGAAGGCCGGATAGAAAATACAAACGCCCGAAGGAACTAATGCTGTCCCTCAAGGGATTTCGATCCCACGGTCGCTTCGCAAAGAAATGCTGGAACGTACCCCTCGAGCTTACTCGGGTGTTAAAGTAAAACTTGAGCAGAGCACGCGAATTGATTTTCTGGCCCGGGATATCGCGACAACTAGGAGATAAAATGTCAACCTCTCAGCATGCTGGTCCCATGCTGCGCGTCAAGCAAGGAGACCAAATTTGCCCCTTGAGCTTCCAGATCGACCATGGCAGGGAATAGCAGTTTACTCGTCCTGTATCAACGGGCAAGGCAATTCACTCACACTGGACTACTACAGCGAGTAGCTCAATGTCGATCCACGTACCGCTATCATCAAGCAAACAGTCAACAAAATGTTTGATGCCAGTTTGCAAAAACCGGAAGACCGGAAGAACTGGTCGCCATTAATGGGCCACAGTTAACGAATACTATGTTCCAGAATTTGCAAATAGGTGAATGTTTTTGTATCGACAAGCCAGCTTGTTTCACAGCAACTCGAACGGCGAATCTGAGGCGACAGTCAAAACAAGCCAAGAGGATGTTGTTGAAGGCTAGAATAGCCCATGTGTACCAGTAACTGATGCTGTTGGAGTTTCTCGACACACACTCATCAAACATCTGTCCCAGCTCAGTGCAACGTCTGCGCAGTAGAAGGACGTGAACGTTCAATATAAAAGATGATAGTTCAGAATATGTATTAAGACTGCTTTACTCGAGCGTAACCTGTGCTATCAATAAACGAGGAAGTGTGAGTTCTACTCAAATCGGATGGTGACCGCGAAGCAGCGAGAAAGCTCTCATGGATTTACTACTGGAGGGAAGATAACCAGAATGAAGTGAGTGCAACTATGTCGACATCATGAAGGAGAAGACGAAAGTAAAGCAAGGCAAACAAGAGCAAACGAAGAATATTCGCGTAGCAAAGACCACTCGCAGCGGAAAGGAGTACGGGTGGCTTGACATGACCTGATATATTTTGATGACATAGCTTGATGATATAGCATTTGCAAAATATTTTGGTGCCGTTAGGTTAATTCTATTAATTAATGGTTACTTAACACAAAACTAGCTCTCAGGTTGTTTGACAGAATCCATAGAAAACATTTCATAAAGGAAGATGTTTGTTGGCTGGCTATTCACAAAATTAATCAGTTCCTGGAAGCTAATTTATGTAGCATTTCAAGTGTACGCAAATATATAGAACATTAACATTTCTGTATATTCCTGGTTGCATTAAATGATATTTAAAATATCATTTTAACAATTAGGTTTTGTGTAAGATACCAAAACTTTCTTCGCGTTGATCAGGCATTACATCTACGAAAAGCGCCTTGCGGTTATTATTCATAATTGACTATAAATTAAAATATATTAGGTATTTTGTTTTGCCTAATGTAAGCATTTGCATCATAGATCAATTTAAATGCCAACATGCAAAGCATTTCGTTAGTGTCAGTGTAATTAATATTACTGCAGTAAAATCACATTCATTTTAAAATGGTCGGCAAAAGTTATGATTTCAATACATTTAACGTCTTAGAATAGGCTTTTCTTCTTCCTTAAATATTATTTTGCATCACGACTTGCCGCCACACTTTAAATCGACTCTGGCTTTGCCCCCTCTGGCCACTCCGATTCTCCCTGCACAATATTGTGTGTGCTCTCAGTGGAACCAGTTTGACGAGCTCTACTCAATGCTTTCCAACTCTTGGATACAACAGGTGTGGATTATACTTGTGCTCCAGTTCCCGGTATTCGGCATAACCTTTGCCGAGTTCCAACTGAGTAAGGACATCAAACAGGTTTTTCGGAAAATATTTTGGTATCATTCGGAAAAAAAGCTAAGGGCTGCAAAACTACGTTGCCACCAAATATGCAAGTTAAAGCATAACAAACCTACAGCCTTTTTGCTTCGCACATTAACAAAGCATATCCAGGGACGCCTCTCAGCCCTCCACATGCCTCTTCGCATATGGCAGGCTGATTAACACACGATAACGCTTTGTGCAAGTGTGTGTGTGTGTTCAAATGTGAGTCCGTTGCTCGCTGAATCCAGAAGTCTGTGCGTTACGAATTCCATCTGCATCTACCGCCTGATCTTGGTGTGGTTGAACAAATCTAAATTTGTGTAAACGTTCTGAATTCTGAAGTGATCTCTGAATTTAAGTTGAAGATTAGAGCTAGACGCTCCAACTGTACTGCAGCGTCACCTCATTCCAATAAGGGGACAAGCCTTAATCATGCCTGCTACCACTTCTCCAAACATAGACGCTTCACTTGGTGATTCAGCAGTAAAAACGACAGCTCAGATCCGAAGGAAATCCGGTGCGGGTAACAGTCAGTTGACGTACTTATTCATTGCCTCGACAAACACACAGGGATCTACACACATACGCTCATCTTTCGTAATGATGCACGCTTGACACAAGGCGTCTTTCACCGTCAACTCTCGTGGGGCCTTCTAAACAACCCAATTGCGGGCAAATCTATAAATCTAGAACTCGATAGACAAAACAGGGCTAGGTTAATTCTCGTGTGCACTAATATTCTCGAATCCAAATCTGGACCTATAATAGCAAGTTGCAAGACGATCGCAAACAGTGGAGTTCCATCTGCCAGGTGATTGGTATTTGGGTTGAGCCTACAATGCAGCAACACGTAGCGCGTCACCCGACCTCATTGCACTCTGGTAAACCTCGAATTCTTCATGTAACACTAGTCCCTGCAAATAAGACGGTGGCTGACCTACTCCCAGCAGTTTGTCTTCGCCACTCACCGAGAGGACTGCGCATATTACCTGATTTTACTTGGGAAGATCGCTCAACCCAACGCGGCATTCCTATTAAGTATAACAAGAAAAAACTATTTATTCATTGTGTTCCCTTGCTTCTGCATTCTTCTGAGCACGATGTAAAAACACATGACCGAGAGCAGTGGTGCTACATACGAGAAGCAATGTCTGTTGACAATGTTATTGCCAAATATCTGACAAGTGCATTTATTCATCACCAAACACACACACACGTACAATTCCTACGTGCACCCGCATGTTGAACACGCAATCAAATCTTTGAATCTGTGGTTGAAGTGCGACCTAGAAGCGGTAGAGGCCTAACGACGAACAGCAACAAAGAACGTAAATGGTCCACGGTATCACCATTACACCGAAGGCTGAATCTTCTGGGAATTTGCAGCGGACGCTATCGAAGGCTGCGCGGCCATCTCATGTTAGCTATCAGTTATTGAGTGACCCCAAACAGGTATGCCGCTATTTGGTGAAACCTATCTACAACACGCAGCTCAGAAGCATCTGTTAATAAACGAAGGAACAATATAGCCGTCTTGAGTGTCGACAGAATAATTTTCCCTGCGGGTTTGCCAACACCTGAAGGCACTCCCTGACTCGGCTTTATACTTTCGTATATTGGACTTTTTCATATAAATGATAAGATGTTGCTGTTGGCTCCCAGCTTGCTGTCACCTAAACTCTTCTATTGTGGAACACGACAAGCAAGCATTTCAACAGGATTTATTTATTAAATGAACCAAGTGAGCGACCATAGTTTACTTTTTTCAAGACATGCATCAAGGATCAAGGTACCACAGTGTCTTCCTATAGGTTTATGCATGATATTAGTTAATTTTACAGTGATGTATTTTATCAAGTATTATCTAAGCAGACCAACGTTAGATGACCCATATATATTTTGATCTTATCATATTCATCCTAATCATCATATGGGACGGTCAAGCACTTGCTTTTTTCCAGTGATAAATCATTGCCTTTTGTCCATCATTTTATATACTTAAATACCGTTGAAGAATATTTTAGGTTTTATGTTGCGCTTTTACCTAGGAAGAAAATTGCAGATGGTGTTACTGAAATTCCATATTTCCTTTATTTGTTATTTATTCCCTTATTTTTAAATCTAAACGTTTGTTTACATACAGTTAATTGCTAAACTGTTTATATATTCAGGCACCGGATCCGAAATACATACTTCAAAATTTAAGCACATTTATTCATTTGTTCGGAACGAATTTTGCATCGGATTTCAGAACAATATTTTGCAATTTGCTAAATATGTGGGGCCAATGCGATTTTCCTAAACAGTCTCTAATTGTTTAAGACATTTATGGCCGAATCGTATAATTTCCGCAAATATATCCCGGTAACACTTACTTGAGTGTCTTTACCTATCACGTATTATTGGCATACATCGATTGATTCTCCATCTTAAATAAAACTACGTACGCTTGCTTTATTGTGTTAAGCTGTAAAAGCGAATTCATTCGCATTATACAAATTCGTCGATAGATGTCCTAAACCGGTGACATTTTCCCATGTCTCAAATCATAAAATGCGGCCAATAAGCCTACCACTTGCATATTATCTACTTATATATTTAATAGTAACTATATGGAAAGCTCGCATGTATGCTTAACCCAATCTTGTCAAACAGTTCTAATTTGAGGTACAATTCTTGTCAACAATTAGTCGGCCATATGAATACTTGACTTAAATACATATACGATACCAACATAGTATGTCATGAATAGGAAACTTCGCTGTTGGCGACATATTCTGTAATATGCTGACGGACAATTAGATTTTATCAATATCTTCAAATATGCGTTGCATTTTGAATTAGTGCCCGTACTATCGCGTCAAAAATGATGATCAAAATATTGGACTCTATTTCCTAACAAACCGAAAAATTCGATCGAAATTTGTCAAATTGCCTACGACATTGAGCATATTGATATGATTAAACAATAGTACAAACCAACGTACGTTCACCAGCAATGTAACAAAGCGACATTATTTATTTAAGATATGTACAAGTATTGCACGGACAAAGAAAATCTATAGATAATAGAGTGTGCATCAAATATCAAAAGTAATCATGCAAATTTCTCATGAACATTTCAAGTGAGCTCTATGTAAGTTATTTATTTGGCGCATTTAAAATATTAGAGTAAAATGACTAGAATCTTAGACACAAGTGCTTGTGCACAGAGGCATTAAATATTTGCATCTTAAAGACAACGTCAAGAATTTTGGGAGATATTAATTTGCGAGTTCACTTTCCATGGAATGAAAATGGAGACAACCATAAGAATTTAGTTAATGATAAGTTGAATAGGACAAGTTTATTAGAGCACACTATTTCACGTTAAGCGAGTTACTTCAAATTATGGCCATCATAATTTATATAAGACGAATCTCACGCGCCAGCTGTACAAGAATGATTATTGTTTTGGTGTTTTTGCATGCCTTTCCAGTGAAGTCGTAAATAAGCAACAGCAACCATCGTTGGTAATTTCGTTGATTTTTACATTGTTCCTAAGGTTTGCACTGCATACCGAACGTTAACGTTTCGAGCTTTAGTGATATTTATTATGAAAAGCTAATTTTATTATGTGTGAAGTGCACGCAAGATAAGACGAACCGTTAACTTTTGAATCCGAAATTCGTAGTGGTTACTTACATCGAAATAGCCATTGCGGGTAGCTAGTGGCAACTTTTTATTTATTATCAATTTCCAATGCGATGTATTGCAGCTGATTGCAAATATACCTAGTGTCGGTTTGAATAAAAATTTGATAATCATTGTTTATAGCTTATGTGGCCAATCTCCTCCAGATGTGTTCAATGAACTGGAGCAAGTCACGACTAGTTCACCTAACCTAGTGCAATTGGCAGTCTCCTATCTATGGTTTACTTGCTCTAATCGGTAACCAGTGAGAAGATGAGACCCGGTTTCAGATTACCGGTGAGATAAATGTTTGTCGGATTTCTTTGAAATACTCTAATTCTTTTAGCTCAATTTGAATTTATCTACTCCATAAGAATAAGGCATGGAGGCCATTTTATTTTATTCACATAAATCTGACTTCACTACAAGTTGCTTTGCTAAGTTGCCAATGCAACAATACTAGTTAGCCTAAGCACAATGGTCATTCTCTTCTAGGCGAAACTTGTGAGTGTATGGTGTTACCATATTTCAGCATTCCCTACGCTCTTGTTTATCATGACGCACAAACTAAATCTAGATCTGTGTCAGTTCTTGCTGGTTGCTTGGTCATGAAAAATATAAGTTGCTTTGTGTGGTTGAACAAGCTATACATTGTCATATTAAGAGCTTACCGCACTTTCATTGAGAGTTCTTCTCTCTGAGTTACACGTCGGATGTTATTATACTAACGCACTTTCTTCCATGGAAAGACTTGGAGAATACATGGCTAGCTATAGGTTATCCCATCATAATAATAAACTGGAGTGTCTTTACCCAAGTAATGAATTAGTAAGCGACAACTTTTTGGAGAACGTTGTGCTGCGTATAATCTTTGTCTTACAGCAATCCTGTGGAGTGCCACTTTGAGTAACCCTTATTTACGATGCAAGGAAGCAATTGCAAAAATGGTCTGATACTTGTTCAAGCATTTAAGCATGGAGCCTTCCGTGCGTATTTAGCATTTTAGATGATATACGCTGGTCCACGAAGTGGGTTAATTAATTACTTCTTCCTTTGCAAAGCCTCTGAAAAGGAGAAAACTTGTGTGTAGCCAACTGTGAAACAGCATGATTTATAGCTTGCTGGTATGTAGCAAACTTGTTTTATCTAAACGTTGCCGGTTAGTGGATAATTCTTTGATTTTCGTGATGAAGTGTGCATATAGACCGAAGATCGCACTGCGAAAAGCTGGACGATTTAATGTTCCTTTCACATAAATGTTTTGAAATTATTGCCGTGGAAGCCAAATGAGAGGATAAACAACATAATTATAACTGACTGGAACTTATGCGCAATTATTGTTTAATAGTCATTTTATTAAAGAACAATTTTTAAGTGCAGGCTTTTCCTATTTTTGTATTATCTTCCGAGTAGAGGAGCTGAACTCATTTGGGGAACATAATTTATGATATAAATAAGGCAATAAGTCCCACAGTATATTTTACTCTAAGAAATACACAATCACTGCTCAACGTTTTGTCTCAGGAGGCTCTATGCTCACCCTGTGTATTGTTCGTAATGCGTGGGTTAATATGGGGCTGTTCCTAGATGGTTAACCAGCATTTCCCCTAACCTAATTACACTAACCGGTACTAAATCACATCGACCACCATAAGTGCATCCTAATAATATATGGCTGACAAACTTAAAATTTTCCATATTCTAGACAGACTAGTTTGCAATGATCTTTTTGGTCTGTATTGCGCTGAGATGCAAAGGATCACCACAGTCAAGCTAGTAGTTTACCAATTACCATCGCAAAGCTAATGTTAACTTCTGTAAAAGCGAGTTTACATTCCGTATGTGTGAACATGCCCCATCACGAATTTAGTCGCCATAGTTTGAGCAGATGCAAACTTATCGATTTCGCATTTGCACTGAGGACACCAGTTATGTATTATTATTCTACATTTTAAGCAACCCAAAAGAAAAGCCAACAAGGAAACACGTGGATAATTTGGTGTTAGTTACTAACTGCGCCTTACCTTAATCGGTTTATTTTTTTAATCTAACGGATACTATAGGAAAATCAGCACCCATATATATAACTGCTGACCCTAACCCCCTAAAACAGTGTAGGAACCGTCATCAGAAAATAATAATGCAACATTCATTTTGGATTGCACGAATTATTTTTACTCTCTTAGAATTTGTTCACGCTAAACTGCACTATCAACACATGTAATGAACTGCTAGATATCACAAATTCGCCAGAATTCTAGACCTTCACTTATTGCTAACGCCTGCACAGCATTACGGTATCCTTCGGCTGATAATTCAACTTCTACGTTGAAACATTTACATCCGTAATGTTTTGTGTATTTTGGTCCTATGGGTGTAGTACTGTCATGGATTTATCCTGTTAAATACTTATGCTATTTTGATCTAATACAGCACTTCATAATCGTCGGGATTTTACCGAGGAAAAGCATTTCCATGTTAGCCTAATATTTTCAGTAAACATTTGCAGCCTCGCCATCTTGCACGAGGACACGTCTATTGCACACACTTAACATTACATCAACTTTCTCCAAGGCAACTCTCAAAATTCTCCTTGTTGCAACACCCCAACAAACAAAGATTTTCGGATAATCAGGTAGGAAACCTGCAGAAATCGTGTTGCATTGCCGAATAATCGTCCACACTCTTCATATCAAATCAGGACATGACGATTTCCGCAAACAGTAGGAAATATGGCTGCGGTTCACCAACAGGTGTTTGATGAAGAATTTTTATTAACTTAATGGCGGTAGTTGTTTCACTATGCTTGATCTGTCGGATGCCTACATTAAACTGGATGTTGACCAAGACTCATGGGATTTTTGACTATCAACACTCATCATGCGCTATTCAAATACAACCGACCATCTTTTGTGTGAAAAATGCGCCAGTCATTTTTTAACAGTTTAATGATAACAAGCTAGTGTAAATTTCTGGAGCCGCCGCAAATCTGGATAGTATCACCTAGTCATTGGTCGAACCCCGGAAGAGTTATTGAACCGGCTAGATGCGGTGCATTGTCACATAAAGCCGTACCGTTTTCGGATCCGTGGGTACAAATGCATATTATTCACGTAGATCATCAAATAATTCGGTTTTATCTATGAAAATAATGGGCCCCGATCAGATTTCAAAATGCGCCTATACAAATATATATGAAGTCATTTTGTTCCTTTTGTGGGCTCACATGCCACTACAGCTCATTTTGTTTGGGATGCACCGCCTACTTGTCCTGCTAATCATGCTATTAGCCAAAGGCCAAATTTAGAAATTAACATCAGAATGTCTTCCAACGCATCAATACATTGCTGTCCTCAAATTAACTTTTGACTCTTTTCATCCATCCAAAGAAATTATATTATTCGGAGTTGGCGCTGCAGACCAAAACAAAAAGCTAAAGCTGAATGAAGTCACTTATCTAACTCAGGAAGGGGCATACAATTTCATAGGTATGACGATGGGAAGCTGAATGCGGTGGTTCTTGTAGCAAAATGCCTCAAATCGATCCAGGTAAAATATGTCAAATTTGACTCTGAATTTGACAGCGCCTGTCCAGATATCTTAAGCTAGGCGGAGCAGTGAGGTGCATAACAAGTTTCTGAAGAGTCGGCGCTGATTTACGCTCTCTCTCACACTCTATATATATATAAATGTATATATATATATATATATATATATATCAATGCCAATGAGCAGTGTCTCGTGGGAAGGAGAAATGTATTGAATGCGCACACAGAGTATCCGCTCGATTAAAGACAAACGTTATGAATTTATACCGGAAGTTCAACTGCTCGTGTGAGTAAAATTCAGCGAAAGCCCTCCAGAGAGGAGCAAATCTTATGAGTATATGAAGAAAGTTATTTATTCCTTTGCTTAATTGTTGTTAAATAGTGATGGTAATTTCAAGTATAATTGATCTACAATATTAAGCGTGCGGTAGTATGAAGAGAAATAATTCCAGTTCAAACAAAACTCCTCATTTCCCAAGTTAACCCAAAGGAATAAGATCGGCAGGCATGCGAATGGGAGCCACGTTTCATAAACGTTGACGGCCCACTCTCCTACTACATGCTGAACGGAAGCATTCCGACCTGATTTTGAAATCATGCACACTATGCATTCACATGACGGTGACTTGACTATAGTCCGTTCCACACAGGATGGAACCACTCTTTTAGCCTAGCACCATCACAAGGACGGTGCACTCCGTCCCCTCCAGCGACCACCAACTGTCTGCTGGAGTCAGTATGGATGAGGTAGTGGGTAATAGACAGGTAGGCACCTTGTCAACATTCACACCAATCGCGGACACAACAGGGAGCTCAAACAACACCTAATTCTGAAATGCAAGATTACTCATTACGCAGGCAAACGTAACACATACGCCGCCTTATTGGCCAGAAAAGTTAAATCGTATAGGAGCGCGAATTGATAAAATAAAACATGATCCCTTTGTTTTGATAAAATGCGCAAATAAAATATGTTTGGTTTTTCATTCGCTTTTTTGGCGGTAATTGAAACCTGGCCCGTGGAAGCAGGGCATTTAGTTTATGTATTTAAACAACTTTTATTTGTGCGATTGATATCAGGAAATTATTGCTATCATGACTGATTTTGTATTAAATACATATGTCGTCATTATATTGGCAGCTTATATTTGGTCGTCAAATTTTGAACTCACCAATAATCTGCGTATAAGCGTAACGTACGTCAAGATGCAGCTACATAAGTTAACAGAAGTTTCAGAATATTTTATTGCTCTTAAATCGCAAATTATTGTACACATGTTGCTAATTTATTTGGCAACATATGATGGTATCATATCTATTGGAAAAAGATATATTTTAAACTCCATTAACCTAAGTATTTTATATTTGAAGACTAAACTGCGGCTTCAACGAACAATATGGAGAAAAGGTAAAATATTAAAACACACAGGAAAACCCTAACATTATTGAGTGGCATTAAATAGACTGCAATATATAATAAAAACAATTAATTCTAACTATGCAGTTGGTGCACAGCTCTAGTTAAGTATAGTTGTGTAACCTTATCTAAGCAAATGCTAGTTTCGTTTTAAAAAACCACAACTAAAGGTTTTTGCTTGACTTATATGTTGCATATATTTTAACTTAAAAATTTTCAATTTCTAACCATAACGTGGGAATGTTTGCGTTTATTTTGCAGCTCTGAGCAACAGTTTATGGCAGAACCAAATGCCTCTTGGAGACAAATGCGCATGGAATGCCTGTCATTGTTTCCAAAATGTGCTCACATAAAATGATTTGGTTTTTCATCCATTATTATTCTGTTGTGTGTGTCACATTGAAACAGTATAATTACTTTTTTACTAGTAAACTAATTTTTTATGCAACCTATGTCAAGCTGTTAAGGCCGTCATAGATAATGCTACAATAATTATATTTGCCGTAATAAAGAAGGCGGACGATATTTCTTTGACAAATATTGAATATAACACTAATGTAGCAAAAACAGTAAGGTATAACATAATGCAGCGACTGAGTTAATAGCAATATCAGAAAAGCTTATGGCCATATATGTGCAAGTTATTGTGCAGCAGCTGCTATTTTACTCAATAGCATATAAAGATATCGTAGATACATTAAAGAACAAAGTTTTAAACTGAATCAAACTAAATATTTTCGATTTTTAGATTAGAAGGTTGCTTCAGCTAACCGTACGGAAATTAATTAATCGGAAAATACATATGTTTGTTTAAATATAATATTATTGTGTTGCGTAAAAGATGTCGCCTTAACTATTAAAACATGCCTATATAGTGTTTAATGAGCGGTTGACAAAAATTATAGATAATTGTAGTTATGTAATTTTACTTAAAGAAATGTTACTATTCTTATTAAAAGCCACAGGCTTTCTTTCGAGTCTTATGTTCTACATGTTTTATGGTAAAGTGGGAACTGCAAGTAGTTAAAAAACACTAAGACAGAAAAGCATTTTTCATTGCTGATGTTTTAACGGCGCACATCCAAGGCGTTGCTTCAAGTTTGTTAATCGACGATTTTGCAGGCAGCAATTTCACGCTAATGGCGAATATGCTTAATGAAATGCTGCAATAGCTGCACACGTCCTCTGTTAGCTATCACCTTTAAATAGCAGCCTGTGAAGGAAAAACAGGGAAAGCTTTAAGATATCATAATCATAGATCATGTTTTATAAATTGATTGACAAAATCTAATTCCAGAACATAGATGCATCTCATGAGATTGTGCACAAATATTTAGAAGATAATTATTTCAATGAAATTTGCCTACCATATCTGACACGTATAGAGCAACGGTACTTACACATATTGGTTGGAAGGGGGCAAGGAAAAGCTTAACTCGCATGCACCTACATATCATCAGCTATTCAGTTTCTATGAATATAAGACTTGAGCAAGAAAGCACTGTTGTATAATGCATCCTAATTTTTACGTTTCGTTTGAAGCTTATGATTAAAAACGTGCTCATAGTTTAAGGTGCAAAATTCCTTTTTTTGATTTAAATGTAGATTATACATATAAGCAAGCGCATTCCGTCTGTCATTCAGCTATATTTTAGTGAAAACAGTAGGTAGAAAAGCTTGCAAACTTTCACGTCAAATAGCGGAAATTGATCCCGCTTTCATAATACTAGCTGAGACCAGTTAAATTTTGGTATAAATATTACTATATTCTGCTACGGATTTGGGTTTCGTAAGCGATAGAATTTTAAGTTTCATTAAATATAGCAGTTGTCAATATCAATATTCGTAAAGTTTACCTGATTAAAAATCAAGGTACTAGATTTGGATATTTAAAGCAAGTTTAGAAGTAGAAAACACAAACTGGCAGATATGCGAAATAATTCAACTGTTTCAATATTCGCGCCGGTTAACTTCTTACAATGTGTCACCAATACGCGTTCTGGCTTTGTTTATAACTTGGTCAGACTAAACCATTTCCCGGCCAATTTTTCCTCTTGGGCAACAGAAATGATCTGAGGGGCATTCAGTATGAGTCTACTCAATTAATTTGTTCCGTGCTACGCCAGTCAATTGTGCGGGTGTGTAGGTGTGCGTGTATAGCCCGTCGCCTTCAGCCAACTGGACCTCAGACGAATTAAGCCACAGGGGTGCAGGTGGGACGCTTCAGCTCCTATGCACGGAACAGATTAATTGAGTAGACTCATGTTGAATGTCTCCAGATTATTTACGTTGACCAATAGGACAACCTGGCCGGGAAATGGTTTAGCTAGATTTCGCAGGACGCCGTTTTCTACGAAGAAAATTCATTCGCTTTTCCAGATGCAAGTTTAGTCAGGTGGCTGACACCGCTTCAAAACCGCTTACATCAAGTCTCAACAAAGGTTGTGACATACTTGGTTGTGAACAAAACAGACTGGTATCGATCGGAGGACCGGCGTTGTTTCACCATTGTGTTCAGGCAAAATAGGAAGAAACAAATGTTACGGTTTGGCACATCTGTGCAAATGTCTATACAAATTTTCAGTATGAGCAGCCATGTCCACATCGATAAAATGGTCTAACATTTTTCTGCCAAGTAACCTCCCAAACAATGTTATGTTGGCAAAATAAAACAAATTTGTACGCGTGATTTTAGCCTTGAATGTGCGCAAGTTGGTAACCATTGCGCTAGGCTATACCCAAAATAATTTGCTCCTGGTAACGATGAGTATTGAGTAGATATGGCTAATTCATATCTCATGTGCGTAATCCACCGTGGAGCACAGGCTTCCGGCAAATATTTTCAGCCCAATAAGATGGATGAAAATAATACCACAAAAATTCGTTTGCTTCAGATCCTGTGTTGTGTTCTTGTTCTTAGTATAAACATGTGCTTTCGCTCTCGTATTTCTTCATCAAGTGCCATAACTTAAAGGACCGTCGAAGTTTTCCAACTGTAAGTATTTCTTTAAAGTTTGCAAAAAGGCAGTTCACAAATCGACAGCCGAGTAACACTCACTGAATAAGATTTTTTAGTTGGTCAGAAATCACAATTTAGTTTTCATTACGAAATTGCTGCACAAAGGATTTGAAATATTGTAATCGCCGTTTATCCCTTGAACCTGTAATTATATTTCACCTATAATGTTCGATATATATATTGACATGTATGTTCAGAAAGCTAACTCCACATGCTTAAACGCAAAACATAAAAAGTTAGGAACGCTAAACAATCAGCAGAATGTCACAGTTATCGAGAGTATTAATTTCTCGCCAAATTTTGAGGTCATCCGCAAACAATGCACACGGCGACCGTAGAAGCTGGGGCAGCTCGTTTATGTGGATGAGAAACAGAGTGGGTCCCAGTACCGTACCTTGAGGTACACCACTGGTCGAGGGATACCAATCGGTTAGATGGCCGTCCACCTGTACCCTCCACTTTCTTCCAACGAGAAATTCATGGATCCATCGATGTAACGATCCTCCGACACCACACGACCTTAATCTGTCTAGAAGCAATTCATGATTAACTTTGTCGAATGCTTTGCTGAAGTCGATGTAGATTACGTCGACGGACTTTCCCCGGTTCAGTGTTTGCAACCATTCCTGTCTCGTCACAAGTAAGTTTGTAACACAAGAATATCCCATCCTGAATCCGTGTTGTGCCGGTGTCAGAGGTTCTTTCGATTGTAACACATGTATTAGACGCTTTTTTACTATCTTCTCGATCACTTTGGCCAAAACGGGTGTAAGCCAAATTGGCCTGTAGTTATCCACCTTACCGGGGTCGCCACCTTTCGGGATCGGCCTCACCACCGAGCATTTCCAGTCGTTTGGCAATGAGCCCTCAGACAATGATTTGTTGAATAGATCCGTAACCACAGGCGAGATAACGGCAGCTAGTGATTTGATAATTAGCGGCTGAAGCCCGTCAGGACCTGCAGGCTTGGTATCGTCAAGGTTCGCAAGTAGCAGGCGCACCTCGTGGACATCACAAACCAAAGTGTTGAGTTCTACAGGAATGTTACTCGCTGACATGGGTATGGACGCCGCGTCGTTTGCAAACACGGAAGCAAAGTGAGCGGCCAGTGCGGACGCGCGATCGGAACTGGAAGTTAGCAGGTGTCCGTCCGCGTCTTCCAGACATGACACGTCACCTTTTGGCTTCAAACGGCGTTTCACGTAAGCCAAGATCTTTGGGGCCATCCTCGCGTAAGTTGCAAGCTTTTCTTCGAACTTCCGGCGCTTTATCAATTTCACTTTGTTGCAAATATTTCCCTGGATTTTATATGCTTCGTAATCAGTGGCGGAGCCAGAGAGGCAAAATGAGTCCCACATTCGTCGCCGTAACCTAGCCAGCCTACCATATTCCTTGTCGAACCAGTGTGGTTTGATTGGCCCGACTTTCTGAAATTTCAACGGCACAAACTGAGAACAAAGCAAAGCCAATCCTTCCTTTATTACTGTCCAACCGTCCTCCACAGATGTAACATGCGGTAGAGACCAATCCATTTGGCTCGCTGATTGATTTAATCCATCGAAATCAGTTTTCCAGTAATTGTAAGCTGGTTCCACCGGAGATACACTCCGCAAGTTCAGGTCCATAGTGGCTATCAGCACGGAATGGTCGCTTTTAGCTAAGGGCTCCTGGATTCGTATGTCATGCAACCGCTGTTCGCAATTTGTCACCATCAAATCAAGGCACGATGGGTTCGAACGCGCCGTCATGCGCGTAGGTTGGTATATGTGTTGCGATGCCCCAGTTTCAAGCAACAAATCAACAAACTTTGATTCTACTTCAGAATACCCGGGCATGAGTTGGATTTCAGGCCATTGAATGTGGGGACAATTGAAGTCACCCATGAGTAGAAAACATGGACGACTCATGTTGTTCCGAAGATGCCGTAGCCAATCTAAAGAGCGGTTCAGAGGGCTACGGTAGAATGCACCTACTGTCAGCTTGCCGATCCTGAGGTTGATCGAGCACCATACCTGTTCACACAGTCCATCTTCACTTCGGTACACGCTTACAAGCCTCCCACGCAGGGAAGACCTTATATAAAGTAAGACACCACCACGAGGATTTGATATTCTGTCGCAGCGAAAGCATGAGTAGCCACTGAGATCGACTTCCTCTGCCATTACCTCAGAAGTTAGCCATGTCTCCGCCAGTCCTAAGACGTCTGGTCGCTCAGAGGCAACGAAGCCACACAGCTCATCCCGTTTGTTCATAAGGCTACAGGTGTTTGTGAATGCAACACGGAGGTCCTGAGAGGCACCGCGGGACGTGCCTTGAGGTTGATCAACCGACTGATAAGTGGTTCGTGCACCCTTCTTGATCACTCGAAAATTTACGATGTGCAGATCAGTTTCGCCTTCTTGTGTACGGCGTTTAAGCTCAAGGATCGCAGTCTTCAAGCGGTTCCTCTCTTCGGGTTCCAAGTCTCGGCGGATGTGAACCCTGGTGCATTTTAGCTTGGAGAGACGAGACAGAATGAGTTGTGGCGTGCTGTGGTCAGCAAAGGTGATTCTTAAAGGTCGACATGATTGGTTAGTATGCTGACCAAGTCGGACTACTTGTTTTATCGTTATGCTGCCTTCACCCACATCCAACAGTTTATCAACGAGCCCCTGAAGGAACTCAACATCGTGAGCATAACGTTTCTGAGGGTTTTCATCTTTTGACTCTGGTGCATGGAACACCATGAGATTATAACGCCTCCGGGAGATCGGTGACGAACTTGAGGCAGCAGAAGTGGAGGGGCTTGTGGTTCTGGACGGTCTTCTGTCGTTAGGGGGAGGTTGAAATTTGTTGCGTGAAATTTTGCTTTTTTGATTGATCCATTTCTCTTTAGTGTTCAGAGGTTCACAGGTATGCAAATATTAGCTGTACTTTAATAAATTTATAGCCCAATTAATTTAGTGTGTTTAAAAGACTTGTAAGTTGCTAATCTATTATAGAAGAAAATATTCTCCACCACATATACTGGCACATTAAACATGGACTATATTAAATTTCAACAGGCGTGATAGTGAAAATAAGTAGCAATATTTTGTCGTCTAACCTCAATTTGTCGTAATAATAAAGTTAATTATTTGCATTTTGATAGTGATATATATAGTTATATATCAATATAGTCGCTTTATTGGAAGGCGCACAACGCACCAGCCTAATATTGTCGATGCATGAATAGCTGGATAACCGGAAATGAAGCATTGATTTGTTGACATGTAGGTAATTTTAACTGCTAGGAAGGTGACTGGAATTTTTCATATGGATGGATATGTACGCATCCTAAGAACTGTTATTAGTAAGTTTTAATTAAAGAAAATTATAAAACTTTTTAATATCACACAAACTGTAAAATGTATATGCAGTTTCGGCCGAGAATATGAATAATTCATCGTGAGTTTACATGCAGATGATCAGGTTTTTCAAAAGGTAGGCTAGTCAATAGGTACTCACAAAATAGCAGAGATTTCCAAGAAATTAATTGCGACCAGATGCCCGGAAATTTGTACAGATTTGCCTCGCATATATGCCACTATCTGGAAGTTTAAGCAAATTAAATTTAATGCATTGACAACATTCTTCGCACCCTAAGTAAACAACTTAAGATATATTTTATAATGTATAGGGGTTCGAAGTTGGATTAGATGTAATAAGCACTGCTAGTCTATTAAAAATATTTGAAAGGTGTTGCCAGTGCATTAAAATTTTAATTATAGGCTACTGAAAAAATTATCCTTACCGAAGCTTCGTGGAAAATATTTGTGTTAAGCTTAAATATTATATTCTTATTTATATTTATCACCGGACTAGGGTGGTGAAAGAATGTAATAGACAATTTCATTGCCTCCACATGTATTATGATGCATTTGATGAATTTGATTTCAACGCAGCCTCTTTTTTGACAGTGTTTTAGGAACATTATATATTTTCTTCTGATATATACTCTGGAAATAATGTGTTTTAATAGGAATACATGATATAGTTAAAGCACAGAATTCATGAATTAATATATCAAAATACTTTGTCCTAATTCACAAAATTAGTACAATATTCGTTGAAACAAACGGCCAAAATCAATAAAATCAAATGGACTTTTGGCTTGATCCATTACATGCTTAGTTATGGAAAATAAAACTAGTTTTAGCATTAGCAACTAAGTTGCGGTTCATCCGCAATATTTCGGCAAGTTTAACAGACGTTTACTATGAATTGCTTTCATAGATATTAGACAAAATTATATGAAATGTCGGCAAAATAATAAGGTTAATTTTAAGGTTAACGCGAACAAAAATTAAAATATGCCAAATTACCATAGTTAGGTTATAGTTAAAACAGTTTCACTGGTGTCAATATTTTAGATAGTAAGATGAGAATGCACAGTGCAGAATGCAGATTTGGATAGAATAAAGTAATTACTTTACCTTACAAAGTTACTTTAATTAATGGCGTTTTGTATAAAACGAAATCTGTCAATATTTGAGGTAAAACGAAATGCCTTCAGTTTTGTTTTGACGTTAGTCTGATGAATTACACTTGGATTTTTAAACGCTTTTTTGAGTAATATTAACACTTTTATACTTTTCTTTAGATAGGTTTGCTGACCCATATTAGTTCGCTCTCAAATTATTTATTATCAACTGCACTGTGTTGCCGATCACATATAGAGAAAATGTCTTTCTCAATTATTATATGCAGCAACCAGCTTCATGTATTTTTCCTAATTGCTCTGCGTACAATATCTAAAACTGTCGGTTAACAGGCGTATAGTTACACAATCAGTGGCAGTCAGCTTGTTGCTCTGTCAAACAACTGGCCTTTGCATTGCTTGTAATTGGTTGTTTTATCAATTTTGATATAAAACCGAACTTATACCATCCTAAAGGTTTCACCATATCAATTCAAAGGATAGTATATTTGTTATTCACCTTGCAGATAATCTGGATGTTAATGTTCTGTTAATGTGTATTTTATGGGCGTGGATTGAATGCCACTCAAACTAAGCCGTAGGGCAAAGAAGTTTAGTTATTGAATTTATTTTTTATTGAAAATAAGCTAAAATATATTTCTAGTTGTCTCATTTACAACCAGCTGACCAAAAATATTTGCTTATCTTATGTGGTTGGAGAGTTCGCGTCAAGTATTCAAAGTAGAGGATAGCTATGTGCTTAATCATCTGAGAATTAAATATAGCCTTGCGTCAGTTTTGATTCCGGAAGCAAAAGTCAAAAAGTTCTCCAATACGGATAATCATTTATTTTATATATTTTGTTTTACCGATTTCCTGAAGCAATTGCAATGAATTTGGTTGCTCAAACGAGGTACCTTTTAATTATTATTTCATTAAATATATGAGCATCCGTATATTGTAAGAGAATACTCACTAGCTTTTAAACATATTTTGTGAGGACTGAACTTCAATTCCGTAATGAGTCCTTCAACTTCTATCGTCGGAATTAATAGTACTACTTTAAACTATGTTTGCATTTATTCCGATATATTCGCCTGACCTTTTGAACTCAAATGAGTAGGGCTACTGTACACATATGTGATAGCTTACTGCTTCCTTGATTTGTATTTTATGCACTGAGTAGCGTCTTACGCGGCATTTTATATTATGCTTAACAAATCTTCATCGCACTGACAGATACAATAACTAGGCTGCTGGTAGGAATAATATAAGTAATAGAGAGGCCATTAGCTAACTATATCCAAAAAAAAGGTGTTACTTATCCTGAGCTATCTGCGCAAAGTTAATGATGCATTCAGCATAGGGCCTTGCAGTGAACAAAAGGACTGGGACATGCAGAAACTTAGATCATGTGATATTCTTTTCGAATATAAAGCTTCAAACTAATACTCATTTTGGTTTTGAGAACACGGAATCCGCTATTTCTAATATGAATTTACACAAACATTACTTCTCAGAAACGTATAAAGTGCTGTGTTCTGCCTAATTCAAAAAGCACTGTCCGAAAGAAACCAAGCTAATGGGCTAGATCACAGTCACTTCGATGTTTTTGGAACAGTGATGTAACTGACAGTGGAATAGGATTGCCTTTCGGTTGCTCTAACTATAATGCTCATGTTCCAAATATCAATGAATACTTTTTTTTAAACACTGATATTCCTTTTTAATAAATAAAAGAAACAAAATCAAATATATCAATGCCAGCACTTTCGCGGTTTTCAGATTAATTTCATTGTCGCTTTTGCATTTTGCACTAGGTAGCATTCTATGAAACAACCCATTCAAACTTTCTGGGTATTTTGCATGTAAGATGCTTGCTCAATTTGAAATCATACACACTGGTTTTGGCGCAGGGATATGTCGCTGTACTTCCGTTGCCATGCTGCAGCAGATATAACAAACTTCCTTTTGCTTTGACATATACTGTACCGGAAATAGCTTTCAGTGGCTTATCTTATTCCCTTTAAACAAATGATGTTTTGCAAGTACTATTAAGTTTGAAAACGTAAGAACACAATTCCATTTAATAAAATGTTACAATGTGACTGGAGAAACTTTGTTGAGAAAACTCTGGCGAATTATGCCATATCCGGCCCAAAGACGTTATGCTCTAAAAAGTAAATCGACAATTAGTTTTCCTCAGAATTGTAAATAGTGCTATAAATCTAAACTTATATACATGGATTAAACTATCTACATAATACTGCAAAAATATAGACAATAAATCTCCTTTTAGTGAAATTTTTCACAGTGTCCCAATGTAATATGAAATTCATATTTTGAGCGGTTATTTTTACCATATCCCAAATGCTGTTCAAGTGACTGATATTGTTCGATTTGCATTTTTATTATCTAGCTATTTATCACTGCATGTAACTTGGTTGTTTGCTGACGAATAGTGTAGACGTTTTATTCGGCGTAACTCAATCTGGAAACGTCGCTGAGTTAACGGAATGCTTTTTGACAAATATAACTTATATGCGATGAAAATTGTTACAATGTGACTGGTCAACGTATTCTGAAACGTGTCTCCTTTAGCGTTGTAAATAAACATGTTATTTGTGTCTTATGATTCTTTATCCTATATGGTTTTCTAGATTATTCTTTCCTCACGGCTGGTATCTGTTATTACGTCGAACAGTGCTAGTTCATAATTATTCGGAAGCAGAGCTACTGCCATTTACTCATTTTGCTTAGGAATTGTTGTGTCAGTACAAAACGATTGCTTTAAGAGCTGGAGGCAATAACATATAGAATGTGTATGCAAAATATGTTCTCAAAACATACGCCAATAAAAGGTAACAAACGGTAGTACGTCGAACCAAACACTGCAATAATGAGCGTCAAAGTGAGGGTAAAAATCCCTAGAATTTCGCTGCACAGGAGCAGAAAAAGAGAGGCGGTTTGACTAGTGGAATTGATAATTCTCATGAATATTGACTACATATCTGATACGCTAAATAACTGTACATAAGTGATATTCTTCTAAATTAAGCCGCATTTATGCTGTTTACTACGTTTACGCCTAAAGTGTTCGTAAAAAGCTTGAATTGTTTAACTTGACTTGTTTCATGTTATCCAAAAGCCTTAAGTCGTGCGTTGCACAAACGAGTCCTAATCGACCATTTTAAAATAATGTATTTAATTGTGACCTCCAATGCTACAGTTTGCTAGAAGGCCTAGCAAATGCAAATTTGTCGTTGGTGTCCATTCATAGATGCAGTCATAATAAAATACTCAAATAGCCATTGCTTATCATGACCTGATATATTTTGATGACATAGCTTGATGATATAGCATTTGCAAAATATTTTGGTGCCGTTAGGTTAATTCTATTAATTAATGGTTACTTAACACAAAACTAGCTCTCAGGTTGTTTGACAGAATCCATAGAAAACATTTCATAAAGGAAGATGTTTGTTGGCTGGCTATTCACAAACTTAATCAGTTCCTGGAAGCTATGTTATGTAGCATTTCAAGTGTACGCGAATATATAGAACGTTAACATTTCTGTATATTAATGGTTGCATTAAATGATATTTAAAATATCATTTTAACAATTAGGTTTTGTGTAAGATACCAAAACTTTCTTCGCGTTGATCAGGCATTACATCTACGAAAAGCGCCTTGCGGTTATTATTCATAATTGACTTTAAATTAAAATATATTAGGTATTTTGTTTTGCCTAATGTAAGCATTTGCATCATAGATCAATTTAAATGCCAACATGCAAAGCATTTCGGTAGTGTCAGTGTAATTAATATTACTGCAGTAAAATCACATTCATTTTAAAATGGTCGGCAAAAGTTATGATGTCAATACATTTAACGTCTTAGAATAGGCTTTTATTCTTCCTTAAATATTATTTTGCAGCACGGCGTGCCGCCACACTTTAAATCGACTCTGGCTTTGCCCCCTCTGGCCACTCCGATTCTCCCTGCACAATATTGTGTGTGCTCTCAGTGGAACCAGTTTGACGAGCTCTACTCAATGCTTTCCAACTCTTGGATACAACATGTTTGGATTATACTTGTGCTCCAGTTCCCGGTATTCGGCATAACCTTTGCCGAGTTCCAACTGAGTAAGGACATCAAACAGGTTTTTCGGAAAATATTTTGGTATCATTCGGAAAAAAAGCTAAGGGCTGCAAAACTAAGTTGCCACCAAATATGCAAGTTAAAGCATAACAAACCTACAGCTTTTTTACTTTGCACAAAAAACCGAGCAGCTCCAGGGACGCCTCTCAGCCTTCCACATGCCTCTTCGCATATGGCAGGCTGATTAACACACGATAACGCTTTGTGCAAGTGTGTGTGTGTGTTCAAATGTGAGTCCGTTGCTCGCTGAATCCAGAAGTCTGTGCGTTACGAATTCCATCTGCATCTACCGCCTGATCTTGGTGTGGTTGAACAAATCTAAATTTGTGTAAACGTTCTGAATTCTTTGGGTGTCACGTCTGGCGCAAATAACACTCATCAAGTTGAGTGCGTAGATAGGCCTTATTCTAAACAATAGGAGAAAGACTAGCATTCCAATGGTTCAACGTCGCCTATGTTGCGCAGACAATTGCAATAAAGTCCTTAAGATCTGTGCAACCGGTTCTACCTGCATTACGGCGTATAGTCCGCAATTTGTAGGCGAATCCGTCCTAGTAGTGGGACAGACAAACAAAGTTGCTGACGCAATTTGGTTTTGCCCAATATGTCAAGCATTTCCAGTTGCCAACTGTTTATCTTTGCTCAAGGAAAAGTGCGCTAGAATGACTGAGCTAATCGTGCATTTTGTAAATACTATTCTCGATCCTACGGAGGTAAATATTTCAACGATAATACCTCACCCAGCTAAAGTGATCTCTGAATTTAAGTTGAAGATTAGAGCTAGACGCTCCAACTGCACTGCAGCGTCACCTCATTCCAATAAGTGGACAAGGCGTAATCATGCCTGCTTATACTTCTGCAAACATAGACGCTTCACTTGGTGATTCAGCCATAAAAACGACAGCTCAGATCCGAAGGAAATCCGGTGCGGATAACAAGCCGTTGACGTACTCATCGATTGCCTCGACCAACACACAGAGATCTACATACATACGCCCATCTTTCGTACCGAAAAACATATTATTCAGTATTAAGCACATGGTAAACAATTGTTGTTTGTGCGCCAATATATCCTGGATGAATTTTGGGTGTACAGGATAAAAATCTAAAACATTAATGCTAAATTAATAGTTTCTATTAGGCACCTAAATAGGTGACTACATTTTCTCCATCTATTTCGAATTATTATGCTATTTACCTCTTTTTTTCCAAAAATCCCTACAGGACTGAATCAAAATGAAACTAAACATGGCTAAGGTGAGGATCCAATGCACCGTACAAAAGCGTCGGTTGCGTGCTTTTTGTTTCTATTTAAATCGCACGGTTTCCGGGAGTTGCCACTTTTACTGGCATTAAATATACGTGGATTTTCCGTTAAGGATCAAAAGTTAGCACCCACTGTCTAAGCTCTTCTGATTTGGTTCTATGTAACTTAGTTCGTTTTTATTATCATGTCCACAGTAAGGACACGCTCTATGAGGGAAATAAACATTATTTTACAGGATTATTCAATTTTGGTTCAAAATCTGGGACATAGAATTAAGGAACTTCGCACAAAGTCTAGAAGCATTAGTAAAATAAAGTAACCAAAATCTTGTAAGCGTTGTATAAATTCCATTGGACTACATGCTGACCTGATAAAGACGTCTGAACCCGTCCAGGAATAGCTGAAACCGCAAATTCTGACCTTGTATATGAACTCGACATGCTCTCGTCGATATTAGAACCTTTCAGTGTATAGCTATGTTATCTGAATCGCCCCCAAATATCGATGGAATTAACCACATAAATTGCAGAGTATTGATAGACACCAATTCGAGCGAAGTACACTATTCACACAATGCGGAGGTTTCAGTTTGCCATACAATTTACCATTAAAAACTGTTCATCAAGTGTTTCACTGCATGCGGTATGCAAACGAGTTGGTCCAGCTGCTTCAGACTAAGCAAAAATGTAATGCGTTACCGGTGTCCCCTGCCTTTCCAGCTTCAAAATGGACATATTGCTAAAAATGCATTCAAAAGCGTAACCTCATATTAATTAACACAACTTTCAAACAACTAAAATTATAGAACCAAAAACCCCGCCACAAAGAAAGATAAGGAAGAGAACCTCTGAAGTAAAACAAAATACCCGACAGCCTTATGGCACCGCACATTCGTTTGATATTGCTCAAGTTATTTGCTAAAACAAATGTGAGGAAAATACTCCGCTTGCATCAAATAGGGACGAAGCGGTGAATGATAGTGATTTTTAAAACTAACCATGAATCATATGAATATGCTGGCCATTATAATGCATTCGATGCTGTGTCGGGTACAACACGTACTTCTCTCACTTCGGAGCTCAGATCAAGGTCAGAGGCAAACTTGATTAATGGAAGACCTCCAATAGGCCGCAGTCTCACGGCTAAGCATGATAAGCAGACCAAGCCCAAAACCACCACAATCCACAAAACTAATGATGTATATGGTGCTTCTTCTTGGATAATCATTTCTGTCAATCTTATAGGTTTTCATTTTACATTTTCCTGTATGCAAAGTGACAAAAATGGGAATCAGCGAATAACAACTGTAGCACTTATTAAATCCTAGTTGCATGCAAAACTGCTTCCTCAAGCCTCGAACTTTCATGTCCCTCCTAAATTCTGCTCTGGCCATTGTTCAAGCTCATCGATAATATCGATGGATCCGGTAAAATATATAGATAGTAAAATGACAATTGACATACATTTGTCGCAAGCATCATTAGGCGAGTCCATACCGTTATTTCGTTTGGATAGACGTATTACTATTGATCACAAAGTTATTGAAGACTTGCCGCCATCTCTGCAGCTTACACAGGATGTAATCGGGTATCATGACGTTCGGATGCCATCAAAGGACCACATGGATTATGCTGATGTTTGTTTATAGATTGACAACAGTGTGCCTCCACCGCGTATATTGAAGCCTTGTATATCAAGCGTACTTAAGCAGATTTTACCCATAGATGGAAATAACAGCAACCTACTGACACCTATCAAAGCGTTACGTACTCAACAGCGTATTAGCAACACGACGCAGAGGACACAACCTAATCCTCCAGCTCCCACAGGCTAATGAAGAAATCATGGACTCTTTCTCTCGAACCATTTTCTAGAGGGCCATACACAGTCTCCACCCCTTCCGCTGTGGCCACCTAGAAACCATTTTCCACCGTTGCAAATACGCCATATTTTCAACAATTTCTATCCCAGGCCTATGCAGGCGGCTAGAAACCCCTGTGTTTCTAACACGATTTAATGAATATTCCTCATGTCTCACATCTATCTTAGTATTTTTTTGATAATTCATCGCAATCTTTCTTCTAAGATATACACACTATGCTCATTTGTTTTTGTGAATAATCTAGATATATTGTTTATAACTGACTCTTGGTGCTATGACGGCATATCTGACACTTAGTTAACTGTTTTCGGATATGACAAGTTTTTGAGAAATGGGTCAGGTCGTCCACTTGGTGGGTGTGTAATTTATCTGAAAGATGGCTCGCAGCAGCAACTTTCGATAACCCAGTTTTGAAAAACGTTCAGGAGTCCCTTTGGCTTACGATATCTGTTAATCAGCAACAGCTGCTTATTTGATGTAAATACAGCCCACCAAACTGCAGTCAAGAAGACCTAGAACACTTGACGCTTGCATTTGAATATGCTGCAAGCCTAACATTTATACCTAAAATTATTAGAGATGATTTCAATCTGCTTTCGATTTCATGGCTCATAGGAGCCGCTGCTTTGAAATCCCAAAAGCTTATCTCCTGTATCCAAACGAATGGTTGGCAGCAACATGTCTCCCAACCTACCGGAGGGTAAAGTACTATCATTGGGCGTACCTGCGATCAGTGTTAACGTTCTTGATGAATTTCCGGGAGCGATCATTGCGTGATCAAATGCCGACAAAGACTACGCATGGCCGATGCAGAGAATAAATATATTATCGTCTGCTCAATACTGCCAAATGGGAACCCTTTCAAGGACCTAGTTTGTTCGATGAGTTGGGATAAATTATTTCTCTCGTTATGTCCTCAACATACAACGGACTTGATTTACAATATATTGGCTTCTGCATCGATTCGGCCTTACCACTAAAATATGCTTACCAAACTAAACAAAAATCCGATCGCAAGATTGCAGGCAGCACGAAAGCTTCATAAGATACTTCGGAAATTCAAAGTGAACTGCTGACTTTGCGATATTATTACAGCAGTCGAGACTCGTCGAAGAACAGAGGCATCAATGTGACAAAACTAGTATTCGAGTAAGGTATAAAACTGTAAACTGTGCTATCAAAACAGCTGAGCTAGCCAAACCACTCCGTGTTCGGTGTTCACGTTGCAGCCTCATCTACACTTTTATCATCACACCAGATGGAATATATTATGACGCACAAGGTGATATATGCAAACCTTTTAGTGCCTATTTTGCCGAATACATGCTCATTGAATCATCACACACCAAATCTTATCATGCCGCACAACAATGATGATCTATGCAAAGTGGAATTCTCTATAGCGAAATTAACTGGTCAAATCTCTCGACTACACTCCTCAACGTGCGCAAGCTCTGATGGGATTCCCCCTTGTTTAATAAAATCAGTTGTGTTGACTTCCTTATATTACACCCAACAATTTTACACTCTCTTTTAACAACGGAGTACACCCTACTCAATGGAAAACTACTGTTGTCATCCCTCGACATAATAATGGCGCTGCCCACGAGGTCAAAATATGTAGTCCCATCAATCACACACTCATATATCTATTATAATGAAAAATATAGTGAAATATGAACTATTTATATACTTGAACGACGCTATCAGTATAAGCAATTCGAAACACTGAAGGCTATAAGCTTTGGTGAACCTATGTTCTCTTGGCTGTCTTCATATCCAAATGGTAGACAGCAGGTGGTGCGCAAAGGCGACAATTTCTCTAAACCGAAAGCCATCACTTGTGGAGTGATTCAAGGGAGTGTTATTGGTCAACTTATTTTCCTAATTTACATTAACTATATATTCCAGAGAATAAGAATTGATGTCGCATTTATCTTTGTTGATGACATTAAAGTTGTCTACTCACAACCACGTGTAAATACGCAGGAAGCTGTACGTCTCATACAGGATGACCTATCTGCCCTTGACTCCAGGTGTCAACTGTGGCAGATGTCATTTGCCTTGGACAAGAGTAATAATTTGTCTTACAACTGCCGTACCTCCAGACAGTTTAATACAACAGGGTGCATAGACGTCGCAATGCAGTGCAGTGCGCGACTTGGGTGTGCGATATTCAGTCACGTTTAACTTATCTGAACACTGAATTTCAATTTTCGAAAGCTATGAAGACCATCGGATAAAGCTGCCATATTTATACCTCATGAAATCGCTCATATCGCTTTACAAAACATATGTATTGCCGTGTATGGAATGCTCTTCAATGTTATAGTCTAATCGGTGGAAGTATGACCAACACACTCTTGAGAGGGTCTAGATATGCTTCACGAAAAAGTTATGTGGATATTCTTCAAACTTGACATACAGAGAGCGATGTGGTAAACTTGGATTAGACCCAGTTTTGCTTCGGATTATAAAGCTGAACCTATGTTTTCTTTACAGAATCATAAATTGTTAAATTCGCAGTCTTTAAAATGTTTTTCACTTACCTTTAAACAGCAGGTATTCAATGCGTAACAAAGAGGTAAATGTCATGATTCCTAAATTTACTAGAAGAATCAATGAACGATTCTGTGTAAACCAATACTCAAAGCTTTGGAACAAAGTTTCAAGTGATATCTGAACATGCTATACACTTCGCAATATTAAGCTTGCGATTAGTAAGCACTTAACCGTCCGAAACGTGATTAAGATGTTCGGGTTACCGCAGTCCCTAGATAACACATTCGGAACGGTATCCATGGTGCCTAAATAAATTTCCGAAACATACACATAATTCGGACAACAGTCCCATTAATTATATTTCTTCTTCTTCTCGCCCCAAATATCTCTCATGTGATGGTGCAGAATCCTGATGCAATGGCAGTAAAAAATAGCAGAACGACTCTGCTTACTCTGCAAGTAATTTGCAATTGCACATTTGTTTACCTATGAAAACGTATTTATGAAATGTTATGGAAAACATGTACCATTAGTTGATCTGCCCCAAGTAGGGAACAGCTTCTCGCATCGTCGAGGAATATACAATTCATTTATTTAATTATGAATTTATTTTGGGTCTATCGATAAAGTCTGACTAATATACGTAGGACAGATTAACGTACGGGACGTTAATGATCAAACCGTTTTAATTACCGATTATATATTCATGGAAGAACATCTCCATCTCTTTATGGGGACACATATGCTAAATGGCCAACAAGTTGAATAAATTTTAATATTGCGAGTACACCAAGGTGAACAACAAATGTTTACGGTATATGTCATTGTATTTCTTTCGAAAACATGGATAATTATATATGGCGCCTCTTTCGCATATTTTGACGAAATATAATATAAATCAAATGGGTCAAAATATTAGCAAATTGCATCGACTAAAACGGATTCACCGCAGTGTATAAGTTGCATTCTTGTAAATTATAATATTATTTTTAAAATAATTGGCTGCTCTTTGTTTAGCATCCATTTATTTTCGGAGTTAATTGCGAACAGTTATTTGAGTGCCGTATGTAATCGACCATGTTCTGCAAGGATATTTTTGTGTCTGTCTTTCATCCTTGCATAATTATTATGGTTCAACATTATGGTTTACCTTACAGTATTTACTTTAATTTCATTAGTACGCAGTATTGACATATTTTTGAGTGGCACTGGGTAAAAAAGCAACTTCGTTAATACGGCAACATAAAAAATGACGTTGCTAATTCCGGGCACGTGTCTACATAGCTGTGATGGAAGCTCAACATTGCTTCGAATCACATAGAATTAAGTAATCAAATGATTATTTCTCTAATTGAGCCACACGGCATTATTAGTAATTAAGATATTTCTAATTAATAACTTACAAAATGTCACGAAATTACACAGTAGCTTTTTGTTGATTATATATCCCACCGCATACAGTTTTTGTGCATCTTATTTTGCCGGAACTTATGGTGCAACAACTTGTTTTCACCCCATCTTTACTATATATGTATCAATGGTATGGTTAATAATTAAGCTCATAAAGACCGGCCTCATGTTGCTCAGCATTTTTATTTGCAATCCGCATGAGATTAGCTTCTTTTACTATGGATTATTTCAGGTTCTGATATTGAGGTACAGCCAAATGAAATATATTGACAGGAATTTTCCAGATATTAGGCGGGCAAATCTCCTCATAAGTAAAGAAATAGGATAAAATGCCATTCAAGCAATATTCATACTTTTAACAAGACAATATTTTATTAAGGCTACTGAAGGCGTGTCTTTCAGCATTCAAACTACTCTTAAGCCAACTTTTTCCAATTTCGGCGATGAGTGATTGCTGTTGCTATACTACTACCCAGGGGTTTTTGGTTTTCACATATCATCCTCGTATACGTGTGAGATTGCGTTCAAAATAGTTGGGGGAGTAAACTGATATTGTTTTAATCGGAGGACGCCAAAATTGCATTATTATGAGAGCGTAATGAGTGAACGGAATTTTAATTAAGAATAAATGATATCCTGTATTTTTATCCACAGTCACTTGCGGATGATATGCTAGAAATAACCTTTTTAATTTCAACGATCTCAGGAGGGCAGAAAACCTTGCTAGGTTGATGGAGTTCATGGTCTGTATAGGAATGCAGATGAAGCACGTGTTGTGTAGGAAAATGACATTTCGAAGGAGATTTGTATCCTCGTTTAAGCACTGTCAGAGGCTTTGTTTAGTAAAACAGCAAAGGCATTGTATATGCATAGTAGGAGGAATCAGTCGAGGATATGGCTTTCCTTGGAAAGTGGATGGATATTTTGTGCTTATATATATATACACATATGAACAGAAGAATATATTGTCGGATATTTGGTTAGTGTGGTGGACAATGTCTTTATCATATATGTTATACTCTCCTACAACTATTTTATATTTTAATGGCAGTTCTTCTAGGTGACAAAACGTCCTCTCTACTAGCATTATGAGTGGAGTAAATACAACCTAAAATCATCAGTATTTCTCCTAGCGCAATAGCTGCAATAATGTTGGGAATAGTATTGTCTAAAAGGGCAGACCATAACAGTGGTGCACTAAAGTTTTTAGTCACATATATGTTGCAACCTCCACAACGTGCCCAGCTTCGACAAGCGAGAAAACTGTGATAGTTTTCAATATGGAAGCAAGACAGAGACATTTGACTTAAAAACCTGTCACAGTGTCCATGATAAATGCAGATTTAAATAGAGACATACAGAGCGAATAATAGGCATCTTATTTCGAAGTAAGTGTGCATTGATAAAATTGCTGTTGTGCAAAAACCATATAAAATCATTCTTGATACGGGACTCACATACAATTCACAGCTGAATCAACCTTGAAATCCCATACTCATGCTGGGGGCGCATTAGAGTTTAACTTGCTATGGTATTTAAAAATCTTGCAGGATTTTAGGCAGATCAGGTTAATAATCTAATATTTCAAAAAGTTAATGTTATAACAGCATCATTTCCGAAGATCAGATAAAGCACGAAATATTAAAGGACGGTAATCTTTCACAGATTATGATTCCTACTGCCAAACTAAGCATAGAAAATTGAATGCTATCAACCTCGTTAAAATCGCGAAAGTGTAACGGATTCACGTTTAAAAAATCACACTTAGATTCAGTGTGCCATGGTACCCGCTGGATGTCCGTTATATGTGCGGTACAACATTTGTAAATACTTTTCATTACCAGCCTGCACCCAGTCCAAATTCCATCTGTTTACCTATGTTTCCATCAAAATAGTAGGAAATATTGCAAACGGTCACCGTGCGCTTATAACGCGAGAAAAACTGTTGGTGATCTGTAAATTTGTTTAACCAACCGCTAGTTTTTTTTTGTTTACTTTTTTCAGAAATTTGTATTCTTGCCATGTCAACTTAATGTTACATAGCACCCTAAAGAATGATTCGGCAGCTGACCAGATCCTCAACTAGCCTGAGGTGATAGCCATATAAACTGCACTATATATTTTAAGCAAATATGCCACGTCTAAGTAGATTGTATGACCCCAAAAATTCTGCAATTTTTCTTAGCCGAATGTTTGATGCTATAGAGTATCCGCTGACATTTAAAGGGAACATTTCATCAATCAGTTTCACTAACACATATATTTGGATACAACTTGCAAACTAAAATTATTGTCTAATTCCGCAATAAGTCCAAGTAAACTCACTAAAAATTTGTGCCATTAAAACGTGGATTGTAGTGCTGAATATATAATAGACTGAAAATATATTTAGTAATGCAACGTTTGTCAATTTCTGAAAATGGAAAAAATAACTTTTAAATTTCGAGCGTTTGTTTTATTTGTCGTGCTTAAAATCTAAGAATCAATTACTTGCTCAAGGAAAGTTGCTGTTGCTTGGAGGGAGTATACGTCATTTAAAGTTAACATGATAGCACCAGTTGAAACAAGTCTAAATATTAAACATCCATATTAATCCTAGAAGCTACATACAATGCAAATCCAACGTATGCTGAATGATATCACATTACTCCTCCATATAATATATTTTTGGTGTATAAGTTATTTTCCAATTTCTGCTTTTATATAACCAGTCGATCTAATGGATGGATAGGTTCCTCGCATTTGTGTCACATTTGTCAGTTTCTTTGATTGCAGAAGTGCAAGTGTCACACGGGATCAATTATGCCTAGCTAAATGCGACACGAATTGATGCAAACAGAGAGGTTAGATCCGCTGCAGCGTTAATATCTGGACGAGAACAGTGTATGAACTTGTCAGAATCACTCTGGCCAATACAAATATGCAGCAATCGAACGGTTTGTGGAATAAATAAATAGGCTAAGAAAATATTAAAATTGTGCCGTTTTTATTGTTTATCGAAAACCCGGCGCGATCGTAAACAGAAAGTTTGACATATTTACACAGTTGCTGGACGAAACTTGGGCACCAATAAATGAAAAAACCTGCCAGATTATAAACAGACATTCCGCCTGTACAGTCAGGATACTGTGGATTACGTTTAACATTGTTGTTAATCTAATGTCCAACATTTCATTTTCAACTGTATACTACATTGCCATAAGTTTTCCATGTGGTTTGTCGCATTAGATGAAAACAATTTTATGAGTTTAGTTATGTAATCACCAGAACAAATCCGTTGGTTTCAATGAAGTAAATGTGAAGGACGTCTGTCACGATTTCATGGATGATATACAGCTAACGCTTGTTCATGCTGAACGCTAATGCATATATATTCTAAGGAGATTCTGTTGACTAATTTGCCACAATGATTTTCAAACGGATTCATGTTATTCATAACGACACGCATGGCAATTAACTCTAAAATCATAACGAAAAATATTGCTGCTTCGTGGCTAGTTATCTTTTTCCTCAGTGGTGTGAATTGGCAATATTTTGACGTAATATTACACTAATAATCACATCAGTACGCGCAACGGACACATAATTCCTTTGACCCAATCGTTCACTCTCATACTGCGCGTCCGCACGTGCCATTATATTTAATATAATTCTCCGATATCATATATGCTTGGAATTTTAGGTGCAGATTAACGCATAGTGGCTAAAGCGCAACATGTATTTGGACGCACAAGATTTTATTAGCATTGCTTGTGTTTATTCTACAGCCGTTAAATGGGTACTTTGCGATTCAAGTTATTGTTGACCTGTTGATAAATAATTTAAGGACAAATGGTCGTTATGCAAAATTTTCGCATCAAATGAAAAACATTTAAAATGCATGTCGTTTGTGTGTGCATTCATACGAGCGTTGTTTGAGCCGCACACAACGCTGAAGATTGATTGGGCTTTTTGAACTCAGTAGAGAAACTCCGTAATTGGTGATGAGCTATGACGATCTCTTCCATTAACATATGATGCACAGCTCTATCGATTTTTAGATGTGACCACTGGGACTAATACTTTAACTTCATAATGATTGCGATAATTACGAAAACCCAAAGTGGCAAAAAACCCCGAAAGAACTTTTAGCGTGGAGGTTCTGTGATAATTATAAGGACTGCAAATGAAATGGTTAAAGTTGATGAACGCCCACATATCTTTATTTAAGTTAATACCACGGTTTTATATATGTGTATTTACCTGAATTCATTTAGTGCAATAACAACAAAATTATCTGCGTGCTCTCCTCAACTAAATAAGGAAATCCACAGCAACTAATGCATATGTCAGAATGTATCATCCAGTTACAATTTAATTGAGTATATTGGATGCATGAATAATAAAATGAAGAAGCGTTGGACAGCTGATAATTCTGAACAAACGTTATTCCGTTGAAAATTTAGCAGACTTAAGCAATAATCAGATTCAGCTGGAGGCCCGTAGAATTTGTGTTGCGACGAACCTTTTTCATAGGTAAAAGTTAACGTGACTACGCTATTTTAAATTCTGATTTTGCAGAACAAGCCACTCCCGGATTGGCCAATAAATTCAGCTGTACATTTTTAGTCTCAGTTCATATAAGAGAAGGAACAAGGTAAGCACGTTGTTTTACTATTTCCTTTTCGTCCTTCTTTGCAGAAAGATCGCGTTTTCCCCAGGGTTGTCCATGTTTAATAGCATAAAAGTTTGAGGCAATACATTAGGCCTAACATTTGTGGGATAAGTAATTATTTGTCCAATTATAATTTTAAAAAATGCGATCAAATTTCTGCCTTAAGTTACCAACATGTTCGTTCCAGATTACACACAATAACGACTGCTGCGATACGCATACATATAATTACATCGCCAGATTCAGTTGACGCCCCCATGAGACAAACTTTATTAGTTAACAAAAAACATATTTTATGATACATGAAAAGTAACTAAATAATTGTACTTGTACCTTACTGCGTCAAAAAATTCGATTTATATTTGATTATTAAAAATACGGATTACGTTTATTTGTTGCCAACCTAAGGGTGTATTATTTTGCGTTTCTTACGTAGCCTAAGTTAGTTCAATATTCCACCTCTATGGAACATGAGCATTTCATACTTTAACTGTGAATATATCGACGACGGTTTATTTTCTTGCTGGGGATCTAGTGGGTTAACAGGAATATAAAAAGCATAGCATGTCCTCAGTATGCTTATGATTTTCAGCCTTAGTCTGCTTCTAGTGAAATGCCTGAACATCAATTTCACAATCATTGAACTTGCCTAAGTTGGGTACATTTCAGTATCATAACTGCGAGGTGCATCCATATAATAGTATAATTGTACGTCATTCTTGTAACAGAGATTGTAGTACGACAAACGGCAGTGGAAATGCCACCGTCGTCGCATCACTGTCGCATTCTGCACTCAAGTCAATCTAATCTAAGCGTTACGGATCGCATGGATCCTAAGGCTTTAAGCCACTTCAAGACTACAGAACAAATATTTACCCCTAGCATTTGCTGTTCCTTTGTACACTTGGCATAATATGAACCGCAAACTCAACGTTGTAATACTTGTTTGCAACCAAGATACAGTTAATACTATGAGTTGCCAGACGTATTATACTTGATGCAGAGTCAATTTTACAGGAATGTTAAGATGGCATTGCGAGATTTTGTACTTGCAAACGTTTTTTCGAACTCAATTATGTATAAAGTGACGGAATATTTCTGTGTGATGCGTCGCCAAGTTAAGTTTTAACAACTAATCCTTGCTTTTCTTGAGCGCCGATAGATTTATTTGGGTCGATCCAAGATTTTGCCGGTACAGAATCGGTCATCTCTTTGCTTGTTCGCTTTATACAATGCTTGCGGTTTCCGTCAGCTAAATTATTGAAGACATCCAAACTGTTCGAAAATGAGTCGCAAAACTTTACTTCGCTCCTGTGCTTGCCTTGGAAAAGCGGCTTTCTTCGGGGGCTCGGATGTTACGCCAGTGCTAACATAACCATCCTTCCAACACCAATTATGCTATTTATCAGGATTAATCCACTCCCTTTGCAATCAAGATTTCACATTCTTTGTTAATTTGCGGTCTGTGGAATTCCGAAATATATTACGCCATAAGCATTTACAAGCAGCGGTCCTCAAGTAAGTATTTTAAATACTCCTGCTCATGGGCAGTTTTTGCTAACATCACGCCTTCCAGAATAGGGTTCAAATGTAAATTGATCGTCCTACATTAAGATTCCTTCGGGTGTTCCTCATTTCCTAATTCGCATTTTTCGCCTGGTTTCACCGATTAGCTATAGAAAAGCGGATGGAATGTGACGCAATTTGTAGATATATTTTTGATGAACGTAGTAATTATGCCTCATTGTCGGAAGTCATTACAATTCGGTGAAACCTATGTTTTGGTGTGATCGAAACTGACGGGTGAAGCGTTTCAATTTGGCGTAATTAATTGTAAATCATATAAAGCTTATACAAATTTCACTGGCATATTTGCTCAGTTGTTTACCATTTAAGGAATTGTACGTTTATTCCTGAACGTTGGTCACGATTGCCCATAGCACAATAAATTCAGCACTATATGTGTTTAACCGCGCTGCCGGTCTGCATCTAAATATTGGAGGCTATTCATGCACGAATCTCCCTTCTTCCATTAAGGTGCATGTAGCGGAATTATCTAAAATTTCATGTTATGTGTATCATTGGTAACAATACATTTCCAAATGAAACGGGTGTCCACACCCCCTCTAACTTTTTCCAGCATATTGCATTTTCAAGATGCATTGAATTTAGTAGCTACTCCCAAATGGAACGTGACATGTTTTTATTTAAGACACAGGGGCAATCGACAGACTGACAGATAGTTACATCTAGCTACGACGACATTTTAACGCCAAGTACATCATCTTTTAGGAAATTATAAATAAGAGCATATGTACAACGAATATGTCCACTAATTGTGAAAAAATATTAGTGTACATATTCTGTTTGAAACCTCCCATTAATTTTACGAATTCCTGAGAAATTATATGTTAACATTTCACCAATGGGTTGGTCATACATAATGCAATGAAAATTTTACGTTGATATTTTGATTGGTTTGCCGTAGCTAACTGATTAAATCCATGAACCAGCTGCGTAATCCTCAATGTATATTGTCATAAACCAAGCGACCAGCGTAAGGCTATTTGCGATAACAGTTTTTCAAAATATAGCTTTGTCAAACCTTATGTGACAACTAATACTTAGGTCTACATGTTTTTTCGGATAATGAGCAACCATATGCTGAAGTTGAAATAAGACAAAAGTAAACGGCCTAGTAAGCAGTTTGGTCCAAACCATTGATACTTTACACAAACGAAAAGGCCATCAACTATTAGGGATTTCGTCTGCTAGTAAACGTCAAGATCATATGGCGGCAGTAGTTCATAGACGAACAATTACCAACGATCGTTAGACGAGCTCGTGCTTAAGAGTCGATCAGAGCTAGGCTATTTGACATTCCAGACCGTCCTGTTAAGTGATGAGGCTGGATGCAAGCACGAGATTCGTTCGGCTATAGATTGCATACCATTCATCGCAATGCCACTTTGTGTTGTGCATAAACCATGCACAGATACGTCAGTCTCCCAATACAGCATGTTCCAACGCAGTGTTCTTGCTTCTTGTTTGGAGTGGCTTGGGTTGCAATAAGAATATATGATAGCCCGACTGCAGCATTGTAGTTTGCGAAACATGACAGCAACTTTGCAATTTATTCAAGAAATTCTGTCTAGTCAGAAAGCACAGTTTGAAAACCTACAGCAAATCTTAAGTGAAAAATTGTCAACACGAATGTCCTTACATTCAGCATCTATGGAATCAACGGATTCCACTGCAGACAAACTGTATATAATTTTAGAATTGCGTTTCCAACTGGACGACGACGACTTCACTTCATAAGCCCAATTTCGGGGCTATGAAAATTGTTCAAAGTTTTTGAGTGTGAGCAAGTCGATGCAGCTCAGGTTATCTATCTTATGAATACGATGAGTTCACATGGGTAATAAAAGTATTCTAATTATAACCTAACCAGGTACAAAGGTCAAATATCACTGGCCGATACTGTAAAGCATTTGAGCTGGATTTTCGGCAATAAAACTCTATTTTAAACAAACTGTTCCCATATTTCAGTTATTTAAACACTAGTGAGATGACTGTGGGAATTATACTGATATTGATAGCAGTGAATGTGAACGGTTCCAGCCGAGTAAACTCTCTGGTGCACAGTTTAATGCGTTCATTTTTATTTTTGTTGAAATGAACGCATGAAATCAAATGATCTAATGGCACAGTGAATTTTGTATGGTGGATGTTCATATAATTTCTAAATGTCCCGGAAACTTCGCTAATTTCGTTAAGGAATTTCCGACTTTTTCTGCCGAAGCCACCTTCTCACTTAATGTTTGCAAGGTAGTAAGTGGCATTTATATAGATTTTTTGTATCACTACGATATACGTGCTAGCGTTAGGGTAATATGGCATATAAGGAAAATGGATGATTTCATGGAGTCTCTAAAATTCCATTAGGAAACTTCGTCAAAACTAAGCGTTTACAAAGATGCGTTTCAAATTTTGAGTTTGCAAACCATAGCATGAACAACAATTTATTGATTTAATACTTTATGTTTAGGATAAACATTGTTACTGTCAGGCGATAAATGTACAGGGCTGCCGATATTACAATAACTTTTGATTCGACATAGGGCAAGCTCGGTGAACCCTTCACATGATAAATCCCACACGTCACTCAGAACACGTCCGTTTCGGCGTTACCTTAAGCTTGAAAACCAATTGTATGTTAACACTTTACAATTAGATGCAAAGGTTGTCAATGACGTTCCGACTTGTTAGACATTGATTGTATAAACAAACGTACTTTATAAACATAAATTCGCACAGCAGTTTTGATAACAAGGATAGAGTTCGGTTACACAAGTAACATTGAAAAGCAGCGCAGAGGCTTTAGCAGATTTTCCCATAAGTACACACAATTTTTGAAGCGAGATTTAGAATGTGTTCGAAGGTAAATCTGTGTTGTATCCAAGTACCAATTTATATCCAGTATTTGTCCAAAAGAACCAATATCATACGCTGATGTTAATGTTTTGGATGTCAAAATTTTTCGATTGGATTCCATGGACAACTTCACTTCTATGTCCTACTCAGTTTGGTTCGCTTATATATTATTCATTTAAAAGGCTAATGACAGTTTGAGTAGTTCACTTATTTATATACCTGACATAATACAGCACACATTAATTAGTACGCAGAAAGTAAACCATTTTCAGCTATTATGGTTCCAAATGTGTAATCCCTGTTCGCAAGCCAACAGACTACTTCAAAGTGCATCCTTTTTATTAGCTTAAGTTTTCCATTTCCATTTTAAACGTACGCATTCACATGGTCATGCGGACGTATCACCCAGAATGCACGTACAATACACCGGATGTTCAGAAATATATATAAAAAGGACACAAACATAGCACGCTCTTCAATAAAGTTTAACGGAAGGAGTTGTTAGGCGGGATTTTGCTTGATGTTATTTCACAGCTTGACGATTTGACATTCACGATTGTCTAGTCATGTGCATTTGTTGGAGGCACACATGAAATAGTTCGAAATTTGACCGCATATATTTTAACACTCTCTCCTTTTATCTGGTTGGCTGATTGATCTACGTGCATCCACGCCGATCAGATGTGCCAGCTTTTCAATGCAGCACTACCTAGCGCGTATGTATTTGCTTTCTGTTAAAAGTGGTTTATTTTGTGCCACACTTTTCTAAAAGTTACAACCGCATTTTAGATCCTAGGTATCCGTAGCTCATATTTCGAGACTTACTAGCTGTAGCATTTTTGGCAGTTGAATCTAATTGTATCTGTTTATGCTAAATAAGTAGATCCAGTAAGTGATACCGAAAATCCCTACTATCTATATAAATTGCTAGGGATTAACGCACCGCGAAACTGATAATTTTTATTTATTATATAAGGTCGAATTATTTATTCCAGTTAATAAAGTCACTTCAAATGTTAGCCATCTTATTATTGTTTTGTCAAATACTGAACTGGTTGGCTCAATCTTCGTAGCCGTTTTATTAGCAGGAAACCGATTTAGCATTCGTGGCCATTCTTATTTATTGGAATGCGGTGTGAATTAATCCTGTCAGCTAGCAGACTTCGCTGAAGGTTGAATGTTGTGAACTTAACAAGGAAAAAGCCTTTCACTGTGTGTATGTAGTCATTATATGTATACATCCCTAATTCCTCTTGTAAAAAAAGCAACATGACTGTAATTTATTTCATGCTGCAGTACGGTTAATAAGGTGTCTATTTAAATCTTAGGAATCAGAAGTTATTACAGATTAGTTAAATTCACAAGGAAATAACAGATACAGCGAAGAAATTAGGCTAATCGCAAAAACAAGTTTATTTTAATTATTATGGTAATATTTTAAATTTCAATCTGCGTCACAAATAAGGTAGGTGAGTTAACATACCAGAGCCTTTTGCGATGAGACCTTTAACGTGTTTGTAGAAGGCATGTTGTATGTTCTTACATACACCACGATGACAATTCACACATCCATTTAAACCAAACGCATGCCAACTTTTTCATCTGATGCTGGCAGATAAGTTGTTCTAATCTCGTGAAATAAGTAGAAGTTACCCTGGACATGCTTAGGCGTATGTTTTAAATGTTTCGCTATAACATTTCATGCTATGAAACTGAATATTACAGTTACAAAGACAATCTACCATTACCCTTTTTACGTATTTCAATAACAACTTGCCTCAATTTAAGACATAATGAAATATCTTGGTCTCTTATCAATTTAATTCATGAACTCTCACTGACAGTATGTTGACAAACATTTATTAAATAAAGCCCTTACGGTGGATTTGGAAGAATGGAATATAGTTGGGAAAACTAGATGGGTCCGTTGTTGGCGACCGATATTAATAATCAATAAAACAAGGAATATTTTCTGGATTGCTATCTAAATGATGTATATATTTCCATATACTGTCAGGCGTCGCTGGTTTCCAATCCGGACACTTTTCCAATCCCTTTACAAGAGCGCATATAACAGAACTAAAATAAAAAGATAATCCGGCACGCCAAATAGGCGATGGAAATAACGCTTACATCTACGGATGATAACGACTATTATACATAATCTTTATGCCCATGTACATGCGATCTAAATTGCCTTTGTTTACTTGCGGCTGCCACCGCCTGCAAGTATTTCTACGCTAAAAACGATGGTCAAAAACTGACAAGCATTTCAAGTCTTCTAAGCAAGTCGACTAGATCTCAGGTAAAACAAGATAAGCGCAAGAACAGAGTTTGTATATTCGTCCTTTGGGTTTGAGACTGACGTCTAGATTACGTCATAGGAATTTCAGTCCAATATATATAAGGCAAGTCTTAGCTATCTTTTGTGAGACATTACTTCAAAAGCTGCCGCCAGCTGCAACGCAATTTCTAGGCAACTGAAGCAGAGACATTTCCTGAGCGGTTTCCAGCACAGTTCGGGGGGTCGCATAAATCTACCAATCCTAGAGTATCACTGTACATCTACTGGTGGTGGAACACAGGCCACACTTAGAAGTCTCATTAGGTTGACCGTTCAAGCCCTATAAACAAGCGAATGGATTGTCCCCAAAGAAAACCGATGTTATAGGTGTATTCCTGTTCCGCGAATCTGCCACCTTGGATAGGTTGAATACTGCATTTGTGGCCACGTTTAATTTCTCTTATTATTACTTCATTAATGGCTAAATTAAATAATAAATTTGAACTGTGATGACGTTGAGGAACACCGCTGGTGACAGCTAAACTAGAGGAAAACCTTCTGGAAACCCAGCATTTTCTAGACTTGTGAATGTAGTACCCCTTAATGTTGAATGATGTCCGGGTCAATTATATATAATAGACCGTTCTAAAAAGCATTTCTAGCTACTAATTTAATTGTCGCTCAAATGTCAAAGAACAGTACAGCTTTTAGCCTTTAGGTGGGCTTGTCGAATTTTAAAATTTTGGAGTAGTGTAAAAATTTTTTACAAAGCAACTTCTGCCTGTACGAAATCTAGTGTGCTTGTGTATTTGGTAAAGGGCTTCCTTTATGACAGAGAGCCTGCAACCTAGGAAGGACACGAAAATAGGTGATGCATCGTCAGTCAACGCAATTCTGAGGAAATACGTGCAATCTGTGCATAGCCATTGTTTGAAATCATGAGTATAACCAATTCAACAATTCAATTGCGACTTTTGCTTCAAACGAAACCTTGGTGAACACTGACGCGTTTTCGGTGACGAGAGTAACCACGGCTTCTTTAAATAAGACAGGGGACAGACTGTGAAGCACAAGAGAACAGTGACATTTTAATGTGGTTTGCGTTTTGGATCACTGCGTCTTTGGGTTGATCTGTGGGGACATAACAAGCATGGTCCAATTAGAAACATAGGTACGATGGTGTGCTGCACTGGGTAGTTAAATAAGAAAAATTTGCTCGCGACAGCGGGCCATGGGTCATTTTAACTTAGTCGCTTATGTGCCGTCTGACTCACTAACTTTTCCACTGAAAACTTCGTTTTAAAGTAGAAAAATAAACTACGGTTGCTTTTTGATCGATACAACCTCTTTCTGCTCAGCAACCAGTTATCCCCTTTTTGATTCAATGTTATGACGAATGAGTGATTTCAGCCTTTGGGAAGTAGACCGCCGGGGTTCATTATTCTCCGCAAAGGCGAAATGATATTTCGACGATTTAGTGGATCCTTGGATCTTAACTTAAACTTGCTTGTTGTTTTGAAATGTGAGGTTTCGCATCTGAACAAACCAGTGCATATCAGGGGTTGTTGTACAGTTGATCATTGTTAACAAACGTCTAGTGCAGCGGATAGCAATATTTGTACCAACGCTTTGTTTATAGTGCGCATTCAAACTTTAGTCAACCGCAGTTGTTTGTTCAAGCGGGATTGTTTTGCCCAGAGTCAAACTCCAAACTGCATGCAAATAATAGCACACACCAAATCGTGACCTTTTTCCAAGCATTTGTAAGAGTATGATGGACGATCTCGTAGCTGCCCCTCCACTTGCGAGTTAAGTCTGCGTAATTCATTTGTGAACATCGTTGGGTTAACTGTCGAGAATGTCAGGTTGATTAATTACGCATATAGTGGTGTAAGTTTTACTGCTGAAGGGATTTGATTGGGCAGCACATAGACTAAGCAGAGCCTCCCTTCGTCAGAAAAATTTTTATTGCACACATGCAGGCCACTAATGTGTTGTTAATATATAAAAACGGATTAGCGGAAGAGAAGTTGAGTTTTCCTGGGATAAATGTTAAATCTGTTTTACGCGCTTTCCTGAGCAGCGCAATAAATTTGACGATATGACTGGTCATTTACAGCATGTGAGTAGCAATCCATAGTGCCTTAAGCGGAGATAACGAAAAAAGGCACACCTCTCTTCTTTGATCTCTGATAACCCTGTACTATCCATTTTGCCTTATAGCGCATTGGATATGTTGACTAGAATCCAGTAATGAGGGCGGCCTCTGCTATAGCACGGTGTGCGATTACAACACCAGATTATACCGATGTGGTAAATTTCGCGTCACGGAAAGGGAAAGAATATAGCTGTGGTTATATACTGTGGACGACAGTCGTCAGATTGTGTTGGGATCCTGCGGTTGAGTCGTACTAGGGAAGCAGATATACATTTCAAAAATCCCCAGCGTGCATGCAACTCTAGCTTGACGTTCGATCTGAAATCATGTGCGCGATGAATGTCGACAGTATGAACTGCAATCCAGATCGCAGTAGCGAAGATGTTAAATTCGAGAAAGGCAGGTATGTGTGGACTATATGGTTGAGTAAGCGATTGATGCGCCAAAAGGTTAATTGACAAATTATAGTTTTTTACATCTTCATTTCACGGGGTGTGCCGACGAGGACAGATGTAATAGATTAACGCTTTATACCCTCTCATGTAATCGGTTTTCAGTTGACCTCATTACGACGCACCGGATATTGCACTTGTACAAATTCCCTATGTTGAGAACACTAAAGTAGGTCCGCGCGCTAAGCTCAACGGGCGGAAAATGTTGCAAATTGAGGGTACCGGATTTTAGGCGCATTAACCACACTCTATCTTTTTAATTATCACGTGGGGAAATATTAGAATTATTTGCTGCAGATAATAGGCAAGATGAAATCAGCGTTGGAATTATAGCGTTTCTTGTCGCTCACTTTGCCAGAAGCGGATATAAGGAGCGCATTGTATCTGAATAAAGGGAAGTGCACATGCAATAAACTGCCACAGAGTAGTAATAATCGACGTGATACGCGCAAGTGTCCAATTCGTCTACAAAGGAGAAGCATAAATTGTCAACCTATTGCGTTCTCTTCTATGCTCTTAGTATTCAGTTTTATGAGATAAAACTTTGTTTTTCAAAAAATAATTATTTACTCTGGGCTAAGTATTTTGTCAACTACGCAAATGTAGAAGTTTTGGGAATTTAATGGATCACACTTGCATACCCTAATTTATGCGATTTAGAAATAATCCCTGTAGACATATTTCTCTTAAGTCATTTCTTTGAGCTTTCGGAATATGGAACTAGAAAAATTTGTATTTTATATTGTGGGTGTCATGAAATATATTTTGAATGTAAGCTGGTATGTTTACTGTTGATGTAAGCGAACTGGGTGCGAACGAATGGCGAACGAAAGCATGTCTTTTAACGTAATGTTGCCGCGACCTCCTTTTTCCCTGAAAATGTAATACAATATCCGTTTTTGCACAATTGATGATTTAGTAATAAGTCAGTTACTAGTAATATATGAATTAATTTATTTTATGTTTAGTCCAATGAACAAATCGCCCAAAATTGAAGGACTTTATTAATGTTACCTGTTTAATTTACTTGAGATAAAAATCTAATAAAATAGTAATGCTTCAAATTTGTCAGTCCCATGGAATTTCGCGGTACCTAGATATAGCTTAGATTAATTATTTCCTTTTAGCTACACCAATTACGACCTATGCGTCTGAATGAAATTGTGTGTTTTTGAGTCGGCACGTAAAAAATAAAACGTCCAAACCCAAGCGACTATGGACTAATTGACAAGCTATGAAAATTAAAATCAGGATTCCAGTGCAGTTTTTTCTATGCCGAAACTCAGGGTTCTAATTTTCAGCGCAATTTAAAGCTGTGGGATGAAGTTTTAGTAAGTAAAAGTGTCTATGTACGTTACGACATCAGCCGGCAATTTGCATGTGTAAGCCTAAGTGTAAAGTAACATTTAATACTTGATAAGATTTGCCAGTATAGCTTAATTAATCGGATAGCAAAGAACCAAACAGTGTAAAATGTAAAGTCATGCTGGAAGTCTGAGGAATTCAAAACAAACTTTTACGGAACACATGAGAGAATACACTATATTTCGTTTGTCTTTCCTAGGTTATTTATCAATAGCTGTTTCGATTAGTCCTGTTGGCTTAATTTTAGTTATTATAACAGCATACCTTTTAAAAACAAATATGTAAGCCTGCAAATAAATGAAATTGTGCCTAGCTACTTCAAGTTTTATAATGTTACAGTTTTTGCTAAATCAGTAATAAGCACGTGGTTAGTGCCACAATGAAAAATTGACGACTCTTACAAATTTTCTCATTAATCTATAGTAAAAGCCCATTACATTGCGGATTAGTAGGTGTAAGAAGTAGCAACCCAAAATAAAGAACCACCTGCCACCAACCACGTAACCTTTGGAAACTAAAATCAATGTCTGTAATTTTTATTTTTACGCAGCTTAGTTGATCGCTGTTGTTTTACTTGTTAATTCATGCATTTACCGGGGATGCTAAGGTAAACCGAACAACATTCGAAAACTTTAGTCAAATTTGAAAAAAATGGTCTTATACAACAGTCTTAAAAAGCATGAGATAAAAATTAATTAATGTTTTGAAAATCCAAGGACACCTTTTGGAAATTAAAGTAATGGGAAAATATATTTTGGGTGGAAATTTCAAATGTATGAGCAAAATTCTTAAGAAATCTATGAAGTCGGTTTTATGAAGGTTGGGCGATAATTGCACACAGTCAAGTTGTTAAATGACACTAGATTTCACAAAATACCAATGTCAGTATTAGGTATTATGCCTGTGAATTTTAGCAGTGAAATGGGAATAATATTGTCTAATAGACAAAAGCATAACGTGCAACTTACCTAAATTAACTTGGTATGATTACACTATAATATTCCGGTTATATATAAAACACACTATCATCGACTTTTATAACTGCCTTTTAATTACTGAGCTTGAGATATTCGCTTTCAAATTGCTTCGTAGCGCTGTTTTTTAAGTTGGATTTGCAAACATTAGTGGTTCCAAATAATTTGAAAACGCCAAAATGAGAAACTAATTTATACATAACAAATAAATATTTTTATGTAGAATAATATTAAGTGCCTAATATTTTATAGCGGACAAAACAAACGGCCATGAGCAAAACTTTATTGTTCCCCAATTTGTGTAACAATTGCGCACATCGGTATCAACAGCGACTAAAATTTATTTTGCATTAAATTGCAAGACACCCTTACAATACATCTGAGCATGCATCGGCGATCTCCATTGCTTCGCAAAATACTAATGGGCATTGTAAATCACTGATGCTCGGGTTTTCAGATTTGACGTTTCCCTGCAAGGCAGGAACTCAAGTATCCTTACATGTTTTATATAGCTTTCTGCTATTTCCAAAGCGTATTAATATTAAATGAAGAAAATGGCTTTCAAACGATGACTACGGAATTACTTGCGATGTAGAGAGTAAGACAACATGAACCAAGATTAATTTGATTAATTTCTTGCTCCTAATATGAATTTTGCCGATGCGAAGGGAATAATGATTGATGTAAAACGAGACTGGCAACTTGTTGAGTTATACGACAGGTTGCTTGCAGACTCAACGCCATCAAGATATCGGATAACAGACGAAGATGTGCCTTCCCTTCAGGAACACAATCTATTGCTGCATGTGATTGCCTTTATTGTACATCGTATCTGACAAATGTTGGTTATTGACACAATCAATGTGAGCACAAAGAGTAAAGAACAGAAATATATGACGATATCATCTTTCCGGGGTCTCAAGTTGGGCATTTGTAACGTTTTCAAGGTATAGGATCTTATGTATCTCATAGTATAACTACGTAAATATTTTTTTTGTTTTAGTTGTGGAACGTAAAATGTGTGCTGCCACAAATTGTCACGTGGTGACACGGCAAAATATTTATTGATGGCCAATAAACAATATCTTTAACACCAAAGCAAATATGTACGATTCAGTAATTAGTGATCATATTTCTCTACTGCATTCACTGTTACGTAAAAGTTATTCTGTTACAGTTGAAAATATAATTGTGTTAGTAAATTTACTTAACTGCTGTAAACGTACATTAACATATATTTATGGCAATGAGAATACCCGGATTTCGGCTGAATATAAAGAAACTATATAGGTAAACGTTGAAACAACTGTACATGTATGGCAGATTACGTTCAGGCACAGGCTAGTAACTGGTGCAAACTAGCTACATGTATACCTTGTTCTGTTAACAGTACTCTTGAAGAAGAAACGCATTATATAGACAAGATTAAAGCGGACGAATTTAGCTTGCGCCGGTTGATTAATGATAAATATTCCATAAGCAAACTTTGCTATACCAGCAGCTATGAAACCATTCCAAAGAATGAAGTTTGGTCAACTATTCATAATCCTTTTCCACATGCTTTATACGTTGGCGATTTCTAAAACATTGAAATGAACTGCGCTATGCAGCTTCCTAAGGGAAATTACTAAGAATTCAGCGCAACCCATCTAGGTGTTATGTGGTTACCTTGCGCTCAAATGTGTGTGCAGGCTCGTGAACAATGTGAACAAGTATGTTTCAAGCACATGGTTTAGTCCAGCATTCTTCTGATTCGTGCATTGCGTGCTTAAGCTTTACAAGCTCTTTGGCAATCTGCGTGCGAAACTGGGCTCATTCCGGATGCACACTTTCGTTAACATAAATCCTAGTGCTTTATATTTGAGTATCATCGACACTCGAATATTTCTCTGTCCAACGTAAGTGGTTTAGTTTTGGTAATTAATGAACCGCGTCAACCTGGTGGGCATAGCTACGATAAACGTTATATTACATATGCATTCATTAGTTCATATCACCAGTTTGGTTAACGTTTTAAGGAATGCGAATTCGATTCTGGTGTGTTTTCGAACCAACATCGAAATCAAATGCCTGCATATACCCAGTGAAGACAGCGTAGGTAGTGGCTTGCCCTGTTCATTTAACTGCGCGCCTGTGAAACTTTATACATCTAACTTAACCCATTTGTTTTTGCCAGCAAATATATTTTGGTTTTACATGTTTAAGAATACTTCTGACGCATTCGAGCATAGTGAATATTGAACGAACATTGGTCGTGCATTTTAAAATAGAAATCTCAGTTGCTGCATCGGGCGTATTTGGACCACAAGTGGTTAAGCGTTTAAAAGTACAGACGAAACGGTTTGCACGCACTGCAAATGGTTCTTCGCCAGTATTGAAGGTGACATAATTGCGTAGAATGGCATTTGCACTCTGTCTGCCTTTATTCTAATAAAGTAATTTAGTGGTGGTTTTCTTGCAAGTAGTTTAACTTTAGTAGAAAATAGAGGCCACCATTAAACTTTGCACAATAATCTGCCTCAACGGGGAATCGTACCCCGGCTTCATGGATTACCTGTCCGCTGTTCTACCACTGAGCTTCCGAGGGCTGACGATCAAGTGCGCAAAATAATAAATGACATAATTAACAATAAGCTCACAGTATCTCACATGTTTTTGCAAATTGCCTCACTCGCTCCTCACTTCCCAACGAACCGAATTATCTGTCCTCCTGATGAGCAAAGGGCGATGGTAAATTAGTGATGGATTGTGGTGAGATTTTTTAAATTTTCGTAGAAAGTAGAAGCCACGATTAAACGTCGCACAATAATCCGCCTCAACGGGGAATCGAATATCGGACCAACGGATTACCAGTCCACTGCTCTAATACAAAGCTACCGAGGGTTCACGATCAAGTTCGCAATATAATAAATGACTTTGCTTGGTTCGCGAGGTATTGTAAATAAGCTCACAGTATATCTCATGTTGTTTGCAAATTGGCTCACTAACGCTTCACTTTCAAACGAACTGAGTTATCTGTCCTCCTGATGTTCAAAGGGTGATGGTAAATTAGTGGTGTATTTTTTGTGAGGATCGAAATTTTCGTAGAAATTAAAAATAACCGGTTGAATGGCGTATAGTTGTCGTAGACTAGCCTAGAAGGGCCTCGATGAGAGTGTGCTGAGCGTGGTGTTCTTGATTTTTTATACCGCCGGGGTTGGACGTATGTATATATTTATGTATGTAATCTCAACAGTCAAGGAATTAGACATAGAGCCAACAAAGCCAAAGGGGTTCAGTGGATAGGAGACAGGCTTTGCGTCATAATCTTCTTGACATGGTAGAAGAAGTGGACAACACACTTCAGCTGATATGCCGCAAGAATAGTGGACTATTTTGACAAAAATAGACCAAACCTTTGTTGGTTTGTTTGTCAACTTCCGAGTTTTTCTTTTCTTGTCATTTTCAATATTCGTAGTAGTAAAAATGTGAATCAATACAATACTGTACATAAGTATTCTACTGATTTCCGTTGCGGGCCATGTTTTCAAGAGTCCTCAGTAATTGGCATCCTCATCTTTGGATCCCCATCCTGGAAGACTTATGGATCCAACGGCGGCTAGACACGACTTCAGCGATTTCCTGTGCTGCCGTCAAATGGATGGCTGACCACCACGCGGTCGCCTCCAGCCAGGTCCTTGACGAGTGAATAGAGCGCTATGCGGTAGACGCTCAGGTGCCATGCGTAGGACATGACCAAGCCATCTTAACTGGCGCAGCAAATCCATTCTGTTGAAAGAAATAATTGCATTCCCTAAGATGCGACGTCGAAAGCCACTACTATTAAATCGATGTTGCATCCAAACACGAGCGATCCTACTTAAGCAACCGTTATCCAAGGCAGAAAGACGACGCTTGTCTTCCACGCGAATCGGCCAGTACTCGCACCCATACAACAATACTGTGCGAACTGATTCGCTGTAAATGCGGCCCTTTAGTGAGAATGAGACGTCGCGACGACGCCATAAGTGTCTCAGATTGACAAATGCTGATCGAACTTTAGCGATACCAAGCGAAACTTCTTTGCTGATTGTGCCGTCAGCAGAAACACAGCTCCCAAGTTAGACGAAACTATCTGCCTGTTCAAGTTGTGCACTTTCCAGAGTGAGCACGGGGTCAGGTGTAAGTTATACATGGAGCAGTACTTTACACTTCGATGGGGCGAAGCTCATGCCAAACTTAGATGCTTCAATCGCCAACCGATCCAGAGAGAGTTGCATTCCCTGAGGATGGTCAACAAGTAAGGCGATATCATCGGCATAATCTAAGTCGGTCGCGCGCTCATTCGGTAGAAGCTCTTAGCCAAAATGTTGGAAACATTCTAGGGCATTCGACAGAACGTCTTCGATTGCGAAGTTGAATAGAAATGGGGACATAGGGTAGCCCTGTCGCACACCGCTGTTAAGGTGAATTGCGAGGGAAGCTTGCCAAAGACCCTCACTCTGCAGGATTTATGAAGGTTAAGTGCTCGTAAGATGGCGGTATATTTCTCTGGCACCCCCTTCTTCAGCAAGCAACGCCATATAGCAGGTCGATCAACGGAGTCAAAAGCAATACGTATGTCTAGAAATGCAACGATGGTGGGCCTGTGCTAAATGCGGCGATGTTAGAGGAGTTAAAGGAGCGTGAAGATTTGATCCACGCATCCGCGGCCCGGGCGGAAACCAGCTTGTTCTTTGTGGTAGTACGATTCACGAACTGGGGGTAGTTTGCAAAGCGGGATGTATGCCAAATGCTTAAAGGGAACCGAAATAAGACTAATCCCGCGATGATTTGCACATGAACTATGAGCGCCTTTCTGGAAAATTGGGACAATAACTGCTTCGCCCCAAGAGGAAGGCGCTTTCTCTTCATGCCACATATTTGTGAGCCGCGCGGTTAGCTGGTTAATGATCGCCACACTGTCGTACTTGAATAGCTTCAGAGAAAGTCCGTCTAATCCGGCAGCCTTGAAGCACTTCAGGCGTCGAATTTCGGGTAGATTCAATGGGACGATGCAGGGTGGACAACAAGGTGTACTGCATAGACTGATGTATGCTGGACGCTAAGTGAACTGCGAGTGAAGGCGCTCGGCCCAGCGGTCCATACGCCTCTGTTGGTTGGTGATCGGAGACTTATCCATTTCACAAATGACCTCACTGACGCCATGCTTTCTGAGGCCAGTGGAACGAATGATTTGGAAAAGCTTGATTCTGTTGTCAGAGAGGGCAGCAGTCACCATCTCCAAAGCACGCTCAGACCACCATGTCTCGCGATTCTTGCGTAGGCTTTGCTTGAGCAGACGGTTGGCAAAACGGCGCAGCTCGTTGCAATCTAATTCCGCCGGGATGTCTTTGCGGCGTTGGAACAACTCTAAAGAACGAGCAGAGATCCAAGACTTCAGAGGACGTCAAGTTAGACTGCAGCATGACTGTCCGGAAATGGTCATCACTTTCCGTGTACAAGTCCAGTGTTGTTCCCCTACTTGCGGTGGATTGCAACTGAGTGCATATGCCATTGAAGACTGATAGCTCTCTTGGATAGATGAAGAAGTTATTCTGTTTACATCAATCTTGCGGTGCTTCGTGCTACTGGATCCACCAAAAACATACAGACTTTCGCGCAGAACAAGGCATGAACTTAATAAACAAAAGTGGACCAAAAGTACCTGCAGTCCAGTAAGCTGCAGCGCCATCGGAAGCTAATTGCAATGTGATCAATATAGACCATGGTTTTGTTGGCGACGTGGGTCGCTACGTTGCGGAACGCTTCTTCATACGCCTGAAGCTAGTGCTCGAAAACTCAGACGGTTGTCCTCGCACAATGTGAGAAGTCTCTCTCCGTTATGTTAGCGGTTCTAGTCAAGCGCGTGATGGTTACCAAGGTGGCGTTCTTCTGGTAGCAGGCGGCCAAGCAGTGCATTAATATCACCCGCATGGATAACGACACCCGACTTTTAGCATTAGTCAAGAGCTGTTGTAGATCCCGATAGAATTCGTACTTGACCTAGTCGCCACTACAGTCAGTTGGAGCGTACAGAGAGATTACAAACAAGTTGCGTCTCTCTTCGCGGTAACTGTTGATTCTCCATGAACCCCAAAGCCAAACTGAACATAGTCGGCAGTTGATCGGGATCCAGTCCAGTAGTGCCGCCTCCAACTTACCACTCAATGCTATACCTACAACAGCCAAACCCGCTGAGGATGCTACTGGATCTCCAGAAAGACGCAGGTGACATAGGACTTCGTGGTCAGTGGGGGATGTCAATGTAAGTACAGTGCCGGGATCTTGCAATCGGGTTCCTGAAAGGCAGCAGACATCAACGTCTAGGAAATCTATTGTGCGCGCTAGACCGGCTTGCTGTCCATTCTGCATTATTGTCCGAACGTTGAAGCATGCCAGACGAAACGAGGACCGGAAACGAAGGAGAGCCATAGTTTGAACTCCTTGATCTGCGGAGCAACCGGAATCGCAACCAGATTGTTGAACACATGAATCAGGTAAACGAAAGGGAGGATTGATAGCGAAAAAACAATTGGCGTGTGATGAAGTAGCGTGAAAGTGCGTAGCAGGAATAGTAGCTGATGAGCGCGTTGTAATACAGTCAATGGTATTGAGAGAGGGCGTTGCCCGGTTGCCCAAACCGAATTTGTGAGTTGACTTAGTAGGAGTTCACTCCGAGCCTTTGGCTAAATAATCTACCCGCAAGGCAGCGGGGCGAATTTAGGGAATCGCGCCCATTGGGAGGCGTTGACTGAATGATCAGTTCATGCGGCTTTGTTTGGTAGATTACAAAACACGGGCCCAATATCCCCATGAAGTCAGCACAATTGCTGAAATACAATGCACTACGGAGGTGGAACACTGTTGCCGAACACTTTACTGAAACGGGGTTACATACGAACCACACAGCTGGCACCACAAGGAGGTAGTTCTGCAAGCCAGCCCGTGGCTGGACGTGGAACCGAGCAATCCTATTGGTATACGCTTCGATCCTTGTTAGGCTTGGTTGATGGGCAGATGATCTTTGAACTCGCCCCGTTTTCCTCCGTGGCCTATGTGCGCTTGCTTTTGGTTGGCTAGGCACAGGCTCTACCGGAATCAATCGATCGAGTTGGCGGTCGTTCATCAGTAGGGAGGCGTATACTGCCTCCAGTTTGATACGTCGATTGATTGAAGGCGTTGTAGGGTAATATATATCCACAAACTCCTAAGTGTGCTTTGTACTTCCATGTGCTAGGATCGTTAAATTTTCCAGCTCTACACGGTGGCCTACTTGATATTCATGCGCGGAAAATATGTGTTTGGATGATGAATACTGACGACCGTCTTGGGTTTGGTGTTTCGTGTACAAAGTTTTCTTTCAGTTTGTCCGACGAAGGTTTAAGCGCCTTCGCTGCATTTTACCTGGAAAATATAATTGCATCGGTCGGCATGATTAACCTTTCCTTTTGATCTTGAGATCAATTTTCCTTAGGGTGGCATTTGGCTTGTGATCCACAGAGCTTCCTTGAGACTGCAGCACTCTTCCTGTTAGTTCGGAGACTTTATTGATATAGGGAAGCACTATCCGTTTTGTTTGGTTATGCATATGACTGCTGCTGCTGTTGCAGAGGCACACTTTTAATGAAGCTACTTCTGATGAAATTTCTCGGATAACCATTATTTCTAAACGATCGATATATGTGATTTTATTACTGGTTCCGCGATTTTTCTGTACTGCCTTGCGTTTCCGTGGTTCATCATTTGGTTGCTGGGGTAGTTTAATATCTGGTTCGTATGCGTTTTCTCCCGATATACGCAATTTTCTATAGATCGTAAATTGAAGATTATTCTACAGTTTACCCCTTTGGTTAATCACTTCGCTATACTTAACATTTGAAAAACATGCCTTATCATTGCGGACGTGAAAATGGCTTGCGTTCTGTAGCCCTTATACTAAGCTTGGAGACAAGGAAGCTTCTGGACTAATTTACCAGCCAAAGCAGCAAAATATTTTCCTAGAGTGCTTGATGGATTTCTTATTTGGAAGTACACGCGATATAAACATGTCTTCCTTCTAAGCCCAGCGGTTAGGCCCCACAGTTATATATATTCACGCACACCCAATCAGCGTCAAAATACTGGAGCTTCAAAAGATAGATGCGCTTTAGCATGAACTGGGACGCACTCTAATTACACAAGAGAATAAATTGCGGAACGCCCTTTTCAGGTCGACAACGCTCCGGTTGCACAACGCGAGCTAGTTGACTTGCTTCGTTTGATATTAGGTGCATCCAAGCAACAAGTACTAACACCTCGCTGATTAGCAGAACAAAAGTATTACAACATGATTTTGGACGATAAGTGTATGCAGATTTGACTGATGCAGTGATCACTTGTTTTACAAATTTGTCAAAATATTTTGGGGCACGAACATGCATATATATTTGCTTATCAAATTAGTCTATGTTTCAATATATTCGTGAAAATATATCCCCAAAGCATCTTCGATTTGTCCAATGTGTCCACAAAATAATTCCAACTGCGACACCTCTGGAGGACTTTGGAGAAGAAGGGCGATGTGGAGCCATTGACTAGCTAGGATGTGGTCGTTCCTTAGCGCTTAGATCACCCTAAGTAATGTAATCTATCTCATTTTAAGATTTGACCTAGTTAATAAAAGGAAAACCTATACGCGCATGATTACTAAACACCTTACTGCAGTTTAGATTTACTTTGATAAAAATATGTTCCTTTTGTTGAACAAACGATATAGCGCATGAAGTCTCATTTATGTATTGCTAAAGTTACACGCCGAGTAAGCAGTGATAAAAGCTGGCAAACAATTTGGTCTAGCTCGAAAGACAGTTAACGATGCCAATCCTCCATTATATTCCAAAATCCTAAAACTATGGAAAAAGCCTTGTACATTTTACCACCAAGATGTGGCACATAAACAAAAATTGGCCTTACCGCTCTTAATCATCTACAACGGATAGCAAATAAACGTGCTAAGTGATAGCTGAGCTCACCTAGCTGTACAGCTAGTATCGTAGTCAAGCAAGAGAATGTGTCAAATCAGTAGTACTCATACATTTAATTACTGAAAAATGTTTAAACTCATGCAAACAGTTGATCTATTGGCCGTCGTTGAAAGTTGGCGGCAATGTATATCCGTCGAAATGTATTTAAAATATTACGTCCAACTTTATAAACCTTTTTCCACATTTGTTCCTTACTGCTGTAAGTTCAGTTGAGGCTATACTTTGCTGTTACCATGCATTACACCAGTTACAATCAAAGATTTGACACAAGTATGAGACACGTATAATAACAGAAGCTTGTGTAGGGTAAAAATCGATGACTTCAACATTGCGCTCTAATGTTTCTCGCGATAAATTCTTTTGTTTTCATTCTTTGGTCACCTAATATGTTACGCCTTCTCATTTTAACACTGACAGAGCCAGTGCACCATTTTTTTCAAATATTTGTGTTGCACTGCAAGAGAAAGCAAGGCTTATGTTGACGTCATTTCCGATAAGGATTAGTTACCTTTGACTGCTATATACCTGTAAAGAGTGCTTATGAAAGATTAGGTCACGGGTGATATTTTACCAGTCAATACATAGTAGACGGATGCTTCGGGGACATGACAGCTATGTTACTCAGCGTTTTCAAATATATCATGAAGAAATGTCTACCGAATTTACCTAAATCAAAATAACTACTAGCTTTCGCACATAACGACCATATGGTAGGATGTTCTTGCGTTAGTAATCTGCAAGTAACCTTGCAAGAGTGATTGCAGGCTGTGGACAAGTCTAGCAATATTGATATAGCTTCCAGTAACGTGAACGAAGCGTTCCTCCACGGAGATTGTTCTGTAGTTATAGATCACTGAACCAGTTACTCGATATATACAACTGCTGGACACAATTTGAAAGGTTGGTCGTAGGTCTTCTAACAGATTGGCGTCTTTCTAGCATTTTTGCACCCGAATGCCTAGTGTCATGACAAGCTATTTTCTTAAGCCACAAAACGATCTACCTCATCTTCTATGATCACCATGTGTGGTTTCTTTAAACGACCTTAAGATTTGGAGCTTGAAAAGCATTTATGCTATTCGCTGCGTACTACAAAAAGAACCCAACCGTTTCTCCATGTGGCATTTTTAGGCCGTACTTATGTTAAAATCATGCAGGGTTTCATTCATGAGCTTAAAGAAGAATAGTGACCACAAACTTTACGGTATTGATGGTCAAATAATGGATTAAGCATGCAGCGTGGGGAAACCTAGGTCATTTTGACCGCTGTTGTTAGCGGTCCGTTAAAACCTAAACTGGTGATATGGTAACATTACATATGCTTTAGGAGTTCAAAAGCATCTTCATTACTTTGTCCGAAGAGCTCAACACTGGCATATTTTCTTCTTAATCTGGGTCAATACTGGCGTACTTGAAACGCAAATTTTGTCTAATCATTAACTTGACGCCCAGTTGATGTTTTGTAGCAAACATTGGCACTACGTCCACTCAGATTTTACAAAGATTAATTTGCAAATACAAATACGCAAACTAGGATTTTGCGCCCAGTAATATCGTCGGATACGAGTCGACCTCATCGTGACCAAGTTTAAAATACAGATCGGCCGATTCAATCATGAATGTTATGCAGCACATGAAGCTGTTGGATCAATCTTGTTTTGCTAGATATAAGAAGATTATTCCAGCTGTGTTTCTAACGAAGAGTGCGAGTTTGGCACATTTTCCTAGAATATTTAAGAATTGCCACAAATATTTCGGACTTCATTCCCCACAGATTCCATTCAGAGAAACATTCCTCTAAGCAATGAGAACGTACTATTTTGAGCCAGGTGAGACTGCAATTCAACTTATTTTAGACCCTGCATAATAAGCTGAAGTATTATTAAAGTTTCACGGGGGCATTTCTGATAAACATCCGATGACGTTATACAAGTTTGAGGTTCTATTTTTTCACACCCTCTAATATTTCAATACATGGTAACGAATATTAAATCCAGTATCCTTGCTAGTAAGGCTCCTCAGAGACAAAATCATTTGCTTCGATTAAAAGACCTTGCATTCGGACGCACTTGCCATTATTTCGGTGCAATGGGTTAAAAACACTACCCAGGGACATCAGGCGGCTGCTTAGCCAGATAGGACAATTTGCTTTCTTAGGCCAGGTTTGACAATATCTCGTAATGTGCAACGACATAGGTTTGTAAGTTGTTCTTACTGATGTACTCAGGGTAACATTGCAATGGACGAGAAGTATCGCCTGATTTCTATGGCCAAGTAGTTCACCAATGTTCAAATTGTCGATCATTAGTTTCTTCTGGATCTGCACAATGTCCAAAACAGACAGTGTGTCACCCGTTCGGAATCGCGTGGGAGAGAAGAAATGCTTATAGAGGGATACATCGGCAATTACCTCTTGCATATCTGCCTTGATTAGCTTGCTGTGTGATGCAGGAACTTTGATTTCGCGCAACTTGAAGTCCCCCACAAGGATGACCTGATTGCTAGGTCTTGTCAATACTCCCTTCATCGCAGAAGCTAGGCCCTGATCCATTTCCAAGCTAGATATTGAAGGGCGGTAAATTGTTGCTGGTAAACACATAACTACCCGTCTTAGGTGCATGAAACACCAACTAGCTTCAAATACCTGCGTTTCTTTATTCCTAGTATTGTATGGATGATCCACGTGCACACTGCATCCTCTATTAGGTCAATCTAATCATGTGGAAGTCATGCCGTATACAGCAATCTCAGCCTCGATGACCTCCGTGTTCAGCAATGTTTTGATGATTATAACTAGGTCCCAACGCATGGAGACATGACGAATACGAATTTGGCTAAGCTGGTTGAGAAAATCTAATTCATTGGTATACAAGCAGGTTTGAGCATCTGTGGTTAAAATATTTCTGTGGATGTTGATTTCCGGTGCGAATCTACGCCCAACTTGCGGTGTCCTCCTTCAACTGAAGGCGTAGTTTCGTTTGTCTCCGTTCTGATATACACTGTGACGGAATCGTATTGGCAAATTGCCAGCACGTTGCTACCGTATCTATCTGTGCCCCGGTGTCTATCTCATTCGCAGGTTTTTCAGGTAGCCGCATTTTACTTATTTGTGCTACATGTTTTCACATGTTAGGCTATCAGTTCGAGGTGCTAGATTACTTTCAGTACTCGAGGACCATACCTTTTGTATTTATCTGCTCGTGGTAACCTTGATGTCGAAATATCCTTAAGTTATTTTTGGGTGAGAGTACTACACGAAGAAAAGCTATTCATCCCAGTCATGCACGTTGGTCTCTAGCTCCTTTAATTTCTGGAGCTGGGGAGAACCGTGGAAAGGATAGATTTTGCGTCCTGTTGTTTACGAATGTTATTTGGATTTTGTTTACCTTTATAATGTTTGCCTCAGGGAACATCTGGAAAATTCCTACAGTGCGACGAAGACGACTATCACTCCGAGTATGCCGTTGATAAGATCGAGAGTTGCTCCATCTTAATGGCAATGGACGCCAGTTGTTGTTGCAAGTAGCGTGCGGCTGTAACGAGTTCGTCTTCAGATGTACGAGGTGATAAGATTGAGATCGTTGACGTTTGTATCTCCATTATCTTATCAGCCATAAAGGCTAAATTTTTTAGTTCGGTATCCTGGTGGGCGTTAACCAGTATCTGTTGTACATGTATAGGGAGCCGTTGCATAAATAGCTGCTTAAAAATGGAATTCCCTGGGGAGAATTTCATCTACCAAAGATTGTATGTCTCGTAATATTTGCTTAGAAGTGCGATCGCCTAACTGATCTTGTATAAGTAGAAGCTGCACGCTTATACGCTCAGTAAGGCTAAGCTCAAGAATTAACAAGCCCCTTAATTGTTGGTATGTAATATTCGTTTTTAGTATGTCCTTGCCAAAAGCAACCTTTCTGGTAGGAGTCGGGAAATAACGTGATGAAACTTTAAGTCATCCTTATGGTTGCGATTGATTTCAAAAAATGACTAGGCCTGCATAAACCATAGCTGGGTATACTGTATCCAAAATGTTGGTAAAAACTAGTAGATAATGTGTTAATTTCCCCTGATTGCTGGTCAGTCATATTAGCATACATGAAATGCTAGAAGTATGATGAAATTGGATACGACTCAATGGATGATATTTTCTGAGTGGAAATATGGGAAATCACATCAAGTCAACAACTTATCGGGGTCAACACTTATCGTATCAACTTATCGTCGTTTGGTCCAAACGCGTTTTTGTAGTAATGATTTTAGGTTGACAGGTGTTCTTGGATTAATAACCCGTCAATCTTGGATGCCAAAAAGGTTTGAAAAAGTGTATTTCGATGATTGTATTTTGGCGCTCCCAGATGTTGTACACGTGGTGGTCTAGAGTCAGCCGGTGATTCAAAAAAGAATTTTGATTAATGATTAAGTATATTATGTGTTTGCAAGAATAGTCGATACAGCTGGTGATATTATTCGCTGACCGGAAGATTGTGTAGTAAAATCTGAACTGTACACTACACATGGGTTTCTACGGAGAAATTAGCTGATAAGGAAACCGCCTCTGCATCATTACCTGAATGAAATGTTACCTGGAGTAACAGCCTTACACTGAAGTGTACAGAGTTTAGTCGATGAATGACAAGAAGTCCAATTGACTGGTTTAACTGGAAGCCGTATTAGTTGACAAAGGCAATACCGCTGTTTTAATTGGTCTAGTAGATTATCTTCTGTGAACTACGCTCAGGATTCAGTCACATTAGACCGTATCTCAGATAGGTATGGTATGTTTATAGTGTTTTGTAAGGAGCAACAGCTTCGTTTCGTTTGGATTCCTGATGGGGTCGTTAGTTCTGCGGCGATGTTAGCAGTATACATTTGTTTGAGAGATGGCGGGGTTATGATAGGAGTAGTTGAATTCGCTCTGTATGAGCTCCGAGGTCACCTTCCTGAGAGCTGGTCTGCCATCCCTTTGTCACAAGCAAATATGTGTAGAAATGTTTTAAGGCGTAATTGTACAACGCGAAACTTGTCTGTGTTGATTGGCATGGAGTTCTGAACTGACCAGTTCGACACTGTGTTAAGATCGCAATGGAGCCGATTTTGTTCGTCTGGTCCTCTTATCATTCAAAAAATATTGATATCATCAGCGAAAAATAGGAAATCGGTGGCAACTGCTTTTACCAAATCGTTAATGAACAACAAGAATAGACAATATCCAAGCACCGAGCTTTGTGGTAAACCACACACCACATGGATTTAATCTCGAACTCTCACCTCTAGTTGTCATTAGTATAGAATTTTGCTAATCCAACTCGAGATTGGGTCGCCACTACAGTAGTTCCAAAGCTTCTTTAAGAGAAATCAATAGTCTAAGGGATCAAACGCCTTTGAAAAGTCCAGGTAAATGACATTGACACCTACTACATCTTCAACACTTTCAGTCCAGATATTACATGATATTAACAGGTTAGTGTTAAAAGAAAGCGTTTGACGAAAACCAGTTGCACTGGGGCCATTAAGTTGTGGCTTCCAGTATTACATCTGTGCATTTGAGATGACCGGTGGCCTAGTAGTCTGCACGTTTGCTTTGCAACCATAAGGTCACCGGTTCGAATCCGGCTAGGGATGGGCGTCCTCGCGGTATACTTAACCCGCGCGCGACTGGTGGTGGTCGCGCGGCAGCGAAGCGCCGTTATGGCAAACAGCTGACACATTATTATTATTATTAGTTTATTATTATTATTAGTTTATGGATAGCGATGATGACCCCGTCGGTTCCGTACTGGTTTAATATAGTTCTCTTCCAGACATCGCTGATAAAAGAACAGCCAGTCGTACTGCTAGAGGACAACTACCGCCTGTAGAGCCTTCGTTCATATGTTGTCAACTCCAGAAGAATTGTGGATAAGCATGAATGACAGTTTCATTAACAGTTCTTCCGCAGTGTAGGTGATGTTTAAACCCGACGGTGGAGTAATGAAAACAAGGAGAATATTTGGGCTCGTTATATATTGTAAAGTTTGGGAGTAATATACCTGAAAGTGATCGGCTTTTTCTATTGCTGACCTGTGCAACCATCAGTCAGACTAGTGCTTAAATCCCCCGCTTCGCCTTTCGAAGGCTGTTAACATGCATGTACAGAATTTTGCGGTTCTTGCAGAATAGATTCACGAAGGCCCGCTTATGCGTGACCTTGTCTTCCTAGATCAGTTTCACACAAAAGTTACAATGCTTCACATATAAATAACAGTTTTCAGCTTTCGAGCAGTCCTTATTATCTCGCCATGCAAAAACCCCCCAGGACATATATGTACGTGTTATATTTCTAAGAAATGACTTTACTTGTTATTGGTTGTCCGGACTTCTGTTCCGTTGCCTGCACTACCATTCTGCTAAGCGTACATTAAAGGGTTTACAGGCATTGTTGGGGGCATTATTATAGTATGTCCAAGATTTATCCTTATCAAACATGCAAACATATTGTAGTGCGTAACACTATGTACTTTATGGTCCTCCTTTTCAGGATACTCCACATAGCATATATAGTCAAAGAGTATAGCAACATGATCAATACGACCCAGTGGTGTGTTGGTAATTATCCCGTCAACCATGTATTCTTCGTGAGTGAGCATAATATCTAGTATCGACGGCTTGTTAGCAGTTCGAAATCTGCTGGGATAGGTTACGTGGTTGTAGAGAGGATGGCTAGAATTTGGCACTTCCAAGCAGGTTTTATACTGGGTACCGTTGTTTTCTGGCCCTTCTATGTCGTGCAGGTTAAGGTCTCTAACGATAATAATGTGGGTGTAGTACTTGTTCAAAGCAAATTAGAAGAGGTGATTAAGTTTGCATTCTATTTCCGACGTTGAGTTTGGTGGGCGTTAAACGACGGCCAGTAGACATTTGTTTTTGTTTCGTAACTATACGCGGCATTAAAGCGAAACAGGAGCTCGGCTTTCTGGATAACGGATAGCATCATATCAGAGGTTTGTATTATGATAAAAGTCACGCCGCCAACCCTTGCGGTTCTATTGGACGGAAGCAGTGACATACCGGGTTATTAATCTCAGAATCGGTTATATCAGGCTTTAGCCTAGTATAATGAGGTCCCGTGTTTGCGAAACATCGCGTTCTCTAAGTTCAGCACATACTTAGAAGGCCTTAGGCTTTTGTGTACATGCAAGGTAGTATTTTTGTTGTTAGGAATGCGTCAGCAGACGTCAACATTGCATTGGTTTTTAAGCTGGCCCTTAGGTGACCGGCCAATAGTCGTTTTTTTGTTTTATGAATTGCAGTCAAGTTGCATGGCATTATTAAGCGTTCCTAAACAGAGGCTTCAATCGTGCTGTGCTCTGTCGTGTTGTGTGCGTTGTGGGCTGTTATGTCGGTCACTTCACGGGATTGTGCAGAAAAATTATTTGCAGCATTTGCAGCTTCTGTATAATTGCTGCATTTAGCCGTATCTCTGTATTAAACTGGCTCGAAACTTTAACCAGCAATCCAGCAGACGTTTTGTCATTCCTTCCGAGTGTAATAATATTTTCATTCTTCATGGACTGCAGCCATTGTATTTAGTTGGTGACGGAACGCTTGTCAGGGATTTGGCAATAACATTGTCAACTGATAGTGTTTCACGAATGCAGCACCACTGCTCTATATCATGCGTTTGCGCATTGTGATCAGAAAAATGTAGAACATGAAAATAATTTTCGTGCAATCCCTATTAAAAATCCCGCGTTGGTCAACTGCTTCTTTTGGACCATTATTTCAAGTTAGCTAGGGTAATATGCACACCGCGCTCGGTAAGATGCGAAGGCGAATTGCCGAGAGCAGGACAGCCTCTGTCTCATCTGCTGGGTCCAGTGTTACTCGAATAATTATAGGATCACCCGAGAGCATTGTGGGCGGGGGACGCGCTACGCTTTGACGCACTGCATTCTCAACCCGAATATCAATCGCATTGCAGATGGAACTCCACTGGTTGAGATGGTCTTGTATCTTACCTTTTATCGTGCCAGATTTTGACTCACAAACATTGGTGAACACGAGAGTAACTGCAGCGTGATTTTGTCTAGCGAGTGCCAGGTATATCTTTATGCTGAAAGTTGACGTTGTTTGAGAGGCACCACTGTTGTTAACAGTGAAAGCTGCGTTGCAGCACGCGTGCTCCCTACAGAAGATGGACCTATATGTGTCGCTTACGCTGTGTTCGTCAAGGCAAAGGTTGCGTACGTTACCTGCTTGTTGTCTGCACCGTATTGCCTTCGGCTCTGAGATGTCGGTGTCGCGGCTGAATCTCCAAGTGAGGCCACTATAGTTGGCGAAATGGAAGCAGGCATGTTCGAGGTTATTACAAATATGGGAGTGGATTAACAAAGTGGATTTAGGGTCATGCACCCTGCAGTGCGGTTGAGCTTATTGCTCTCTGCTTCGGCTTAGATGCAAAGCTTACTTTGGATGGGTGAGTTATTATCGTAAACATATTTGCCTCCGTGGAGTCGATCTTAGTATTTACAATATGGGCGATTAACTCGACCATCCTATCGCAATTTTCATGAGTAAAGATAAACAGTTGACAACTGGAATGACTTGACATTTTGGGCAAAACCAACTTGTGTAGGCAAATTGTTTTTTGTCTCACTACTTGTACGTATTTACCTACAAATTGCGGGCAGTACAATAGATTTAGTTAGATCAGGTTGCACAGAATTTATGTACTTTACTTCAATTGTCCGCGTAACATAGGCGACGTTGAATCATTGGAATGCTGGTCGTTCTCTTAACGTTTGCAGCAAGGCCTATATGAAGGGTCACCTTGAGGAGTGTTCACTGCGCCAGACGTGACGCACAAACAAATCCGAGCACTCACATGATAGAAAATCAAACCAAAAAAGACACATTGGTTCACAATTCACACAGAAAACACTTATAACACAGTAAACCTAAAGCAAAATTAGGATCCACAGTGTAATGCAAAATTCCGCGGAGTCCGCTGGTATAGCCGCATCGCAACGCCGATATCTGTGAGTAAGTAACCGAATGGGCCCACTTCCTTCGACACTTTGCTATGACTTCTTCGTAGACGCGTCACGTGCACAACGGTTTGCTACGGCTTGTATTTATGTGTACGTATTAGAGACAGAATGGCGCACAAAGCGTATAACGAACCGGCACGAATACTATATTATTGCTCCTACCAGGGATATCATGTTACACCACACAGATAATATGGCCGGTATAATTTGAATTCGCGCACCCAAAGACTTATGCGCAGCACGTTTCCACATTCACGTTGAGCGCGTTCCTTATCGTACGCATATTTCACACGCGACTACACAAACCAGAAAAGAGCAAGAACAAGTATTTCGTGTAAGTCAACCTTGCTATCCAGGCCAAGGCGGCTGCAGCGGAATTCACCTTTGCTTATCTAGCGCGATTGCTAAATTTGTGAATCTTTCACGTAGAATGGTCTGCGTAAGGAAAAGCTGGAATTTATTGCCTTGACATTATACGTGTATAATGACGGAACATGTCCATAAATGAACGTTGGTGGATGTGGAGGTCAGACTAGAAGAAGAAATTGTGTTTCTTATGAATATGAAAGTGTAAATTCTTTATGTTTGCAAAAGATGACCGGAAACAAGAATGTGTATTAGGTACAAATCCTGGTCGAGATGTCAATGTACCACGAGTTGGAAGGCTGCTCGAAACAATGCACTGGTATTATTATGAGTCTCAATGCATTCCGTGGTTTTAGTTTGCCATATTTTTGATGTTAGAACTATATAAGGTTATCGATTACGATATTTTGATGTGGCTTTTAAGCTATTTGTTCTATGTATGAGCATGTTGACACGAATACATTAAAAATAGGCATTATCGACGAGCCAGTTTGCAACAATGTCTCTCCAAACAATTTTCTTTGACATCCAAATTTACGTTATTTGGGCTAAAAAAATTAGCTGCAGAATTAGTTTGCTTCTTCTTTTCTCAAAGAATATAAGGTTTGATTATGTAATAACGTTATATATGAATGATCCAATTAGCTCGACACCAGATTGAGACCGTTAAGTAAACTCTGTGCGGCAATGAGGTATATACTCTCCTCAAATGACCTGGCTTGAAATATTCTAAATGCTTGACTCTAGTTTTAATATGAAAATAGCATTTCTAACCACGAGCGCCGTGCACATCATGATCAGATAGTAAAACGATGGACCAAAAAAGTTTGCGTGTAGGACACGCATGGTCAAGCGGACAATTGTAATACGGAAACATTCGCTGTGCCAAGGCACGTTATTATGCAGATCTAAGCAATATTTAAACCTGGTTGCCTACGAATGAAGTTATCTGAGCTATTTTGTCACTGAATTTAATCCATCTTTTTATGACAGGTATTTGAATCTAACCAACGGATTTCGGTTCTACTTTACTTTTGTGTTTCGTTTCACTTTGTGTGCATGCTACTTCTGAAAATCATATGGTTTTTAAAGAATCAAAGTGGGCAATGGTGTGGAAGGTCGGGTCTACGTAAATAGATTATGAGAACCTGCATTACAAATGATAAACATTGTGCGAGTGTTTAATTCCAAGTATGAAAATCCGTATACTTTACTTGCAATGTAATAACTTCATGAAAGTTTTGTTTGATGATTCATATTATGTTGCGGTTTGACCCAAAATATCTGAAAAGTCACGAGAGGTATGATTTACTCTGAACCCCTGTCGGATTGCTGGAGCAATAAATAGTTTTTGATTATATATAGATATACTAACAAACGTATAAGCATGTATATTTTTTGCATTTTCATGTAGTATTTCATCTGTTATGACTTCTAGGAATTTTGTTTGTTTGGACACAGACGAAAAAAAATCTACTCAAATTGTGTTGGTAACAAGGCTTAGTGTATTGCAACAATTAGTCTTGTTGACTCGCACCAGATGGAGTACTTAAACCATGAATAATTAAAGACACGGATCTCTGACATTTATAAACAATCCACATAACTTAACTTGAAAACATAATGGCGTACCACCTAACAGCATTTAAACATGAGAATTCGGATTAATTTTTCATAGCATACCAGCAAAAATGTGTCTCAATTTTGCCGGTTATATTTCGTAAACTTTTGGAGCTTATTTAATAAATAACGGGAACTAGGTATTGCAGATTCACATTTAAAATGGACTCCTAAGGGGAACTGAAATCTCAATAACTAATAGGTTTCCAAATTACTAGTATAACTGAAATTTAATGAGTGAGCAAAATCAAAGATTTTAATGGTCAAAACTCTTTGTACTGCATGCAAATTAAATATGCTGCTGCCGCATTGCACAGCTGACTACTTTCTCTTTAGTGCATATGGCCACTTTGAGGCAATGGTTAGAAGGACAAATACGTTATATTTTCTTCGAAATGGCCAACTAATAATATTGAGGTATTTATCAACATGTGGTCTTGTTTTACGTATTACGTTCATCACATAACCACGGCATTTTAGAGGGCTTTTTAATTCCTTCGCGTTGCGCAATGACACTGAATTCATTTTCCCTGTTAAGAGTATTGCTTCTTATCTTAATCGCATTAAAGATCATTTATATTACATTAAGCAAACCCATTTAATAATCATACGTTAACTGTTATTAGCTGAATTTAAGTTTGGTCGGTCGCAAAACAGCGCGTTGTTTCTCATTGTTAGACACGCAGGATGATTTGTTGCTTTTTCTTTAAATTATATTACATGTACAACCTGGATTGTGAAACAATCAGTTTCACCCAACTTTTGCTTTCTTCCCGCGCGTGTCAACGCTTTTTCACGTCGAGCGTTAAAAAAGCGTTTCTGAGTAGCGCATTTTTGCAATCATTGCTAATGTAAATAAACGACTAGCAGGATAAAACCTAACTTGACTTCTAGTAAAAGGTTATAAATCTAGGAATTGTTCCCCAAACAAACTGCTGGTCATCTGGCTGAGGGATATACTTCATTGACAAAACTTAGCAACAATAAATCATTAGCATATATTTTCCATCGTCGGTCTAACATTATATAATGTTCCACATATTATTTGTAACATACAAATAAGCCATAGTATAGACTATGGCTACCTCCAGTTTAGGCGGCGCATATGAGATTCATACGGAAACTGATTCTTTCAGCCTGACAAAATGCAACATCCTATAAACGTTTGAAATGCGCGGGTCGATTGATAATTATTTCAGTTCCAACCGTACGTCAAATAGTAACCGTAAAACAGTACGAATATTTACGGCAAATAAATATTGCGCGGATATTTATCATTGTTTGACCAACTTACCACGCTCGTATTTCCCCGTCTTGAATATGTATCCTGACTGTTTCTTCTTTGCCAATGCACAATGAAAAATGAATTTATAGGGTTAAGTGGCTTTGCATTACAAGCCCCGTCGGATAGTTGGTAGGGATATCGACATAACAATAATGATGATAAGGATAGTAAAATGGTTACTAATTTAAATATGACCATGAGGACTTATCGTTTGCTCTGCTGTAGTCCTGTGATCCACTTAGATTCTCAACACCCACATTTAATAACAAATACCTACATGGTATACTCCAGGTGTAGGATGGTGACGCAGTGTTAAGTAACAAAGTGTAAGTCGATGAGTGCATCGTCCAACCCTCTTTTAACTATTGTTATTGTCGGTGCAGAGACCATCGATTGTGAGAGAGCAATCCACATGTGTCAGATACCAGTGGAAAAGAAATTTCTGCGGCACTCCAGACGACTGTATTGTTCTGCGAGTTAAG
>OX104059.1:25616500-25644680 GCA_944474145.2 Dicrocoelium dendriticum | reverse complement strand
GGGTAAACTTATTTTGGCTCAGACGATGTATCCTATTTGATGTAAGCTTCCCCCAGTTTCTGTTTAACTTGACTTTTTCGTTATTGAGCACAACATCTAGTATCGATGGATTGTTAGCAGTTCGAAATCTGGTGGGAAATGTGACATGGTTGTACAGAAGTTGGCTAGCAATTCGCTTTTGCAATCAGGCTTTAAAATGCGTACCATCGGTTGCCGGCGTTTCTATTACGTGCACCTTAAACCCTTTAGCGATAAGAATGTTGATATATGACTTGTTTAATGCAAACTGTAAAACGTGGTTCAGTTTGAGTCCATCTCAAAGAATGAGTTTGGTGGGCGGTAAATCACTGCTGTTTCGCAACCATAGACGGCAATAAATGCGATGATTTCCGGGTGATGGACAACTTTATATCGGGAGTATTTATTATCGTGTAGAATACAGCTGCCGCCCCTTCAGTTTCTATCGGTCCGAATCATCGGCATTCCGTGCAAATTGTTACTTTAATCATGACGCGGTCCCGCGGTTGTAAGGCATGCTGTTCTCTAAGTGCGGTTAATATAATTAGAAGACGTTGGGCTTTTCTGTGCATGCAAATGAAAGGTTTGCTGTTAGAAGTGCGTATATGGATGTCAACTTTGTGTTAGTTTTTAAACCGGCCGTTAGGTGGCGGGCCCTTAATAGTTATTTTGGTTTATAACTTTCAGCCAATTTGCATGCCGTCATTGAGCGCTTCTGAAAATAGTTTTTACTCGCGCAGTGCTCTGTTCTGCTGCGAGCCTTTGGCACTCCCATGCCTCTTTCTCCTCCAGAATGTGCAGATAAAGAACGTGCAAGATTTGCAAGTTTCATCGAATTGCTTCCGACATGTAGCCGTTTGCTTGCTGCCTTTAACCGGATCTCTGTTAGCACTCTAGCTGTAAAGTGTACCAGCTATCCGGCAGAAGTAACATCATTCCCTCGGAGTATAAGGTTACTTTCATTAGCATTGCATTGCAGCCTATATAGTTAGGTGAGGAAAACAGCAGTTGTCAAGGATTTGGCAAAAACCCTGTCAACAGACAATGCATTGCATATGTAGCACCACTGCTCTTGGTCATGTGTTTGCGCATCGTGAGCAGAAGAATGCAGAAATTCGGGAACATGAGGAAGAAATATTGTTTTCTTGTTATCCTTATTAAAAACGCTGCGTTTCTCAATTGCTTCTTTTGAGTTATCTTTCCAAGGTAGATCAGGTGGTATGCACACTCCGCTGGGTTAGTAGAGAAGACGAACTGCTGAAAACAGGTCAGTCACTGTCTCATTTGCTGGGTCTATTTATACACGAATAATTAGAGGTTTCCCAGAGTGCATTGCGGTCGGGTGACGCGCTAGGTGCTGCAGGATTGCAGGCTCAACCAAACTACCAATCGTCACGCAGATGGCACCCCAATAGTTGCGATCGCCTTGCACTTTGCCTTTTATTAAGCTAAATGATGATTCGGGAACATTGGTGCACACAAGAATTAATGTAGCGTATTTTTGTCCTTTTAGTTTTGGCTTTAAACATTTGCCGGCAACTTGGGTTGTTTAGAAGGCACCACGATATTTGACGGTGAAACTGCTTTGCGTTAAGCGTGCTCGGTACAGAAGATCAGCCTATGCGTGTCGCTCCCGGTGTGTTTGTCGAGGCAATCGATGAGTACGTTACTTGCTTTTTATCTGCACCGGATTGCCTTCGGCTCTGAGCTGTCGGTGTTATGAATGAAACACCAAGTGAAGCGCCTATGGTTGAAGTATTGGAAGTAGGCATGTTTGCGGGCTTGTGCACTTATGGGAATGAGTTGACTTCATGGATTTAGAGACACAAAAGCTGCAGTGCAGTTGGAGCCTCTAGCTCTCATCTTCAACTTCGATACAGAGTTTAGCTTGGCTGGCTGAGGTATTATCTTGGCCATACTTCAGTGGGATCCATTGTAGTATTTACGAAATGCACGATAAGCTCAGCGTTTCTATCGCACTTTTCCATGAGCAAAGATAAACACTTGACAACTGGAATTGCTTAATACATTGAACAAAACCAACTAGTGTCAGCAACTTTGATTTTCTAAAAAGGATTTGCCTACATATTTGCGGTCAATACGCTCTTATGCAGCTAGAGCAGGTTGCACAGAGCTTAAGGACTTTATTGCAATTGTCTCTGCAACATAAGCGACATTACCCCCTGGAACTCTAGTCGTCCTCTTATTGTTTTCAGCAAGGCCTATGTAAGCTCTAAACTTTATGAGTGTTATTTGCACCAAGCGTGACACCCAAAAAATTCAGAACACCCACCGGAATTTAGAGTTGTTTAACCCCACCAAGATTAGGCAGTACAGGCAGATGGACGTCGTAAAGCAGAGACTGCTGGGTTCAGCGATCATTCTTTTCGCATTTGAACACCACACACACCTGCACAAAGCGGCATCGTGTGTAAATCGGCCTGCCATAAGAGATGAGGAGGGTGGGGCGCTGGTAAGCGTCCCTAGAGCTGCTCGATTGGTGAGCGAAGCAAAAAAGCTGTAACTTATTTTGCTCAAATTGCATCCATGGTGGCCACGTAGTTTGGGAGCCCTTAGTGACTTTTCCGAATGAGACCAAACTATTTTCCGAAACAACTGTTTGATGCGGTTACACAGGTGGAACCCGGCAAAGAATATGCCGAAAACTGGGAACTGGCGTACGAGTATATTCCACACAGGTTAAATCCTAGAGTTGGGAAGCACTGAGTCGTGCTCGTCGGACTTGTTCAATTTAGAACACACACAATATTGTTTGGTGAGAATCGGTGGCCAGCGAGGGCAAAGCCAGAGCCGAGTTAAAGTGCGGCCGCACGGCGTGATGCCAAATAATATTTCAGGAAGATGTAAAGCCGGCTCCAATTCGTTAAATTTATTGACGTCTTAATTTTTTTGAGTATTTTGAAAGAAACTTGATTTTACTGCAGTAATATGTTTTATACTGACACTACCAAAATGCCAAGCATGTTGTCATTTAAATTTATCTAGAATGCAAGTTCTTATATTAGGCAAAATAAAATACCTGATATATATATTAATATTAAAAACGTTAGGAATAATAAATGCAAGGCGCTTTTTGCAGCTCTAATTCCTGATCAATACGAAGGAAGCTATAGCATAACACACAAAACTTGTAGTTAATTAATGATATTTCACAGATCGTTTATGCAACCAGGAGTATACATATGTGCTAATGTGCCATATATTCGCGTACACTTAAAATGCTACTTAACGTAGCCTCCTGGAACTGATAAATTTTGGGAATAGCCTACCATCAAGCATCTTCCTTTCCAGAAGGTTTTAATGGATTCTTTCAAACAAGCTGAGAAACAGTTTTGTGTTAACCAAACAGTAACTAATATAGTCTACCTGATGGTGCAAAAGTATTTTACAAATCTATATGAGCGCAACGCTATGCAATGGAAAGAAATCAGCTCATGAAAAGCAAGGGTCATTTGATTAGTTACTTGTTACTGCCTCTACGAATGGACGACCCGGACAAATTTGCATTTGCTAAACATTCTAGCAAACGGTAGCGTTGGTAGTAAAATTGCTTAGGATAATTTAAACTGATCGACTAGGACTCGTTTGTGCAAGGCACGACTTGAAGCTTTGAATAACCTGAAGCAAGTCAAGTTTAACAATTCAAGCATTTTACGAACACAGTAGGCATGCAACTAGTAAATAGCATAAATGTGGCTAAATTTGGAAGAATAACACTTACATATGTAGTTATTTAGGGGGTGTCAAATATGTAATCAATATCCAGGAGGATTAACAAGGCCACTCGTAAACGGACCTCCCGTTAGCTGCTCTTGTGCAGCAAAATCGTAGAGATTTTTACCCTCACCGTCACGCTTATTCTAGCAATTTGTGGTTCGACGTAATACCGTTTGTCACTATTTATTGAAGTACGTTTTGAGAACATATTCTGCATACACATCAAATCTGCTGTTTCATCCAGCTTGCAAAAGCAATCGGTTTGTACTGACACAACAATTTCTGAACAAATTGTGCAAATGTCAGTAGCTCTGCTTCCGAATATCTATTAGAAGGCGCTGTTCGTATTTATACCAGCTACCAGCCGTGAGAACAGTACATTGTAGAAAACAAGATTAGGAAGAATTGAAAGAAAAAAATAAAATGGTTGCTTTTAACAATAAAGAAGATGGGTTTCCTAATACCTCGACCCGTCACATCGTAGGAATTTTCATCACGCAGGTGTAATATTGTTCAAGCAAACATTATGTTAACTCGAGCGATGTTTCCGGATTGAGTTACGACGAATAAAATATCTGCACTAATCCGCAGCAAACAACAAAGTTACATGAAGTGATAAATATCTAGATAATAAAACTCCAAATTGTGTATTAGCAGTTATTTGAACGACAAATGGGATGTCACAAATGCAACTTCCTTATGAATGTGTATTTCATATTACACTAAGACACTGTGACACTTTGCACTAAACAGAGATTTAGTTTCCATATATGTGCAGTATAATGTAGCTTGTTTTAACCACATATTTAAGTTTGTATTTAAAATAATATTTGCAATTTTGAGAAAAACTAATTGTCTGTTTTCATTTTAGAGCCAAACATTTTTGTAACATTTTATTAAATGGAATTGTGTTCTTTCCTTTTCAAAATATAATAGTACTTGCAAAACACACAATTGTTTAAAAGGAATAAGATAAGCCTCTGAAAGCTGTTTCCGGTATATGTATGTCAAACTGAAAGGAAGTTTGTTAGAGCTGCTGCAGCATTGCAGCGGAAGTACAATGACATATCCCTGCGCCAAAACCAGTGTGTATGATTCCAAATCGCTCAGGCATCTTGCATGCACAAGACCCAATTTGTTCGAATGGGTTGTTTAATAACATGCTATCTAATGTAAAATACAAAAGCGAAAATGAAATTATTCTGATACCTCGGAGTTGTTGACGCTGATATACCTGATCATGTTTCTATTAAATAGTAAAAAGGAATGTTATTGCATAAGTGAAAAAACATTTTTATTGATAATTGGGGACAAACCTAATAGTTAGAGCAACCAAAATACAATCCTATTCAATTGTCATTTTTATTGCTGTTCCGAACATCTAAGTTACTATTATCTAACCCAAGAGCTTGGGTTCTTGCGTACAGTGCCTTTTGAATTAGGCAGAACAACTCGTTCTGTACGTTTTTGACAGCTAATATTAGTGTAAATTCATATTATAAATAACGGGTTACTGTGTTCTTACAACTAAGTTTAATAATAGTTGCAAGAGTTAAATTCGAAAAGAAGTCACGTGATTTAAGTTTCTGCATATCCCTGTCTTTTTATACACTACGAGGCCCAATGCTGAATGAGTAGTTAACTTTGCGCAAAGAGCTCAGGATAATTGACACCCTTTCTTTTGGATCTAGTTAGTTAATGGTCTCTCAAATACTTCTTATCAAATTCATAAATGCAGCTTGGTTAGTGTCTCTATCAGTACGATGAAGTTTTATTAACCGTAATATAAAATGCCGCGTAAGACGCCAATAAATGTATATAATACAACTTGTTGGTCAGGCGAAAATATTAGATGAATGACATAGATAGTTTAGAGTAGTAAAATTAATTCCGAGGATAGAAGTTAAATCACTCATTGCGAGATTGAATCTCACTCTTCACAAAATAACTTGAAAATCTAATGGGTAATCATTTACAATATTCGGATGTTTATATATTTAGTAAAATAATGTTTAAAAAGTACATTGTTCTAGCCACCAAATGCATTGCCGTTTCTTAAGCAAATCCCAAACCCATCCTAATTATTAATTAGCTAATAATTGAAGAAATTGTTTTACTTTTGCTTAGGAAATCAAAACTAGCGCAATGCTATATTTAATTTTCGGTTGATTAAATACATAGTTATACTCTACTTTGAATACATGACGCGAGCTATCCAACCACAAATATTAAGCAACTTTTTTGGTTACCGATATTCAACTGAGACAGATAGATTTATAGTTCAGGTTAGTTTCAATAATTTAACGTATTTGCCCTACGGCTCAGTTTAAGAGGCTTTGAATCGAGGACCATAAAGTACACAGTAGCAGACCAATTTTTATCGATAATATCTGCAAATTAAATAGTAAATATACTATTATTTGAATTTATATGGTAAATCCTTCAGGATCGTAAACGTTAGGTGTAATATAAAAATTTATAAAACTACCACTGACAAGCAATGCAAAAGCCAGTTGTTTAACAGAAAACCACGCTGACTGTCACCGACTGTGTTACTATAGCCTAGTTAACCGGCAGTCTTGGCCTTTGGACGCAGATCAGTTAGGGATAATAGAGGAAGGTGGTTGCGGCACATAATAATTAGAAAGAATTTTTTTGAAGTGTGATCGGCAACTCAGTAAAGCTGATACTATATAAATGGAGAAAGAACAAATATGCTTGAGCACACCTATCAAACGATAAATATAAATAAGTAGTATGGCTCAAAAATACTTTTCATAAACAAAGTGTAATTCGTCAAGCCGACGGCAAAACACAATAAAGGCAATTCAATTTACCTCAAATATAGAGAAAGTTCGTTTTATACAAAACGTAGTAAAGTGAACTAAATTAGTAAAGTAAAGTAATTATTGCATTCTATCCGGATTTAAATTTTGCATGCTAATAACTCACAAATTGGCACCGGTGATACTGTTTCAACTATCTTTTGTTGTTTGGCACATTTTTGTTTTTTGCGTCAACCTTAAAATTAACCTTATTATTTAGCCAAAGTATTATATATTTTTATCAAATATGTATGAAAGACATTCATATTAAATTACTGTCAAACTTGCCAAAATAAGGTGAATGAACCGCAACTTGTTTACGAACGTTAAAACTACTTCATTTTCCAAAACTAAGCATCTAATGGATCAATATCTAAATCCATTTCAGTTTATTGAATTTGGTCAAACATACAATTCCTACGATTGCATTATGTGTTCGGTTGGTAACAACTGATAAAGAATAACTTAATATTTGCGTGAGGCAAGACTAATTATATTGAGAAATAAAACTAAATGGTCTGCACATTAACAACATAAACTATTTCTATCAATTCGCACTAGGCTCAGCTTTTAAATCGGAATAAATTATATGAAGTTCCTAAACTACTATCAATACAAAAGCCTAAGTTGGCATCACATTAATCAAATGCATCATAATAATAGTGGAGTCAATAATTTGATTTAGTCTCTTGTGCCTTTTAATTTCTTTCACCACCCTAGTCCTTTGGTAAATATGAATAAAAATATTTATGCTTAACGCAATCATCCTGTGAGTAATTTTTTAACAGCATACACTTAATATTCTAAATACTTTGGGAACACCATTCAAATCCTATTCGTATTTTAGTAGTGCTTATTACATATAATTTAACATCGAGATCCTCTTACGTATAAAAGGTATTTTATGTGGTTTACTTAGCGTTCGAACAACGTTCTCCTTGCATAATCTAATCAACATAAACCGCTACACATAGCGCCTTATATACGACGCAAGTCTGTACAAAGTAAGGGGTGTCTGGACGCAATGACTTAATTGGAACTGACTGCTATATATTAAATAACCTATTGACTAACCTGATCGCCTGCATGTAAACTTAGGCTCATTCATTTATATTCTAAGCAGAAATTGCATGTAATATTACAGCTGGTGAGTGATATTAACAGGATATATTTTTCGGTAATTAATAAAACTTACTAATAACAGTCCTTAGGATGTTTACACTTAATTTTCCCGAATAATTCAACCCATAATTTGGCCATACTCATATAACCAGAGAAATTATTTTTACGTCGGGCACACTATTTTGCTACACTAAAACAGCAAAGGCAAATTGTATAACTGAGAATGTTATATATGAGATATTAAGGTCCATATGAAGCATTCCAATCACTTCCTAACGCTTAAAATGCATTATAGCAACGAAACCTACAAGTAACAAAGCAATGGTCCATTTCCGGTTATCCCGTCATTCATATATATAAAAAATTGCAAAATAGATAGCTTTTGCATTGATACAACTTTGAGTTAGATGACAGAGGTTTGCGAATTAATTTTGCTACCACGCCTGTTGAAAATGAATACTGCCCATGCTTAGTGTGCCAGTAGATGTATTGGAGAATCTTTCCTTTAATAACGGCTTAGCGAATTATAATCTTTCAGGCTTACACTATCATGTTTGGCTACAAATTTAAGAAATTAGAGCTGATACTTTGTGCTTTATTCGTACGCATTTCTACCACAAAACCCAAAAACCTAATCAACCATTCACAAGTTTTTCGACATTTAGTAAGTTTCTAGGTTGTCAACACAATATATATATAATATATGTCAGCAGCACTGTAAATTAACTTTCACTAGCAGTTTGTTTTGAATGAATATAAAGAGACTACATATAATACATTCCAACAATAAATTGATATATTTAATTTAAGGTTGGTTTAAAATGTGATGTTTTTTAAAATACTTGATTAGGTTTGCATTTGCGTATATATCACTTTTTCTCTCCAGTAGTAGATAAATTTAATTATCCATTTTTAATCCGATTAGTCAAAAATGCAGGGAATTTTCCACCTCTGCACTTTAGTTCAATGATAATTATTTAAAGTTTAGTAAAATGGTAAAGACTTTCATTTTGATTAGTCTATTTAGTATACTGTTGTGTTATATGTACAGCAGCCATTCCGATTAAAAATAAATCATGACACACTTTACACGCAAAAATTGGACATTGATATCCGGTAGTTTTAAAACTAAATTGATATTTTTTTCTTAAAGCATTGCTGAATAAATCTTGCTAAATTTAGTGCTTGGCTAAAATGTTGTAATATTGTATTGCTAGCTAGTGCCACGAATCGAAAAGCCTTACTTGGCATTTTTAGAATGTTTCTGTATTGAGTTACATTACTCCTACATATATATGTAGAAGAATTGTGTAGCAAAAATAGTTATTTTCTTACTTCAATTATACATCAGTACAGTTCAAGTTGCCGTAGTAAAAGCTCAATAATAACCTGAAATGGGATTTGTTCTAAGTGCGACATTTGTAATTACAGGCATACTAAGTATTCTACACGTTACCACGCGCAATTGAAATCAACCGGAGTCAGCTTTCACCCATTCAGTATGTAATCAATCCATTCCCCAATTAAAAGGAACTTATATTTCTTCCAAACATTAATTCCGGTAGAGCATCTCGTAATTTCAATTGCACTAATAATAAAGCCTAGAATATTTGGTACATAAAATGCCGAAGCTGGGGATAATATTTTGATACGATTAATCTATGCAATACAATATAATGCGTTTTTGGTGCTAGGGCACGTGACATCGGATTCACGGCCGATTTCGGTAGGGTTCCTATTAAAACTTATATAAGCAAATGATGGCTCTCCTAATAAGAATTCAAATTTTTTCGCAGCAAGGATTGCATCGAAATCATTGATGCATTACACAATGATTGCTAGTCCATTTAGGCTGAACGAAGTCAATTGATAGATATCAAACGTCAAGACCTTAAGGGAAAAAGCGCATTTAGCCCAAGGGAACATTCTTGTAGCTTCTCAGTGGCATTTTATCACATACCATGTAATCTATACACAATCCTATTTATGCAAGCTCCATTTATAGGTGCCTTTCTTCGAATACACCAAAATGCATCATAAGATTACCTGGATTTATCAGCTCCTGACAGTGCTACACTTAGATTTAAGTGACATGTTTGCAACATGTCCATTGTTTTACTCAAGGCATTTCTCACTTGTTATGGCATTACAGCAATATTTAAACAAGCTCTGACCCATTCCATCCAAAGAATACTCCAAGTTATTTCGCAAAAACCGCATTCAGCTTTTATACCTAACGATCGGTAGACAAAGCCAGTCACATCAGTTAACCACACCACTATGGGACTACATCACAGACATCCACAACCTGCCTGCAAAAACAAATGCTTAGAGACATCGCCCCACAATCACCGTGGTATTTTAACTTCAACGCACGGATATGACTTAATGTACTTATGAATTCAGAACAGTAATCTCACACGTGTCGGTCATATTAGCAAACTGACCGACTTCGCTCGCATTCATCCTATCACTCTGGAACTTAAGCGAACAAAGTCCGTAATACTGATGAGCCAAATGGCGCGAAGAATTAGCCTATTGCTTTGCAATTGAAGGCTAATGGTGGCGCAGAAATGTGTGTTGAATTGTACAGAAAAGAGGTTGCTTATAAACATGGGTTCAATTTATCAGAGCCATGCGACACATGGAATAATGGAGGGGTGAAATAACAACAAACGCTTCTATTGTTGCTACCTACCTTACAAAAGTACTTTCATCTTAAGCGCTCCAAATGTCACTCTAGGTAAACTTATTACTAACAGAACAACCAGGGAACTCACAACCACGGCATTTGTAGAGTTAAAAGTGTAGCAAACATTCCTTCAACATTTGAACAAAAAAAAGGAATGTTATATGTATAAATGAATGCATATATTGCATATGAATGCTATATGCAATATTTTGACTGAATCCTGGGCAAAATGCATAACAGGTTAACCACTACCACATGCAAAATTAGGCCATCGGTTTCAACTATTGAGGGATCGCGCTAAACCATAAATTATGTTTGCCTTCGTCAGTCACAAAAATGCCGTACACAATGATGAGCCGCGGTTTTTCTAAGTAAAACGTAAGTCTGATATTGATGCAGAACCAGTTCTCATGTCAATCATTCGCCCCTATACCACCACATAAAATGTTCTAATATTAACAGAAGTTTCATTGAACGGAGGTCAAGAAGGCACAAAAACCCGCTTTACTACAGTCAACAAAAATACGTAAAATAAATTATTGTCTACGGCTTCTCTGAGCTCAAGACATGGAGCGAGCTATTGTCTAAAGAGTATGAATGGGATGAATAGACTATTATTAGTAAATGCTCTCGCCTGAAAAGGTTATCGCTAATACGATATTTGTGTTACCGTTATTAGCTAAATAAGTTGGGTGTGATCCCTAGTGTTGAATATAACATTGATTTTCTATGTGATGGAAGGACATGTGAGGGAAACATAGACTAAATTGCTAGGTTGGTACTATTAGAAATTCGCATAAAACGTTAAACACATGACCGAATTTAGTCAAATAAATCCTGAGCTACACTGAGAGGCCTGCTTTAAAGTCTAAAGGAAAATTTCAAACAATGGAGTTTAACTCATATAAACACCAGGAAAACATGAAGCGAATATGTTAAATACCATATCGGACTTGCGGAGAAAACATTCAACCCTGCTCACAGAACATAAGAAGGCCATAAGTAGGCATGATATTTATTCATTTGTTTTGATACACGGGGGAGCAATTGGTCACCAACTTCATTTAGATCACGTAATGAATTAAGCATTTGGTACCAATATGTAGTAATAGAACGCTTGGAAACATGGAACTGCAGGTAGGATTCGAACAATCGACACATATATTTGGACGAAATCTACTCGCATTGGTCGCCATACAAATATTCTGGGCGGCATTCCCAGCAGCGGAGACAAAAAGGCCTGTGTCAAGAGTTACGGGTCGAGGAGGTCGTTTTCATAGGTCACAATCCAAAATTCCTAATGATGATGACCCAAAAGGAACTCGCGTAACTCTCTCTTGTACACTTACCTACGCATCGATATAATACACGGCAATGCGCACTAACGCCCTGATGATGTCATCCCGACTGGTGACTAAACTGCAAAAATGTTGCAAAGCTCTTTGAACAATTAATCTAACAAAGGAACAACCTAAGCTAAAACGTTGACTACTGTTTCTTCCAAGTGAATTATTTGTTCAATGTTTCATTGGTAGACAATGGGATAAAAGGCATATCAATTAAATACGCATGACAGCAAAATGCTCAAGAAAAATAAAATCGTGTTTATCATATTGGAACAAACAATGCGAAGTCAGTATATCGCACATTTGTAAGGTATTGCACTAAAATAAAAGTCTACAAGTCTCTCAACTGTCGCGATAAATCATGCCTTCACAACATGTGTTCTTAGTGCAACTCAGCAAGAGAAAATTCTAGGTGAGTAAAAATAATTCGCACAATCTCAAGGGGAGTGTGACTTTATTAACTTATGTTGATGGGCTTGGCATTGCTTGTAAGGGGCTAGGGACAGCAGTTTTATACATGGGTGCTGTCGTTCATTAATTATCCCATAGGTGACAACGAGATATCCTCGAAGCCATCGGTTTTCTGTGGATAATGCACCGAGAAAATGTAGGCGCAGATCGTAAATGTGATCAGATATTCCAACCATTAATTGATGACTCTTCTTTGGGGTGGCTTCAAAATGTAAACTATGCAATCAATAACTAGTTTCATCAGTGGAGATGCAAATTCGATAAGCTTACATCTGCACAAACTAGGTGACTAAAATCTTGATGTAACATGTTCACACACAGATAATGTAATCGCTTGGTTACACAAATATTAATATTTGCGTCGCGATGAATGTTCATCATGGAGCTTATCGTATTGCTAAACTCCCTACATGCCTGTCGTGATCCGCTGCACATTAGCGCAATGCCGAAACGAAAGACCAACAGATTTAACGTTGTTACAAACTACAGCTGCCTTGATTTGAACATGTACACAATACACAGGTAACTATCAACTTTACTAGATTGGGTGAACCAGGGGCCTTCTGCTCCAGTTCACTGAAAGCATCCGGAGGGGGTAGCAACCAATGGTCAAGAGCTTTAGACGCCTAAGTGGCAAATGGAAACTCCTGTGCACAATCAAGGCAATTATTGTATTAAAGTTATTTGGATAAATGTGTTGTTGTGAGTACAACAGTTAACAACTCTTAATCTTCCAGTTAATTGAACATGAAATTGCCAATACTGAATTCCTTGCCCCACTGACTGAATATATGCTGTATCCGTATATGCAATGCTAAAATTTCACAGAACCATTCAGTACTTGCATGCGCTAGGTTACTTAACATCCGGATAGGTGTTTGCATGTAATAATCTAACAAAGTTAAAGTGATTAAAACGTTGACACGATCTTCCCAGGCCTTATCAAATTCGTTGGAAAACAATGTGCTTAACACGCTTACTCTCTTACGAACTGTACGGGAAACCAATTGCGTAGGTTTATGCGACCCCTTACAAGAGCCTGGGAATTCAGTTCCAAGCATCTGGCTTTTGTTAATTGGGTGAAGTTTGTCGAGTAGATTGTCTAGCATTTTTTATTGTATATTTTTAAGACCCTGTTGTTTTAGCTCATCGCATATGTGTTCACTTACATCTGTATAGCATTTTGAGATATATTTCTTAAGTACCCTATTTAGGTTAAAGATTTACTGTGGGTTCATTCAGATTTTTCCAATTTTATTTAAGTAACTGTTAACTACACGCAAAAAGTGAACATCCAGCGTCTACATGCTTCTAGCAAATAAAAAGTAAAATCGGCAATAGCACGTAGATTAATAAATGGCAAACATTATGGGTACAATGCAGTTTTTAATCTTCAGGACAACGGACGTCTGGTCGCAAAGAAATGGTGCTGAATAGAGAAAAACGGATGAGTTATAAGCCCCTGCGCAGGCAAAAACGAATCCGTAATTTTGTCTGTTTTATTACGTTGATGCACACTAAGACATTGCACCATGTAGGTGGTGATTGGTATCAGTAAGCATTCTCGATGCAAGCCTTATGCATGCATTAGTTTGAGTAGACACAACATTGTCAACAATAGTCTGCCTGGGAATTTCACTGCACCGATATACTTGTGCCAACGACCTACCTAGGATTTCGATCTGCTTCAATAGGAAAGAAATTAATATCACAGTGGAGCATTAGGCCCAATTGGGTAAGGCAACTACCTTGAGAAATCTTATAATTAAGTGGTGGAAGAGAGAGGAACGTCACAAAAGAATTGGGTCGAACTTAATTTTTGCACATTATGACAAACTTCAATAATATGTAGTGAGCAGAAAAGCTACGATTTGAATATTACATCTAGTCGCTCCACTGACCATCTGGAGTGCAAATTCTCGTAATCTATGTGGATTTCTGGGTTTTCTATGATAGGTTGCTGAAAACCACGGCCTTCATGCGGTGAGCAAATGTCGTTATTGAATTGCGATCCATTGAGCGATAAAAATGATCTCTGGCCCATAATAAAAGGCATAGTAGATAGACATGTAATTAACTTGATGTGCCTATGATCGGTCTTTCTATACTCAAACCTACATCGTCTGCATATTTAAGCAATACCGTATCCGCAGGATAAGCTAATGACGTAAATCAAGTGAAGAAGAATAGTGGATATAATATAGTCACTTTAATAACTTCAGTGTCTATGGTGAGCAGTGAGGCATTTTACTCCCATGTCGAGTCAACTGTGCACCCCCGATTAAGCAGTATCTCAAAAAGTGGACAGTAGATACTGGAATTCGGATAATATGCAGGTCTCTCAAAAGAAGCTCACAGGTTAAACTGCAGAAAACAATACCTTAATCGATAAAATAGAAGCGTGTGGATTTGACATCGTTGCTTTGACGAAGGCACTGAATGTACAAGACCGTCTAATAGGTATTGAGTTGGCCACCAACTATGCTAAGCAAAATGGAACGGATCATTTGTATGTGTCTGTTACAGCAAGCTTTAGGATAATCTCGCAATTACTAAATTTTGCTGTTACTGGCAATGATTCGTAATTTATATGAGTCTATCTTTGGCAGCTGTGCAATTCTAGCACTTCTCCATCAGTCCACAATATAACCTCCATTCATGCAGAACGTGTCTAAGTCAGCAATTGGCTGGGTCAATTTCTCTTCATACCATTTGAGGACAAATAGTGATAGTCTGTTCGGATAACTTTCTTGGTTGGAGTTTAATTGAAGTAATTTATTGCGCACTGTAGTTCTGTTAATTGGTTGAAAAGAGAGAGTGTATAAATCCCGTTTACGGAAAGAAATGTGAGTGTTGGAGTTAGCATTAAAGGAACTTTCGGTTCAATTCTGCATGGTCTGCATACGAATTTGACACTCGGTTGGAGACCCCACTCAATTGTTTCAGCATACGTCCGACAACCCGGCAGCTATTATTTTCTAGTATGGTGTGGATTTAGGTGTATGATATAGACAACGTAAATAGGTTTTGATAGAAGTAGGAAAATAATTCACTGCGGTATGGTCTTTAATTTGAAAGCTCTCTTTAAGTCTATGCAATCGTTTTAGCTTTGGAAATAAACATCAATCCCGACGGATAAAAGTGGTTCTCAGGATAAAGCAGATATCAAAGCAGAGTTTCATGAAGCTCGTTAAGTGTTCGAGGTATTTAGGTGCATTCTTTAACAATACATGTATTTTGGGGATAAAAACATTTTCTGCAGTCAATATATAACCTCCAGTGAAATCTGCCATTTATAAGTCTACGCCCTTTACCACGATTTATATCTTTATGATTTACTTTGCTGTTAACGATAGAAATTATTTGGATATTTTAGTGTGTAAAACTACTAATGGTTGCCTGAATGCACTCATAAAACATATTCGCATTTTTAACCAATATAAAGTCTATACTTGCTTAAGTCTGGTGGGAATTTATGAAAAATTACAGCCCAACTTTTGTGCTGAAATTGATGTTCAACTTGTTGAAATATCCATCAATAATGAGAGGAGCAATATCAGTGTAAGCAATAAAAAAGTAGTGAACTTATCCTAAATTATCTGGACTGAGATGTAGGACAACAGGACAGATTGTAAATGGTCACAAGCAAAATTATTGGTAGCCACTTAAACACATTGTTTTTTATTTTAAATGCAAACGTGTAATAGGTGGAATAGAAAGGAAATCCAACGTTTCGTTTAGCTGCATCAAACGATTGACACAAGTAATAACAAATCCGCCGCTGCTCCGTTTTGTAGCGTACCGTTTGACAAGTGGTCAAATATATCTCTATGAATACAGCCTCATGATCAACATATAACTGGACCCACGTCTGTTTAAGTCCAATTACGCCGAGCTTCGAATATTCGCAAGTGAGAACATTGCTTTTAATCTCATCCAATTTGCTGATTACTGATCTGACCTTTGATTTTGTTATAATGGGTATGCGCATAGTCATCCATGTTTTCTTCCGCACAGCAACCCTCCAACTGGCACGATGCATTCAGTAGAATTATCGTGCTTCTTGTAGATTACCTTCAGTTTAATTTGTACAACTTAACTGTGATAAACTGGGGAAATTCTTAAGGGAAAATCATAATGAGATTGTTAATTATTTCTAGTATGGATCATGCAGGACATAAAGATTGCATAGATCGGCTGTTTCAAGATAACCTCTGCTACATATCCACCTCGGTAGCAAAAACAGCTCATCTAGAATTAACAAGATACGTACTCAAATTAGAGCAGTCAAATACTCTCCGAGCGAGAATACACGCCTACTATACGATACAAGAACCACTGCGTCCAACTCGTCGATGAAGATAAATATTAACGAAATGTGCAGCATTGGCTGTTGTCATTTTTGGATAACATTTATGTGAACATATCCAAAGTTTGTCGCGAAGTAACTTCATTATTATACAAAGTAAACCGTTTTTAAGTATTAATTTACTACCACGTACTTGATGTTAGGGCTACTGATTGCGTGCGATTGCATATATCCTTTTACAGATAACCTTAATCTAAAATGTTTAATTATGGCTATTTTAAATTGGCTGATCAGTTAGGAACGACTTTTAACAAAATGGAATTGATGCAGGTTAAAGAAGCCAAAGTACACGGGCTTCGCTTAAATGCACAGCTGTTAGCTGTGAAATATAGACCAAGAAGATTTGGATGCGCGATCTTCTAGATCATGGGTACAAGTATCGCCGAATTTCTATGTGATATATGAATGCTGTCAAATCATTGCTAAGTTTGCAAGATGGGGCACAAACACGAAACCCCATCAAGCTGCGCTTTCCTAATTCCATTTAATTATTACCTGTCAAAGTGATTTGCGGACAAGTTAACAGCTACATATCAAGTAATATGACTCATGTCTCTTAAATTGTGACATCACCATTGGGGCTGTTTGAATTCCTGGAAACATGTTTCCACCTATATTAGTACATAACAATAGAGACTTTCAGCAGCCATAGGTTACCTAGGCTGTTATTATCTCTTGTAATATCCACCACATAATCCTTAGAAACTTTGCGAACACATCCAGTATTGCACGTTAGTTAACTTTGCGTCGTGCGGTAGTACTTTTCTAAATGCTTGCACAAAACGAGAATCAGCAGACAAGGTGTTTTATGATTATTGCTTTATGTGTATAACCCGGGTTATAAGGATACGAAACATGCTTCATCTAATGCAATACGATGAAACAATCTGTATCCAAACCAACTGAATTTTTCTCAGAAACGCGCTGTGATTTTGACAAGTAGAGCAATGCATTGTTTGTGTCGGGCATTATTCTTATTATTAATTTTCTAATTAATGTTTTGTGTCATTAGTAACACAAGTATATGGAAAACTGTCGTACTTCAGACGCGCTTACTGTTAAAAGCGACGATTGGTCAATCTTGCAATTATTCAACTGCTAATTTGTAGTACTTACCATACCTTTACAAACTTAGTGTTAAATGTTTCCCTTAATCTACCATAGGACCTAAATGACTGTTGGTATTTGTCCGGTGTCCGATTAACTACAAACGGAATCCTGGCTTTTGTCTTAACTGGAACATTAATCCATTGCTCTTTACCAAACGAAACTTTACCGATGCACAGAATGGAGAATTTTGGCCTAAGTTTGAAAAGTTTGAACTCCATATGTATGGAATTGCGGCATAAATTTTCGTCCCTCATTTAGTAAGAAAATTGATTGCTCCAAATATATAGTTAGTCTGGGAAACCCGATGGCATTGCCTACAGTACCGTCATATACATAACAATGTATTCAGTTGATGTACACCGGCGGAATAAATTATTTGTTAATATTTGGTTTGCAGTAATTCCAATTTTCTGGGATGCTGTGTTCTCGGAAGAGTCAATAATTTACTTACAGCCTGAACTCAGATTGACCAATATAAAACCCGTGTGATAATATGTGACTCGTTTCACACACTACTTATATATATCGACCTAGGCGACACCGGTCGTGCAACACAATGGTAGGTGCGAGTAGCACCGAGATTATGCGTTTCCTTAGAAACTTCGCATAATTTCACTAAACATTTCCATCCACAAAACGTGATAATTGTTCACTTTACCAGCCAGATTTCACTGTCAAGGGTATATGAATCAAATGCATAGGAAGGAATTACACTGGTAGCCAATACAGCAACACTTAGGCATCCATAGGCGCATATTGCCCCCTTTATTTTTCCATCTTTCATCTTGATTGCATCCATACTAGTATTTGAATGTTATTATGCCTGTTTTAGCACCGGTAGTAATAAACATGGTTATTTTGAAGTTCCATTCTAGGTTTTTTGCGCTACCATCGCAAACTACTTCCGGTATTGTCCCGAAAGTAACAGCCCCCATACCGGCTGATCTCAACCAAATTTTCTGATAATTCGCTGTCATTAGGTTCCGCCTTTTCCACTTGAAACCAATGGTTAGTTTGACATAGCGAGCAGTGGCGACGTACAGAGCAAACGTGTGCTTCCTGCGTCACAGGTAATGCATTGTAGTCGTTGTCCGACTTTCATATTTATGATTTGGGACGCTATATTTTAGAGAACATTAATGTGAATAGCAATCTATTAACTATGGGAAATCCAGAAGACTAAATACTACCTGTAATAAATATGCAAGTAAAATAATCGCACACAAAGCTCTGTGTAAATGTATGTGCTAGAACGCTTATAGTTACATGGTTGGGTGCTTCGTAAAAGAGAGATTTACTTATACCATATGTACGTAAAATCACCGTTATTATCAAAGCTATGCTACATAATGTCATAATTGTTAAAACCACTATATTCAAACATATTGCAAACATTCAATAAGTAGTTGACTTTAATTAAAGTACCCAACCGTATGTACATTCTGTTTTGTACTCTACTGTGGCCAAAAGCTACTTGGCAACAATTTGCATCGTAATCCGATCGTGTATCCATGTGTTGCTCTTAAAATTTTGTCGAAACGCGCAGATACCCTCCGATTAAACGCACCAAATCATTGACGTACGGTTATCGTTGGTGTCAACCTCAGGTTGCCGTGAAGTTTGGCCTTTTCCAACTCAAATTATAGCAAGCAACGCTGCCTTTTTGCATTTAACCCGCATATAATCTGTATTTAAATAAGAAAAGAGAAATATTGTGCAATATAGCTATACCCAATCTCAACAAAAACCTGTGGAACAGAAAATACACCGACAACAACATGCTTATGTTTCTTTAGCTAATTTTCGGTATTGATCATTTGGCTGGGAATTTCCAGGGCGATTTATCTTCGGGTGTACGCCCAGCATGGTTGTACAAGGAGAGCGCTGAACATTGCGTTCCAAATTTTAAACTTTGCCCTTTCAATTTACGACAAGCTGCTAGGCGCTACTAACCTATGTTCCAAGCTTATCCATTAAATCGGAAACGCACTCCTTCTTCTCCCCCCTAGCATATGTTCATAATCACAATTCAGTTTGTTCGGATATTCCGCATCACACCAAATGCAATTAAGCCGTTGGATGAAATAAGCCTCTATATTGTGAGGTACCGTCTCAATAACGTCGTAATAGTTACTATTGGGCAGCTAGTCAAAATAGGTTTATATAATCTGTGAATGGATTAAAGATGGAGATTGCAGAGAGCAAATGTTATAGTGACAGCCTAGCATTATTTGTTGATCAATATCCTGGGGCTCACATATTAATGTGAATCGAGATAATAAAACTAAGCCTACGATTCAAGTTTATCGCATTAGGTTTCAGTTGAGGATGTAGCATGTTCCCATATGTCACGATTAGTACCACAATTCAGTGTGCGATAATTAAAATCAACTCGAAATACAGCCAAACAATGTAAACCTATTAAACGGAGGATAAATGTGGCTTAACCGTCTAAGACACCTGCACCAAATGTACGACATTGCGAGCTCGATTAATGAATAGCACAAACAAATTATCGCAGATAGAATAAGCATTTGTTCAAATAAGAAATGAAATGGTCCGCTTATGCTTATCGTTTTTCATAAATTCACCTAAATGAAACTGCATGTGAAAGAAATAGGTATTATAGCTAAGCTCATTTTAATGAAGAATTATTAACATTATAACACTGCTGTTCCATCGTTGGAGGATGCAGTGAATGTTGTCTCTTATATTAACTGTAGGATATCCGTGTCAGAATGTGGGCTAGATTGTCCGACCGTCTGTTATCTGAGATCCGAAAAACTTGAAATTTAGCTGGATCCCCTAGACACTCAGTCGTTTGAAACTAATTGTTGTCTACTCGGTGTTAGTATATCGCGACCCAATCATCAGATCCACGAATGCTTCTTGTGTCCAAACAGTTAAACTTTTATTTTACATCGTTTTGCCCCGATCAAAGCTCCGTGTGCTAGAAGACGACAGTAATACAAGGGAGCTTAAAGAGCACTTGGCCCGGCTACAGTAACATCATATTGATGTTAGCAATACTTCACGGACTCACACGAATTTCGATATACCACGGTCCATCTACCAAGTGGGAAGGTACTGATACAGTAAAAGCGTTAACGCTGACTTTAATTTGGACCGTCTACAGTAAGACATCAATGAATAAGTTAATGGTCTCACTCCTGTGACAATGCGAATAGTTTTTCACCTGTAAAGATTTCGCTTACTAGTGCATTTGAAGGGCTTACAATTAGTAATTTAACACGGTTACGAGTAGCTTCCGCTTGGATTAGATAACAAACTTCCTGACTTCGAGGTGCAATTCTGCAATGGTTTGAAGAGGCAATAACAGGTTGAACGCAACATATCCACGTTCGCTTACATACACTTGTTCATAATCATAAATATGCGCTATCACAAACGAAAAGTAAATACAATAATCCCCATAGACGATAACGCTACGAAATGAATGGGTTTGGATTGCTTTTATGGTTAACAGCCATATTCTACTAGTTCAAAACAATCGCACGTACAAATATATGCAAACAAAACGATTGTCAATGGTAATTTAAAGGTTGGACAAGCACCTACATTACAGCTTTAGATTTAATCAACAAGATATAGAGACATGTAGGAATAGGAAAGCCAATGCCATCAATGCGGTTGCCACGGGGAATGATGTACGAATAAGAGGGTCAGCCAGTTATGACTTGTCGTTAACACGTATTGTAGATGCTATCTACTCTATGTGATTTTTCACTGATGAGGATCGCACTGTGTATGGATACGACGAGGTCTGGGCTGCAGTCCCTACATATGTTCGCCATGTAACACTGGTTTAACCCAATGCTTTCCTGTATTTCGTAAGAGCAGGTTCCTAAGGAAAGTTCTTTGCTCCAACTTAAGCTTTGTATGGCAGTCATATTTCACATTCTCTATGGATGACCACAGCAGCAGTACGTCAGATAAATGCGCTTGTTCCTGTCCAAAATTTGTCTTTCGACAAAGCGTTCAACCTGTTGTGGCACATTTACAAGTATTAGCTATTTTGTCGTTCAAGTACTTAACTGTAGACAAAATGTAAATCTAAACTCAACTGTGGCTAAGTTCTATTTAACAAGAGGGGTCATAATATATCTCGGATGCATAATGTCTGCTCTAAAATTTACGATTCGCCATTACTAATTATAATTAAGGCAGGTATCTTTGCACTTCTGTTCCTAACCTGTATAGTAGCTGCATTTTCTAAGCACATCAATGTTCAGTATGAGAGGGGATCAAGATGAATTACAAGTACACGCAATATCACAAATGAAATGTGGCACTGAATATTTAGTACCAACCTCATGAAAATCGCTTGTCTGTTACATACCGGGATTGCCCACTCCACGGATGGGTCAACGTTGAGACTTGCATCGATATTTGTCCAGACTTACCCGCAGAATTCCAAACTGCACTCAACAGCGAGGAAACATGGTAGGGTCCTTGGGTACCAGCATCGGAGCCGCGCTATATCGCAATTAGATATCAGTCACGGCTGTCCGCTGCCGTTGATCATGGTGCAGTGACCTAAATCGCTGACTCGCAAGAGTATGTTCGTAGGTTCGAATCCGGCAGGCATCGAGGGGTTGCGCTACTGACGGGTCCCAATATGAAGAAACGGTCGTCTAGCGCATTTCTGGATATGTGGTGGCTGTGTGTCTAACTGCAACAAATCTACAAGAAAACCAGGTTCAATTATTAACGATGCTTCCAATCGTTCAACCGATTGAAAGGACGAATGTGAAGTGGTGTAAGCGACAATCGCTTCTAAGCCTGAAGCTAACGCAATCCCAAAATTTGCCTGTGCTGGATAATCGGTGTACCACAGTAACGTTTCTCGCAGCATAGCTGAGAATCCGCAACCAAATATCGCTATGTAAATAGAGATATATTCATATTTGTGAATATATTTTTTCCATATCTACAAGTATGAATTGTTAATAATTCAGCCTTTCGCAATGAAACGAACTATTCATTAGATGACCGACAAGCGTGAATTAATATCCGTGCAATTCCATTTGGTTCATTTTCGTCCATGCTCAGTGTGCCAGAATATTTGCTAGGGTATTTAATTGTATAAAAATCCAGCTATGTGGAAGCATTATAAGTCAATATCTAACGAGCTTCTCTGCCAAGTTAGTAAAGAACCAAAATATGTTGCAACCTATACACGCTAATAGCTGCATTTAAACCCAAAATTGCATCAGCCGTATAAACAACTTGCAAATTTTATAAGGTTCTCTCAGTCATAAATAATTGTATTTAGCATGCTTTGTGCTAATCATTAACGTAATGTATTAAAAGCAGATTTGTTTGATAACAAATAACAAAATGCCACAAACATTACAAAAAGAATTCAATCAAAGCTGGCTACTAGCTTAATGCAATATTCTGCAGTTTAATGATGTTGAATTAAATGCAACGTTCATTTCCTTTCACGCATAGTAGGCACATTTAATTGTCTGCTTTTAATTGAGCATACAGTATTTGTAAAGTATTTAAATCACCTGTCATTTTTCGGTTGCTTTTTTAAAGGTAGGTGTGTTATTGAGCCTTTTTTATATAGCTTTTAATAATTTTCGTACCTAAATATTTATGTTTATCGCTTAATTATAAATCAGTATTTTCAGGTATTAATATCAAGGTAAATATTGAGTATGTAAGACAAAATATTAGTACATACTCAACGCATCAAGTAACATCTTAGACATTCCAGAACGCTTATGAAGTATTATTTTTATTGAAAACTAATGGGTGATTGCTGACCAGCTGAAGAAAACCTATAGACCAATTGCATTCTAGTTTTTGATGTGAAGAATGCAATTTTTTAACCATTAAACATAAATGTAATATTTAATGTAAAGTACACACGGGTGATTAAGAGAAACCCTATAATTTTGTCAGATGAGCGCAAAAGCGTAGGTTATATATGAGCAAAAATATCAAAGCAGCAGCTACATCAAACGGCGTGTAATGGCATTATTGCCGCACTACTTATTGGGTTGAAATAACGATAACACATATTTTTGTGCTGAGATGGATTACACTCATATTATTTAAATCAGATACATCCACTCATATTCTTTGTAGTCGGGTACTAATTTTGGTTGTAACACAGCGCAATGTTCAGCAGTTTGCATGCGTTCACTGCTGAAAATCGCAATTACAATTTTGCATTATTTTGTCCAATAACGTTGTCAGGTTTTTGGAAAATCATTCGCTCACCATTATAACACCAACATCATCAATGATCCCAGTTGCTCTGTATTGAGCTACTTCACAACGGTCAGCCAACTTCATCCGTCCGGTCCATTATCCTCTGTTTTTTCCAAAGCACTACTGTCACATTGATCATTGCGACCTGAGCAGTTACGTTATGAAGCTACGACAGTTATCTGTCCACTTTCGTGTCAGGACGCACGTACGCAATTCTCCGCAAACAAATGGTGACAAGCTTAGGTTTTACCTATTCCTAGAGTTATACCAGCAGACAGAAAGCGATTTATTGATATACTACACGGAGTGCGTTTTTCTCTAACTGAACCAATTATCATACAGCCATGAATACCAGTACACAGAAGTCGTGAATGTGGAAACGGTTGGTGTTTGTCGCTTTTTTACTAAATTGACAGGCACAATCTACTTTCTGTGAGTTTCTTTCTAGACTTGCAAAATATTTCCGACGCTAGTACCTCGATATACAATCGGTTTCTCTTTTTATTTGAGTTTGACAACCGGTATCTCCGCCATAAAGCCAAAAACGTTGGCTTGAAAGAAGAAAACGAAATGCTCTACAACGATATAGCTATATTTATTCCAACAGTTAATGTGCCTTGGCCAATACGAAGATACACAATTTACTGATGTTTGCTCTGAAGATAGAAACTTTTTCCTTATACATGATAAATGGTAATTTAGCTCACCACAATTTGACAATCTAACAGTTATTAATGAAAAATAGGTTAAGTTTAGGAGATTAGACCCATTACACTTCGGTAGCTCACTTTCATTCTTAAGCTCAAGTAAAACTTAATAAATACGACTGAGATTCAAGCCGAGTGATTTTGTTCAAGACTGATATGGATAAACATTATAAACCTGACAATTTATATTTACAGGCGGACTTACCTCACCAAGGCTATCACCCAACAAAAATGTGAAGATATTATTATGCGATACGTTTAATGTAGGCAAAGCAAATCAACTGGAAGTTATATCTTGCTAATATTCTATATACTATCGTGTGACATGTAAAAACCCGCATATTGTTATTGTCAGATATTTATAGGAACATGGACTGATCAATCAGTCAGCGCCTCCAATGGATGCGATTCCCTGCAATGGCTCTGCTGTCTTGTGGGTAGGATATTAACCAAAGGCTCGGGGTGGGGTCCTCAAGATCAGCACTCCACTTCGGAATAGGAAACCGGGTAGTTTAACGCTCTCTCACTGAAACATATATATACTCCAGCGTGCTCACCAACTGCCGTTTCCGCTTATCCTATACACGCGATTTAACCAAACACCAATTGTTTGTTTGGAACATTAATTACATTTCGTTAGCCGATTCATGTGTTAAACAATTAGAATGCGATTCTGTTTGCGCTGCAAACCACAGAGAGCAATCTCTGGCTCTCTTTCGTTTTCGATTTTTCTTCCGACTGGCGTATTTCAATGTTCGGACGATCACACAGGCTGGACAGTAAGCCGGTCTAGCGCGCACTATAATGTCTCTAGATTTTGAAATTTGCTGCCTTTCAGAAATTCGATTGCAGGATCTCCGCTGTTTGCTTACATTGACATTCCCAATGACCAAGAAGCCAAATATTGCCTGCTCCTTTCTGGTGATCCAAAAGCAGCCTCAGCTGGTTTGGCTGCTATTGTTATAGTATTAAGTGACAAGGCCGAGTGGGCACGGCTGGACTGTTTCGCGATTACAAAGCAACTATATGTAGTTCGGCTTCGAGTTTAAGGTTTAACTCAACAAACACCGCGAAGGGAAGCAAGTTGTTTGTGATGGGGTGCGATCTAAATGACTGCAGTTGCGGCTCTTTCAAGGAGGAATGCTAACCAGATTTACATCAGCTCTTGACTAATGATACAATGTCGGATGTCATTGTCCTTGCTAAGGATTATAAAGCCTGGTGGCCACCACGCGCTCCATGAGAACCGCTCTGCTAACGGAGAAATACTTATAACGTTAAGCGAAGAAAACCACATGTATCTATCTAACACTATCTTCAGGCTTAGGTAGAAGGGCTCCGCTATTTGGCATCATCTTTAGGCAACAAAACAACACAAAATTCTCACAAAGCCAATAGTTTCAGAAGGCGTGTTTGCGTACCGGACTGCTAGCTATTTTAGTCCACATTCGTTGACTCAGTTCATGCAATGGTCTGCGCAAAATTCTCTAGGGCTTTCTGGCGGATCTAGAACACGAAAGACCGCAAGGTTGATGTAAATATAAGAATAACATGCTCCGTCTATTAGAGCTACCAAATACACAAGCATGTGCATTTAATTGTACTTTACCACAAAATGTGGAAAAACCCTGGACATTTGTACAGAAATCGAGGAGCATTTCCATTCATTCAAGCTGTGGCCTAGCTCAATCCACTTAAAGGCTTGCAACAATACTCTTTATCAGGACATGTTCGAAAGCTTCAAAATATCACAGCGGAATCAAATTGCCACAGGCAGCGCCGTTCTGCCAAACCGCCGCTTTAACAATGCTCACGGATTTGTCTGGAGGCACGGTGATCTGATCGGGTTTTAGAGATGGAGGTCGCTGTCATGGCAAATTCGCAAGCCTTTCCAACTCGTTCTGTCCACTTGCCTCAGGAAACCTGGTGTCAATGGGGTCACTCACGAAGTGGATAAGCCTTCGATCACCAACCAACAAAGGCGTATTGAATGCTGGGTCGGACACTTCAACTCGCTCTTACACTGGCCCCTACGGTTCATCATTGCATGATGTACACCTTGTGTTCGACCCTGGCTTTTCATAATTACTCTAAACTGCGAAGCGGAATGCTGCCTTAAAATTCGGCGCTTGAAAATTTTCACGGTTTCTAGCGCATATAGAATTCCACTGGTGCTTTTCAAATACAGCAGTGCGGCGATCATTATCCAGTTGAGCACGCTGTTCGCAAAAGTGGCATGAAGAGCTAGTGCCTTCCTCTTGCAGGCGACGAATTATTGTTCCAATTTGAAGAAAGGCGCCCGCGATTCCTGAGTAAATTATCGACGGTTAGCCTTATTTCGGTTGCTTCCAAGCGACTGGCATCTATTCCGTTCCGTAGACAAACTTTAATACGTAAGTCATGTTACTGTGAAGAACAAGCTAGATTCCCTCCTGGCCGCGGATGCATGAATCCATTCTGCACGCTGCGCCAGGTCCTCGAACATCGATACATTTACCACCGGCCCATTTCGTCGCACTCCTTTACATACGTGCCACTTTTGCTTACGTTGATCGACTTGCTCTTTATTTTCATACATCCGGCTAAGTGAGTTTCAATGCCAATCGTTCCTCGTAATCCGCAGTCAGCAGCGGTGTGTGACAGTGATAACATATAAACACATTCCTCTTCAACTTCGCAATCGAAGATGTTCTATCGGGTTCACTAAAGAAGGTTTTTACCATTTTGACCAAGAGTTTCTACCGGGTGAGCACACGCCAGACTCAGAGAATGCTGATGAAATCGCCTAATTTTAAAGCTAATCAGGGTATGCAAATCCTTCTGGATCTTTTTTAGCCTGAAGCTTCTAATTATGGTATGAGCTTCGCCGCATTGGTGTGTAAAGTACTGCTCAAATATTCACGCTCATCTGCTCCCGTGCCGGATCTCGTAGGTGCAAAACTTGAGCTGCTGGATAGTTTCATCTAACTTGGAATCTGCGTTTTGCTGACGGCGCTATCGGCAAAGCAGTTTCTTTTCGCATCGCTAAAGACCGCACAGCATTTGCCAATCTGAGGTACTTGTGGTGTCGTTGCGACGTCTCATGCTCGCTACTGGGCTGATTTGCAAGCGCAGCTGTTTGCTCAATATAGTTGTATTTTAGCTAGTCCTCACGGATTTGCCGGAAAGACATTCGTCGTCTTTCTGCTTTCGTTAAGGTTGCTTAGGAAGTCTTTTTGGCTTTTTTGGCAAAGTCGATTTAACAGTAATGAATTATAACGTCGCATTATAGCGAATGCTAATAATCCCCCCAACAATCTGATTTTTCTGCGCCAGTTGAGATGGATCCCTCTCCCCCTACACAATCCACCAGAGCGTCAACCGTGTTGCACACTATTCGTTCGTCAGGGATCTGGCTGTTGGCGACCGCACGATGGTCAGCCTTCCGATTGACGACAGTACAAAAAATCGCTGACATCATGTCATGCCGCTGTTGGATCCGTTAATTTTCTATATTAGGGACCCCAATATTAGGCGCGTCGATATACTAATGCCTG
>OX104059.1:25579134-25616004 GCA_944474145.2 Dicrocoelium dendriticum | reverse complement strand
GACCAATCCCAAAACCACTACAATCCACAAAACTCGTGATGTGCATGGTGCTTCTTCATGGATAATCAGTTCTGGCAGTCTTATATGTTTCCATAATACTTTTTCTTTTATGCAGTGAAAAAATGGGAATCAGCGAATAGCAACTGCATTACCTGCTAAATACTATTTGCATGCAAAACCGCTACCGCAAGCCTCGAACTGTCAAGTCCCGCCTAAATTCTGCTCTGGCCATTGTCCAAGCTCATCGAGAATAACGGTGGATCCGACCAAATAAATCGATAGGAAAATGACGGTTTACCTAGTTTTATCGTAATCGTCATTGGACGACTCTATACCGTTATTTTGTTTGGATAGGCATACAAAGTTATGCAAGATTTGCCGCCATCTTTGCAGCCTACATATAATGTAATTGGATATCCTGACGTTCCGAATCCATCAACGGAACTCATGGATTATGGTGATTTTGTGTATGGATTGACACCAGTGTGACTCCACCGCGTATAGTGAAACCTTGTATATCGAGCGCACTCAAGCGGATTTTTTCCATAGATGGATATAACAGCAACTCACTGCCTCCTATAAATGTGTTACGTAATCAACAGCCTATTAGCAATATGCTGCAGAGGACACTACCTAAATCTCCAGCTCCCACAGGCTATTGCAGAAATCATGGACTTTTTCCCTCGAATCATTTTTTAGTGGGCCATACTCAGTCTCAACCCCCTCCGCTGTGGCCACCTAAAAACCATTGTGCACCGTTGCAAATACGCAAAATTTTTCAACCGTTTCTAACCTGGGTCCAGGCACACGGCTTGAAACCCCAGTGTTTCTAACACGACCTACAGAATATTCCTCACGTCTCACATCTATTTTACTATTTTTGATAACTAACCGCTAACCTTACTCTAAGATCCAAGCTACGCTCATTTGTTTTGATGCAAAATCCTGATAAATATTTATAACTGATTATCGGTGCCATGATGGCATGTCTGACAATCAGTTAACTATTTTTGGATTTGACATGTTTATAAGAAATCGCCCCTATCTTCTAGGTCGTGGCTGTGTAATTTTTCTGAAAAAATCGCCTGCAGCAGCAACATTCGATAACCCAGTGTTGAACAACGTGCAGGAATCACTTTGGCTTAGGATAACTGTCAATCAGCCGCAGCTGCTTATGGGAAATATATACAGCGCACCAAACTGCCGTCAAGCAGACCTAGAACACTTGACACTTGCATTTGTACAGGCCACTAGCCTACCATTTATAGCCACAATTATTGGAGATGATTTCAATCTGCCTTCGGTTTCATGGATCATAGGAACCGCTGCTTTGAAATACCAAAACATTATCTCCTGTATCCAAATGAATGGTAGGCAGCAACATGTCTCCCAATCTACCAGAGTTGAAAGTACTCTGGATCTCATTTTTATCATTAAGCATACCTGCAATCAGTTTTAACGTTCTTGATGAATTTCCGGGGAGCGATCATTGCGTGATCAAATGTCGCCTAGGACTACGTATGCTCGATGCACAACACACAATGTATTATCGTCTGTTCAGTACTGCCAACTGGTTCGTTCGATGAGTTGGGATAAATTATTTCCGTCGTCATGTCCATAACATGCGATGGACCTGATTTAAAGTATAATTGGCTTCTGCATCGATTTAGCAGTACCACTAAAATGTGCTTTTCAAACCAAAAATAAATCCGATCGCAAGGTTTGAAGGCAACAAGAAAGCTTGATAAGTTATCTGCTGAATTTATGCTATTACCGAATAACAAAGTAATACATGTGACAAAACTCTCATTCTAGAAGAGTATATAGCTCTAAACGTTCCTAGCAAAACGGCGGAGCTAGCCAAACTATTCCATGCACAGGGTTCGCGTCGCATCCACAACTTCAATTTTATCACCACGTCTTATGGAACATACTACGACGCACCAGGTGATATATGTGAACCTTTCATTGATTATTATGCCGAATCAGTGCTCAATTAATCATGAGACACCAATGCTTATCATGCCGCACAAAAATGAACGAGTGTGCACAGGGACATTCGCTATAGCGAAAATTACTGCTCAAGTGTCGCGCTTATAATCCTCAACGTACGTAGGCACTGATGGGATTCCCCATTATTTGATAAAAAGCAGTGATAGTTAATTCCTTCTGCTCCATTTGCTCAATATTTTACACCCTCTTTTAACAAGAGTATACTCTACTCAATGGAAAACTGATGTCGTTTTCCCGCGATATAATAATGGCGCTGCCCACGAGGTCAGAATATTTCTTTCCATCAATCACTCACATATCGTATCTAGTATAATGGATACAACAGTGAAATATGAACTATCTGTATTCTTGAACAACGCTAAAATCATCAGCAATTCGCGACACGGCTTCATGTAAGGTCGATCCTTCGCAACATGCCAGCCTGACGTGTTAAGCCACACAAAGGCTATCATTAACAACGGAAACAGTGTCGTATTACTGTTCCTGGATATACAAAATGCGTTTGATAGAGTGACTCACAGAATGTTCTAAACAAAATGAAGGCTATTGGCTTTGGAGAACCGATGCTCTCTTGGCTGTCTTCATATCCAATTGGTAGAGAACAGGTGTTGCGTATAGGCGACAATTCCTCTAAACCGAAAGCAATCACTAATGGATTGATTCAAGAAAATGTCTTAGATCCACTTCTTTTCCTAATGAATATTAACGATATATTCCAGAGAATAATAAATGTTGTTGCAATTATTTTTGCTAATGACATTAAAGTTGTCTACTCGAAACCACGTGCAAATACTCACGAAGACGTATGTCTCATTCATGATAACTTATCTGCCCTTGACTCATGGTGTCAACTGTGGCAGATGTCATTTGCCGTGGACGAGTGTATTATTTTGTGGTATAAATGCCAAGTACGTCCAGACAGTTTATTACAACAACGCGCATATATGTCTCAAAGCAGGGCAGTGCGTGACTTCGGCGTGCGTTATTTAGTCACGTTTAACTTTTCTGAACACTGTGATTTTCACGTATCGAAAGTCATAAAGACCATCGAATATATCTACCATCAATTTACCTCACGGCATCGCGAATATCGCTTTGTAAAACATATGTATTGCCATGTATGTAATACTGTTTAGTGGTGCAGTCTAATTTGCGGAAGTCTGACCAGCACGCTCTTGAAAGGTTCCAGAGTTGCTTCACGAAAATTCTATGTGGATATTCTTCAAAATGGATATACAGAGAGCGATGTGGGATGCTTTGATTTGACCCAGTTTGGCTTCGGATTATGAAGCTGAACCTTTGTTTTCTTTAAAGAATCGTAAATTGTCAAATTCGCAGTCTTATAAACTGTGTTCACGTAACTTTAAACAGCAGATATTTAATGTGTAACAATGATTTATACTCATGATTCCTAAATTTACTACACGAATCAGTGAACGTTTCATTCTATCCCAATGCTCAAAGATTTGGAAAAATGTTCCAAGTAATATCAGAAAATGCTATACACATTGCAATTGTAAACTTGCGATTAGTAAGCCTTTAACCGTCCAAAAAGTGATTAGATGTTGGGTCATCACAGTCCCTAGCTAACCCATGGTGCCTGCATAAATTTCTGAAACCAATACACTTAACAATTCGGGCAACAGCCCCATTTATTAAGTTTCCTTTTCTTCTCGGCCCAAATATCTGTCATGTTATTGTGATGAATCTTGATTAAATGGCAGGAAAACTTGCAGAACGATTCTGCTTGCTCTGTTAAGTAATTTTCAATTGAACCCTTATTTATCTCTGAAAATGTATTAATGAAATATCATGGAAAACCTGTAACATTATTTGCTATGTCCCAATTAGGGAACAGCTTCTCGCATCGACGAGGTAGATGCAATATATTTATTTATTTATTTTGTGCTTATCGAAAAAGTTTACTAATTTAATTAGAACAGATTAACGTACGGGACATTAATGAACAAACCGTTTAAATTACCGATTATATGTTCATGAAATAATATCTCCATAACTTTATGGGGATACTTGTGCTAAATGACCATGATGCTGAAACTAATTTTCATATTGCGCGTACACCAAGGTTAATAACCAATGCATGCGGTGTATGTCGTTGTATTTCTTTCGATCAATTGGAGTATTATATATGGCGCCTCCCTCGCACATTTTTAACGAAATTTAATTTAAATCCAAAGGGTTAAAATATTAGCAAGTTGAGTCAAATAAAAGGAATTAACCGCCATTTATAATTTTCATGTTTGTAATTTATAGTTTTTTTATTTTCCAACATACCTGGCTGTTCTGCATTTATCACCCATTTATTTTCTGACTTTTTTACAAACAATATTTAACTTCCGTATGTAATCGACCATGTTCTGCTATGATATTTTGGTGCCTGAATTTCATATTGCATAGTTATTTAGCTTCACCGTTATGGTTTACCTTACCTTACAACATTTACTTTGATTGCATTAGCATGCATTATCGACAAAATTGAGAGCATCAATGGGTAAAAATGGCAACTTTATAACTAAAGCAACATAATAAAATGACGTTGATAATTACGGGCGCGTGTATATCTAGCTGTGATGGAAGCTCACAATTGCTACGAATAACATAGAATTAATTACTCAAATGAGTATTTCTTTAATACAGCAATACTGTATAAGAAGTAGTAAAGATTTTGCTATTTAACAAGTTAAAAAATGTCCCAAAATTACACTGCAGATTTTGTTGATTATATATCCTACCAAATCCAGTTTTGTGCTCCTTGTTTCGCCGGAATGTATGGTGTAACAACTTGCATTCACCCCATCCTTGCTATATATATCATTAAGATGGTTTTATAATGAAGCGTATAAATTCCAGTCGCATGATGCTCAGCTAATTTATGTGCAAGCTACATGAGTAAAACTTTCTTTTTTAATGGATTAATTCAGGTTTTGATATAGAGGTATAAACATAAAATATATTGACAGGATTCCTCCAGATACTAGGCGGCCAAATCTCCTCATATGTAAAGAAATAGGATAAAACGCCATTCAAGCAATAGTGATAAACTTAAGCAGTCAATCTGACGTTTGCGGTAAAATCGCGCACTTAGGATACCCTGTTGTGAGGTGTTGATAAGAGTTCGAGTAAGCCTGAAATCAACAGTTTTAGACATAATTTAAGGCTCAATAAATTTGGAGATTTTATAAGTATGTCTTGTTGGGCTATAGTTGCGAATTTCATGCGCAAAGCCTGATTTGTAGCGTGGAATGACTACAGCCTTCTTCCAATATGATGGATTATTACCGGCTCTCTTAGATAGATAATATTTTTGGAAGTAATACAGACACATTGGATCCACTGGATCTATCAGTTTAGTGGTAAGCTGTAATGCCCATCAAAACATGACAATTTATTAAAAGAAATTAGTACATTCAAAAATTGAAGTTCAAAAGTATGTGTGCAGAGCTTGTCATCTGCAAGCATAGGGAGATTTTAAGAGTCACCCTCAGCGGTGGTGTTAAATATAGAACGAAATAAATGTTCCAACCGCTGTTTGGCACACTTGGATGGAAGTTATTTGGTTATCATGGATCAAGCTAATGGGTTTCAACTTTTTATTAGCTTGGTCACTTCAGTATTTTATATGGCTATTGAAGGCGTGCCTTTCAGCATTCACATTCATGTTAAGCAAAATACTTACAATTTCGGCGATGAATGTTTGCTGTTGCTATACTACTACCCAGAGGTCATTGGTTTTTAAATAACAATTTCGTATACGCGTGAGATTATTTGCCAAAAGTTTTGGGAAGTAAACTGCATTTGTTTTATCGGGAAGACGCCGATATTTTGTTATTATGAGAGCGTAATGATTGAACAGCATTTAATGAAGAAAAAGTATACGTTTATGTTTATCCATAATCATTTGCAGACGGTATGTTAGAACTAAGGTTTATTTCATTTCCGCAACCTCAGGAAAACGAAAAACATTTGAAATATTGAGAAATTCATGGTCTGTATAGGAAGGCATTTGAAATACGTGTGGTATAGGAAAACGACCTTTCGAAGGATATTTTTATCATCGTTTAAGCGCTGTCAGAGACTTTGTCTAGTAAAACTGCAAAGACGTTGGCTAGGCATGGTATAAGGAATCAATCGAAGATATGGCTTTCCCTAGAAGGTGGATAGATATGTTTGCTTATCCATAGATATATACAGAAGAATATATTGTCAAATATTTAGTTAGTGTGGGGCACAATATCCAGTTTTTATAAGTTATGTTGAACTCTCCTATCACTAATTTCCATTGAACTGGTAGTTCTCTTCCGTGGATACGAAAGTGTTCCAGAATTTAAAAGTCCTCTCTACTGGACTTACGAGGGGAGTAAATACAACCCAAAGTCACCAATATTCTTCCTAGCGCTATAGCAACAATAATGTTGAGAATAGCATTGTCTTGAAGGGAAGCGCATAACAGTGGTGTATTAAAGTTATCAGCGACAAATATGTTGCAACCCAACAAAGTGGCGAGCTTCGACAAGCGAGAAAACTGTGATAACTTTCAACATGGAAGCAATACCGTGTCATTTGACTAGAAAACATGTCTCAGGATCTACGGTAAATTTAAAGTAAATAGATACAGCAAGAGTGAAGATTAGACATCTCATTTCGAAATAGGCGTGCAATAATAAATCTTGCTTCCATAAAATAGCACATAATTTGACGCCTGTTACGGGACACGCATTCAATTCACAGCCGTTCCAACATTGAAATTCCAAACTCATGCGGGGAACAGATTACAGAGGTAACTTGCTATGTCATATAGAAACTGTTTCAAGATTTTAGGAAGATCATATTTTTAAGTTATTTTTCCAAAAAGTTAACGTTTTCACAACATCCATTCGCAAGATCAGATCAAACAGCAAATCTTAACGGGCGGTAATATTTCACAGATGATCATTCCTTCTGCCAAACCAAGCATGGAAAATGGAATCCCATCAACCACATTAAACTGGCGAAAATGTAACGTATGCACGTTTACAATATCATATTGAGCTTCAGTGTATATGTTACACTCTGGATATGCGTATATATATATATATATATATATATATACGGCAGAACATTCGCAAATACTTCTCACCACCAATCTGCCAACAGTCCAAAGTCCTTCTGATTTCTTATGTTTCCATCCGGATACTAGGGAATTATTGCAAACGGTCACCATGCGCAAATAACGTAAGAAAAACTGTTGATGATTGTTGTGTCTACAGGTACACTAGTCCCCTGCACGCAGGGTCTCGAACAAGCACGACCAAAGCCCCGAACGAGGAAGCAGTACTCTATTGTTACGCAACACAAACTTCTATTCACGCCAACGGTACATACACTCGGTACATTCAAAACAACCCTGGTATTGATCGCGAACGGACGGGCATCCAATCACAAGCTACGAAGTGCGGTCGTGGTAAGGCCCGCGCATACGAGGTGCCACACTACTCCCCCTCTTCAGCGGTTGGTTCACTGCGGTGGCCCTCGCTTCAATGCACCGCTTCGGTTGAAGTGCTGAATATATCTGTCTGGCGTTGACTAGTTGGCCGTATGCTAACGCATAAGTTCCTGGCCCTAGCGCACGACTAATTCTGACGGGTCTCGTCAGTGCCGGTTCCGCGTTTGCCTCTCATTTATCCTGACCAACGATCCAGAACGCAGCGATGTTGTCTGTTTTTCGTAGGATGACTGATAACTCTGGCGACGTTCCCGTTGGTGGGAGTCGTTGTTTTCTGCAGCCGAAATAGCTGCGTTTAATTTCGTACGCAACTTCCTGCCAAACATCAGCTCACCTGGCGTGCGATTAGTCGCTCTGTGGTGCGATGTTCGGTGAGTAAACAGAGCCTCAAAACGGCATCTTCCCACTGCCTGCCGGACAAACGTGCTGTCTGTATAGTTTCCTTTAGTGTGCTATTAGTGCGCTCAAACATGCCGTTGGCAGCTGGGTTGTACGGGACAGTACGTACGTGCCTTACATCACGAAGTTGTAAGAAACGTTTAAACTCATATTTCGTGAATTGTTGTCCGTTGTCTGTCACAATTTCCTTAGGAAACCCAAATCTAGCAAACATATGTTATAACCACCTTATAACGGTTGAGGTGGTCACATCGCCACACAAATGGATTTCCGGCCACTTACTGTAATAGCAAGTGACAACTAAGCAGTTCCTCTGGTTTGCTTGTGGCGCAGAATGAAACCGGTCCCATTATGTCAATCGCCTACCTTCGACCAAGTTTTCCATTGGCTAAGTAACAGGTTGGATGGGGGCCCATCGATTAGTTTTGAGCCTCTGTCGGGCCTCCTGAAATGCATCGCAAGACCGGACACACGCCTCTGCCATTTTATTCATTTTTGGCCACTAAAAGTATTCTTGAAGTCGGCTCTTCGTCTGTTCGATACCCGAATGTCCCTCGTGTGCACATTGGATAATTTTTGATGTCAGTTTCTGTGGAGCTACGAATTGCAATCCTCGCATAAGGCAATCATCAACGACCACTAGCTCATGTCGTAAAACATAAAACGCCCGTAGTTCACCACTCAACGTCGCGTAGCGAGGCCAGCCTTGAGAGAGATAGTGAATGACATCTTGCACATATGAATCACTAAGTTATATTCTTGAAGCTCTTGTTTAGTAACCGCTGAGATCTCACTTGATTTTAAAGCAGAAATCATGAATTATTTCGTCGTCTTCATTCTTGTCGGAATCATCCAATGGGAGACGTGATAAGCTATCTGACACACGGTTCTCGGAGCTAGGGCGGAAGGTGATTTGAAAATAATAGTTCAGTAACCGCGCATACCAGCGGTTAATCCGTAGTGGCCTGTGACCATTGGTTCCTCGGCTGAGGAGGGTCGTTAGATCAGCACGATCCGTGCGCAATGTAAATCTTGACCAAACAGAAACAGTTGCCCTTTTTCACAGGCCCAAACACAGGCAAGGGCCTCCCTTTAACCTGCGGAATAGGAAACTTCAGTAGGATGTAACTTTCTAGAAGCATAAGCAGTCAATTTTTCTTCACGTTCTGCGTCTGAGACAAGAACGCTCCTAAACCGATGTTTGGCACATCTGTTGGGACGAACGTTGGGCAGTTTTCGTCGAAAAAGGCCAGCATTTTCGCCCCAGCAAGGCTGGACTGTCTTCGTATGCAACATACACATTAACATCAGATGCGAGTGAGAGTAAACTGAGTTTCTTCTTTAAATATCCCCGAATTTGCACACGTGAATTTGTGTACGATTCGAATTTATACGACGTAATATGTAATGGAAAGTCTTGCAGGTAACTGTTGTAAATGCTGGACGGGATAATCTTTATTGACGATGCCGGGTCTAGCTCCATAGTTACTGGTACAGAAGTGGTAGGCCCATGGAGTGTAACGGTACATATGTCAGGAGCAGGGAGCTTGGGTTCTAGCGAAGCAATTCGTCGTGTTTCTGGTTGTAATCGTCTTCTGATAGAAAAAACATTCGATGTAGTCGGTGAGGTGGAAACATCATTTTACTGGTCAATTAACGCGACTCGACGCGAGAGGCAGCATCTGGCGAATTGGCCCAGATTACCACAGCTTTTACACTCAGCTGTACGAGTCGGACATGTTTGACAGTCAGCTTTGTGGCGAGAGCTCCCACAGCTATAGCACGAAACAGTCGAATTCTGAGGTTGACTGGAACCCTTGTGCTGAATCTTACGGACTTCTAATATATCACTCGGCTTGAATAGGCTCGAATGTTCGACGGCGGCTTTTTATTAGTCTTGCGATCTCTATGGCTCTCTTCCAGGATAAGTTTTGACTGGATCTTCGGAAGTAGCTTTTTCGCGTATACGATTATCCTTTATACCGGTTATCAACTGCTGCGTCAGCATAGCACTCTCAATTTTATTCTTTCGGATGCTAGTGTAGTTACAGGTTTTTACAGACTGAATTAAACGAGCGGCAAATTTTCCAGTGGCTCTGCATATTCTTGCCTCAAACAGCAGACCTTTAGCGTTCAGCGAAAATGTTTGTTTGTGCACCCCATGACTGATCGAGTACATCCAATGCCTTTGTAAGTGTATCGAATTTCTGCAGATCTAACGCATCGAAATAACGTTGACCTTATTTGCCCAACAGGTGACGAAGTACTTTCAATTTTTGCTTCTCATCATAAGTGGTAATTGCTAGGAGTAGGTCAACGCAATTCGTGAAGGGCGTTCTCCATTGGATCCGGTCACTCTCCGTAGGTCTGGTAGCAGGATCGCACCAAGAGGCTTCTGGAGGTAGAAGGTGAAATGCCATTGTAATGGTCCACAGCCCAGACGCCACTGTTGTGTCTACACGTACACTAGTCCCCTGCACGCAGGGTCTCGAACAAGCACGACCAAAGCCCCGAACGAGGAAGCAGAACTCTATTGGTACGCAACACAAACTTCTATTCAAGCCAACGGTACATACACTCAGTACATTCAAAACAACCCTGGTATTGATCGCGAACGGACGGGCATCCAATCACAAGCTACGAAGTGCGGTCGTGGTAAGGCCCGCGCGTACGCGCTGCCACAGTGATCTTTTAATTTGGTTTAACCGTCAGTTATTTTTATTTGTCTACTTTTTCGAAGATTGGTACTATTGCCATGTCAACTTAAAGTTACATAGCCCCATATAGAATGATCCGGCACCTGACCAGACCCTCAAATATACTGACGTGAAAGCCATATAATCTGCACTATATATTTTAAGCAAGTCTGCCACGTCTAAGTAGATTGTATGACCCCAAAAATCCTGCAATTGATCCTGGCCGAATGTTTGAAGCTATGAAAATCCGCTGATGTTTAAAGGGCACAATATTGCAATCAATTAAACCAACACTAATATATTTAGAAACAGCTTGAAAGATAAAATGATTGCCTTATTCCGCAATAAGTCCTAGCACACTCACCAAAAATTAATGCTACTGAAACGTGGATTATAATGCTGAATATAAAATGGGCTGAACAGATATCTAGTAATGAAAATTTTGTCAAATTCTAAAAGTGGATAAAAATATTTTTCAATTTCCGAGTGTCTGTTTGATTTGTTGTGTTTAATATCTATGAACCAAGGTCCTTGCTTAAAGAAAGTTGCTGTTGTTTGGAAGGAGTATGCGTCATTTAAAGTTAACATGATAGCACCGGTTGAAAGCATCCTAAATCTTAAACACCATATTAATCATAGAAGCTACTTGTAGTACGAATTCAACTGAATACTTAATACCGTATTTTGGAGCAAGTATAAAATAATTATATACCCCTCCGTCGGGTGGTAATCAAAAATGATATTCATTTATACTCCATATAAGATATTTTGACTTATAAATCTTTTTCCAAAACTGTGCTTTGATATCACTTGTCGATCTACTGGATGGATAGGTTCGTCACATTTGCGTCACATTTGTCAGTTGCTTTGATCGCAGAAGTGCAAGTGTCACACGAGATCAGTTATGCCCAGCTGAATGCGACACATTTGATGCAAAGAGACAGGGTAGCTACGCGGCAGCGTTAAGATCTGGAGGATGATATTGTATGAACCTGTCAGAACCACTCGGGGCAATACAATTATGCAGCAATAGGACATTTTGTCGAATAAATAAATAGGCCTAGGTATATATTAAAATTGTCCAGTTTTGATTGTTTATTGTAAAACTAGTGCCATCGTATAAAGTACATTTGACATATTTACACTGTTGCTGGACGAAACTTGAGCACCGAGAGACGAAAAGACCTACCAGATTTTAAACGAACATTCCGCCTGTACAGCCAGGATACCTTTGAATACATGTTACATTTGCTTTTAACTTAATGTCTAATATTTCCTTTTCAACTGTATACTATATTGGTAAACATTATCCATGGGGTTTTTCGCATTAGAAGAAAACATTTTTATGAGTTCAGTTATATAATCATCTGAGAAAACCCGTTGGTTTCAATGAAGTATATGTGGAGGACGTCTGTCAGGCTTTCATGGATGACAGACGGTTTACGTTTGTTTATGCTGAACGTTACTGCATATATAATCTGAGGAGATTTTGTAGATTAATTTTAAAATGCTTTTCAAACCTATTTATGCTAGTCATAACAACACGCTGGGCGAATAACTCTAAAATCTTAATGAAAAATATATATGCGTTATGGTTAGTTATCTTGTTCCTCAGAGGTGTGAAGTGACAATGTTCTGACGCAATATTACAGTAATTATCACATCAGTATGCGTAACGGACAGATAATTCCATCGACACTATCGTTAACACTCATACTGCGCTTCCTCGTGCGTCATTCGGTTTAATATAATTATCCGATATCATAGATAGTCGGATTTTAGGCGCTAATTAACACACATTGGCTAAAGCGCGGTACTTATTTTGATTCACAACATTTTATTATCATTGTTTGTGTTTATATGACAGCATTTGAAATGGTTACGTTGAGAGTCAAGTTATGGTTAACCTGATAAGAAAGAACTTTAAGGACAAATGGTTGTTATGTAAAAATTCGCACCCAATGCAAAACATTTAAAATGTATGTCGTTTATGTGTTCCATCACAATAGCTCTGTTTAAGTCGCACACAACACTGAAGGTTGCTTGGGATCGTGAACTTAGTAGAGAAACTCCATATTTCTTGATAAAGAGCTAGGACGATCTCTTACATTAACACACCATGCACAGGTCTATCGTTGTTTAAATGTGATCGCTGGGACTAATTCTTTAAATTCATAATGACTGCGATAATTAGGACTACACAATGCGGCAAAATTCCCAGGAAGAACATTTAGCGCGGATGTTCTGTGAGAATTATAAGTTCCGCAAACGAAAGGTAAATATAGATGAACGCGGACATATCTATATTAGTGAATTTATAACAAAATTTGATTCGTGCTGCCCATAATCAATTAAGGAATTTCAGAGCGAATAATGCAGATGTCAGAATGTATCGTCCATTTATACTTTAAATGAGTAAATTTGCATGAAGAATAATAAAATGCAGAAGCGTTTGACCACTGAAAATACTGAGCAAACGTTATTCCATTGAAACTCTAGCAGACTTATGTGATAGACACAATCACCTGGTGGACCTTCGATTTCGTGTTGCGAAGAACCGTGTTTATAGGTGAAGAAAACGTGACTAGGATATATTAAATTCCGATTTTGCAGAACAAGCCACTCCCGTATAAGCCATGAACGTCTGCTGTACATTTTTAGTCTCAATTCATATAAGATATGGAAGAAGCTTAGGAGTTTTGTTTTACTATTTCCTGTGCGCCCTTTCTTGCAGCAAGAGCGCGTTTTACCAAGAGTTGTCTATGTTGAATCGATTAAAAATTGTGGCATTACATTAGGCCAAACATTTATTGGATATATAAATATTTATCTAATTATAATTATAATTAACGCGGTCAAATTTCTGCCTTAAGTGACCAACATGTTCGTCCCAGATTACACACTATAACGACTGATGCGGTTCGCATACATCCAATTATATCGCCAACTTCAATTGACGACCCGATGAGACCATATTCATTAATAGGCAAACAAACATATTATATGGTACATGAAATGTAACTGAATAATTGTACTTGTACACACCTGTGTCAAGCAAATTCGATTTATATTTGACTAGTAAAAAATGGATTACGTTTATTTGTTGCACAATATACTCGTGCATTATTTTGCGATTCTTATTTAACCTAAGTTAGTTCAATAATCCTTCTCTGTGATACATGAGCACTTGATTCTTTAACCGTGAATATATCGAGCATGTTTTATTTTCTTTCTGGTGATCTAGTGGTTTAGCTGAAATAGAAGAAGCACAGAATGTCCAAATATGCTACTGATGTTCGGCCTTAATCTGCTTATAGTAAATGCCTGAAAGTCAATGTCACAATCATGGAATTTGTCTAAGTTGTGTACATGGCAGCATCATAACTGCAAGCCGCGTCCACATAATAGAATAATGGTACCACATTATGGAGCAGATACTGGAGGGCAACATACAACATTAGAAATGCCATAGTCGGCGCATCATTGTCGCATTCTGCACTCAAAACAATTTACTCTAAGCTTTACGGATCGTATGGAACCCTACGTTTTAAGCCTCTGCAGGACTATAGAACAAACATTACCCCTTTGCAGTTGCTGTTCCATTGTACACATAGCATAATAGGAACCGAAAACTCAACGTCTATAATACTTGGTTGCAACAAAGATACAGTTAATACTATGAGTTGCCAGACTTATTAAACTTGATGTAGGGGCAATTCTGCAGGATTGTTTAGATGGCATTGTGAGTTTATATACATGCATAAGTTTTTTCAAACTCAGTAAGGCGTAGAGGGACGGGTTATTTTTGTGTGATACGTTGCCATGTGAAAGTTTCATCACTACTCCTTGCATTCCTTGAGCGCCAACAAATTAATTTTTGTCGATCCAAGGATTTTGCTGGTTCAAATTCGCTCATCTCCTTGTTCATAACCTTTGGACTATGCTTGCAGTTTCCGTCTACTACATAATCGAAGGCATCCAAAATGTTCGAATAAAGCCGCGATCAATTTACTTCGCTCCAGTGCTTGCCTTGGCAAAGCCGCTTTCTTCTGGGGCTCGGAATTTACTCCAATGTTAAAATATCCGTCCTTCCAACGCCGATTATGATAATTATCTGGAATAAACCACCCCATTTGCTACCACGATTTCGCATTATTCGTTAACTTGCGGTCTGTGGATTTCCGAAATAAATTGCGAGATAAGCATCCAAAAGCAGCGGTCCTCAAGAACGTTTTTTAAATACCCCTGCTAATGGGCAGTTTTTGCTATCAACACGCCTACCAGAAGAAGATACAAATTTAAATTGATCGTCCTACATTATGATTCCTTCGGATATTCCTCAATTTCTTATTTCACACCTTTAACCGGGATTCACCGATTAGCTAACAAAATGCGGATGGAATGCAACGCAATCCGTAGAGATATTTTTGATGAACGTACTACTTCTGCCTCATTGTCGGAAGTCATTAAAATTCGGTGAAACCTATGTATTGATATGATTGAAACTGACTGGTGAAGCGTGTCAGTTTGGCGTACTTAACTGTAAATCATTGAAAGCATATACATAGTTTCACTGGCATACTTCGCTCAGTTGTTTTCCATTTAAGGAATTAGACATTTATTCTTGAACATTGGTCAAGATTGCCCACGACACAATAAATTTAGCACTAGTTGTGGTTAACCGCGCTGCTGGTCTGCATCTAAATCGTGGAGGCTATGCATGCTCGAATCCCGTTTGTTCCATTACAGTGAATGTAGCTGAAGTATCTAAAGTTTTATGTTCCATAAATCATTGGTAACAACACAGTTCTAAATAAAACGGGTGTCAACACCCATCTAACTTTTTGGAGCATATTGTATTGTCAAGATGCACTGAATTTAGTTGCTACTCTCGAATGGAATGTGTCGTGTTTTTATTTAAGACACAAGGGAAATCGACATGATTGTAGATAGTTAAATATACCTACGACGATATTTAACGCCAGCACATCAACTTTTAAAAATTATAAATAGGAGCATATGAACAACGAATAGTGTCCCCTAACTGTGACAAAATATTAGTGTGCATCTTCTTTTTGAAACCTCCCATTGCTTTTTCGAATTCCTGAGAAATTATAAGTTATAGTTTCACCAATGTTTTGGCCATACATTATGCAAAGGAAATTTTACGTTGATATTTGATTGTTGTCCAGTAGCTAACTGATTAAAACCGTGAACCAGCTGCGTAATATTCAATGTATATTTGTTATAAATCAAGCGACCAGTGTAACACTATTTGCCATATCCCTTTTTCAAAATATAGCTTTGTCAATCCTTGTGTGACAACTAATACTTAGGTCTACTAGTTTTCGGATAACCAGCAGCCTTATGCTTAAGGTGAATTAGGATAAAAACAAGCGGTCTATTAAGCAGTTTGGACTAAATCAATGATACATTACACAAAAGAAAAGGCCATCAATTACAGGGATGATGTCCGCTAGTAAACTTCATGATCCTTTTGTGGCAGTAGTTCATAAACAAACAATTACCAACGATTGTTAGACGAGCTCGTGCTTGACAGTCGTTCACAGGTAGACCATTTGACATTCAGGACTGTGCTGACAAATGATGAAGTTGGATGCAAGCACGAGATTCGTTCGACGATTAACCCCATACCATTCCTCGCTGTGTCCCATTATGCTGTTGGCTGATTATTCCATTAATGTTTGTGCATAAATCTTGCAAATACGTCAGTTTCCCACTGCAGCATGTTCCAGCGCAGTGTGTTTTTCTTCCTGTTCGGAGTGGTTTGTGTTGCAATAAGAATGTATGATAGTCCGACAGCGGCATTCCAGTTTGCAAACCATGACAGTCACTTTGCAATTTATTCAGAAAATGCTGTCTTGTCAGGAAGCACCGGTTGAAAAGCCACAGCAAATTTTAACTGAAAATTGACAACACGAATGTTCTTACAGTCAACATCTACGGAATCAATGGTATCCACTGCAGACAAACTGGAGCATATAATTATAGAACTGCGTTTCCAACTGGACTACACCCCCACTTTGCAAGCTGAATTTCGACGCTATGAAAGTTGTTCAAAGTTGTTGGGCGTGCGCTAGTTCATGCAGCTCAGGTTATCCATCTTAGGAATACGTTGAGTACACAAGGGCAATAAAAGTACTCTAATTATAACCTAACTAAGTACAAATGTCATATATCACTAGCCGATACTGTGAAACATTTGACCTGGGATTTCTGCACCAAAACTTTATTTTCAACGCAACTTTCTCATATTTTCAGATTGTTACACAATAGTGTGTGTTATACAATAGTGTGTTTGATTCGACATAGGGCAGGCTCGGTGAAACCACATATACTTAAAAACCTACACGTCCCTCACGGCACGTCCCTTTCGGATTTACCTTAGCTAGAAAACCAATTGTATGTTATAATTTTACAATTAGATGCAAAGGTTGTTTGTTGCTTTCAATCTTATGGACATTTCCACTCGTTAGACATTGATGGGATAAACAAACGTAATTTATTAACATACATTCGTACAGAAGTTTTGCTAACAAGGATAGAGTTCGGTTGCACAGGAAACATTTAAAAACAGCGCAGAGGCTTTAGCAGGTTTTCTCATAAGTACACGAACATTTGGCAGAGCGAATTGGAAATTGTTCTAAGGTAAATATGTGTTGCATCTAAGTATCAATTTATGCCCAGTATTTGTCCTAAGAGACCAGTATCGTATGCTGTTGTTAAGGTTTTGGATACCGAAATTTGTCGGTTGGATTCCATGGAGGGCTTCACTTATCCGTCCTACTCTGCGTGGCCCGCTTCTATTTTAGTCATTTAAAAGGCTAATGACAGTTTGCGTAGTTTAATGTTTTATATACCTGACAGAATACCGCACAGGAAACTCAAACTATTCAATGACTTTCACGACGAGTCATTCACAACGCTTACTTGATGAAAGATGTATAGTACATTTGCGTTATACATTGCGTACTCCAATGTTGTTGTGAAGGATAACGCAAATGATCTGTCTATTATTAATATTTCTCATTGCTTGCGACGTTACCATCGGGTACATTTTTGAGTAAATTTTTCTTCAGCGCTATTACATCATGGGATGCCTGCTGCGCTACCCAGTGCGACGTGACCCAGTTTTATGAAATAAATATCACAGCCTTCCTCTGTAGAGAGGAATAGCCCACCTAGCGCAAAATACACTTATCAAGTTGAGCGCTTAGATAAGCTTTGCTGCAAACAATAAGAGGACGACTGGCATTTCTATGGTTCAACATCGCCTATGTTGCGCAGACAACTGCAGTAAACTGCTTAAGATCAGCATTACCTGTTCTATACTGTACTAGGTCATACTGTCCGCAATGTGTAGGCAAATCTGTCCAAGAAGTGAGACAGACAAACCAAGTTGCTGACACTATTTGGTTTTCCCAACATGTCAAGTCATTCCAGTGGTCAACTTCTTATCTCTGCTCATGAAAAAATGCGATATGATGACTGAAATAATCGCGCAATTTGTAAATACTAAGAGCCCACCCCCAGAGGTAAATACGGCCACGATAATATCTCACCCGGCCAAAGTAAGCTATGTGTGTAAACCGAAGAAAATCGCTAGACTTTCCAACCGCACTGCAGCTTCCGAGACTCTAAATCCACTGGGTAACCTCACTCCCATAAGTGGGCAAACCTCAAACATGTCTGCTTGGTTAGGAACAAGGAACCTTTGAAAGCGCGAGGCAACCATAGACCTTCAGTGTCGTTTCGGTTAAACTCTTGGTTCACCAAAGGACAACGCAGCAATAGATACACACAGGTGGTTCTATTACCACGTCAGTCCTCTAGCACAGGCTGCGAAATATACGCATATATCAGTGCATACGCCTTCTGAGCTAAATTCGCACTCATGCTTGCCTCGCGTTGTCTGGTCTCAGGCCAGGGCAAGGGGGTCTTCGTTGGAGGCGTACGTGTTAATTAGCAACCTGTGGTCTTACGTATGTCAAATGCCTTTTGACAGCGTCCTAGGTAAGGAACCACATAAACAGTTTCATACCGCATTTGAAGGGTCCTGTTGCTGATGCGTGTGCATCCACCTAACCACAACATAAATTGTTCAGTCTGGTCAAGCGGGCGTTAAAACCCCATTGCGGAACGTATTTGTGTGGGTAAATATATGGAAACGAATAATTAATGGATCACGAGTATAATCATAAATATGTTAACCGACTCTATGACAAGTTCTTTAAAATGGCATACACTTATTCGACTACCAGTTAGCGTCGCTCTCTCATAAGGTTCAACTAACGATGTTAACCGGTTAAACAAGCCGAAGGGTCAATATTAGTTAAATAGTTGATAAACAACAAAAGTTGACATCTGGTGTTGAGATTTTACAAGGGATCGTGAAGCAGGAAATAAAAGCACCAAATAAACAGGGAGCGAGCGTAATTTTAGACCGCAATATCTATCTACACAATTTTCACGAAGAAGAAGGTAACATGTTTTCTACCAGTATCACTTTATTTTAACTTACTTTCTGCTGACATTTCAAAGGAACTGAGTAATTGAAAGTTAAAACAATGAATACACTTTATTTTTAATTTTGTATTTTAAAGCATAATATGCACTTACCGTCATTACTATAAAGAAACTTTACCCCGTATTAGATTGTCTGGGTTCATGCATTGCTTACATTAATTGCAGTAATTTTTAAACTGTGACACCAGCATATAATTTGTTAAAATTAGCATGGCACTATTAGTGTGATAACAACGAAAATGTGGCGGGTTAGCAGCCGAAATTGGCTGCGCAATCCAATTGGCTAGATTGCTGATCGAACTAATTTTATCTTCGAATTTGATACATCTGAAACTCACTCGGGACCTTTGCCGTTTTTACGCCCACGCTACCTCTTTTTTATAAAAGACCTAACGAAACATTAAAACACCTGCATAACTTGTTCACTTAGTGGACGCATGATGTAAATAAACATTGTGTTCTCCAGCTATCGCGAACTTGTTTAAAATGAGTACACAAGAGCGTTAACGAGCACAATTTGACTTACCTTGAATACATACTTTATAAAATGAATACCAAGGTGAGTCCACTATTATGAACCTATATTTGCTGACAATTTTCACCATATAGTGCATTTGCAACACGCTCATCCTGCAGGACTTTTGCGCTTCAGACGTTTGCCACGTATACCAATATACTTCCCTTATATCCTCGTTCAGCATCAGCATCATAATCACCAAAATCAGCATCTACTTTAGCATTGCCATCATCAGCATTGTGATGCATATATTGTAAAGAATATACGCAGCGCTGACTATTTTTTTGCACGAGATGCGGCAATTAAACTGTAGTACACTAAGAGGATACGGGAGTATGCATATAAAGTAAAATGTAGATTTAAGTTATCTCATTTTTATAATAAATGTTAAGTACAGTAATCAACTTCCGTATACTTATGCAGTCGCAATTGGGAAGGGACGCAAATTGAATACTTGCAACGGCTTGGCAAAACGGTGCAGACTAGCAAGGTGTTAATCGGTAGACAGCCAATGATGAATGGTGATAAGGTAGTGTTTCATAATGTAAGGGTTAGAAACAAACAAGTAAAACATTTGTAAGCATATAATTGATGGGCTTGGGAAAGAGGGACATTATATCCTAAAACGAATTTGGCTGAATGCTCCCATCATTCTTGGACTTTACACTCCCTGGCGGTCTTCTGACTTTTTCAGTGGCTTCTATAGCCTCGCCATCCACTTTATCTTATGCTTCTAACAAACTGATTGACGTCCCTTTGCAGGATACCTTTGCTTGTCCTCACCAAAGCTTGTCATAATAAATTGCATGAGTATTTCCACGACTAGCGTCATCCACAGATTTCATGAATTGCGTAAAACGCAAACAAACATTAGATCACCTTGCCTGAGCTCTCACACGTTAGTTCAGTACTTCTGTCCCTGCTGCAGTTTCGGTAATTACACTGTAATTAGTCTACTCAAAAATATATCGGAATAACGTCTCTTCTGTCTGCAACTTCTACGCGGTTTCAGCGGTGAATTCCTGGTCGGTTATTCGAGAAGGTTACCGTTCCACATTGTCAAATGCCTGTCATTCAATAGTCATTCGACTTCAGCAAGTGTCGTCGTTAACAATTCTATTGGTACGATTTCGCGTTTGAGAACGATACGCAACCTTTCGTGTCGATCAAAGCATTCGTTCCCAGATACCACCAAGATGGATAGCAAAATTAAATTTGAACTTCCAATCAATCTCCGGTGACAGCATGGATTTTTTTTTGCACGTTATTCAAATTCCACAGGAGGCTCCATAAATCAGCTTCAGCCCCCTGCAAATTTGGTCCATTACCGCTGTATATGACTGGGCCAATCGCTTCTAGCCGCAAATCTGGAAAATGCTCACAAATAGGAATCTGTATCCATGGAATGAGAAACCTATTGTGAACTGCTGTGGTTTCAAACAGCTGAATAAACATCCATATCCTGTTTATGTGCACTGCCGCATCGTACCATTAAAGGTCCAAAGTACTCATCACCAACGGTAGTTGGTACTGACCGTAAGGTCAGATATTGGTCGTTTATGTTCGGCGCCGTTAGCCGACTGCATGCTTTTGCATGGTTCACACTACATTTATCACAGTTGAACAGCACAAGTCCCACAACAATATGCTTACCACGAACTAATAGCATTGCTGAAGATCTACAGCATATGGTGAATTCTAGGGTGTCCGTTGACGTGATGAGAAGTTTGATAAGAGTGTCAAAATGACAACCTGGAAGCAATTCTGATGTCTCACATCGAAAGACTTCAAGAGTTGATTCACTCACAAGCCCATTTAACTTATACTGTTCCTGATGCAAGGCACATGTCATCTCAATATGCATACTTCAGTTTCAAGTAACTACTGCTAGCGTCTGATCGTCGTGTGATTGGAGACATATTTTTGTGAAGACTTCCGCTTGTGCCAGTGGAAATCCAAAGTGCAGGATAATAAATTTCAGTGCTGGCCATCGCACCAGTTAGGTATTATGCTGCACTCTTCATAAAGTTCGCTAAGAAATAATACTTAAACACATCAATTTGTCTAACGATGTCGCGGTCAAATCCAAGTTGGGCAGAGTTGGAATATACTTATCCATTGTTCTTCCAATTTGGGCAATCAGGGACGACTGGTATCAGGCCGCAGCCATTCCAATTCACTTAAATACTCCGGAGGCACTGGCCACGAGGATTCAGCCTGAAATAGAAATTACGGGCGGTAAAGCAAGTGTTTAATTCTTTCTGATGTAACATAGCATGTTCACATGAAGATATCTCAGTCGGATTATGCTTTGTGGTTGCGTAACGCCACTGCCTCGGATGATAATTATGTTGTATACTACTAACTCATTTAGCAAAATAAGTCGGAAATTGCACGTTGACACTTCGAAGTAACTTGAGAACTACCACAGGAACTTTCGAAATTGTGCGCTGCACTGGAGACACAGTTCCTCAGTGAATTTGTTGCCATTGGCAAGTTGAGTACAGCTGCAGTTAACACTAGTCTTGGTACATGCACGTTACAAAAAGGACTAACTATGAAATTGCCAATAACTCCTTGACTGTTAACCATTCAAACGACATTTTTGCTACTTTTATTAAGACCAGCTACTTAGACAGTTTTAGATTCATCGGAAAAACTGAAAGTGTACGGAAGATGTATAGCATCAAAACGAATTGACGCAGCATTCAACTTAAAGCTGTTTAGTCCATGCGTGGTCAATAACATTTGTTCCAAATACTTTGAAATTTTGTTAAGTATACCCAGTTATTAATAGACGATGCCTTGACATATATTGTCTTATCAAATTCTTAACATTGCGAGTATATCGGGCAATAATTTAAGTCGTGTCTCATTCCAACGTGTTTTACAAGGAAATTATAACTAGTCTTTATTGGATTGCGACTATGTAATATTTTTGATATTTAGTTAGCAGCTATTCTTAATACAATGGTGTCACGGAGTTATACTAGGGGTAATTATAGCGTTGCTTTACAGAAAAAGTATTTAAAAAGGAAACTTTCGTAGAAAGATTTATTGATCATCCGATGTTTGAACAATAGATAAAACCGTCATTTCATCCATACTTTGTTTCTGGTTCCATACTAATTATAGGGTATAGCGATGGTAACTGCATCCATAAATTCAAATGAAGTCTAGCAGACAAATAATGTAACTGGTTATGATATTGATCCGGTTGGTTCGTCCCAACTCGTGCACACAATCGCCGAATTGTTGTGGATAAATTAATCAACTCCCTACTTTTAGGATTAATATATATATATACATAGTGGACACGAGGCCCTTGGTAATCGTCCATATACGGTGTATTAGCAATACCACTTATTATTTAGCTTTGTACCTTTATTATAATCTTTATAACATATATGTACGATAAATATGAGTTTATTTATATTCATACACTCGAAAAAGACCTACACAAGTCCCTAAACCATTAAAAAATGTTATGGTTGCGGTTTGGGAGCCTAGTACAAAGTTAGTTAAAATATATATGACCGGCTATTCAACCAAATTCCAGGAGCGTTTCAGAGTCAGAACCAAAAAGGGACACTTTACTTTCAAGTGAAGAAAACATTTCCATCTGGATCTGTGCTAGATGTCACTTGCTCTGGACGCCTGAATGGAGCACATGGAAATCTTTCAGTAGTCAGTTTTCAATTTTCTAAAGAAATTGAAAAGTTACAGGTCAGATGAGTTGCATATGCCCAGCTCCAAATTTCAACAGTTGTTCAAATCTAACCTGGACATGTCAACATTCAGGCCAAAATAGGTAGGTGAACTGCCAGATATTAATCTAGAGAAAAAATGTAAAGCGCGACAACACCTTTTCCACAAATCTCCCACAAAATATAGTCGTCAAAAATATCACTTTTGAGGGATATGCTGTCAATCTCAGTGCACGAGCACGAAATATTTACATCTGGAGCAAGATTACCCCATACGTTTGCTGAATAAATCGCCCACAAACCACCGCACGCCATAATGTGGGCAACATTTTCTGTCATCCAACTCATTATCCCTTTTATCTCGAAAATGGTGTATCGGTTCACCTACCGAGCAATTTTGGAGTCCGACTTCGTTCCACAATTGGTTTCAACTGAAATCATGCATGTAGTCATTCTGCAGCAAGATTATATTCCTGTACATTTTGCTATCTCAGTGCGCCTGTTTCAGGATGAGAATTTGGCGGGCCGTTGGATTGGACTTGGATCACAGCATCAATAGTCAGCTCGCAGTCCTGACCTCTCATCTTGTGACAATGCCTTGTACGGCATGATAAAATGGGACATCCAAAAAACGTTACAAAACAGAAAAACTCAAAGCTGCAATCCGTGCTTCATTGAACAGGATTTCCTGATGTTGTGCAGCGCATCTCAGCAGGCACTTGATGAAGCATCTGTCTAAGTGTTGAGAATGACGTTGGACAAGCAGACGCATTGGATCTGAGACTGTGTTATCATAAGCTATCAGGTGTTTATTTCAATAAATTGTATTGACCAGCACAAAGTATATAACGTAGCTAGGAAAAAGGTTGACATTTTGAAAACACTCTATGGGGACACTCTATTGTTTTCTGCCGTATTCGCACAAGCGCAACTCATCGCTGGTCACATGGAGTTCAAACAAGTTATCAGCTCTCTTCTACAGGTAGCATTCACTAAGCAGGCTGAGTTATGTGTTGTCGCTGCAAGTATTTCAAGTATGTGATACCTGCAGTAACATTTTTATAATTAATAAATAAGGCGTCACTGATGAATCCAACTTATTTTGAGAGACTCACTAGGCAAGTAAAACTGAATAACACTCTGGAACCGATTTGCAAAATTTATGGCTTTTGGAATAATTTGCTCTTTTTGTTTAGATAGTGCAAACACATCAGGTGGTATGAAGCGAATGCTTTTGTTAGAAACCCTTGCTCCTGGCTTATTCGATCGAATAAGTTTTGTGAACGACTTCATTGCTGCCCCCAACTTGTCCTTCTGAATATGGTTGTCCAACTATATCATGAATGGTACCAGTATAATTTGTCATGTGGTATTGATATAAAAGTTGATGGCAAATTTCTTTGTTATTTTTGACTGCATTTAAAAGTGATATACGTAACGGCGGAGTCACGGTAACAAGCTAACAGGTAAGAGATCGAAATATTTTGCAACCTGTTACGCACCCTATTATACCTCCCCGTTAGTTTACCTCCCCTATTCGGTTCTTCCTTACCATGCTTTCCTTACATCAGTATTTTACTAGGTGTCTGAGCCTACAGCCGTCTACGAGGCACTTATATTTTGTTGCAGACCTAAAAGTCTATTAAGGCCGCCATACTATTTGCACTTGGAACAACTTGGAACGGCGGTCCGGAGGAATATATATATTTCGTGACCAAACCAGTTCAAGATAGCAGCCAAGGAAGATATACGGCTTGAGATAATACTTAACACTGCTGCTATCCGGCTGCTTTTCGTTGTATCTCACAAATCTAATATACCATTTTCAATACATCTTGCAGCTACCAACGTTGATGCTTGTACCAGACGTTATAAGCGATGAAAACACAGTCTGCCAAGAGAGGGATTCATGTAGCCAGTTATAGTACTCCATGTTAACACTTTAGCAGTTAAGTACTCGTGAACGTTTCTTTCCTGTTACCCTTAACCTCTTATAATTTACCGGCACCTTTCCTTCCATATTCATTGTTTACAAAACTGCTTCCTATAAATCAGCCTCCTGCTCGGCGGTTGAATATCCCTCCGTCTACGAGGCAATAACTTTGTGTTGCAGCTCAAAGTTATATTAAGACCCATCGTAATACAAAGACAATGAAGAGTTTAGAAGGCCGGACCAGATGAAAATTGCATACGTATCAATTTGTGTCCGTCCTAGAGAGGCACGCGCCATCCTTGGATAAAGGGAAAGGAATATCTATTAATTTCCCTATGGCTAGTAGGCTGGTGTTACTTCCGATTTTTGGTTTAGGGAAACGGTTTAGTACGCTGGATTTACTTGTAAATTAGTCACCTTAAAAAGCGAAATATCTTTTGCTTAATATGTAGTCTCCATTGTTGTTATCCTAATGACAACATTAATATTGTTTGTAATAATGTTTGCTTAAATTCCTGAAGAGAAACCCGTTAATGTGCTTGGTATTATTGATGAAACAGTTAGACAGTCTGCTTGTTTGCGATTAGCACAATAGTAACTATTTCCTGCGCCACTGGTTTATTCACATTCCGTTATGTGTAGACAACTTTTCAGTGCAACACGTATATAGAGATACAGTGAATAACTTCGTGCAGTTGCATTGTTAGCACTAATTTTGTTGCTTATTACTAAAGTTAATCCAATCAATAAGCTCCTTATCGTAGGCACTTTGGCAAAATTGGATCAAGAATGTGGCGATTTGCTAGCATTAAGCGTCAAATGCTTTGCTCATCACTTTGTCGCAGTATTACAACACTAAATTCATATTCTACGCGCCTTTATATATATGTTCATTTAGATAACGGGCAATACTGCATCAGCATATTCTAGAATATTTTGACAAAAGCCGAATATTCGTAATCTTATGATATACTACGTAGGCATCGTTTGCGCAGTGAAGGTATCTTATTCATATGGCGAACTACCAGTTAACAGTGGTTGTACTTCTCCTTAGAACTGACCAGTTGCGGTAGTTTAGGCATACCCTCGCAATTTTCCTAAATAAAATTTAAAAATTTCACTAAATAATATGCGAATAATAGGCTTGTAGGCCGCATTTTATGCGTTGAAACAAAGAAAAATGACTATGGTCAAGGATATCCATCGCCGAATTTTTGTAAAGGGAATGAAACCTCTTTTATCTTTTAAATTAAAACAGCAAGCGTATATATATTTTATGGGCTAATTTTTAATGCAGTACAGGCGAAAGGATACGCGATATTTAACGAGGCTTTCAAGAAATTCTTACCACAGGAAAGTTTCGAGACTTATGCGACACGGATATAATTGCCCTAACAAATGGCGATTGGTAAAGGAAAAGTGAATTAGGTCAACACGCTTAGTGCATATAAAAAAATTATTTGGTATTCTGATGTGAATTTAATTACATATATATATATATATGAAGCTGCAATATTTCTTCATTATACACTTCGAATCCAGTGCAAAAAAATATACATTTGTCTAAAATTAATCACAAGAAATCCAAATTGTAAATTTAAAAATGATGTGCAAAAACCAATTACATTAAATTTAGATTTTAATAATGCACCATCCTTCGTTTGTGTTTATAGATTAAAGCGCAACATAACACCTTAAAATATGGTACGCTTGCATTTAAAGAATTTGTGGTAGCTGTACACCTGACTCCAAGACGTTAAACCTAATTCAGTTCCATCTTTTGCTGACTATTGTAATAGGAAAGTGAGTGCACTGTCGTGATATTCATTATACTAATAATACCAAAATCCTTTGTTAGGTGGCATCTTAATTTCTCTGACATGCATCTCTTTATATTAGGCCAATCAAAATCTTTACTATATTTCAATATTTTCACGATAATATTAAAATTATGAAAATTAACCACGACGCGGTTTTTGCAGCTTTATTATGTGATCCATGAGAAGGTAGCTTTAGTAGAGTACACCAAAAGCAAAAGTAAACAATTATATTTTAATGATCGGATTCTGTTAATAGGATTACCCAGATGTGTTAATCTCCAATATGTTTGCGAAAAATTTTCTCCTTATTTAACTATCTTCCAGGAACTGATTCCTTTTGTGAGTTGCGAAACATCAAGCAGCACCCTTTCCATAATGTTTGTTATATGGATTCCAGCAGATCACCGGACAGGTATATATGTGTTAACCAACCACTAAATAATAGGACGTGACTGAAGGCATCAACAGATTTCCTGGTAGCTTCAGCAGCGTAACGCCATTCAACCAAGTAGATATCAGAGCATGGCATGAAACGTTTATTTGATTAGGTGATTATGACTGCAGCCATGAATGGACACACACGGCATTTGCGTATTTATTAGACATAGAAATCTGTGACAATGGTGGGCAAAATGCATTTTATTATTTTAAAATATACGAATATGACTTTTCTTTCAAGGCACAGTTGCGGCTTCTGTTTACCATGTAACAGTGGCGTTTAATAATTTAATTATTTCACAACCATGTTAGCGTTAACAATTATAACACAAATGCAGCTAACTTTGGAAGAATAACACTTAAATAAGTAGTATGTTATCGTTCCAACGATTGAAACAAGATTACGCGACGAAACAAATCTCATTAGATGATCCCGTAGGGTGAAATCCTCTGGAATATCACCCTACGTTGAACGCTTAAAATTGCATTGTTTTGGTTGGACGTAATACCGTTTCTCACAATTTATTTTGTACTTTTTTAAAAGTTATTTTGCATCAGCAGCAAATATATTTTTGCACCAGCCCACAACATAAATCGGCTTGTATTTAAACAACAATGTCTTTAGAACTTGAGTAAACTGCAATAGTTTTGCTTATGAATGATTATTAACCAGCAATTTTCGACGTTATACCCAGTACCAGCCGGGAACAAAGGTAACATCTGGAAGATGATAAATATGAAGCATTTTGGGAAAATTGTAAAATTACATTTTTATTACTAAAGGAGACACGGTTCACAATACACGATCCTCTCAAGATTTAGGAATTTCTATCACACGGGTATGGTTTATGTCAAGCAGTTATTCCGTTATATCGAGATACGTTTCCGGAATGACTTAGGCAAACTAACACAAAACTTTGCGCTAAACATCAGCAAAAAGTCATGTGACATGTATAGATGAAATGCTAGTGTGGGAACCTCCAAAATTAAGAATGACAATTAATTGTAGAGTTTATGAGCATGGTAAAAGGAACAATGTCCAAATTATGAATATGAAATTACCTTAAAATGTCCAGGTATAAATATATGGGTTCACGTTTTGTAACTTATTATTTAAACAATGTAATATAGCTCGTATTTGTTAGTATAACAGCCAAGTACATTAAAATTTAATTTGCTTTTATACTTTCGAACGCATTAGCTAAATCGATCAGAACTAAATCTTTGATTTCACTCTTCGCAACGTGACTTTTATTCAGATAACAAACTTTTTATTTGAACAAATGTTACAGTAGCACGCAGCTAGTTCAAATCATATTTCATTTCATATAGATACGAGCGCTTGCCAATTTTGAGCAAACCAAGGTTGCCATTTAACTTTAACAACACAACGTCTTTGGGCAGGAAAAATAACAGTCAGCTATTTCTCTGCAAATTCTATCCAATCATTTTTGGCGGTTTAGTAAAAATAACTGGTATTCTTTACATTTACATCGGTAACATTGCTTGAAAAATACAAACCATTATAAAATGAATAATGTAAGCCGCCAACGCGTGTTTCCCGTCTGGTGTATGTGAAATTGAAAAGGTTTGTTAAAGCTAATCGAGAAATTACAATGTATATACAATGACATATTCCCGCGCCAAAGCCAATGTGGATGTTTCCAAATGGCGCAGGCCTCTTGTATTTGAAATGATCATTAGGATCGAATGTGTTATATTTGGTATTGCTGCATAAAGTAAAATGTGAAACCAACGATGAAATTAATCTGAAAACTGTGAAAGAGTGGCACTGACAAATTTGATCTAGTGTATATAACCAGTAAACGGGTATGTTTCCAGTTTAAATGAACAAACGTTAATAATTGGCATTTATGAGAAAAACATTATGGTTAGAAATGGATCCAAAGTCAATCCTGTTCTGTTGGCAGTTCCATTGCTGAGCCGAACATTGTTACTAATATTTAGCAAAAGAGCAAGCGTACTTTGCGGACATAGCTTGTTTAAAACAGGTAAAACACAGCGTTTTATATGTTTCTAAGTAAATGGTTGCATAACTCCTTATTAAAAATAACGGTTCCCTGTTTTCAAATATAAGCTGAGTAATATTTGCAGATTAGTATTCCAAAGGTATATCAAATGATTTAATTTTACGCATGCCGGTGTAATACTTAATACAATGCGAAATCCTGTACAAATATACAAACACTAACAATAATTAACTTGCACTTTATCAACTGGATATAATAAAGTTAATAATCTTTTAAATACTTCCTTTCAAATTCTAAAAGGAAACCTGGTTGTTGTCGCAATCAGTATAATACAGATCCTTTTAACTATTAAGTACAAATTCGCGTAAGACGCCAATACGTGCATATAATGAAACTCGATAGAGCAATAAGCTATCAGATATGTGGAGAGAAAACTTATCTTCTCTGAGTCCAGGATGATCAAGCGGTTATACAAGATTAAAGGGTAGGCGGTTTAGAGAAGCAATAATATTTACGATGATACATGTTGAACGCCGCATTGTAGGAATGAAGTTCAGTCCTCACGAGACTATTTTGGCACTCCTGTGATATATTTATAATAGTATGCGACTTTTTATATAAGTTTTAGAAAACATTAAAAAGGTGCTTGGTTTAAGCAAAAATAGTGTAGTTTCTTCAGGAAATCCGAAAACGCCGTCCTTTTAATTTAATGATAAAACCAAGTATTGGTAAAACGTGTTTTCGTTTTGTTTACGTTATCGTAATTCGCACAACGCTATATTTATTTTTCAGTTGTTTAAGGACATGGCTATCCGCCACTTTGAATACTTTACACGAAAACCCCATCACAAATGATAAGCGAATACGTTTGATTAGTTTTCTTTCATCAGAGGCAAATTAGCGTACATTTCTGCTTAGTTTCATTTACAAAAAACATACTAATTAAGCTTACGTGAAACATGACGCAGTATAAGAGGAATTGGTTGGGGGACTATCGTATACACTGTAGCAGCATAACTTCCATCCAGAATAAGTGCAAACATGAAAAATTAAATATACGATCTTCTAAACGTATTCGGTAAATCACGTAGGATCGTAAAAGTCTGATGTCGCAAAAAAATTGGAAGCAACTAATTCTCACAAGCATAACAAAAGCCAGGCGTTTAACGGAAAAAGCAGGTCGACTGTCACCGTGTTACTAACCACCAGTACACCAGCAAAATTTGGAGTTTAGACACATATCATTTATGTAATTTTTACCGAGTGTGGTGGCTTTCCATACTTTTAGTGAAAGATCTTTCCTCGGAGGAAGATCGGCAACTCATTGAAGCTGACAACATATGCATTGATGACGAAATCGGTTGCACCTGCATAATTGCCAAACGATAAATGTAAATAGTTAATCTAAATGTAATATATAATGTAAATGTATAAGTATATTCAATTAACAATTCTTATAAAATAAATATAAGTCGTCAACTTGAAGTCAGAAAACATTTTAAGGCCATTCATTTTGCTCCAAAAGATAAAGCGGTTGCTTTTACTATGTATAGTAATTTTCAATTCAAATAACACAACAAAGTATTTGTTTCTTCTATCCGAATTGGTACTTTTTTACCGTGCGCTGTCATCCTAATTTCTAACAAATTGGAAACAATGAAACGGTTTTAAGTTAAATGTATCTTTTGGTATGCGGCACATTTTATATGAATTTGCTTGGATTAACCTTATAATTAAATTTATTGTTGAACATATATATCATATATTGTCATTTAAAAGAAACTAAGAAATTCATCTATAGAAACCTGCAGTATATCATGCTAAAATAATGTTTATGAAGCACCGATGAATTGCTACCAATAAAACTTGTTTTACATTCGTCAGCTAAACAACTAATGGCACCAACATATGTCAATTTTAGTCTAAAGAAACTGGTCACAAATCCAAATACTACAATCGCATTGAGTTTGCGGTTGGTTTAAACCGCAAACGAATAAGTAAATAAGGGATTGAATTAAAGCAAATATGCTTGATAAATGAAAATAAAATAACCATATATGTGTATGTTACAATTTGCTCAGTATCTACATCGGAAAATGAAAAATTAATAAAATACTGTTAAGATGAGCCTAAGTTTGAACAACTTCTATCAAATGCAAAATAACACTTGTGGTGGAAATAACATTGCTTTGAGCGCTTTCGCCTTTTATTAAAGTTTGCCCCATCCCATTCTTTTAATTAAATATATATAACAGAAACTTATTAGTCATTAAGGCAAACATTGCTCAAGAGCTTCTTCCGCATCGATTGCATTTCAATCGCGTATAGTTAAAATGCTAAATGCATTGGGAACACATTTCAAATATTATTAGACGCCAATTGTTTATTAGGTATAATATAACATCAACCTGCTCTAAGTATTAAAGGATACTGTGCGTGCTATTGATATGTATTGAAACATGTTTTCTATGCTTTGCACCAAGCTGCTGTGCCTGCTACAACAAGACTTATATGCGAAGCAAATTAGTACAAAAATGCGGACATCTAGCGGCAATGACTATTGGAATTGTGTTTCAAACTTTGAATTAACAATTGACTACGCCTCTCATCTTCATATAAATTCACGCTGATTTACAACTATTCTAAGCCTAAACTGCGTGTAATTTTAAAATAGGTTAGTAGTGACAAAACGGCAGATATTTATATTGATAAATATAATATATAAAAGAACAGCTCTTATGATACATACACGTTATTATGGCGATTCAATTAGAACTTACTTCGACTATTTTCCGAAAATAAACGATTTTTACTTAGAGCCCACTATTTTCGACAACTGCAACAGCCGAGGCAAATTCTATACCATCGTGGTGCTATATTCCATATAAGGACCCACATGGAAACTTCCAATTGCGTTCTTATCTCTTAAATACTTAAAGAAAGTTATTAGCAATGCGTACAATGCGACAAAATAATGAATTAAGTTACATTTCTTCAGCAATCTTTGCATCGATATTACCGGGCTGCTGCGTGTGTACGTCTTTCAATGAACCGATTATATAGATAAATAAATTTAAATATATCACTATCGAATTGCTATGTATTAAGCATTCAGCATTGTGACCGTTTTGTATTAGGTGATGGACGCTTGCGATTTACTTTAGCTATAACAACTGTTGAAATTTAATAATGTCCATGCTTAATGTGTCAGAACATGTGGCGGGGAATATTTCCTTCTATAATGTACCAACAACTGAAGGATATAAAACGTACCTTTATCCTGTTGGTCCATAAATTTAGTTAAGAACCGCGGATAATTTGTGCTCTATTCTCTCGCATACTAACATAAATGCAACAATTTCATCAACGTTTTACATATGCTAATTCGTTCATGGTTTTCAATTTAGAAAATACAGTATTTATATATTCTCCATCTTACTTGCACCATATATTAATTTTTATCAGCAAATTGCCTTGAAAAATTATAAAGCTGTGCTACTAATGTAAAGTGATTGTTTATTCAGGGAAATTTAAAAATGTGATGCTGTTTGAGGCCGTTAATTAGGTTTCAATTTGCTTTTATATTTCATGTCCTTTCTTACAGATAAGATAAATTAGGTTGTCAAAGTTTACAGTGATCCGTCAATATTTATAGGGAATTATACACATCTACAATTTACGGACAGTAATAATTACTTTACGCTTCTAATTATTCATGTTTTCCGTTTAAGAATGTCAATTTATAATTTTGTTTTTGCATAGCAAGATATTTGTCGGGTATTATAGTCAAATGAATTGCAGTCTCGTAGCATCAAGTAGCGTCTTACGTATTCCAAAGGTTTATGCCACAATTTTCGTAAGGTAAAAAATGGTGATTACTGACCAGCTGTAGAAATTTTATTCACAGATCGCAATTATGTTATTGATGTGTGCGCTGAATTTTTGGAATCATAACATTAAAGTCATAATTGGAAGATGCACCCGTTCCTGTAAGATGAAGCCATTCATAATGACGGATGCGCGCAGCAGCATAGTTTAACATAATAAACCTTTGTTCACTGCAACAGGTGGTACAATATCACGTGCTGTACGCAAATAAACGTAATTTCATTGTCCGCTTAAACACATAATTTCAAAATTTGTTTTGCTCACTTCCTTCTTGTCATTTTTACAACATAACTGATTTAGTTGCCACCATTGGTCTACCGGATTGCTTAGACTATTCGGTTGCACTAAGCTTCACTAACTCTCCTAAAACTCCTCCACTCGTTACTGTTCTTTTGATTTCCTACTTAGTCTTGTTCTGGTTTAAAAATTATCTTTGTGATAAAGCCTATTGTATAACTCCCGATACGTTGTCAAATATTGCTCTGATGAAACAATAAATGTGACCGAGTTTTCGTCACTCCATTTTGCCTATTCCTTGTCTTCACCTTCTCTTAACTTTTATCATCCTTGAACGCCATTGCATAATTTCAGCAGTGGAAAATTGGCAGAACTATAAGCCAGGTGCATTTATGTTCTTATATTATTTCTTGAATTTCAATATTTCATATTATTGTTAACTGGACCGTAAATTGTCAATTTCATAGTTGCTACTACCATCTCGGTTACACGGAATTCCCAGATTGCTGACCGCCACTAACTTTACCTTAGCCTTATTATTGCATTTTATCTAACCTCGCTACATTTACTAACATGCGCTTCTTTATTTCAGGCCCAGCATTGCGTGGACGACAAGCATACATTTTTTTCAAAACTGTTTTTTAAGCATATATTATGTTTGGACTGGCGTAATGAATATAATATTGCCCTGAATACCCTAGAGATGATGGCTGGTAAAACAGCCAATCATAACTGCATGCCGTAATAATCAAGCGTATAGCGGCCATAAGGCTACTGTCACAACCCATGACTAAGTATATTATCTTAAAACCAAACATGTCACACTTCCTTTTAGAATATATAATTTATGTGCCATCATCTAGATCGCTTTTCCTATTATAGTTGCGGCGCACTGGAAACTTGACAAATACCAAACGATGCACTGACAATGTACTTTATGCTAGATTTGGTTGCTATTAGAATCACATTTTTATTCTGAAATATTGTTTCCACATTATAAGACTTTTTACATTTCTGCATTTTTAGATGACCCAAAATTATAAGAACGTCTGCTAATGTTCATGTATGTCTTACAAACTGTTCGTTATTTTTTAGTATGCCTAGCCAGATATCTGCGTTTTAATCCTTTTTACTGGTGAACATACCATAGACGTTTTTTACATGCCAGGATACTATTGTCTATTTATTTTTTCCTGATTCTTCAACGAACTGGGTATTCACATGTTTTGCTCGTTCGATGAAGTAGGATTGAGCTTCAGCGGGGGTTTGAAATAATTAATCATTCAATAACTTAAATTTTTCGCCTTCTTGTCAGACCAAGATGGTTCAGAACGACGGGAATCCGTTAATGGAGAATATAACCCTTAGCACAATCTTCTGAACTTCACTCTAAACAACGTGCGTTTCAAGCTGACATGGATATAAATAAGTGCGTATTTCCACCTAATACGTAGAGGGGACTAAATAAACTGCTCTGTAATTAGTTTAATATTTATTTAAGTGAAAGTTTATTTCACATAGACTAGAAATGCAGATGTTAAGTTTTATTACCTCTTTGCCTGTGATCAATTAAACCTCGTTGCGGCAGTTTTAAAATGCGAGAGTAAAATTACATCTATTAAAATTATGCTGGACTCAGTTCAGCAATTGACTTTAACCAAGATGGAAGACTAATATACATGAAAATCGCTATGCTATTGTTTAAAGAACTTGGTAGGAAATGAAATTAGTGGGGCAATAGTACACATAATGATCGTATTTCGTTATCATTTTTGGCTGAGGTTCATACAAGAATAGCAGATGTTAGCGTCTAAGCGATGTAAAGTCGCTACGCTACGCCTGCTTTTTATAACGGAGATTCAGCAGCGAAAAACAATTAAATAGCAACTGGTTTAACAAATAAATGAACAGGATACAAAATTCAAGGAAAATGAGGAGGCGAGACTTGGAGCCGTGAGTACGCTGCCTGGATGCTTTTTGCATAGTAATAAATACACCGACAACTGACCTTTAAAACCGTGTTTTCGGGCATCTGCATATGTGGACGTTGGATCAAACTAACATATCCTTTAGACCACTATTGTGTTAAGAATAACACCACTTGATCTGAATGCGAATATTTGTTTACCGAAAAGAAGTAATCTTAAATTACCAAAACCACCAAACGTATGCTGGTAATTTAACGAAATGACAGCGTCTCCTTCTCTGTTTATCAAATAAAATATTAAAATCCGTTTTCATTTAATGTTAAAGATGTTTGGATTATGTGGCAAGATAAGTAGGCTTGCGTTCCTTTGCAGCTTTCTATTAGATGTGTTTTAGTAGACAAAACGTTTACGTTACACACAAATTTGCGCGCCACTTATTTATTTACTTGTAACACGCATGACTAAAATATTTTGCATTTTGAATATATTTGCTTATATAATAATCCACACAAAAGTGCTTATATACAACCCATCATGCAAATGTTGCAAAACAAACAACGGAAACCTCAACACACAATTAGACATTTTTCGTCTCATAGACACATAAATAATAAAATGACGTACTTACATTTGCTAGTTGTTGAAATCTGAAAGTAGCTACCTTTGACGCTAATATTTCGCCTAATGGCAAACGTACTACATCACATGCTATTAAGAAATATCTGCCTCAAAATTTATTAAGCGGGTTGTTCCTTCAGAATTATTTATTTCCCATAATCATAAATGATTCTAAACTAACTACTACTACAACACTTTTTATATGTGTAAAAATACATGGTCGTTTACTTTTTTATCATTTGTTTCAAATATTATGACCACATAGCTAAGCATGTCTGGCAAAGTGAAATTAAATTTTACTGTTAAAATATGCTTTCATGTGCATGTATTTTGATAGTTATCGATGACTCCCATGGCAGATGTTGTTTACAAAACCTCATGTATCTTTTTGACAAGTACATCTTAAGGGTACAGGTAAAGGCTACTATGCGGAATTCCTTTCCAGAAGAGTTATCGCCACCTCAAAAATCCTCCATGTTAGTCTCAAGTTTTTCCTTCTACAATGCTCCTCTGCTTATGAACTTTAACTACATTAAGCCGTGGTTTTTTGCGATTTGGATCAGCTTATTTTAATGAAACTTCAAATATGTATAATTTTTGATGGACGGACTGGACGAAAATGCATTAATTTCGTT
>OX104059.1:25560110-25578712 GCA_944474145.2 Dicrocoelium dendriticum | reverse complement strand
AGAATACTGCCTTCTAATGCTTTGGGCGCTCAGGCGCATCTTCAACACTTGGTCCGAAGAGATTGTCTTTTACCTATTCGCCTCAATACTGCGGCCAACGCTACAGGTTGGCACTTCTGCTTATTGTCTTATCACCCAGGGCAGCTGGTAGTCAACAGGCTAATAACCAACTTATGATGTAGCCGTAATAAGACCGGTATAAGCAACTAGGGCTGTACACCCTAGCTTGTCGTCGAATCTGGATTGACCGCATCATGACGCACCGGATATTACATCTGGAGCTTACCCCATGGTGAGGCCGCTTCTTGATTTGTGCACATCAAGTAGCAAACAAGAACACCGTTACAAGCTTGTCGTAAAGGATTTGAAGTGAATCGCTCAGCAACTCTGTTTCAAACGCAGAATGGTGAATGTATGGAACCGCCTGCCGCAGCTTGTAGTTGAGGCAAAATCGGTGTCGGAATTTAAAAAATTCTTGGACAACCAATTTGCTGACGCAAAATATATTGAACGCAACACAAAAGTACAGGTCTTTTTCTCTGAGTGACATTAAATGCAGCTACGCATGGCAAACTCTACTTGCTGCGTCCAACCAGTAAACTGTAACCAACAGCCTTCGAATAAAAATGTATAGCATTTCTTAACATTATTGACGTACAATACAGATATAGCGCAGATGCAATGGCTAATACCATGCTGTTAAAATCTCTTAAGTAATATGGCCATTCAGCTTTTCCCTGTCAAACAGCGTTGTCCAACTTTCCCTAGTCAACTATTTTCACACAAACTCTTCCAAGCATAATAAATTTGAATAGTATACTTACATTTGTAAACCAATAGTTCCACGATTGCTAAAAACCTTCACCGTGCAATCGAGGTTACAGCTTCTAAGCTAACCGAGCACGTACTGAAGTTTGTGGAATGTGGTTTGATTTTAAATTAGACCCTGATAGATATTAGCAGAGAATTAACACGCCAACATAAATTACCTATCCGAAATCCGAATATTAAATTCATCGTTTTTACTGTCTAGGTCTGTCGAAACTTAATAAGACTGGCAACGGCGCAGATAATGGATGAGATGTTTGCTGGGGAAATTAAATATTATGGGACGACCCCGCTTGCCTACATCTTATGAAGGATATGTTGGTATTTTGCTCCATATTCCCTTCTATTTATATATTAGTTATGGAAAATAAGGCATTTGCTTTATTTGACTTTATTTAATGACGATATCTTATGTCTGTGGTTGCGGTATTTGGTCGATTTCAATCAATATGAAAATTTCGCGAATTTGTTCACTGAAACTTGAGCGGATGCTTGTATTAAAAGCGTTGCTTTGTATCTCAACTCATAATTATTTATCGTTACACTCCTCTAGGAACACAAACATAGTTATTGAAGGGATTCACCGGCTGGCATGCAGCACACCTAGATTAAAAACTGCGGACAGCAGGGGATTATTGCTATTGTTTATCACACCCAATGAACGGTAGATCACTCATTGCTGAGGGTTTAGTTTGGCTAATTTCCATCAGTCGTCCAAAACTTATACATACTTTATTTTATTTTGACTACTGTATTACAGGTATACTAAACTGGCTTCATTTTTTGCCTTTCTTATCTTTAAAAGGCTTGGTTTTTATCTGTGTTCGTATCATATTTTCAGATTCGAAATGGTCACATTTTACCAGTTCGATGATGAGTATCCTGGTTTTTATCAAGGCACATTATACTTGTGTTACCATTAGCTTAGATTAGTTTGAGAAGTAAAGCGAAGTAAAGTTTTATAGCAATGTTACTTTTCACGCCTGCCAGTTTCAAGTCCGGTACGATCAGTCGAAATAAAATGGAAAATGCTAAATTGCATGTGTTTCACGCTTTAATTACCCAACGACATACGGAAGGATTTTGCCTGGTTATTGATACTCACCATGTGAAAATATTTTGACACGCTGCATAAATTATGATTTCGGCTGATCTGAATTCTGTTTATAGCAATCCGTTTACCAGGTAAGTAACCTATTTGGTTGGTTTTCGTGTGGATGGTAGAAAAAGATAGATCGAAATATAGGGCAGCGATTTTCATGTGTATTAGTAAGCGTGTATTAGTAAGTGTATTAGTAAGTGAATTAGAATGGCTGCGGCCTGACACCAGTCGTCCCTGCTTGCCCAAATTGGAAGAAAGATGGATAAGTATATTCCAACTCTGCCCAACTTGGATTTCACCGCGAAATCTTTGGACAAATTTCTGTGTTAAAGTCTTATTGCTTAGCGAATTTTATGAAGAGTGCAGCACAATACCTAACTGGTGCGATGGCCAGCACTGAAATTTGTTATCCTGCACTTCGGAGTTCGACTGGCACAAGCGGAAGTCTTCACAAAAATATGTCTCTGATCACACGACGATCAGACGCTAGCAGTAGTTACTTGAAACTGAAGTATGCATATTGACATGACATGTGCCTTGCATCAGGAAAAGTATAAGTTAAATGGGCTTGTGATTGAATCAACTCTTGATGTCTTTCGATGTGAGACATCCGAATTGCTTCCAGGTCGCCATTTTGTCACTCTTATCAAGCTTCTCATTACGTCAACGGACACCCTGGAATTCACCATATGCTGTAGATCTTCAGCAATGCTATTAGTTCGTGGTAAGCATATTATTGTGGTACTTGTGCTGTTCAATTGTGATAGATGTCTTGTGAAGCATGCAAAAGCATGCAGTTGGCTAACGGCGCCGAACATAAACCACCAATATCTGACCTTACGGCCAGTAGCAACTGCCGTTGGTGATGAGAACTTTGAACCTTTAATGGTACGACGCGGCAGTGCACATAAACAGGATATGGATGTCTATTCAGCTGTTTGACTACAACAGCAGTTCAAAATAGGTTTCTCATTCCATGGATACAGATTCCTATTTGTGAGCATTTTCCAGGTTTTCGGCTAGAAGCGATTGGCCCAGTATCATATACAGCGATAATGGACCAAATTTGCAGGGGGCTGAAGCTGATTTATGGAGCCTCCTGTGGAATTTGAATAACGTGCAGATGAAAAATCCATGCTGTCACCGGAGATTGATTGAAAGTTCAAATTTAATTTTGCTATCCATCTTGGTGGTATCTGGGAACGAATGATTTGATCGACACAAAAGTTTGCGTAACGTTCTCAAACGCGAAATCGTAACAATAGAAGTGTTAACGACGACACTTGCTGAAGTCGAATGACTATTGAATGACATTGATTTGACAATGTGGAACGGTAATCTTCTCGAATACCCGACCAGGAATTTACCGCTGAAACCGTGTAGAAGCTGCAGACAGAAGAGACATTATTCCGATATATTTTTGAGTAGACTAATTACAGTGTAATTACCGAAACTGCAGCAGGGACAGAAGTAGTGAACTAACGTGTGAGAGCTCAGGCAGGGTGATTTAATGTTTGTTTGCGTTTTACGCAATTCATGTAATCTGTGGACGACGGTAGTCTTGGAAGAACTCATGCAATTATTTTGACAGGCGTTGATGAGGACAAGCAAAAGTATCCTGCGAACGGACGTCAATCAGTTTTGTTAGAAGCATAAGATGAAGTGGATGGCGAGGCTATGGAAGCCATTGAAAATGTCAGAAGACCGCCAGGAAGTGTAAAGTCCAAGAATAATGGGAGCATTCAGCCAAATTGTTTTAAGGATATAATGTCCCTCTTTCCCAAGCCCATCAGTTATATGCTTACAAAATGTTTACTTGTTTGCTTCTAACCCTTATATTATGAAACACTGACTTATCACCATTCATCATTGGCAGTCTACCGATTACCACCTTGCTAGTCTGCACCGTTTTGGCAAGCCGTTGCAAGTATTCAATTTGCTTCCCTTCCCAATTGCGACTGCATAAGTATTCGGAAGTTGATTACTGTATTTAACATTTATTATAGAAATGAGATAACCTAAATGTACATTTTACTTTATCTACATACTCTCGCATATTCTTAGTGTACTCCAGTTTCCTTGCTGCATCTCGTGCAACAAACTAGTCAGCCCTGCATATATTCTTTACGATATATGCATCACAATGCTGATGATGGCAATGCTAAAGTAGATGCTGTTGGTGGTGATTATGATGCTGATGATAAACAAGGATACAAGGGAAGTATATTGGTATACGTGGCAAACTTCTGAAGAGTAAAATTCCTGCAGGATGAGCGTGCTGCAAATGCACTATATAGTGAAAATTGTCAGCAAATATAGGCCCATAATAGTGGACTCACCTTGGTATTCGATTTATAAAGTATGTATCCAAGTTAAGTCAAATTGTGCTCGTTAACGCTCTTGTGTACTCCTTTTAACATGTTCGCGATAGCTGGAGAGCAAAGTGTTTATTTGCATCATGCTTCCACTAAGTGAACAAGTTATGCAGGTGTTTTAATGTTTCGTTAGGTCTTTTATAAAAAAGAGGCAGCGTGGGCGTAAAAACGGCAAACCTCCCGAGTGAGTTTCAGATGTAACAAATTCGAAGATAAAATTATTTCGATCACAAATCTAGCGAATTGGATTGCGCAGCCAATTTCGGCTGCTACCCCGCCACATTTTCGTTGTTATCACACTAATAGTGCCATGCTAATTTTAACCCATTATATGCTTGTGTCACAGTTTAAAAATTACTGCAATTAATATAAGCAATGCATGAACGAAGACAATCTAAAACGGGGTAAACTGGCTTTATATTAATGACGGTTACTGCATATTATGCTTTAAAATCCGAAATTAAAAATAAAGTGTATTCATTGTTTTAACTTTCAGTTACTCAGTTCCTTGGAAAGGTCAGCAGAAAGTAAGTTAAAATAAAGTGATACTGGTAGCAAAAATGTTACCTACTTCTTCGTGAAAATTGTGTAGATAGAAATTGCGGTCTAAAATTACGCTCGCTCCCTGTTTATTTGGAGTTTTTATTTCCTGCTTCACGATCCGTTGTAAAATCTCAACACCAGATGTCATCTTTTGTTAGTTTATCAACTATTTAACTAATATTGACCTTTCGGCCTGTTTAGCCGGTTAACATCGTTAGTTGATCCTTATGAGAGAGCGACGCTAACTGGTAGTCGAATAAGGATAAGCCATTTTAAAGTACTTGTCATAGAGTCGGTTAACATATTTATGATTATTCTCGTGATCCATTAATTATTCGTTTCCAGCTATTTACCCACACAAATAGGTTCCGCAATGTGGTTTTAACGCCCGCTTGACCAGACTGAACAATTTATGTTGTGGTTAGGTGGATGCACACGCATTAGCAACCGGACCCTGCAAATGCGGTATGACACTTTTTATGTGGTTCCTTACCTAGGACGCTGTCAAAAGGCACGTGACATACGTAAGACCACAGGTTGCTAATTAACACGTACGCTTCCAACGAAGACCCCCTTGCCCTTGCCTGAGACCAGACAACGGGAGGCAAGCATGGAAACAACCGTGGGAACTTGAGTGCGATTTGAGCTCAGAAGGCGTAGGCACTGATGTATGCGTATATTTCGCAGCTTGTGCTAGAGGACTGAAGTTTTAATAGAACCACTGTGTATCTATTGCTGCGTTGTCCTTTGGTGGACCAACAGTTTAACCGAAACGACACTGTAGGATTATGGGTGACTCGCGCTTTTGCTTTCAAAGGTTCCTTGTTCCTAACCAAGCCGAATGGATTATTCTGAATGAGTTTGCCTGTTGAAATCGAAACTACAACATAGCAGCCACACCGTTGTTCGTCTGATGTCATAAATTAATGTTTGAGTTGCACGTCATCGAACGTTAGTCATGTATGTTAACCTGTGCTTTACTTGGACACTTTCGCTGTTCCAGGTCGTTGGTTATTGTTTCTTGTCCTATATACCATGCCGACAATTCTCGCAGGCCATATTCATGTACCGAGGTATTCTCGGTGCGAAGTGATGAGAGAGATGAACGTATGAACGCTGAGCAAAAGTCTCGGCGGTTGATTAAGTTCTCTCATTGCGTAAATGCATATCTTTCGTAAGATTACCTTGCAGTGGTTCGTCTTGACAAGGAAAACGATAGTACTCGTGAATTTAAGTGGATAGCAACTCACAGGGGAATTTGAGTAAAGTTGTCCGAAATAGGCAAAACGGTAAAACTTGTGTTAAGCTTTACGTCGTGGCTTGGAGCTGAGCCGTTTTTTGCATGAATTGTTGTTATGTGTAAAACACTACGGTGCGACTGGCTGTCGTTACGAAGGGGTAAATGTAACAAGAAATATGAGGAAAGAAATGGAAGCCATAATACTGTTTTTCAGAATGGTCACTTTGCACACAAGAGATTTTATGACAGATGACCATAACACGGCGTCTCACTAATAAGGGTTCTGATAGGAGTTTACGTGTGCGTTTCCTCCTTAAAAGTTAGTTTCTTTGTTGACACTTCTGTGTAAGTAAGACGACTTTTCAAGCCAGTTCCCAAATGTATTACAGTGAACTCTACGAGGCGGTGTTCACTATGTCATATCTGGACCTTGATCAAATAAATTATTTGAATTCCGGAAGTTCTCAGTTCTAATGAGGGTTATTCAAAATTACCCGTCGGGTTCATATGCACGCAAGTTTTTCTTAGGCATTTGGTCATTCAGGTCGTAAGTAAGGTTCCATTGACCTCACTGTATCCCACACCATCTGGGCACATTAACGGCGCATAGTCGGAGCCAGCAGATTTCTCCTCTATTCGTAGATGTTTAGTTGGGGTAACCTTACATACACGACATAACTTCGGCAAACAGCGGCCCCTGCAAAATTAATAGACACATGGGATTTAGGAAAGCACTGTCGATGTGCTTCACGAGGTACACAAAGCAGCGATTAAATGAAGCGTAGTGTTTTAGCCACAACTTCGAATACGTCAGGCAGATGTACACAAGATCATGGGGAAGCTAGGTTCACTATCCCATATCGATCGGAGGCAGAAAAACGATTCGAAGTTTACAAAGGTGACCCATGCTAGTCAAGCTGTGAACCTGGGCACTAGAGCAGTCCATCAGGTGTCCGTGACATATGGCTATATATTCTCAGCCTAGGAATTTATTTCAGCTAAATTTACAGATAAATGTACTGAAGATGATGCCCACGACACCGACGGCCCATGTCACACGGAAACAATTATGCTAGTGTGCCACCATCCGTCCGTTATTCTGGCATGGAAACAAAATCGCGCACCACAGTGCGGTCGGACTAGCAAGCGTTAGCTGAGCCTATAATGTTTAATCCATACGCTTAATCTGTATCCCGCTTACTGCAGCGCTCACATTAACGACCTTCCGAGGAAGAGAAAATGCGCAGTTTATAGCAAAATCATCATAACTGCCAGAGTATATTGTGGCATATGCATCAAGTGGCTTTGTTGCCAGTGTCATTACAAACAATGGTTTAGTACTAAGTGATATTTGAAAGTGCAAAACACACCAGATCCAGTATCCTTATATTACATATGTGCTAACTTACGGCCGATTCAGAAAATGTGCAGAGGATTCCAGGTTGACAAATAATACCGTTGTGAACTTATGGGGTATCTCACATAATCCTAAATGATGCGCTGGTGTACGTTAAAACACTAGGCGAACAGTCTGTGTTAATGAAAGTGAGAAACAACTTTAAAATGAGGGTTATTGAATGGAATAGGTAGACTTTCGTCACATCTGGATGCAAGCAGACAGAAACCACATGCCCGGAGCTTCACCGTACACGTTTTATCCTTGTATCGCTATAACTGCACCTTTCATCTAACCCGTGTACAGCCAGACCCCTCACCTGGACTAATGTCAGTACTTGGTTGCGACCATTGATCTGCGAGAGACGGGAAGGACAACATTTATATGTTATTTGATATGATACAGCGTCACACAATGTCCACTGAATTGCATCTTACTGCTGTGCAAAGAACAGGGCAGACAACTCATCAAGCGACAAACATAACCAAGTAAATTGTCAATATACTAATGGCATTATGAGCAGTTTGGTATGCATGCTGATTATGGAGGCACAGTCGGTGAATATTTATGGTACTTATGGAAATGGGTCACACGTAGATCCACTTCTAAAGCACACATACGCCACAATAATGCCCTTGACGCACATTTCAGTGTTTCGGATTTCGTCAGCAGTGCGCATTCCAGCGGACCCTGGCAGGGATCGAACACGTAAGTTGACTGTTGACAGCACGTAGTTGAGACCACTGGGTTAAGGAGGACGACAACGACCATCGAGAATAAGCCACTATATATGATATAGAGCCGCCCGCTATCCACTGACTTGCACATTACTGCTTTGCAACGGGCATGGTAGCCACCTCATCAAGCGACGAACTCACCAAACCGAAGTCGCCAATGTAATTATGGCATTATAAGAAAGTTGGTTTGCCTACTGATTACTAAGGAGTAATAAGGGTGTTGAATGAAATAGGTAGAATTGCGTCACGTGTATATTTACTCATACAACCATCGCACGCACGGAAAAGCACTGGGTGCGCATTTCATGGATTCGAGTATCGTCAGCTATGCGCAAGCCATTGGGCAATGGTAGGGTTCCAACCCGCAGCTCGACTATTACCAGTCCGGCGTTTTGGTCACTAAGCTATGTCGCTCGGTGAGGGGTTATCATGCACTCTGTCAAGCGGTTAGGTGCACGTCTGTGGATATTTAGCGGCACTAGCTCACATTAATAAATCTAAACACGAAGTAGTTGCCATCCTTTGTAGCTCGATGGCCTCAACCACCTGCGACACTAGTCCAGTTGCGGTTTCGAGTCGTACCAGGTTAGATTAATGCGCACTGGTAAGGCTTCCCTAAAGGTTATAAAGCGCGTACAGTGCAATTTAATAAGAGGAATACCAAACGTCAAACATATTAGTAATCTTACAACTAGAAGTACATAAAATACGCGATTGTAATGCAACATATTCGACAGTTCTCCGAATTCTGAGTGAGTAACGCTTAGGAATATTTTAGATATCAATGAAATATTGCCTTTGCTTTGTGAAGCGACAATCGAAAATGTGTTACCATCTATGTAAAACTGCGGATTACCTGAGGTAGTTGGTCTCTTTGTGGACGCAAGTAAAATGCAGCACATGGACACTTACACTGAAAGACTGTAATTGCTCGAGTCAACGGAGACAATCTATATATCAACTCTACCGTGGGATAAAGCGTTTTGCAGAACAATATGAGTAGGTAAGACGCGAATTGGGACTTTTCCAGAGAAATTCTTGTTGTTTGGAAAGGGCGTGAACCATTACTTTGCATTTCCAAGGAATGTGCATAAATTTTCCCCATTGGATCCATTCATTCTTGATTGTTCTTGCTAACTTAATTTCAAGTGCTTAAGGATAAATTTAGCCGGAGACCAATTTGCAATTATAACCTCACTGTTGCACTGTAATTTCTGGTTTATCGCACCTTGTGAGCAAATAGTGCATGCTAAAAGCTCTATTACTGATTATTGTTATACCAATGGCTACAAATGTAAATTGTTTTCCGGACTGATATTTACAGGCGAGATGAACAGAGTCGCTCGCATCTACCAAGCTCTCAACAATGTGAAATCCTGTGCTTTCGCTTCACTGCGTTTGAAATTGTCGTATACATAACATATCTATACCTTAACTTTAACGATGTGCCAGCTTTATGAGCTGTCTTCAGGTTCTCCAGTAAGATGTCTGACAGTGACTTTTCCTTGAGCCATCCGTTGCAAGTTCCTCAACCGGATGGTCTATCTTCCCACTGAAGGTAAACTGCACGTTTTGGTACATTTAACTCAGATGGATTTTCCAGGTGATTAAAATTTAACATTTCGTTGTTGTAAAACTTCATAGATATATTTCACTTTTTCCAATAACGGCATAGTCTTCTAAATGCTGCAACGTGTGGTAGTTCATAATGTAGGTCAAATGGTTTCAATTTCCTGGATAGTTTGGCGTTCGACATAATCAGTTAGTTTTAGGCACTCCTGTTCTGGCAAATTCATGCCTACTAAGCAGTAGTATCATTGTAATATTTGGCTTCCCTTGTGCGTTGCGGTTTCGGTTGAATTGGGTCAATTGTGTTCGTATTAAACTGACTAGCAAAAATCTGATACCCAAAGCCCATTCATTTTTTTCGGTTTTTTATTGTCAAAAGTGAATAAGAATCATATAAAGCATTGCCAAATTGGTTACCTGATCCGCTGCGTTCAGGATGGTGCGCTTTCCCGTCCCAGGAAACGCTGAAAATAAACATTAGGTTGTGGATATAGAAAATGTTGCAGCTTTTGGCTAATAACACAAGTAATCCAAATATTAGTGAAGCGTGCTTAGGTAAACCGAGTAGGTGTTTGCACTCGGTATTGTTTCCTTGAAACTAAATGGGTAGAAATCCATTGCTGTGTTTAAACTGCGAAATCTTCTTTTGTTCTGTTTGTGAGCAAATCCTCTGGCTACTATTATTTTCGTCTGTACCGACAGGAAAAATGATGGCATTACTGTGACAAAACTAGCATCATGAACGTGCTGGAACTGCATTTCACCCCTTATCAAAGATGTGCTTTGATTTTTGGGGTCTTATGGAAACTGTAGCTAGATGAACTTGTTTAAACATAATAAAAATTGGGCGAGAGATTTTATATGGTTATAAATTTGTTTTTAAGCTCCCTAAATTATATACCGTGTTAGTGATTGGAATATCAGCGGCTGAAATAACGTCACTAAGGCCAAGTTTGCAGATGCAACCAAAGACACGTAGTGGGTCCATTTACATATTATCGTCACTTTCTAACTGCTGCATCAAGCACTGTTCTCAGATTTCAATGGTATATTAACCAACGCAAGGAGGGCAACCATTATGTGTCGAACGCCGTTGTTGACTTTATTGAACCTGTGCGCTAATCCATTTGCCATGAATAACTTTTCTACGATTTACAGCTGCATTTTGTCACACAATATTGTGTTTAATCTCACACGACTAAGCTACATCAGCGCTGTCTAACACAAGTCTTGTAACTGATCTAGTTGATGTGGATGGCATTTTCTTCGTATAATGCTTTTGCCCCTATCCCGGAGTAATCTAATTCAGAAATTTTATTAGTCACTTTCCACACCGCGCAATTTGTGCTCTCACACAGACCCATTACGGATATTATCCGAATATTATTCAAATACGACTGTGGACCTTTCATCGAAGCAGCTGTCGTAAAGTTGTGACTATATTTTTCAGTTCCTCTGTTTACTGCCTAGATGAGCCAGCTTCTTACACCTATTTCCCCAGGGGGCAGACGGAAAGAACGTGTCGAACTGGAACTTAAATAGCGACCCGCAGGATGTCACAAATGCTTGAGCATTGCTTGCGATAGCTTCCCACAATGCAATGGGTCAAAGCGACGGATTATAAGCAAAGATACCGCATCCAACTCGACAGTATTTTATGGTTATTCCCCATGCCATAAAAATATATCAAGTGGAATCCATTTTTTTAAATTTTCTATGCTAGTTTCATCCTAAATGTCCAAAGATCACAGTAAACCGGGTAAAAAACACAATGATAAAATGCATTCACTATTGTTCTGTTCAGTGTTCATATATATCCCACTGGTGAATATTGTACATGAGCTACCGCAGGAAAGCGGAATGCAATTAGTAATAGCTAACCCTATGAGGAACAACAAAACACTTGGCCCCGAGTTCCAAGCTACTCAAGCTACAACATTCTGTTGAGTCCAACTGAGGGCGAAACCTGTTATGGTGTCAGAGTTGATGGTGGCAAAACCGGGGCACTGCTTCCATTAAAAATATTTATTTGCAAAATTTTCGACAGATCGTAAACCAAAATGCTTGTTAGGCTCTGAATAAAAACTGTGGAATAAGACTGAGCAGCGCGATACATTTGATGAATTTAATCGGCAACATCAACAGTCTCTGAAATAGGGCCGATACAACGACCTCCATTTCGATTGAAATGAGCACGGCAGGGCTAGTCCAACCTTCACATTTCCACGACGATTAGGAGGGCATGGTCAGCAGTGTTGCCTTATACATGGTTACTGTTAAATGTTTCAAAAAACTTTGACCACCGGCCAATTCCACTGGGCCGAAAGTCAGTAGACAAAGCTGTATCCACACACCCACGAACGAATCAATGCAGACCGGTTGCTCGTTTGGCTTCAACCCGATTTGCGCTTAGTATACCAGCAGTAAACTAACAACGTTCGAGGATCGACATCGAATTCCGTAAAAGTCAGCAACTGGTCGAAATTTACCGGTAAAAAGCCATATGTGACGGTAGTGATATGGATGCTGAGCCGATCCATCTGCTATGATTACACGTCACCCAACCTCACAGCACTAACTTGCAAATTATGGCTCTGTATTTTGTCAACATTACCCAGTAAAGCAAACTCTGTCCCGTTATCGAGATCCCGCTTCCGGATTGGGTCATGTTGCATCTGCATATTTCTGGATATTCGGTAGAGAGAACGCCGACAGTTGATCAAGACCTGGACGGAAACAAGAACGAAGCCATAGCTGGGTCATTATTTTACGCCCTTTTTCCGAAGTGAAAGACAATATGGAGCCAATAACGCTGATCATGTACATCAAATAATGAACAACTCACGGAAAAATTTATAATCTGTAAACGTTTGAAACGAAAGGAATTCAGAATGCAGGTATAGTGATTTTGCAAGGTACATGGTTGCATTCCGACGTTGGTAATTAATTACTTAATCTCAGTAGCTAACGTCACTCTGGGTCCGACCGCCCAATAAATCTCGGATATAGGGGTGGAAGTATCATCAGTTCCATTAAAAAAGATTGATGTAACTCAGTTTCAAACTCTTATAGTAATCAGCAAGCTCAGTATGTTATCAACCATGGGAGAATAAATTAAATGTGCTCAGCTCCTAATTTCGGGAACGTGTAAGTAGCTTCAGACACAGCATGGTTAGAACGTTACGACTGTGTCCTCTCCGGGGACAATCTATATTAACACCATAGGTTTAGCTAATTTGATAAAAGTTTCAAACAGACTTGAGGCGCATCTAGATTAAATTTTTAGTCACAAACATGAACTAATTTCTGTGCAATAGCTTGCACCTCTTGGTACCTCCTAACATTGAATAGAAAAGATGCGTCCCATGTAATACATCAAGGCAAACTACGTTGTGTGGAGTGAAAACAATACATTACTGTTAAAAGAAGCAAGTGCATAGCAGAGAACAACAAAATATAAATCAACTGATTGTTCAGTTTTTCCAAATGCTGAAATTTAAATTAGTGCGGGTATCGCGAAGAATATGGAAATTTCTATTTTTATCTAGTTTGTTCGACTGAGGTAAATTATTTGAGAAAATACAGATTTTCATCTTCACTTCCGGACCAAATAAGGAGGAAAAAGTAGGTGCTTGGAAAGCTAAGCTAACCGCTCCTGTTAACGAGTTGTCCGTAGTTCTAAAATCAGATTTAAAAGCTTGAACTCTTTGTACATTCAGACGGTTAAGGGAACTGATTTTCACCTGGCCCATGGGTGCTTCTAGGACAACTCTCCACAGAGTTCTTTCAAAAAGCTGACGAAAAAGATGTAGATAAACAAAATGCTGCTTTAGCTCCTTGCCAAATAAAAAATCCATTTCTGGATTATTTCACCAAAAATTAACATCCTACTTTACTTGATTCTGTAAGTGTTCATCATGAGCTCACAAGGATAAGGCCAAAAATGGCTTGTGTGCCAGATGTTCTATCAACAATCCGTCTAAAGGCGTGCGAAAAGTTGTAGTTGAAGCTCTGGGAGAAATCTTGTATTCGTGCATAAAGCTTGGTGCCACCCATGATAGTTGGAAATCATCCAAAATAACACCGATGGCTAAAACCATCTCCGAACTGTCGGCAAATTACGTGGATGTTGGTGCTTCTTTAGAAACCTAAAATCTACCTATATCCAGCATCCTCATAAGCAGTCATACCGATGCTGTTTAGAAGTGAGCCTATAATCCGGGGCCATCTAAATTAGGTGCTATTTATTATCCAGTGATTTCCGCTGCGATGGCGATGTATACAATTTGCAATAGCTTAGGGATATTAGTTTTGATTACATCAACACTTTTGTTTGCCGTGATTGATAATGGTTGCTTAGCAGTTTGTCCGCAAATGGCGTCTCTCCACGGAAAGTCTGTCCAGGCTGAATTTTGATGTTCGAACCAGACTGGAACCGCGTCAGTCATGGGCATCACACTGGTGGGCTCCTGATGCTTGCATTCTGACTATTGAATTATTGGATAGTACCACAGCTTCTCGGTTCATACAGATGTCCATACATGAACTACACAACATAGTTAACTCTGTACGCGATAAAAATATATTTATTTCTACCCAACTCAACAAGAGTTTTATGCACCTATCCTTGAAAAAGGAATAAAGCACAACACATTGAATGCAAAAGTAAGTTTGATAAATGTCCTGAGCAGCAATATGGTTAAAATGCAATCCAGCACAGACGCTCCAGAACAACTGGAGCCTGATTGCACGCAAGAGCGTTAAGCCGCTTTTATTGTGGAAATGAATCCGTACCTACACCTACTGGATGAAATAGAGTCAGACTGTGCGTCGCTGGGTGTAATTTTGAAGTAATTATTTTGCATAAACTGTTTTGCGTAGAGAGAATTATATCAAAGAACGTTGAGGCAGGATCGTCAAATATTCTCTAGAATTTTGCAATGCTTCTTTAGGAAACCCGAAAAGATTTTATGAGTAAGTGTAATATGACACAAGCTGTCATACATCACATTACTAGGCAGCAAGGAACAGAATATTAGGCAAGCAATCAGCGTATAAATTAAGCCCCATTGATTGTGTGAAAACTGTATCAATATAGAATGAACAAGATTGATAACTGTGACACCAATATACATTATTATGATTGAACTAATACTTTAACCATTTTTGTCAAGTACAACTCAATCGATAAAAAGATGCTAATGAACACTGCGTTTATTTAAAATATCGAAAGTAATTGTATTTTATTGCTTTAAGAGACAAAGTCGCTCAGATAAATTTGTTTGAATTTTTTGGGAATGCGGACGGATGTTTTATATCCAAATGCGTGTTAGCTGCAGGTAATAAAGTGATCTTGTTACAAAGGTTAAGTATTTAGGGAAAGGCTCCTGAAACATATCCGGTTGTTGTGGTGAGCCCCGAGGAACAATTATCTCTTTGAATTAGGGTAATCCTACGAAAATTCATTTGAATCCACTTGTCGCTTCAAAATCTGTTGCTCTCCATACTCAACGGCAGTATATTATCCAGCAGATACTATCTGTTTGACTCATTATATTTGTCAATTATAAGCTTAAAATGTGGTCAAGAATAACCAAACAATTACGTTTTTTCCTTGTTTGTACACAGTTTGAAAGAACGCATGGTCCTCATATTTTAACGCGGATTTATCCTGCTCCACGCTGGAGGCTAATTGTAAAATGATAGCTTTTTGAATGATAAATTTAGAGGCGGTTTCTCCAAGCATGCTTTATAATGCTACTAAAAGACGTGAGTAAAATATTTGCTTGATAAATTACATTTGTTTAAATAATTAATAGCTTAATTTGCAAGACATATGTTAACCAAAAGGCAGTTCTCATTTCCTACGTCACAGCGCCCTGGACTTGAATTATTAATAACTAAACCCAGAATAATGACCTTGGTAAAACTTGACACAATATTTCGTATCCATAGAATTTAGTCCATAAACTGAATGTTTGCAAAATGGAAAGTCGTTTCCCCCAAATAACTTTTGGTTAATGACGACTCACAAACCCAAAACTGTCAAATAATACGCATTTATGAAATTGATGCAACATTTCTGCAAAGTTCTTGTGTTAGGTCTGAAGAAGGTAGCGTTCGTTATACATTGTTGATTGTAAATCTGCAACGCGACTGACTAGATGCAATATTTGCTTATTACCTGTAAGCCACTCTCAAGCTGTTACATTTTATGGTTAGCGGCAATATTACTTATGGTTAACTTGCCAAGTGTTTTAAAATATAGGCACCTATTTGTCAACAGTAATAAATATATAAATATCTTATTCTCGAGTGAATATAGGCATATGTTGTCAGGCATCATCAAATGTTTTACATAAAGATTGATTCGAAATAAATCCGTAACATTGCATTCAATGGGTATAATATGCGGAAAAAGGTTCTGTTAACAGCAATCCCGTTAGCGATGTGACGAAAGTTTAGCGTCACATATGAATCATGTAGTGATTAGAAGTGAAGTTGTGAATTAGTGAAGGGTAGCTTGGGTGGAGAAATCTCTATCCTATGTACCTAACAAAAGTGAATGATTTGCTAGGCTCAACTTGCAGGTGTGGATTTGTAGGCTGTCACTTTATTCGTTGGAGCGTCAAATCAGTCACGTCGCATTATTTGCAACACGAATTCTGCCTTTAAATATACGGACGACACTTAGTTACCGCATTTACCAGCTTAGTCACCGTGCAGAAAACACAGTGGAACTAGCCATCCCCAGTTATATGTGGAGTATTTCGGTGGATTTCATCTGCTTCAAGGTATTAGTTTTCTTTGCACTGGCATGTCAGATATGCTGGTTGAGCCCGATACTGGAGCAGTAGAAAGAGAGGGGATTAGATATTCACTGCTGAGTAACATAGCAATATAGCTTACGTGTATGAACAACAACATGAAACCTCAGACCAGAGCGTCATAAAATGAAGCTGGCTTCTCCCAGTTTGTCGCGTGAAACAAATAAGGGGTCGTATGTTTCTCGCCATCTGCAATGTATCTGGCTAGTTCATGTCGCAAATGCTGAACATAATAAATGCTGGTTTACCGGAGAATCCGTGTCGCTGGAAAAATGGTAATCGAAACAATAGCACGCAAGTATATACAGATAAGCACATTTGAACAACTGTTGTGCTAGCAAATTGTCATTGGTATCAGCAATAACATTAATTCTCGCACACCGTTGACATGCGTAGTGCGATGCGCGTGGGTAGCCACAAACGAATAACAGAATAAAGTTGGAAGGGCAATGTGTATGTATAAAACTTACTTGGTTGTACTAAGCAACGAGCGTTTGATGGTGGATAAGCATATCTACATCATGGTAGAATGGCATCAGGAGGACGATCAATCATCAGTAGATGAAGGAAAAGCTCGAGTTATCCTGTCTAGTTAAAAGCTTATTTTACTTTTGCGAAGGAAACAAGTAACAGGAAGAAAACACATACCCGGTATATATGAAAAAGACAATGAGAAGAACAGCAATGCAAGGTGGCACGATTTCTTTTCCTTTTATCACTTGCAACCTAACAGGATATATAGATCACGCTAAAGAGATAGATCAAGGTTACAAAGAAGAAATTTCCCTTAGATTCCAGCCTTGTTCTCTGCGCGCTAATACCCACAGACTGGATTCAGACGATCAAAAACAGATCATTACCATGCTCTTTGTAAGCGTTAACATTTTATTAGCTTCTTTATGGCGGTGTCATTGCTTGTGAACGAAAAGGAAGGGGCCAACAAGCAATTCGGGATAAATATTTTGGTTCCCAGAATTGAATCGCAGTAGTACTGGTCAAACGACGTTGAAGTAATGTTTCCATAATGCAACAAGTGATGTAGGATCGAATTCGTCGGTGATCCTGTTATCTAGTCGTGATTATCCAGAAAGTTTGGCGTCATACTGAAGACAAAATCTGGGGAGCTACAGCCAAAATACTCCATCCAATTGTTGCGGATACCAAGCAGAATTACCTATAAGCGTTTCGACCATTAAATAATATATTTTGACGTTGTGGGTACCGCTTTGAATTGACGGTAAACGCGTTTAACTATATAGCTAGCCGCCGGATGATATGCGGTTGTGCGTAAATGAAAACAGCCAAGCGTGCGGTTATGGTCGCGAAACAGTACAGAAGTTAATTTGGTTCCTCTGTCCATGGTGATAGTAGCGGGTATGTCAAACACGGATATGCAAGTTTCGAGGCACTTTTCTGCCACCGTCTTGGCTGCGGTATCTCGTAACCGGACGGAGTGTGGACAAGGTGTGAAACTATGGACACATGTCTTCAAGTACATGAAACCAATGGATGGCGCTATGGGTCCAATGTTGTTGATCTGGACATGCTTTAATCGAGTATCTGGCAGAAAATAGATTTCAGGAACAGAAGACGTGTGGCGATGTATCTTGCTATTCTGACAGGTAATGCAGTAGTTTGCTCACTTCCTGATACAGAGCGCATGCTTGGCCAGATGTAGCGAACTGTAATATGGTTGATGGTAGAGGGACTGCTCGGATGGGGTATTCCGTAGAAGTGATCAATCACGGCAAGTCGATAATCTTGTGGAGCATGATCGATGCTTCCCAGTGGATATATCAAAGTAAAATGGAGTCTCTGAGTTTGGAACAGGAGGGTAGAAACTTTGTTAGTGGGTTTGATTACAACTGCTTAAAATCAGAATTTTTTCTGTAAGGGCAGCGAAGTCTTCAATGTTGAGTGCTTGGCGCAAAACCTCCTGAGTATCAAGGCCAAACCATCCGTCAGGTAAAAGTCTCCAGCCCTTC
>OX104059.1:25506790-25559611 GCA_944474145.2 Dicrocoelium dendriticum | reverse complement strand
AAGCAGAGAACCCTGATAAATGTTAATATTTAATACATAATTCAACATGCCACTAACTCTGGTACGACCCAATTATAAACCACATTGAGCAGCGTTGATCAATAACGCATTAGCAGCTTATGTATTGAACTATTTGAAAGTTTTAGTGGCATAGTCACTGGAGCAGCAGAAACGAAGGTAAGATGTCAGCTTATGTACAAACATCACTAGAAGCAGCATTTGTATACCGCAGCACGAACATATGTGTAGTAGGTTCATTTTGCTAAGTTTGATTCCTAACATGGGGATTTCCAGACCTATAGCCAACATAGAGCTACACTCACCCCTAATAATAATGATTCAATCATTCGTTTCCAGCAACAAACGTTGAAGCCGACAACAACTATTATACTGCAGCTTATTCATCATTGTCACTCCCACTCAGTAGGATTAGGCTATTTTGAAAAATCACCAGAGACCGGCGTTTACACAATTTTGGTCTAGTTAGTGGTGCTGATAGGGAGTAGCAATGATGAATTAGATGAATTATAGCAAAACCCTCACAACTGCTCAGCAGTAGTATAAAATATGTCCGCTTAGATTCTAACTCCTCTGTGTTACATAGGCGCTATGGTCGTAAGGCTAGCCATTATCCTCTGCACATTTGGTAACTGGCATAACAGTCTAAGATGAGCATGGCTATATCATAGTCATTTATTAATCATGCAGGTCCGCGGCTGTCACTCGTGGCGAAGTGACACCAGCTGCAGGCATGCTTAATTCATGGTGGCGGAACCCGGCAGGGATCCGCTAGAAGGCGAATCACTGACGATACCCAGAAGATCAAAACGCCGGCATCTTATGCTTTTCCAGAATAGTCTAAGCCTGCTTATTGAGAGTAACAATGAAGATTTAGCCGAATTATACAAAATTCTCACCACAATTTTTCAGCAACATAGCAACGCGCACGGAAACATGCAGCTCCATTTGTCCTACGCATCGATCAAGGAAACATCCAGCGCTTAGTATAACAGCGAAGCTATCTCCGCAGCGAAATGCTAGCGTTCCAGCAAGCTCGCCAATAATGCCTACCATTTCTTTAGTTGAAACAAAAGCTATACTTTGCAATAAGCATATTGGTGATAACGAATGGAAAATGCAAAAAACAACACAACCAAGAACAATGTCCTGCGATCTGGGACGCGGTAGCATCATGGTCTTTCACTCACCTGAATTATGTGGTTCCAATCTGCAAGTGGGCTATGCATGATGTGGAGGTTTGCGGACACTGATTGATAGACAGCTCGAAGTGGGGGGAGGGGAGGGGAGGGCGGGCTCAAAGTGAAACTGATCGCTCGTTAGGAAAGAGAACCGAGGGTGACAATGATCTGAGCGGCCAGTCCTCACTTCATATTGTTTCGCTCTAATGGGCTAAATATTTAAACATCCAAGAGCTCCCTGACTTAGATCCAACAGACAGCGAGCAACTGATGACTGCGTGGAATGAACTAGAGCGACGCACGGAAGATCGGAACCAAATCAACGTGTTGTAAATTTTCGGGTGATTACTCGGCTTCCTAAGATAATCTGGATTAAGGGGTTTCTGAATCTTCAGGCGCCAACAGCAATTTATACCGCGGCCTGGGCTTAGCCCTTACTAAATTCTACAGTCTGATGATCAAGGGCCACCGTCTGTACTATTTGTATGCTCTCAGCGGCCAGACTTATTAGGCCGTGCTAAGACATGGTTAAACTCCTACATAACCGCGCAAGTAGTATAAATCATTGGCTACTCACTCTTCTGCAGTAATAGACCACCAAATAATCGCGGTGACATTCTGCCTTATATGAACTTTGCTTTGTGAGTAACTAGTGAGCGGCTACCGAAGCGCTGATGGCCTATGTGAGCAGGTAATATGTTGGATCCACCTCAGACTCCACGTAATGCTCGTAGCCTTGACATAACTCATTGCACTGAGCCGCTGATTGGACTGGCTCTAGCATATTCGCATCCACATGAGTAGTCAGCTGTTCCTACTCATGGAAGCTTTTAGCTTACCCAGAAAACAGTGGCCTGAGGCTGAACTTCTCCCCGGCCATTGTAAATTCAAGAGAAAGTTTAGCGATTTGATATTTGAAATCAGGGCCACACAGCACATCAATCAACCGACACGCATAACTTAGCTTGCGGCTCCATGGTGCTCAGACCTAATTCGGACCAGCTGTGAGTAACGTGTGCATGACAATAAATTTTTAGAATCTCCTGGAGTCAGTGACCACTCGATGCTTATAGACAACTTGGAACTGCCGCTGTCGTATGCATCCCTACTGAAGACAGCCTTCAACTATTGGAAGGCGGACTTCATTGGCTTCACTCGTGTAGCGGGCCAGGTGAACTGGTCTTTACCTGAGAACTCGTCTATTGAAAAAATGTAGAACTATTGTTAAAATTGGAATAAAATCGTTGTGCGCCAGAGTTTTACGCCTTAATTATCGGAAAGTTATGCCAGTCAAACCACATTGCTTCGAAAAGGATTACAGCAAACTGGCCCGACGGCGACGTAGACTATGCAACAAATTCGTGTTATCTGGCTCTGATAAGGACTCAAGTAGTACAAGGCACAGCAAAATCTCTGCAACAACGCGAAAACATAAAACGCATAAGCTTCGAAGATCAGCTTGCAACGACCGAAAAATCTGCTCCCAAGTGGATCTTCGCTTGCGTGAAGCGGAGCCTGAGGACTGCAGGCAAAGTTCCAGTGTTGGAAGGCTCAGACAGTCAGCCCCTAACATCCAGCACAAATTGTGCTCTTGCGTTGGCGGCACACTTCGCATCGGTATTTGCAAGTAGTCTGGTAACATCGCGTTTAAAGAGTACCGCTACCGCTGAATTAGATAGCCTAGACAGCAGCATTGAAGATGTACGCAAGTTTCCATCAAGTCTTGACGGGAAGAAACCTGCCGGGCCAGATAGAATTCACCAACTGATTCGCAAGTTTGTAACGATCATCATAGCGCCTTCTGTAACTGACCTGTTCAGCAGGTGACTATCCACTGGAATATCATCGGTCGACTGGAAGTGCCCCGTCGTATGGCCAATACCGAATTTGCTAACCCAATTAAAGTGGATAACTACCGGTCGAACTGCCTGACGGCTGTTTTGGTCAAGACGCTGGAATAGAAATTGGAGAAGAGACTTCCGCAGCTTCTGGAGTTGAAAATACACTTGACGCCCGCACATCATGTTTTCCTGCAAGGTAGCTTGTATATCAACAAACAACTGTCGACGAGGCATGAATGATTACAATCGTTGCAACCATCATTTCGGCCGACATCATTAACATTGAGTTCACTAAGGATTAATACAAGGTAAAATCATGTAGTGATCTTCGACAAACTGACGGGGTGCGGTGTTGGCGGTTCGCAGCACCACTTTGTCAGGAACTTCCTTCCATTTTACCGATTTGTATCCATCGAGTATTGGCGTGTTCCGTGTCAAATTAAGGGGCCCTATTTTTTTCCATCCATGTAAACGATGTGCCTCAGCTACTCCAATCAAATTGTACGCCGTTCGCAGATGATTTGTAGGTGTAAAGACTAAGCCGCACATACGATGATTGTGACATTCCTCAGCCGGAACTTGACCGCCCCTCCACATGGTTTGCAGAGGTCAACCTTTCGTTCAACCCGGTCAAGTAGCAATACATTTGACTATGTAAGTGTGTGCACAGTCGAACCTACACGGTGACCGGTCAAAAGTTGCATCCTGCGCCTTTCTTGCGCTACCTCGGTGTGCTCTCACGCTATGACCTAAACTTCATGGACAACACGAATAGGCTTTAAGAATACTGCCTTCTTATGCTTTGGGCGCTCAGGCGAAGCTTCAACACTTGGTCCGAAGAGATTGTCTTTCACCTATTCGCCTCAATACTACGGCCAACGCTACAGGCTGGCAATTCCGCGTATTGTCTTTTCACCCAGGGCAGCTTGTTTTCAACAGGCTGATTACCAACTTATGCTGTTGCCGTAATAAAACCGGTATAAGAAACTAGGGCTGTACACCCTAGCTTATCGTCGAATCTAGATTGACCGCATCATGACGCACCGGATATTACATCTGGAGCTTACCCCATGGTGAGGCCGCTTCTTGATTTGTGCACAACAAGTAGCAAACAAAAACACCGTTATAAGCTTTTCGTAAAGGATTTGAAGTGAATCGCACAGCAATTGTGTTTCGAACGCAGAATGGTGAATGTAGGGAAACGCCTGCCGCAGCTTGTAGTTGAGGCAAAATCGGTGTCGGAATTTAAGAAATTCTTGGACATAAATTTTGCTGAAGCAAAATATTTTGAACGCAACACAAAATACAGGTCTTTTTTTCTGAGTGACGTTAAATGCAGCTACACATAGCAAACTCTGCTTGCTGCGTTCAAGCAGTAAACTTTAACCAACAGCCTTAAATAAAAATGTCTAGTGTTTCTTAAAGTTATTGGCATACAATATAGCTAAAGCGCAAATGCAATGGCTAATATCCCGCTGTTAAAATCTCTTAAGTAATATAGCCATTCAGCTTTTCCCTGTCACACAGAGTTGTCCACCATTCCTTAGTCAACTATTTTCACATGAACTCTTCCAAGCGTAATTAATTTGAATAGTATACTTACATTTGTAAACCAATAGTTCCACGATTGCTAAATCCTTCACCGTGCGATCGAGGTTACAGCTTCTAAGCTAACCGAGCACATACTGAAGTTTGCGGAATGTGGTTTGATCATAAATTAAACCCTGATAGATATTAGCAGAGAATTAACACCAACATAAATTACCTATCCGAAATCCGAATATTCAATTCATCGTTTGTACTGTCTTGGTCCGCCGAGACTTAATAAGACTGGCAACGGTACCGGTAATGGATGAGATGTTTGCTGTGGAAATTAAAGATTATGGGACAACCCCGCTTACCTACATCTTACGAAAGAGATGTTAGTATTTTGCTCCATATTCCAATTTTATTAATATATTAGTTATGGAAAATAAGGCATTTGCCTTATTTGAGGTTATTTAATGACGATATCCTATGTCTGTGGTTGCGGTATTTGGTCGATTTTAATCATTATGAAAAGTTCGCGAATTTGTTCACTGAAATTTGGACGGAGGCTTGTGATAACAGCGGTGCTTTGTATTTAAACTTATAATTATTTATCGTTACACTCCTCTAGGAACATAAACATAGTTGTTGAGGAGATTCACCGGCTGGCATGCAGCAAACCTAGATTAAAAGCTGCGGACAGCACGGGATTATTGCAATTGTTTATCACACCCAAGGAACGGTAGATCACTCATTGCTGAGGGTTTAGTTTAGCTAATTTCCATCAGTCGGCCAAAAGTTATGCGCACTTTATTTTATTTTGACTACAGTATTACAGGTATACTAAACTGGCTTCATTTTGTTTGCCTTTCTTATCTTTGAAAGGCTTTTTTTTTCTGTGTTCGTATTAGCTTAGCTTAGCTTAGATTAGATTAGTTTGAGAAGTAAAGCGAAGTAATGTTTTATAGCAATGTTACTTTTCACGCCTGCCAGTTTCAACTCCGCGTACGATCGGTCGAAATAAAATGAAAAATGCTAAATTGCATGTGTTTCACGCTTTAATTACACAACGACGTACGGAAAGATTTTGCCTGGATACTGATATCACCATGTGAAAATATGTTTGACACGCCGCATAAATTATGTCTTTGGTTGATCTGAATTCTGTTTATAGAAATCCGTTTACCAGGTAATTAACCTATTTGGTTGGTTTTCGTGTGGATGGTAGAAAAAGATAGATCAAAATATAATGCAGCGATTTTCATGTGTATTAGTCTTCCAGCTTGGTTACAGTCAATTGCTGAACTGAATCCAGCATACTTTTAATAGATGTAATTTTACTCTCTCGTTTTAATACTGGCGCGAGGAGGTTTAATTGATCACAGGCAAAGAGGTAATAAAACTTAAAACCTGTATTTCTAGTCTATGTAAAATAAAATTTCACTTAAATAAATATCAAACTAATTACAGAGTAGTTTGTTTAGTCCCCTCTACGTATTAGGTGGAAATATGCACTTATTTATATCCATGTCTGCTTGAAACGCACGTTGTTTAGAGTAAAGTTCAGAAGATTGTGCTAAGGGGGATATTCTCCATTAACGGATTCCCGTCGTTCTGAACCATCTTGGTCTGAGAAGAAGGCGGAAAATGGAAGTTATTGGATGATTAATTATTTCAAACCCCCGCTGAAGCTCAATCCTACTCCATCGAACGATCAAAACTAGTGAATACCCAGTTCATTGAAGAATCAGGAAAAATAAAATAGACAATAGTATCCTGGCAGGTAAAAAACGTCTATGGTATGTTCACCAGTAAAAAGGATTAAAACGCAGATATCTGGCTAGGCATACTAAAAATATAACGAACAGTTTGTAAGGCATACATGAGCATTAGCAGACGTACTTGTAATTTTGGTACATCTAAAATGCAGAAATGTAAAAAGTCTTATAATGTGGGAAAAATATTTCAGAATAAAAGCGTCATTCTAATAGCAATCAAATCTAGCGTTAAGTACAATGCCAGTGCATCGTTTGGTATTTGACAAGTTTCCAGTGCGCCGCAACTATATTAGGAAAAGCGATCTAGATGATGGCACATAAATTATATATTCTCAAAGGAAGTGTAACATGTTTGGTTTTAAGATAATATACTTAGTCATGCGTTGTGGCAAAATCCTTATGGCCGCTAAACACCTGATTATTATGGCATGCAGTTAGGATTGGCTGTTTTACCAGCCGTCATCTCTACGGTTATTCAGGGAAATTTAAATTCCTTACGCCAGTCCAAAAATAATGTATGCTTAAAAAAGCAGTTTTGAAAAATTGTATGCTGATCGTCCACCCAATACTGAGTCTGAAATAAAGAAGCGCATGTTAGGAAATGGAGCCAGGTAAGATAAAATACAATAATAAGGCCAAGGTAAAGTTAGTGGCGATCAGCAATCTGGGAAGTCCGGGTAACCGAGATGGTAGTAGCCACTATGACATTGCCAATTATCGGTCCAGTTTACAATAATATGAAATATTGAAATGCAAGAAATAATAAAAGAACATAAAAGCATCTGGCTTATAGTTCTACCAATATTCCACCGTTGCAATTATTCGATGGCGTTTAAGCATGATAAAGTTAAGAGATGGTGAAGACAAGTAATAGGTGAAATGGGGAGACGAAAACTCAGTCACATTTATTGTTTCATCAGATTAATATTTGACAACGTATCGGAAGTTATATAATAGGCCTTATCAAAAAGATAATTTTTAAACCAGAACAAGACTAATTAGGAAACCAGATGAACAGTAACGAGTGCATGAGAGTTGGGAGAGCCAGTGAAGCTTAGTGAAACCGAAAAGTCTTAGCAATCCGGTAGACCAATGGTCGCAACTAAATCAATTATATTGTAAAAATGACAAGAAAGAACTGAGCAAAGCAAATTTTGAAATTATGTGTTTAAGCGCACAACGAAATTACGTTTATTTGCGTACACCCAGTGATATTGTACCATCTGCTGCAGTGGACAAAGGTTTATCATGTGTAACCTATGCTGCTGCGCGCATCTGTCATTATGAAAGGCTTCATTTTACAGGACCGTGTGCATCTTCCAATTATGACTTTTAAGTGAATGTTTCCAAAAATTCAGCGCACACATCAATAACATAATTGCGATCTGTAATTTAGATTTCTACAGCTGGTAGTAATCACGATTTTTTACCTTACGAAAATTGCGGCATAAACCTTTTTGGAATACATAAAACACTACTTGATGCTACGAGACTGTAATTCATTTGTCTATAATACCCGACATATATCTTGCTATGTAAAAACAAAATTATAAAATGACATTCGTAAACGGAAAACATGAATATTTAAGAGCGTAAAGGAATTATTACTCTCCGTAAAATGTAGATGTGTATAATTCCCTAAAATTTTGACGGATCACTCTAAACGTTGGCAATTAAATTTATCCCATCTGTAAGACAGAACATGAAATATAAACGCAAATTGAAACCTAATTAACGGCCTAAAGCAACATCACTTTTTTTAAATTTCCCTGAATAAACAATCAATTTACATTAGTAGCACCGCTTTATAATTACTCAAGGCAATATGCTGATGAAAATTAATTTGTGGAGCTTCTAAGATGTATAATATATACATACTGTATTGTCTAATTTGAAAACCATGAACGAATTAGCATATGTGAATAGTTGATGCAAATTTTGCACTTATCTAGGTATGTGAGAGAATAGAGCACAAATTATCCGCGGTTCTTTACCACATTTATGGACCAACAGGATAAAGGTACGTTTTATATCCTTCAGTTGTTGGCACATTGTAGAAGGAAAAATTCCCCGCCACATGTTCTGACACATTAAGCATGGATATCATTAAATTTCAACGGGTGTTATATTTAAAGTAAATCGCATTGGGTCCGTCACCTAATTCAAAACGGTTACAATGCTTAAGGCTTAATACATAGCAATTCGATAGTGATATATTTAAATTTATTTATCCATATAGTCGTTTCATTGAAAGGCGTACACACGCAGCAGCCTGGTAATATCGATGCAGGGATTGCTGAAGAAATAGACCTTAATTCATTGTTTTGTCGCATTGTGCACATTGCTAATAGCTTTCTCTAAGTATTCAGAGATAAGAACGCAATTTTAAGTTTTCATGTGGGTCCTAATATGGAATATAGCACCACGGTGGTATAGAATTTGCCTCGGCTGTTTCAGTTGTCGAAAATTTTGGGCTCTAAGGAAAAGTCGTTTACTTTCGGAAAATAGTCGGGGTAAGTTTGAATTGAATCGCCATAATAACGTGTATGTATCATAATAGCTGTTCTTCATATATTATATTTATCAATACAAATATCTACCGTTTTGTCACTACTAACCAACTTTAAAATACATGCAGTTTAGGCTTAGAATAGGAGTAAATCAGCGTGAATTTGTATGAAGATGAGAGGCTTAGTCAATAGTTAATTCAACGATTGAAACACAATTCCAATAGTCATTGTAGCTAGATGTCCGCAATTTAGTACAAATTTGCTTCGCATATAAGTCATGTTTTAGCAGGCATAGCAGCTTGATGCAAAGCACGGACAACATTTGTTTAATTATATTAAACCGAATGACGCACGAGGAAGCGCAGTATGAGTGTTAACGATAGTGTCGATGGAATTATCTGTCCGTTACGCATACTGATGTGATAATTACTGTAATATTGCGGCAGAACATTGTCACTTCACACCTCTGAGGAAAAAGATAACTAGCCATAAGGCAGATATATTTTTCATTAAGATTTTAGAGTTATTTGCCCAGCGTGTTGTTATGACTAGCATAAATAGGTTTGAAAAGCATTTTAAAATTAATCTTCGAAATCTCCTCAGAATATATTTGCAGTAAGGTTCAGCATAAACAAACGTAAACCGTCTGTCATCCATGAATGCCTGACAGACGACCTCCACATATACATCATTGAAACCAACGGGTTTTCTCAGATGATTATATAACTGAACTCATAAAAATGTTTTCTTATAATGCGACGAACCCCATGGATAATGTTTACCAATATAGTATACAGTTGAAAAGGAAATATTACACATTAAGTTAAAAGCAAATGTAAAATGTAATCAAAGGTATCCTGGCTGTACAGGCGGAATGTTCGTTTAAAATCTGGTAGGTCTTTTCGTCTCTCGGTGCTCAAGTTTCGTCCAGCAACAGTGTAAATATGTCAAATGTACTTTATACGATGGCACTAGTTTTACAAGAAGCAATCAAAACTGGAAAGTTTTAATATTTATGTAGGCCTATTTATTTATTCGACAAACGGTCCTATTGCCGCATAGTTGTATTGCCAAGAGTGGTTCTGACAGGTTCATACTATGTCATCCTCCAGATCTTAACGCTGCAGCGGATTTACCCTGTCTCTTTGCATCAAATGTTTCGCATTCAGCTGGGCATAACTGATCTCGCGTGACACTTGCACTTCTGCGATCAAAGCAACTGACAAATGTGACGCAAATGTGACGAACCTATCCATCCAGTAGATCGACAAGTGATATCAAAGCACAGTTTTGGAAAAAAAACTTATAAGTCAAAATATCTTATATGGTTTAGTAATGAGATATCATTTTTGATTATCACCCGATGGAGTTGTATAGAATTATTTTATACTTGCTCCAAAATGCAGTATTAAGTATTCGGTTGAATTCGTACTACAAGTAGCTTCTATGATTAATTTGGTGTTTAATATTTAGGATGTTTTCAACCGGTGCTATCATGTTAAATTTAAATGACGCATACACCTTCCAAACAACAGCAACTTTCTTTAAGCAAGGACCTTGGTTAATAGATATTAAACACAACAAATCAAACAGACACTCGGAAATTGAAAAAGTATTTTTATCCATTTTTAGAATTTGACAAAATTTTCATTACTAGATATCTGTTCAGCCCATTTTATATTCAGCATTATAATCCAGGTTTCAGTAGCATTAATTATTTGTGTGTGTGCTAGGACTTACTGCAGATTAATGCAATCATTTTATCTTTCAAGCTGTTTCTAAATATATCAGTGTTGGTTTAATTGATTGCAATATTGTGCCCTTTAAAGATCAGCGGATTTTCATAGCTTCAAAAATTCGGCCAGGATCAATTACCGGAATTTTGGGGTCATACAATCTACTTAGACGTGGCAGACTTGCTTAAAATAGATAGTGCAGATAATATGGCTTTCACGTCAGTATATTTGAGGGTCTGATCAGGTGCCGGATCAATCTATATGGGGCTATGTAACTTTAAGCTGACATGGAATAAGTACCAATCTTCGAAAAAGTAGGCAAATAAAAATAACTGACGGTTAAACCAAATTATAAGATCACTGTGGCAGCGCGTACGTGCGGACCTTACCACGACCGCACTTCGTAGCTTGTGATTGGATGCCCGTCCGTTCGCGATCAATATCAGGGTTGTTTTGAATGTACTCAGTGTATGTACCGTTGGCTTGCATAGAAGTTTGTGTTGCGTACCAATAGAGCTCTGCTTCCTCGTTCGGGGCTTTGGTCGTGCTTGTTCGAGACACTGCGTGCAGGGGACTATTGTACGTGTACAACAGTGACGTCTTGGCTGTGGACCATTACAATGGCATTTCACCTTCTACCTCCAGAAGCCTCTTGGTGCGATCCTGCTACTAGACCTACGGAGAGTGACCGGATCCAATGGAGAACGTCCTTCACGAATTGCGTAGACCTTTTCCCAGCAACTACCACTTAGGATGAGAAGCAAAAATTGAAAATACTTCATCACCTGTTGGGCAATGAAGGTTAACGTTATTTCGATGCATTAAATCTGCAGAAATTCGATACACATACAAAGGCATTGGATGTACTCGATCAGTCATAGGGGGCACAAACAAACATCGTTTAATTTGGTCTGTAAAAACCTGTGACTGCACTAGCATCCCGAAGAATAAACTTGAGAGTGTTATGCTGACGCAGCAGTTGATAACCGGTATAAATGATAATCGTATACGCGAAAAGCTACTTTCCGAAGATCCTTCAAAACTTACCTGGAAGGGAGCCATAGATATCGCAAAATAAAGTGCAGATCGATTAACGGAGGAAAAAGCGGCACGTATGTCAAGTAGTGGGACGAAATGGGTCCGTGGTAAATATAGAGACGTTCGAGGACCTGGCGCAGCGTGCAGAATAGATCCATGCATTCGCGGCCAGTATGGAATCTAGCTTGTTCCTCACAGTAAGATGATTCACGTATTAAAGATTGTCTAGGGAACTGAATAGATACTAGTCGCTTGGAAGCAAACGAAATAAGGCTAACCCGCGATGATTTACACAGGAATCGCGGGCGCCTTTCTTCAAATTGGAACAATAATTCGTCGCCGCAAGAGGAAGGCGCTAGCTCTTCATGCCACTTTTTGCGAACAGCGTGCTCAACGGGATAATGATCGCCGTACTGCCGTATTTCTAAAGCTCCAGTAGAATTCCGACTGCGCTAGAAACCTTGAACGTTTTCAAGCGTCGAATGTTGAGGCAGCATTCCGCTTCGCAGTTTAGAATCATTATGAAGAGCCGTTGTCGAAAACGAGGTGTACTGCATGCAATGATGAACCGTAGGGGCCAGTGTAAGAGCGAGTTGAAGTGTCCTACCCAGCGTTCAAAACGCCTTTGTTGGTTAGTGATCAGGGGCTAATCCACTTCGCGAGTGAACACACTGACACCATTTTTCCTGAGGCAAGTGGACAGAACAAGTTAGAAAGCTTGCGAATTTGCCATGACAGCGACCTCCATTTCTAAAACACGATCAGGTCACCGTGCCTCTCGATACATCCGTAAGCATTGTTAAAGCGGCGGATTGTCAGAACTGCGCCGCGTGTTGCAATTTGATTCCACCGTGATACTTTGAAGCTTTTGAACATGTCCCGATAAAGAGCGTTGTTGCAAGCCTTTAAGCGGGTTAAGCTAGGCCACAGCTTGAATGAATGGAAATGCTCCTCGATTTATGTATAAAAGTCCAGGGTTTTTCCACATACTGTGGTGGATTACAATTGAATGCACACGCTTGTGTATTTGATAGCTCTCCTAGACGGAACATCCAGTTCATATATTTACAACAACCTTTCGGTGTATCGTGTTTTAGATCCGCCACAAAGCACTAGAGAATTTTGCGCAGACCAGTGCATGATCTGAGTCAACTAATGTGGAATAAACAGCTAGCAGTCCAGTACGCAAACACGCCATCTGAAGGTAAGGGCTTTGTGAGAATTTTGTGTTGTTTTGTTGCCTAAGTGTGATGCCAAGTAGCGGAGCGCCTCTAGATAAGCCTGCATATAGTGTTAGATAGATACAGGCGGTTTTCTTCGCATAACGTTAGACGTATTTCTTCGTTGACAGAGCGGTTCTCATGGAGCGCATGTTGACCACCAGTCTTTATAATCCTTAGCAAGTACAATGACATCCGACATTGTATCATTAGTCAAGAGCTGATGTAGATCTGGTTAGAATTCCTCCTTGAAAGAGCCGCAACTGCAGTCATTTAGAGCGCACACGATCACAAACAAATTGCTTCCCTTCGCGGTGTTTGTTGATTTAAACATGAACCTCGAAGCCGAACTGCATATAGTTGTTTAGTAATCGCGAATCAGTCCAGCAGTGCCGACTCGGCCTTGTCACTTAATACTACAACAACAGCAGCCAAACCAGCTGAGGCTGCTTTTGGATCACCAGAAAGGAGCGGGCGATATTCAGCTTCTTGGTCATTGGGAATGTCAATGTATGCAAATAGCGGAGATCCTGCAATCGAATTTCTGAAAGGCAGCAAATTTCAAAAGCTAGAGATATTATAGTGCGCGCTAGACTGGCTTGCTGTCAAATCCGTATGATCGTCCGAACTTTGAATTAGGCCAGTCAGCAGAAAAGTCGAAAACGAAAAAGAGCCAGAGATTGATCTCCGTGGTTTGCGGCGAAACCGGAAGCGCAATCTAACTGTTTAACACATGAATCGGCTAACGGAATGTAATCGATGTTACAAACAAACAATTGGTGTTTGGTTAAGTCGCGTGTATAGAATAAGCGGAAACGGCAGTTGATGAGCACGTTGGAGTATATATATGTTTTAGTGAGAGAGCATTATACTACCCGGGTTCCTATTCCGAAGTGGAGTGCTGATCTAGGGGACCCTACCCCGAGCCTTTGATTAATAACCTACCTGCAAGACAAAAGGGTCAGTTCGGCGAATCGCATCTAGTGGGAGGCGCTGACTGATTGATCAGTCCATGTTCCTATTTATATCTGACCATACCAATATGTGAGTTTTTACATGTCACAAGATAGTGTATAGAATATTAGAAAGATATAACTTCCAGTTGATTTGCTTTGCCTAAATTAAACGTATCGCATAATATGATCTTCACATTTTTGTTGGGTGACAGCCTAGGTGAGGTAAGCTCGCCTGTAAATATAAATTGTCAGGTTTATAATATTTATCCCTAGAAGTCTTGAACAAAATCATTCGGCATGCATCTCAGTCGTATTTATTAGGTTTCATTTGAGCTTAAGAATGAAAGTGAGCTATCGAAGGGTAATCGGTCTAATCTCCTACACTTAACCTGTTTTTCATTAATAACTGTTAGCTTGTCAAATCGTGGTGAGCTAAATTACCATTTATCATGTATTAGAAAATAGTTTCTATCTTCACAGCAAACATCAGTAAATTGTGTATCTTCGTATTGGCAAAGACACTTTAACTGTTGGAATAAATATCGCTATAATCTGGTACGGTATTTCGTTTTATTTTTTCAAGCCAAGGTGTTTGGCTTTTTGGTGGAGTTACCGCTTGTCTAAGCTCAAATGAAAAAGAGAAACCGATTGTATATCGAGGTAATGGCGTCGGAATCTTTTAGCGAGTTTAGAATTAAAATCACAGAAAGTAGAATGCGCCTGTCAACTTAGTAAAAAAGCGACAAACACCAACAGTTTCTACCTTCGCGACTTCTGTGTACTGATATTCATGGCTGTATGATAATTGGTTCAGTTAGAGCAATACGTACTCCGTGTAGTATATCAATAAATAGCTTTCTGTCTGCTGGTATAACTCTAGGACTAGGTAAAAAGTAAGCTTGTCACCATTTGTTTGCGAAGAATGGCGTACGTGCGTCATGACACGAAGGTGAACAGATAACTGTCGTAGCTTCATAACGTATCTGCGCAAGTCACAATGACCAATGTGACAGCAATGCTTTGGAAAAAATTACAGACAAGAATTGACCGGACGGATGACGTTGGCTGATCGTTGTGCAAGTAGCTCAATACAGAGCAACTGTGATCAGTGATGATTTTGGCGTTAAAATGGTGTTCGAATGATATTCCAAATAACCTGACAACTTTACTGGACAAAATAAAGCAAATTTGTAAGCGTGATTTTCAGCCTGAATGCGTGCAAACTGCTGAACATTGCGCTGTGTTACAACTAAAATTAATTACCGGCAACCAAGAATATGAGTGGATGTATCTGATTAAAATACCATGAGCGTAATCCGTCTTAGCACAAAAATATGTGGTAACGTTAATGCAAACCAATAAACAGTGCGGCAATAATGCCATTCCACCCCGTTTGATGTAGCTGCTACGTTGATATTTTTTTGCTCATATATAACCTACGCTTTTGCGCTCATCTGACAAAAGTATAGGCTTTATCTTAATCACCAATGGAAACTTTACATAAAATATTACTTTTATGTTTAATGGTTACCAAAGTGCATTCCTCACATCAAAAACTAGAATGAAATTGGTCTAAAAGTTTTCTTCACCTGGTCAACATTCACCATTCTGTTTTCAATAAAAATAATACTTCTTAAGCGTACTAGAATGTCTAAGATGTTACTCGATGCGTTGAGTGTGTATTAATATTTTTTTCACATACCCGATGTTTACCTTGATATTAATATCTCAAAATACTGATTTATAATTTAAGCGATAAACATGCATATTTAGGTACGAAAATTATTAAGTGCTGTATACAAAATGCTCAATAACACGCGTACCTTTACAAAAGCAACCGTAAATGACAGGTGATGCAAATGCTTTTCAAATACTGTATGATCAAATAAAAGCAGACAATTAAATATGCCTAATATGCTTGAAAGAACATGAATTTTGCAACCAATTCCACATCATTTAACTGCAGAAAATTGCATTAAGTTAGTAACCAGATTTGATTGGATTCTTTCAATATGTTTGCGGCATTCTGTTATTTCCGATTCTGAAAGTTCTGACCAGAAATACTTGTGTTTTCATCGCTTCGTTTCGGCGATCTTACTATCGCCATTTTCTCCGTCATATGGCCACCATCTTGTTTTCGGTTATTCACAATGCCGAAGCAGTCATCCTGTGGTACTTGCTCCAAACTAGTCGGATACCGTGCTAATGCCCTCACGTGTGGTTTGTGACAATTTACATACCATATTTCATGTGTTGGATTATCATTTGAGCATTTGCATCGTCTTCGCGAGATCCAAAACGATTTCATCCAAACTATATGTGAAAATTGCCGAAATAAAATACAACCAGAAAGAGTAAGCCGACGTGTTGACCTCAGCGTTTTGTTGCGAACAGCTCCGTGTGTTTGACCCAACAACCTAGCGCGAAGAGCCTTCAGATTTCGGCTCAGTCGTTCTCATCTACCTGTGCAAACTCACCGACACTAAGTCAAACCGTTGTAAGAAGCCCAGTTGCACCTGGCCTAAATTGCTTACCTTTGTTGTGTCCAACGGACACTGTTGTCACAGCAGGTGAAAGTCTGAGTGCTGAAGCCAGTGAAAAGATCAGAGGACGAAATTACGAAGGAACGTTGGGCCTTTACGTTCTGTAAGTCAACAGTTAGCCAAACCACTTGAGGCTGGTAGTATACTTCGCCCTGCAAGGCCAACCTCGTCCGACCAGAGGCGGTATAATCTCGTGACCTTTCACGCACCGGAGTCCAGTGATCCATCACCCCAAGTCCGCTACGATAACGATGTCGAAGTTTTACAGGGTCTAATTGATAGACTCCTCGACGCTGGTGAGGACTCGGTTAAAGTGAGGCAGGTTACCCGTATTGGAAATCAAGGTGATCAACAAAATCGGCCTATGAGAATCACATATGTGCACGAAGCCAGTCCAAGACTGATCATGTCTCGCCTAAGTAGACTGAAAGGTTTAAAGATCCATGTTCGTCCCGACCTGGACCCAGTGGACAGGGAGCGGCTCAAGCCTGCCATCATTGAGCTAAAAAGACGCACTGGTGAGGGGGAAACAAATCTTCGTATCGTAAATTTTCGGGTGGTTTCCAACAATCCGCGAATCAGGATAAACAGGCTGCTCACACTTCAAGCAAGCCCGGTGACCCCCGCTGCGGCCTGCGAGTAGCCTTCACATACATTTGCAGTATTATGAATAAGCGCGATGAGCTTTGTTGTTTCGTTGCGTCTGAGCGGCCAGACGTATTGGGACTCACAGAGACATGGCTGCATGCAGAGTTATGCACCCAAGAACTTGAACTCAACTAGTACTCGTATTTCCGATGTGATAGACTAAAGAATGCCCACGGTTGTGTCTTACTTTACGTCCGGTCTTCCCTGCGTGGGAGACTTGTGAGCACCTACCGAAGTGACGATGGTCTGTGTGAGCTACTGTCGTGCTCCATCCGCCTCAGGCGCAAAAACTGCTTGTGGACGCAGTTTATCGCAGTCCCCTGAGTCGTGGTTTGGATTGGCTGCCCATTCTTCGGACCCACATGAGTCGTCCACACTTCTACTTACGGGCGATTTTAACTGATGTGCATTTGATGCCTGGACATAGTGAGGTTAAAGCGAAGTTCGTGGATTTGGTACTTGAAACTGTTGCATCGCAACACATATGCCAGCCAACACGCAAAACAACACGTTCATCCCCGTCCTGTCTCGACCTGATGTTAACGAGCTACGAAAAATGAGTGCCTGACGTTAGGATCCTGGAGCCCCTGGCTACGAGCGACCACTCAGTACTGATAGCTGATATGGAATTATCTTTGCCGTATTCACAACCTTATTCACATCTGCTCCAAACTAGTGGAAAGAGGACTTCGACGATCCAGCTCGAGCCGCGAGCCAACTGGACTGATCTCTGTCACAAGCTGAATCTGTGGAAGATTGTTGGATATTTATAAACGTGTGATTAACATCATTGTGTTACCAATTTGTGCCATTGAAATTTTGAATGTTTGGACCGATTAAGCCTCATTAGTTTGTCAAGGAGTATAGAAACTTGGCTGGGAGGCGGCGCAGATTATGGGACAAAATCCTCCTATCTGGCTCTGCCAATGATTATGAAGGGTATATATTTCAGCGGAACCTCTGCAAAAGTGCAAAAAAGGATTAACGCCGACATTTTGAAGAGCAGCTCGCATTAGCAGCGAGGACCGCCCCCAAGATAATCTTTGCATACGTGAACCGACGCTTGAAGCCGGCAGGTGATGTGCCAGTGCTGTATGGCACGGATGGACAGCCCCTAAGCTCCAGCACTGAGCGTGCTTCCTCGTTGGCGGCGCACTTCGCTTCTGCAATTGCGAATAACCAGGTGCCCGTTTCGAGTTCAAAGTGTACCGCATTTACCGAACTCGATAGTCTGCATTGCGGCGTCGAAGAGGTAGCTCAACTACTCGCCAAGTTTGACGGCACCAAACCTGCTTGACCTGATGGGCTTCAACCACTGGTTATCAAGTCACTTTCAACCATTCTCTCTCCCATCGTGACTGACTTATTCAGCAGGTCGCTGTTAGAAGGTTTGTTGCCGGTTGACTGGAAATGTTCGGTAGTGTAGCCTATTCCGAAAGGCGGCGACCCTAGCAAAGTAGACAATTACATGCCAATTTGTATGACACCTATTTTGGCAAAGGTTGCTGAGAAAATCGTGAAGAAGAGATTGCTGCAGTTGCTTCAGTCAAACGAGGTGCTGCCGCTCGCACAGCACGGTTTTATGCAAGGTCGCTCATGCATTAGGAACCTGCTTGTGACGAGGCATGTTTGGTTGAAGGCAATAAAAAAGGGGAATTCCGTCGACGTGATATTCATCGATTTCAGTAAAGCGTTCGATAAAGTCAGTCATGAGGTTTCTCCTTCACAAACCCAGCTTGTGTTGTGTTGGTGGGTCACCGCACCGGTGGATCCGCGACTTTCTTTTTGGACAAAAGTGAAGGGTACAGGTCGCAGACCATCTAACTGACTGGTACCCCTCTACAAGTGGCGTGCCTCAAGGCAATGTTCTGGGGCCCACTCTGTTCCTGATCCACATCAACGATCTATCGCAGCTTCTCCGGTCGCCGTGTGCCTTGTTAGCGGACGGCAAGACGATTTGGAGAGAAATTGACGCTCCCGATGACTGTGGCCTACTTCAGCAAGACCTCAACCGCCTATCCACATGGCCTGCAGAATTTCTTCTCCCGGTCAACCCAGCCCAGTCTGTATTTATGAGCCTGGGAAAGGCTGCCGACGGCCGAACCTACACCCTTGACGGCCAAACGCTATATCCCACACCCTCCGTGAAGGACCTAGGTGTACTCTCACGCTACGTTTTGAAGTCCGTGGACAAAACAAACAGGCTATATCGAAACGGACTGCGCATGCTTTGGGCGCTCAAACGTAGCTTCGGAACATGGTCTGAAGAGGTTGCCACTCGCCTCTTCTCTTCCATCATTAGACTAATGCTAGAGTACGTTTCGCCTGCTTGCTTTCCGATTACCCGAGGCGAGGCACATAAGATCGAACGGGTCCAACACGTTGCTACCAGGCTGATCCCAGGTTTACTTGGCTTTAGTTATAAAGACCGATGCGAGAAACAAGGACTCTACACCTTGTCCTACCGTGGGGTGCGGGTGGACCTCATTATGATCTACCGTATTCTACATATCGGTGACTTCGCAATGCTAAGAGTAATGTTGCACTTACAAGGGCCATGCAGCACACGCGGACACAGATACAAACTTGTCGTGCCGGATGCTACATGTGTTCCCCACCCACTGCGCTTCGAACAGAGAGGGTAAACCTTTGGAACAGTTTGCCTGAACATGTGCTTAAGGCAACAAATATGCCACAAATCAAAACGTTGTTAGATTTGTATTTTGCCACTATTCGATTCAGAGAAAGACTGCACACTTACGATGAAATATCATATTTGTGAATCCTGGAATATCGTAAGTCGAATATTTTAAATATTACATGAGAACGACAATGGTGTTCACGGTTGACAACTTTTATAAAGATGTTCACCATATTTCGAAAGAGTTGTACACAATCCATTTCCACTTGCTCTATAATACAGTATTCAGTATTTAGTATTCAATTCCCCAAACATATCAAACTGCGTGGATGCCTAGTTAATCTGCCTAACGGCACGAAAGTAGTAGTATGACAAGAAGATTATCAGCGTCCGCCCAAGATTTGGTGAACGATTTTAGCTACAGCAGAATCAAAGCAAATGCATGCCTGCAGGTATGGACCATAGGTGGGTTGTCCCCCACTTAGTTTAGTTAGAGGGGACCAATAATACTATATGATAATGCGTTGTAATGTTTCCAAAAACCTGCTCACAACGGTACAATTTAATTGCCCCAAGCGTTCCGACCGGTGCATGACCAAGTCGATTGTGAACCGGCCGAACCACAACTGGAAGCGCCGACTTAAATTATTGTGCCCGCAAAATGGGGGCTACGATTAGACACGGGGAAGTTTGCCCGATTAAGGGGGAAGAAGCGTGAAAAAGGATCAACTTACCGTGGCTAGGTATTGCATGACACAATTTCCATGTTATTATTTTTAACTTATAGTGTTTATGCTTCATTAGTGGTTGTCATTTATAAGCTTGGCATGTCAAAATACGCTTACGACTTATATGATTATAGAGTAAACCAGACATTTTATTTCATAATCAAGCAGGCATTAAATCCTTCATAAATAGAGCAAGTTGATAGTTACTTTTAATCCGTGAGGTTTATTTGCCGACTGATACCTATAGAAAATTAAATATTTTCGTAAATTTCACTGGTACATCGTGTATTGCATGAGTGGGAAAGCGTTTTTGTTTGCCTTATCTCTAGTTAATACTTTATCCATGAAAACTACGGTAAGATTGCTTGTCTGCGGAGCGCAGCCATACCGTGTATAATATTCGCTTGACACGTTTTTACCATATTAGTGGACCATTTGTGTAAACATACATTGCAATATTACAAATTGTGTTCGATCTACTTTCCGTGACGTTTATGTGAATCGAAATATTTAGCTAATATCGCAGAGTGAGGTGTCTAATTGTTCCGTGACATTACTTTACCGTACAGTTTTATCAAACACACTAGTATTTAGTTTTAATGACACACCTTTTGAATATAATGGTTTTAATAATTATGACATTATGTTGCATAGCTTCGATAATAACGTTAAATTTACGTACATATGTTATAAGTCAATCTCTCTTTTACGAAGCACCCAACCCTGTGACTTCAAGCGTTCTAGCACAGAAATTTCCACAGAGCTTTGTGTACGAAAATTGTACTTGCATACGGATTATAGGGCGTATACAGTCTTCTGGATTTCATTTAGTTACTAGATTGCTATGTAAACTAATTATTCTCTAACGTGTCGCACTAAATCATAAATAAGAACGTCGGACAACGACTACAATGCATTAACTGTGCCGCAGGAAGCACACTTTTAATCTGTACGTCGCCAATGCTCGCTATGTCAAACTAACCATTGGTTTCAAGTGAAAAAGGCGGAAACCAATGACAGCGAATAATCAGAAAAATTAGTTGAGATCAGCCGGTATGGTGGCTGTTACTTTCGGGACAATACCGGAAGTAGTTTGCGATGCCAGCGCAAAAAACCTAGAATGGAACTTCCAAATAACCATGTTTATTCCTCCCGGTGCTAAAACAGGCATAGTAACAAGCAAAAACAAGTATAGATGCAATCGAGATGAAAGATGGAAAGGTAAATAGCGGCAATTTGCGCCTATGGATGGCTACATCTTGCTGTATTGGCCACCAGTGTTATTTCTTCCTATGCCTTTGATTCATATACCCCTGTAAGTGAAATCTGGCTGGTAAAGTGAACAATTATGTTCACGTTTTTCGGATTGAAATGTTTGGTGAAATTATGCGAAGTTTCTAAGGAAACGCATAATCTCTGTGCTACTCAGACCTACCACTGTTCCACGACCGGTGTCGTCTAGGTCGATATATATAAGTAGTGTTTGAACCAAGGCACATAGTATCGTACGGGTTTTATATTGGTCAATCAGATTTTAGGCTGTAAGTAAACTATTGACTCTACCGAGAAAACAGCATCCCAGAAATATGGAATTACTGCAAACCAAATATTAACAAATAATTTATTCCGCCGGTGTATATTAACTGAATACATTGTTATGCACATGACGTTACTGTAATCAATGTTATCGGGTTTCCCAGACTAACTATATATTTGAAACCATCAAATTTCTTACTAAAGGAGGGACGAAAATTTATGCCGCAATTCCATACATATGGAGTTCAAACTTTTCAAACTTAGGCCAAAATTCTCCATGCTGTGAATCGGTAAAGTTTCGTTTGGTAAAGAGCAAGGGATAAACGTTCGATTTAGGACAAAAGCCAGGATTTTTTTTGTAGTTAATCGGACATCGTACAAATACCAACTGTCATTTAGGTCCTATGGTAGATTAATGGAAACATTTAATACAATGTTTATAAAGGTATGGTAATTACTACAAATTAGCAGTTCGAACATTTGCAAGATTGACCAATCATCGCTTTTAACAGTAAGCGCGTATGAAGTACGACAGTTTATCCATATACTTGTGTTACTTATGACAGAAAAATTAACTACAAAATTAATAATAAGGATAATATCCGACACAAACAATGCATTGCTCAGCTTGACAAAATCACAGCGCTTCTGAGGAAAATTCAGTTGGTTTGGATACAGATTGTTTCATCGTATTGCATTAAATGAAGCATGTTTCTCATCCTCATAACCAGGGTAATACACCTAAAGCAATATTCAAACAAACACCGGGTCTGCTGACTCTCGTTTTGTGCAAGCATTTAGAAAAGTACTACCGCACGATGCAAAGTTAACTAACGTGCAATACCGGATGCGTTCGGAAAGTTTCTTAGGATTATTTGGAGAAAATTACAAGAGATAATAACAGCCTCGATAACCTATGGCTGCTGAAAGTCTCTAGTGTTATATACTAATACAGGTGGAAAAATGCTTCCAGGAATTCAAACAGCTCCAATGATGATGTCACCATTTAAGGGACATGCGTCATATTAGTTGACACGTAGCTGTTAACTTGTCCGCAAATCACCTTTGATAGGTGATAATTAAATGGAATTAGGAAAGCGCAGCTTGATGGGGTTTCGTGTTTGTGCCCCATCTTGCAAACTTAGCAATGAGTTGACGACATTCAGATATCACATAGAAATTCGGCGATACTTGTACCCATGATCTAGAAGATCTCGCATCCATATGTTCTTGTTATATATTTCACAGTTAACTGCTGTGCATTTAAGCGAAGCCCCTGTACTTTCGCTTCTTTAACCTGCATCACTTTCATTTTGTTAAAAGCCGTTCCTAACTGAGCAGCCAAATTTACAATAGCCATAATTAAGCCTTTTAGATGAAGGATATGTTTAAAAGAATATCCGCAATCGCACACAATCAGTTGCCGGATCATCAAGTACGTGGGAGTAAATAAATAATTGCAAACGGTTTACTTTGTATAATAATGAAGTTTATTGGCGACAAACTTTGGATATTTTGACAAAAATGTTATCCAAAATGACAACAGCCAATGCTGCACATTTCGTTAATATTTATCGTCATCGACGAGTTGGACGCAGTTGTTCTTGTATCGTATAGAAGGCGTGTATTCTCGCTCGGAGAGAGTTTGACTGCGCACAAATGAGTATGTATCTTGATAATTCTAGATAAACTGTATTTGTTTCAGAGGTGGATATGTAGCAGAGGTTAACTTGAAACAGCCGATTAATGCAATATTCAAGTCCTGCATGATCCATACTAGCAATAATTATAAATCTCGATATGTTTTCCCCTTACGAATTTTCCCAGTGTATCACAGTTATGTTGTAAAAATTAAACTGAAGGTAATCTACAAGAAGCACGATAATTCTACTGAATGCGACGTGCCAATTGGAGGGTTGCTGTACGGAAGAAAACATGGATGAATATGCGCATACCCCTTATAATGAAATCAAAGGTCAGATCAGTAATCAGCAAATTGGATGAGATTTAAAGCAATGTTCCCAGTTGAGAATATCCGAAGCTCGCCGTAATTGGACTTAAAGAGACGTGGGTCCATTTATATGTTGACGATGAGGCTGTATTCATAGAGAGATATATTGGACCTCTTGTCATACGGTACGCAAAAACGGAGCAGCCGGCGATTTGTTATTAATTGTGTCAATCGTTTGATGCTGCCAAACGAAACGCTGGATTTCCTTTCTTTTCCACCCATTAAATGTTTGCAGTTAAAATATAAACCAATGTGTTTAAGTGCCTACCAATAATGTTTCTTGTGACCAATTACATTTTCTCCTGTGGTCCCACATCTTAGTCGAAATAATTTACGATAAGTTCACTACATTTTTCATTGATTACACTGATATTGCTCTTCTCATTACTGATGGACATTTCAACAAGTTGAACATCAATTTCGGCACAAAAGTTGGGCTGTAATGTTTCCTAAATTCCCACCAGACTTAAGCAAGTATAGACCTTATATTGGTTAAAAATGCTAAGATGTTTTATGAGTGCATTCAGGCAACCATTGGTAGTGTTGTGCACTAAAATATCCAAATAATTTCTATCGTTTACAGCAAAGTAAATCATAAAGATATAAATCATGGTAACGGGCGTGGACTTATAAATGGCAGTGTTCACCTGAGATCATATGTTGACTACAGAAAGTGATTTTATCCCCAGAATTCGTATATTGTTTAAAGAATGTAACTAAATATCGCGGTTACTTAACGAGCTTCGTGAAATTCTGCTTTGATAACTGCTTTCTACTGAGAACCACGTTTATCCGTTGGGATTGATTTTTATTTCTAAACCTGAGACGATTGCGTGGACTCAAAGATAGAGCGTTCAAATTAAAGACAACGCCGCAGGGAAATATTTGGCTACCTCTGACAAAACCTATTTAAGTTGTCTATATCATCCACATATCCACAACATACTAGGAAATAATAGCTGCCAGGTTGTCGGACGAAAGCTGAAACAATTGAGTAAGGTCTCCAACCGAGTGTCAAATTCATACGCAGACCTTGCCAAATTGAACCGAAAATTAAGTTGCTTTAATGCTAACTCCAACACTCACATTTCTTTCCGTAAACGGGATTGATACACTTCCTCTTTACATATAATTAACAGAAATACAGTGAGGAATAAATTACTTCAATTAAACTACAACTAAGAAAGTGATCCGAACAGACTATCACCATTTGTCCTCAAATGTTATAAGGAGTAATTGGCCCAGCCAATTGCTTATCTAGACACTTTCTGCATGAAAGCATGTTATATTGTGGACTGATGGAGAAGTGTTGGAATTGCAAAGCTGCCAAAAATAGGCTCATAAACATTCCGACTCAATGCCAGTAACAGCAAAATCAAGGTCTTCTACCCCTACCGATTCTCACAACCAATGTTCCCCACAGATTGACGACTCAGAGTAGGAGCCCCCTAATCTTTCAGCGCATACCTGTGAACATCTGAACACTGAAGAAAAATGGATCATTCAAAAACGCAAAAGTTCACGCAACAACTTTCAACCTCCGCCTAACGATAGACGACCGTCCAAAACGACAAGCCCCTTCACTTCTGCTGCCTCAATTTCGTCACCGATCTCTCTGAGGCGTTATAACCTCATGGTGTTCCATGCACCAGAGTCAAAAGATGAAAACCCTCAGCAACGTTATGATCACGATGTTGAGTTCCTTCAGGGGCTCGTTGATAAGCTGTTGGATGTGGGGGAAACTAGCGTAACGATAAAACAAGTAGTCCGAATTGGTCAGCATACTAACCAATCGTGACGACCTTTAAGAATCACCTTTGCTGACCACAACACGCCACAACTCATTCTGTCTCGTCTCTCCAGGATTAAAGGCACCAGGGTTCACATCCGCCGAGACTTGGAACCCGAAGAGAGGAACCGCTTGAAGACTGCGGTCCTTGAGCTTAAACGACGTACAGAAGAAGCGAAACTGATCTGCAAATCGCAAATTTTCGAGTGATCAAGAAGGGTGTACGAACCCGTATCAGTCGGTTGATCAACCTCCAGGCACGTCCCGCGGTGCCTCTCAGGACCTCCGTGCTGCATTCACAAACTTTTGTAGCCTTATGAACAAACGGGATGAGCTGTGTCGCTTCGTTGCCTCTGAGCGACCAGACGTCGTAGGACAGGCGGAGACATGGCTAACTTCTGAGGTAATGGCAGAGGAAGTCGATCTCAGTGGCTACTCATGCTTTCGCTGCGATAGAATATTAAATCCTCGTGGTGGTGTCTTACTTTATATACGGTCTTCCCTGCGTGGGAGGCTTGTAAGCGTGTACCGAAGTGAATATGACCTATGTGAACAGGTATGGTGCTCGATCAACCTCAGGCGCGGCAAGCTGACAGTAGGTGCATTCTACCGTAGCCTTCTGAACCGCTATTTAGATTGGCTACCGCATCTTCGGAACAACATGAGTCGTCCATGTTTTCTACTCATGGGTGACTTCAATTGTCCCCACATTCAATGGCCTGAAATTCAACTCATGCTCGGGTATTCTGAAGTCGAATCAAAGTTCGTTGATTTGTTGCTTGAAACTGGGGCATCGCAACACATATACCAACCTACGCGCATGACGGCGCGTTCGAACCCATCGTGCCTTGATTTGGTGGTGACAAATTGCGAACAGCGGTTGCATGACATACGAATCCAGGAGTCCCTAGCTAAAAGCGACCATTCCGTGCTGATAGCCGCTATGGAACTGAACTTGCCGAATGTATCTCCGGTGGAACCAGCTTACAATTACTGGAAAACTGATTTCGATGGATTAAATCGAGCAGCGAGCCAAATGGATTGGTCTCTACCGCATGTTACATCTGTGGAGGACGGTTGGACAGTAATAAAGGAAGGATTGGCTTCGCTTTGTTCTCAGTTTGGGCCGTTAAAATTTCAGAAAGACGGACCAATCAAACCACACTGGTTCGACAAGGAATATAGTAGGCTGGCTCGGTTACGGCGAAGAATGTGGGACGCATTTCGCCTCTCTGTCTCCGCCACTGATTACGAAGCATATAAAAGACAGCGAAATATTTACAACAAAATGAAATTGATAAAGCGCCGGAAGTTCGAAGAAAAGCTTGCAACTGACGCGAGGATGGCCCCAAAGAAGATCTTTGCTTACGTGAAACACAGTTTGAAGCCAAAAGGTGACGTGTCGTGTCTGGAAGACGCAGACGGACACCTTCTAACTTCCAGTTCCGATCGCGCGTCCGCACTGGCCGCTCACTTCGCTTCGTGGTTGCAAACGACGCGGCATCCATACCCATCTCAGCGAGTAACATTCCTGTAGAACTCAACAGTTTGGGTTGTGATGTCGACGAGGTGCGCCTGCTACTTGCGAACCTTGACGGTACCAAGCCAGCAGGGCCTGACGGGCTTCATCCGCTAATTATCAAATCACTAGCTGCCATTATCTCGCCTGCTGTTACGGATCTATTCAACAAACCATTGTCTGAGGGCTCATTGCCAAACGACTGGAAGCGCTCGGTGGTGAGGCCGATCCCGAAAGGTGGCGACCCCAGAAAGGTGGATAACTACAGGCCAATTTGTCTTACACCCGTTTTCGCAAAAGTGATCGAGAAAATAGTAAAAAAGTGTTTAATACATCTGTTGCAATCGAAAGAACTTCCGACACCGGCACAACACGGATTCAGGATGGGATATTCTTGTGTTACAAACTTACTTGTGACGAGACAGGAATGGTTGCAAGCACTGAACCGGGGAAAGTTTGTCGACGTAATCTACATCGACTTCAGCAAAGCATTCGACAAAGCCAATCATGAAGTGCTTCTAGACAGATTAAGGTCGTGTGGTGTCGGAGGATCATAACATCGATGGATCCATGAATTTCTCGTTGGAAGAAAGTGAAGGGTACAGGTGGACGGCCATCTAACCGATAGGTATCCCTCGACCAGTGGTGTGCCTCAAGGTACGGTACTGGGACCTACTCTGTTTCTCATCCATATCAACGAGCTGCCCCAGGTTCTACGGTCGCCGTGTGCACCGTTTGCGGATGACCTCAAAATTTGGCGAGAAATTAATACTCTAGATGTGATATTCTCCAACAAGACCTCGACCGCCTCGCAGTATGGTCTGCTGAAGTCCACCTACCAGTCAACCCGGCAAAGTCCCTATTCATGAATCTCGGGAAGGCTGTTCACGGACGAACGTACACCCTCGACGGCCAAGCACTGCATACCACACCTTCCGTGAAAGACCTAGGTGTACTCTTACGCTGCGACTTGAAGTCCGTCGACGACACGAACAAACTCTATCTAAACGGACTGCGCATGCTCTGGGCGCAAAAGCGCAGCTTCTGCACTTGGTCTGAGGACGTCGCCACTCGCCTTTTATATTCCATCGTCAGACCAATGCTAGAGAACTGCTCGCCTGTATACTGTCCGATCACTCGCGGCGAAGCGCAAAAGATCGACGAGTACAACTCATCGCCACCAAGTTGATCCCAAGCTTGAGAGGCTTATCGTATGAAAACCGGTGCATGAAACTTGGGCTCTACACCTTGTCGTATCGCTGTGTTCGAGTGGATCTTATCATGACCTACCGTATGTTACATCTCGGTCATTTCCCCATGCAAAGATCGTTACTCCACTTGCGAGTACCATGCACCACATGTGGGCACAGGTACAAACTCGTGGTACCTGATCTGACGAAAATCCCACACCCCCTGTGTTTCGAGCGGAGGGTTGTACACGCATGGAACAGTCTGCCAGAACACGTCGTTGAGGCCGAATCTGTGCAGAAATTCAAATATTTGTTGGATTTACACTTCGATAACATACGTTTCAGAGAACGGTTGCCACTTGACAACGATATCACCCACTTGTGACTCACTGTGTAAACAAGCATTTTGTGTGCTACAGAAGGAGTTGCTGAATCATTTCAGGATAACCACCGGACGTGTTCATTTTTTTAAAATTTTTTGTTGATTATCACCCGATGGATTTGTACAGAATTATTTTCTACTTGCTCCAAAATACAGTATTCAGTATTCAAAGCGTGCTGTAACAGACACATCCAAATGATCCGTTTCATTTTGCTTATCATAGTTGGTGGCCTAATCAATACCTATTAGACGGTCTTGTACATTCAGTGCCTTCGTCACAGCAACGATGTCAAATCCACACGCTTCCGTTTTATCGATTGCGGTTTTGTTTTTGGCAGTTTAAACTGTGAGCTTCTTTTGAGAGACCTGCATTTTATCAGAATTCCAGTATCTACTGCCAACGTTTTGAGAAACTACTTAAATGTGCGTGCACAGTTGACTCGACATGGGGTAAAATACCTCACTGCTCACCATAGACACTGGAGTCATTGAAATGACTATTTTGTATACACTATTCTTCTTCACTTACTTTATATCATTAGCTTATCCTGCCGATACGATATTGCTTAATTCTGCAAAAGATGTAGGTTTGGGTATAGAAAAAGCGATCGTAGACACATCAAGTAAATTACATGCCTATATGGCCTGCCTTTTATTATGGTTCAGAGAACATTTTCTTATCGCTCAATGAATCGAAATTCGATAACAACATTTGATCACCGCATTAAGGCCGTGGTTCTCAGCAACTTAACATAGAAAACCAAGCAATCCATATAGATTAAGAGAACTTGCACTCAAAATGGTCAGTGGAGCACCTAGATGTAATATTCAATTCGTAGCTTTCCTGCTCACTACATGTTACTGAAGTTTTTCCTAATGTTCAATGAATAAGGTTCGACCCCCTTGTTTTGTGACATTTCTCTCTCTTCCACCATTTAATTATAAGATTTAACAAGGCATGAGTCTTACCCAATTGGACCTAATGCTCCACTGTGATATTTATTGATTTCCTAAGGAAACACTTCGAAAACCTAGGAAGGTCAGGGGCACAAGAATATCGGTGTAGTGAAATGCCCAAGCAGGCTTTTGTTAACAATTTGTGTCTACTCAAACTAATTCATGCATAAGACTTGCATCGAAAATACTAACTGATTCCAATCACCCCCTACATGTTACAATGTCTGAGTGTGCATCAACGTAATAAAACAGACAAAATTACAGATTCATTTTTGCCCGCACAGGGGCTTATAACCCATATGTTATTCTCTTTTCAGCACCATTCCTGTGCGACCAGACGTCCGTTGTCCTGAAGATTAAAAAGCCGCATTATAGGTATGCTGATCACAATTATTACTCTGCGTGTAATTGCCGATTGCCACATGCCTGGAACTGAATTCCAAGGCTCTTGTAATGGGTCGCATACAAATACACAATTGGTTTCCCGTACAGTTCATAACGGAGTAAGCGTGTTATGCACATAGGCTAGCATCAAGAAATTGGGCATTAGTTAATAGAGAAAGTTTACTTAATTGTGCTGTTACCTTGAGGAGAAGAATGAGACAATGCTCAGCTTGTGGTGTGACACGTGGCAAGTTACGCAACGGAAGGTGGGCATCTTTGACATCATTTTTTACGATAAGCACAATGGCTGCACTGAACACGAAGTCATAGTTACTTGATACTTATGAATTAAGCCGGAATTAGGAGGACGGCGCAAAAGTTGGTAATGCTGGTAACTTTCAAACTTGCTACCTGTGCACTAAATTGACCGTACACAATTTGCAATTATTATAATTCAGCGCAAAATATGTCTAATGTTTTAGTACATAAGTGATGCAAAGTTTGATGCTTTGTAACTTTTCGATATGTTTAATAAAGATGTATTACGCGTTTATTGACATAATCGTAGGTATAACGAGCTAAACCAATTGCTTTCCATGAAGAAATCACAAATGGCTACCCGAGAAGTACTCCTATTTTTTAGTGATCAGCAGGCTCGAATTTACGTGTGTTTATTAATGGTTGACATAGCATTATCTTAGTTCCTCTATCGTGTTTCTTTTTCTCGAGTAAGGTACGTCAACCTAATTTTTATGTCACATTTTTATGATGCTTACTGGTAGCTTTACGGTATAAGATAATTTAATTTTGACATAAAATGCAGGTAACCGTCAACTAGTAATATTCAGTTTTAGGTAGAATTTGTCTACTTATGTATATCTGAGGCATATTTTCATTGGGAAAATAAAGTAACTTAAATTAGGGTACTATTTCATATGTGGTTCTTATACGCGACCAACACCGACAGTTTAAACAAATGTATATATCAACCCTTGCAAACAGATGCGTTTCCGGGATAAGCCAACGTTCAATTGTAGCAAATACTACAACGGATGATCGTTGTGCTAAGCATTCTAAGCAGATATTACTACTCTGATGTACGCACTTGTGGAAGCTTTCTCTTTTCCATGGAGATTTATGGATGTGAGTTTTTTACTAACTTATCAACTTGTTATGTACATTTTAAGGAATTGGCATGCAAAAAGATACAAACTAGTAATTGTACGTTTAAAACAAATGGCAAGGTCTTTGGTGCGGAATATAGCAGAGATGCTAGGAACAAGACCAGTGGCATAAGGGTTACGAAATCTAATACTCCCGACAAATGTTTCCCGCATGTTAAGGATAAAAACCAAATAAACAAGTTGCGTGGTAATTGTGGTATTTCAATTCACCGTACTCAAAAATCGGTTTATTGTGTAAAACGAGACGGAGAAAATGATAAATTATACTAGCCTCAGTGATATGTAGTATTCGCTGTATTCGCTCTATACAACATCTGAAACAAAATTGAACAAATGGCTGGTGGTAGATCTAAGTTTTGTGGCTGAGAAGATACCACTTATGTTTTCAGCCCCTGAATGCAGGTTTACTTAGATATTTTGCTGTACACTGAAACACATCATTTCTGAATGACTGGTTCACGTTAAAATTTAATAATCTGACACATGAAACCTACCGTTTTAGATCTTCCAACAGTTTTGTGATGAAATCGACTTAGTTTTACGTGCCTTGGTTCATGTGGCAGTCTAAGAATAAACGACGCCTGCTTTTCTGTGTTTTGAAGGGGTGTGTAACTGCTGTTTTGGTCCGAAACAGACACCACTACAGAACCCTGTGGTACCTTTGGCAGCGCTATATCGCCATAGTTTGACAGTGTTGGATGATACTATTTGGTATGTGACAAAAAGGTAAAAATTATCCATCATTTATTAGCAGCGTTGTGGGTACCACGACGGTTTCGTAGCATGCGCTATGAATGCAATGTATACAGCAGCCTATGGTTTCAGAGTGTAATCAGTTGAGTGTTGGTGCCTACTCCAAGATAAATGCGATGTTTTCTAGCCTGAATTCTGTTCTTTTAATTGGGGTTCCTTGATGAGCCTCAATTTGCTTACCGCAGCATCTATCCGAGTAGGTCAGCCAATAACATTTTCCTTCAAACTGGTGCTCAGTGCACACACGTTAGATAAACGCTTTAAGTCTTAAGTAGTCAAGGGGGATTCGCACCACTGCATGGAAGGGCGTCCAAATACTTCCACAAGTTGAAGTGAATGGAAGTCAGATCTTTGTAGGCATCCGATAGCATTTATGTCTGATAATCAATGTTGAACAGATGGTTGTGACAGCGAACAACACGGCGAGTATAAAAACGGTGCGTCGATGTTTATGTTGGGAACAGTGTTTGTAAACTAACTCCCAGTTAGCAGTTAAATACATAAAATGGACCTTGTCTGGTAGATATGATAATGACATTGTTTGATTACACCAAGTGAATTGGCTCGATGAAGGATAAAGTCTGTGAATCATCACCGGATATTAGAGGGCTTGAGTACATGAAATTCAGCGAAATCTTTCCAGAAAGGGGCGAAACCAATGAACAAATAAAAAAGGTAATTAAAAGATTGCTTAATTGCTTGACAATTACAGTGTAATTTTAAGTAGCATGGGTGGAGAAATGTAGCATGCTTTTATAGGATGAAAAATAACCCAAAATTAGTAATTGTGTAACGTTAACAATTTTCAATATGTATTCAAAATGATAACGGTACTATTCTCTTTCACTACTTACCCGTAAAAGTGACATAAATAAAGTCAAAGAGAAGTAAAGGTTGTAGCTCAGATTGTTCCTTTGTTAGGTAAACATTTTTCTGAGCTTCTCAATCAATTTGCAAACGTGTAGGCATTAGTCTGGTTGACGTCATCAGTGCATTAGTGCGTAGTTCAGCATATTATAGCGATTTGTAGGTAAGTGTGAACTGGGTTTTCATGCGCAGGCCATTTTTATGGATCATCGTCATTGGTATTTTGGGCATGACCTTTGAAAATAACCTCTTCGACACGAACATCGTGACCCCGGCCCATTGTCTCCGCTGCTGAGAATGCTGCCTGAGCTGTTTCAATTCGCGCATTTCCAATCAGCTTTATCGACCCGGTGGTTCTCCTTTGCTCTTTGATGCGCGTAGATGTCGTCCAAATCAATGTGCTGATTGAGCGAATTATTCCTGGTGTGACATAATCCGAAGTGTTCCCTTGCGTGCTTAGAATGTTAACGTTCTCCAGATAAAATATTTACCAGTTTCATCCTTGTGTATCAAAACAGATGTATAGGGTTAATTCCTACTTGTGGCCAGATTATGTTCTGTGATCCGGATTGAATCTTTTCTCCCAGGTTGTCTGGCATAGCTTTTATCGCATTCGCTGCAGCTTATCCTGTAGATTGTATGGGTTTAACTCCCTTGTTTGATTTTGTCCTTCGGTATTGAAAACAGCCCTCTCATTTTAACAATTGGTTTGTGTGATACGATGTTTGTGTTGATGAAGGAATGGTGCCGTAAACTCAGAAACGTCCTTGAGTAGGAAAAAGCTAATCTCTTTTCTCCTGTTTCTGCCGTTCCTGCGGAATTGGCCGATGCAGACTTATTATTATAGTTTCTTGGGTATCCGTTGGTTTGCAAAATACATTATAGATGGTTCTTATGTTTCTTTTCCAATTCCATTGCGCTGCATTGTTTTTCGTTCTTTTTGATGGAGTTTTATACATTTTATTTTGTGGTTTATCAAAAGGTTACAGTGTGACGTATTTGATTCTTATTTGTCTTCATCCGATATACACAAATTTTAATCGCTCCGTCAGTGTTCCTGTAAACTAAAACATCCATAAATATCAATTATTTGTCTTTCTCCAATTCACTGGTGAATTTGATGTCACCAAATTTATTGTTTATTAAGTCGTGTGTAAACTGCACCGGATTTCGATTTATCGTGGCATATCAATAATCCAAGTATTCGACCGACATAATTGGGTTGAGCATTGGCGTGGAAAAACACGCCGCTTTTCACATTACATTTTCCAAAATGATCCCTAATATAGATGATGTAATTTAAGTTCCCTTAAGTTGTTGGTACGCTTGTTTATACCAACAGCTCAGGCAGCATTTTCAGCAGCGAAAATAAACCGACCGAAGTCCCGATATACGGTTTGAAGAAGCTTATCCAAAAGTCACATGCCCAAAGTGCCGATGACTTAAAAATGGCACACATGTAACTAATCAGTTCACACATAGCTACGTATTGCTATGATACACTGCACTACGCAATAACCTACGGATAATGTCACCCAGTTTTCTTAATTTCGAACTGCTAACAATCCATCGATACTGGATCTTGTGCTCAATAACGAAAAAGCCATGGTTAACGAGATAGTTGCCAGCACCCTACTGCATCGTAGTGATTATGTTTCTCTACTACCTGACTAAATATGCTATGCGATGTACCCTGCAAACTAGGAGGACAACGTGCATACTCTCCTGCACTATAACGTGTTATCGAAATTTGCTAACGATACATATTTGACATTCTTAACCGAATTCCCCTAGCCTTTGCCTAGGAAACCTTTACAATTACTTTTAACGCACTGGTTGTGCAAGCATTAGCACGGATGTCCTTCTAACCCAAAAACAAACGGAAGTCATTTCTGCGAAGCAGAACACGTAAATGTATGTCCCCGAGGAATTTGGAATGGCTAAACAGCAGGGCTTCTCGATTGTCGGAAGCTGGACTGCAAACCTGACACATCGTAACTTCTGTGGGAAACTGATCTGCGAAGACAAATTCTCGCATCATCAGGAGTTAATTAAGCACTTCTGCAAGAACCGCAAAGTTTGTGCAGGCACTTAACAGCCTGTAATAGGTGAAGTGGGAGGTTCCAGCACTAGTCAAGGCTGATAGGTGCACGCGATAAGCAGTGGAATCAGCCGATCTCTTACGGCTTCATTACTCCCAAATTTGCAGCTGAAAACGAGCCCAAAAATTCTCCTCCTTTCTATTACTCCACCGTCGGGTTCAGAAAATTTCACGTTCACTACGGAAAATGTGTTGAAGATGTTATCCTTGCGTATCCACAGTTCTCCTGGAGTCGGCAACATCCGACCAATGGCTCTGCAGGCGATAACTAGTGCCCTAGCAGAACAACTGTCTGTTTTCCATCAGCGATGCATGGAGTTAACCATATTCCATTAGTGTTGAGGCTAGGGGTCATCACTTATATCCATAAAGCAGTTAGCTGCACTGATCCTGCCAACTACCATACAATAACACTACTTCCCGTAATATTCAAATTGATACAAACAATCATCGCAGATGCGCTAATGGAATGCCACAATTACTAGCCCAGGAGCAACATGGTTTTCGTCAAACGCATTCGTGTACTACTAACCTAATTAATTTAGATAATAGCTGGGCTGAAACTGTTGATGATAGAATAGGAGTCGATGTCATCTACCTGGACTATTCAAAAGCGTTTGATTGCTTATACCATTAGAGGCTTCCTAATTACGGCATTAGTGACCTGATCTAGATTTTAATAGCCATTTTCTACACGAACGACGACTATTAGTGAGAGTCAGAGAACCATTTTCTGACGCAATCAATGTGGCGTTTGGAGTACCATAAGGCTCGATTCTTGGACCTCGTATATTCTTGGTGTTCATTAACGAGTTGGTGAGAACAATTGCTTTCCGGTTTCCTATTGTTGGTGGATAATAGCACGTTAAGGCAAAGATTACGAGGATCGGAATGCCACAAGCGGCCCCAGTGCGATCTTAACACAGTGTCCAACTGATCAGTTCGAAAAGCTCTACCATTCAACGTAGACAAGTGTTGCGTTGTACAATTACGCCGTTGTTTATATTATTTAGATTTATCTTGACTAAATACGCATTACTTTTCGTCGGGTAATCCACTTGTTTTCTGCTTTATTTATTGAAAGTGAAAACTTAGTGGTTCAACAGCTTATATAATTTAATTGTAACGTAGTTTTTTCAAAGCTATTTACAAATACTGGCTGGCAAATTAAAGTTGGCCCTTGCTTTACATATTATAAACGGCCAAACAACATTGGCAAGTTTTAAGGTTACGTCAGTTGCCTTGGGTTAATTTGGCTGCAACGGTAAAGTGAAGTTGATGTCGTAGGGTTTAGTGCTATAAATTGAAAATGTCATAAGTGAGAGGGCAACAATAAGGAAGTTATGTTGCGTTCAGTATTAATATTTAAAATTAGGGCGGTTATTAAGTCCTCTTACAAGTGTTCACTTCTCAATATTTTATGATTTAATGTAAAGTTTATGCTATACTAAAACCTTTGCAAGGACCGACAGTACGAGTTAAGATAACATTGTCGGTTGTCGAATATGGCACATGATATCATATTCGGAAATATTCGACAATAATGAGTTAGAATTAACATGGTTATGCGGATGCCTAAAAAATTGGTAGAATTCGGCCACTACGTGGACCACAGAAAGTTTATTGTGGATAGCCGGTCATATTATTGACCTTCGAGATTTCACAAAGCACATTAAGCTTACTAAATAATTTGAAATTAATGTCTCTTTACCATGGTAAATAACAAGTTCACCAGCCCATCCAACGGAGCAGTGCAGATGGAGCTGAGCAGGAAGAAGTCAGGAATTTATGAGTTTCACTGGTTTCATATCAATACTTAAATAGATATTTTGTCCGTTGTTACGCAGAAATACCGTGGACAGTTTGCACATAGGACATCCACTCAGATGAGTTCAGTTTTCGCTATAGCATATACAAATATATGCCGCCCAAACCAATTAATTTTTTTAGAAACTAGCCATTATAGCCGTAATCCAAAACCGCCGCAGAAATGCTTCGTCAATGTGATACTGTCGTTTCTGTGTGACTAGATAGCTGACGAAACAACACGATGGGTCCTTGAAGCAACCGAGAGAATACTTTGTAACAAACATGCTTCTTTTACACTTCTACGCTTGTCGTCAGCCAACTCGTCTGCAAAAGGATACCGTCCAAAAGGTTCCTTCCGTTAGCACTAGTTTTATTGCTAGTTACACCAAGCTGCATTGAAAAGAAAACCAAACGTCTCGCTGAGTCCTGTGATAATGCATGACTTGGCTCTTCACCGATGTGAGTAAGTCAGGGGCTGGATGTATTTCCTGAATGACACAAATAAATTGGTCAACAGACTATAATTTTCAGCCAAACTACCAGACCTACCGACACATCAGGCGTTAGTTTCCGTTTTTGATACTGGTGAAAACGGAGACGAAAATTATGCGCCTACACAACACAAAGTTTTGCGCCGAAAAGTTTTTCATTCACGCTGGTTATTTACTCTGGCTTTAAGCAGCTCCGTGTATGGATTTGCCTTTATCTTCTTTGCTTTCCATTTTTCTTTCTTTCGTTTTATTTTTATAGTTATAAAGCAAAAATAATGACGTTCTATTAGAGAGTAATGTACCTCGTATTATTTTTAAGCTCATTACATCCACCGATTTAGATTTGCTATTTAAGTTCGATCTGTGCTCAAGTTATAATATGCAGAATATCGTATAATTCATGTTAACGTTCAAGCGAATTAGAAGAATGTAGCGGCACCTATTTTGAAACCAAATTACAGGTTGACTTATGACCGTCTATTAAAATAACCAATTAAAATCATCACTTCACTGAACAATTGTTTTTTCAACGATGTGAGGCTGTGTCTATCTTAAATATTTGATCTGCTAATTAATAGAACCAATTCGTTCTTCAGGAATTATGTTCACTTACATTATCGATGAAACCTAACAACAAATGCACAGCATCAATAACATGAATGACGCCCTATCCGACATGCAGAAAATAAAATACATCAATGAGCCAAATATGGAAAGTTGCGCATATTTTTGCATTGCTTTGCGAAGTATAATATTTATTCCTCTAAGTAACTTCCTTTGATCTACTTAAATTTATCTCAGAAACGTTCCGCAACTTAGCAGCAAACTGTCAGATACATTTGTCTTTTTTCTAATATGTAATTTGTTTTCTTGTTTGTTCTATTCAACAAATAATCAGACGTAATTTACAGCCAAACACCTTTTTAATCATTAAACATAATAAATAAATATTTTCACATCCATTCATTATTCAGTCGATTCTTCCGTATGCTGTGCTTCTAAATTTATTCAAACGCAGCGAATTAGTTTTAGATACAGAGAGCAGTAGTCTTCCGTATTATTTAACATAATGCAATTATATAGCACTTCGCGCTACATTCCTTGCGTTAGTTAGCACATGGAATGTTATAGCGCTACTTATCTTGGGTGAATTAGCAGTATACATAGCATAACTCTAAGAAGACACAAATGAACAATATTGAAACATGGAAAAATTAGTTCTGACATTCCTGGTATTCAATTACTTTATTATCAGAAATTCGTGATTAATGTTGTCGCGCTTAAAAAGAAATAGCTTTCTTTTATTTTTCTATTTACCCTTCACTCCGCTTTAATCTTCCAAAACTGAAGCAGGCGAATATTTAGCTGATGATCAATAATACTGAACGACTCACGGGATTTTGGCATATGCAGCAATCTGGAATGTACCATACAACCGCAACTCAAAACGGTTTTCTTGAAAAATTGCGTGGAATAAGCTTTAAAATTCCAATAGAGAGCGTTTTATCATTTGGGCCCATGTAGTTGGAACAGTAATTACAATGCAACCAGTAACACAGAAGGCAATACCTAGAGAATCTGCTCATCATTTTGCGGTACTGCAGGTTCATTACTTTCTGCAGTAGTAAACGTTTGGCTGCAAATTAAAATATTTTAATCATCTGCGAATTTGGAGCTGGAAATTCCCTTCAGTACGTTGATATTCAAAGTTGGCGTTATTGACAGCTTTGCCTTAGGGACATATTGCAAATCTTTCAAAGCCACCGTTTTCAAGGCATGTTGCTTTTACATGCAACAGTACACTGACAATAGTGTCTTTAAAGCAAATATTTCGAACTGTTACCCATTTGTATTTTATCGGGCAAACGCTCTTATTTTGGTTACAGTTCTGTTAAATTCGGCTCACTTATACGGATAAAGTGCGCGTGAATTCTGCGTTCCTATACTGGTTTCCATGAAAAAATGACTTATTAACATCTCACTTTTCAAAAACTTGTGATGGAGATTGAAATATTTATAACCTGGCTTCACTAATGATAAGGAAGTGTCCCTATGCGTGAAGCTTTTTTATTGCAACAACTAGGTATGCCGCTATATACAACCAAACTTGAGCACAACGCTCTCTTTAGTTACCGCATCCTTTATTCCGGTTTGCATTACACTAATTCTATCAAGTACATTGGATTAGCTATGTGAGAGACATCGACTAGGATTTCGGAGCATATATTACGTATTATGGCCGAGAACCGTCCCGAGATGCTGTCAGACGTTTATGTTCAGTTCTTTCCGGATTGCTGTATATGCAAACTGCACGATAACTTTTAAGTAGCATTGCCCATCAGATTAATTATCGTCTGGTTCAATCTGCGAAATGTAAATAAATTAGACGGAGGAATCATAATAAGGACTGCGTTTATGAAGAAAATAGCATGGCTCTAGAAAGGTGATTTAATTGTGTCAAATATAAATTGTAAGAACTAGAAAGATTGACGTCTGGAATAACATGGACATAAGCTTGAGGTAAAAATAGTATGATAGGCGATATAATAATAAGGAAGTTCTTTGAAGCTGTTCTGCCTTCTTATCTCTCTTTGGCACAAATTGGAACAAATAGCTGCTAGGGATTCACACACTGCCAGCAGACTACATCTAACTTGATTGTCGATTACATTATCGTGACCGGCATACAAAGATCGCTTGCAAGATACAGATTATTTTCATTCGTATCCAATGCGTGTTTGCTTTTCTGTAATTTTTTCAGTTCTTTGCTGTATATCGTGGTTACGTAAATCCACCAAACAGCTTTGTGGTTCATATGTCCTTTTTGCTCTGAAAATGACTAATGCAGCAAGGTAGACCTTGTTTTGTTTTACTTAGAGGGACCAAACCATAACTTCACAAATTCGAAGAGTATTTTCGTGTTATGGGTAAATAGCGATCACAAATATGTTATACCGGAACGAGCCGAAACATGCGAGTCATATTTTGCAGCTGACGCTAGAGAAGCGCGATTACGTAGTTGTAACTTCATGAAAAGTTTTCCTACTAGTGTATGAAACAAATAGCACTTATATTATAGGTATGTGTTAATATTTTCAAAAGATTCTTCAAGCTGAAACGAATGAATTATTTCTTCATTTAAATTGTACAAAAAAGAAATGTGGAACCATATTACCTTCTTGCCATTTCATTAATAATTATACACATATTTCACCATTAAGCTTATTCATATTCTGACAGTTAGCGTTTATCATAATTGCTGTATATAAACAACATTATATATATCCTAGTTTATTTTAAAATTATATTGCATAGTTTATAATAAGTGAGCATCCAGCTTTGGACTGATGTCTGCTCGCACGTATATTTAATAAAAATGGTTAAGCGTGATGGATGTTGCGTTGCATTATGTAGATTAAATATTTTATCAGGATGTCTGCTTACGAATTGAGGCAACTAACTTGCAAACCAGTGCATTCCTTAATACCTGCGGGCCGCAATGTTAGAATTAAATACTTATTTACATAGTTCGACAAACACTAAAGAAATGAAGATTTTATCTGATTTTTCGCAGATTTATTCAGAGCATGCATTACTGGTAATTTAACTACAGCCATAAATGAACCTTAAATAAATTTGTTTACAGTACTTCTGCTCTTTGACCTCCAGAATACTTGTTATGCAAACCAGAGCTAGCCTGCCTTTTTTATAATAATTTACACGTCAACAAATATTTATATATGTGCAACAATTTAATGCGAGCTATATTTTCTAGCTTTAGTAAATGGATATACAAGAGTGTGACTGAACCAGTTACTTGCGTGTTTGGCAAACCTTTGGTTTTAGAGATGTCCTGGCACTTACCAAACCATTTACTACAAATGGTGCAGTATTTTCTCGTAATTAACTTGCTAATATAGTTGATCTGGATATAAGCAATACCTGGATTGTTTTATTGCTTATTTGTCTACTCGATCTGCGGCAACAAATACGGCATATTTAGCATTAGTACAGACTTGAATACAATATTATCTAAGGTTCGTTAAATATCATGCGAGGCTATAGCAAAACAAAGAGGATTTATTTGGCTCATATTAAGAGCAAATGAAAACGATGGGAACTTTCTCCGCAATGCCCAATGGACCGCTTATAGCGTGCAATTTTATCTAATATTTTTAAAAATTTAAAATAGTTACTGATTTTTCTGCATTGCTCGGTTGCACAATGGTCAGACAATTGGAGGTTCGTTTGCATGCGTCTGTTAGATTTGTAACAAGAGGAGTGTCAACTAGTGTTAAACAAGCAATGGAAGCAAACAATCATGGAAAGAAAAAATAATTGTCACAACCGGAAAACGCAATGGAATGAAGTAGTACGTACCGTAGATTAATACTTATATTTCCGCCCTAATTTCATCAATTGTAAGGCAAATACTGAAAAACTTTAAGTTCATAGCACACGTTATGCTAACTTGTTCAAAAAGCAATATATTTGCTAGGTTTCTAATGTTAGTAATATAATGTTTGTCATTTTGTGTCCGACACTGCGTTTGCTATAACATCTATGTTGTGTTTGATTAAAACAATGTTATGTTTACATTAATCAAAATGTCTGCGCCTTATCTTATCCCAAACAATACCTATTCCGGATATGCTTATACAAAGTTTGCTAGGCACTATAACAAATGGATAAACAACAGGGATAAACAGAATTTTTATGTCAACTTCTTCGGTTACTTGCGTCAAAATTATAAGTGGCGCCTTTCCGTATAGAGTGATTATCTCCGTCAGACGTTTCCGACAAATATGGGTATTTTATGCGACATAAGTTTTGGCCAATTATTCATATATTACTCAGGTTGCTGTGGAATGATATTGGGTAGTACCTTAAAGCAAAAGTTTCTTTCGTTAACGTAATTTATAGTAATCTCCAAAGCATCGACGGTACATTTTGCAAAGTATTATGCCACGTATCTTGGTCCCGCCTAAAATCTGATACCCTTGACTGGTCGACGCAGTTAAATTAGTTTCCTATGCCGTTGCATTAGTGTAAACACTTTTTACAGGAATTATTCGCTCGAGACGTAAAATATAAATATAAATTTGTCACGTGTATGTGACAGCAGTTCGTTTATGGGCACATGAAAAATTTTGCTCTAGGCAAAATACAGCAATTTTAACGCTAATACGTCCAACATTGAAAGTTGCCTCGTATTATGTGGCTACCGTTCAAACAAGAAACTGTCCAAAGCGGGGAAGCATTTGAGAGCGGATATATTTAGCATTAGGGATTACTAACTTACCAAATTGATGCTGTTATCATGCCATCGCTCAAGCTAGTGATAACATTTGGCAGATGCGTGCAAAACTAACATTAATTGACCGCATATGCATTAGGCGACGTTGTTTCCCTTTGGTGCTTCATATATTTTGAAGACGACTGCATTATAAGGTAAACATTTCAGTTACCATTGCCACGGCTTTTTGACAGTCTCAATCACTGTTGCAATGTGCTTGACTCATTATTGAACTGTCGCCATTATAACATATGATACAGTATTTATTTCGTTGTCTATTGCATTAAAACCAGCTTGAATATGGGGAGTTAAAGCCACTCCTTCAAACTGTTCCGAGTTGTAATATATTGGATATTCAGTGCGCCAAGAAAACTCTGCTTAAACGTGTCGTCCTGAAGTAAGTACAAAACGTACTGGCAAGTAGTCAAAGAAATTTACAAATTTGTAGCTTATCATATATGCATAACCACCTGAGGTTCGCCCAATTGCTATACTGTATAATTGCGCAAATGATATAAATGTCACCTCCTGCGTTCATAAAACATGTGTATTTAAGTTATTACTTTAATTACTCAGATGAGATACAGAGATTGCATTAGGGCCAGCAAAGCAGTATAGGTTGCTTTAACTCCCTTATAGTAATATCTTTGGGCACTGTGGTGGCATCTGACATGTTGTGCGGATAGGTATGTTAACACCTCGAGTTGCTTTACGGTGGATTAATTATTTAGCTTCTGCTGTATGTTACGTGCACACATTAGGCTTATGGTACATAAAATGCAGTGTAGTGTAAATACTTATATACATTCGGATTACAAATACATATATATATCGATATTGTTATATACCAAAACATAATGCAATATTTTTGCAGAGAAAAGGCCACTAAATCGATTGCCGGTCTAGGTAAAGCACATCGGAGTATACGTAGGTAGTGACCCTTAATTTTGCCATAATCAAGCGATAAGCTTTAGCTGAAAATATTGTGTCTCTGATAACTTTTTGATACATTCAGAAGCAGTAGTCATTAAAGTTATCGTGCGCTTTAATCGAGCAATCTCAGATTGAATGCATTTAATTAAGCAACACGGTATTGTTCGGGAGTTGTCTGTACGCATACAATCATAGCAGACTCTGTTGGATTAAAACATTACGGACCAGAAACATGTGTCAAAGCAGGACCTAAGTGATTTTATATTCCCCGGATCCCTCAGCACGCTTGGAATAAGCACTCGATTAATTGTTCGCCAACCTTTATTCTTATTAGTTGGTTTTGTCCTCATTTCCGAGCACTCGTAAATCAATAGAATTTGACTACAGACTATGAGTTCAATTGCAATCAGATTTATCATTTGAATGCAGCTGAACCTGGAAAAGCCAAAGAAACGTATATTACTAGCCATGCGTGTATAGTTTCAACTATTTGTTTGCTAATTAAAATGAGCTTTGCCCTTGTAACTAAAGGCCAAATGAACGGAAATGCAATTGCGTTTGTGAGTCTGCGAACTTTGCCAAGAGAACGCAACTGTTGCGCAACGCGAAAGGTAATGCTGACAATTCTGCTTTGTTCGAGCACTTAGGTATTATTTGCTCGGCCGCAAGTTCATTGTTCTAATGACCACAAATATCTAATCTGAATTCAACATTTTCGAAACCCATACCCAAGTCGCTTGTTTGCAGGAGCAGTTGGTGGAATATAACTATGAAGGTCAGCACAGCCAGGGCGCTAAGCATGGGAATGTCGACGCACCTATGCATTCTGGGGAATCATGAAACGTGCTCATCTTGCCCAACGGTTTGCGTAACGGATATGAGTTACTTTTACATTCAGACATTATGCTACCTATTTAAAAACTTGAACCAATAAAAAGCCATTTTTACCGTACTGCATTTTTCGAGACCACCATTTGGCACATTCAAATTTTCGCTAAACAATTTAACACCAAAACTTTATTTGACCCTGTGCATTTCGAATGTCTGTTTGAACCTGGCTTTGCGGTCTGGCTTAAAGCAGCGGTATCAAGACATGTGAATTGATGACAAAATCAGTCGAAACCATGTATTGAAAAAGAAGGAAGTCTGGCCGGAACTAACGTACCAAGAATATTGGCACTCCTAGTTCTTCGAACGATGTACAATTCAACAAGCTGTTAGTAGCTATGGATTCTAAGTTGCTGACGAGAGCGACCGCATAAAGAAGAACAAAGTAAGGACAGATAGTTTGAAACGCTTTAGCCTTACCGCTCGAGGTGATCTTGCCCAGTGTTTGTTCTTATTTTGCGGACTTATTGAGCTACATTAGCATTTCTGATGTACTACCTAACTGAACGTCGTGTGTAGCATAACTCCAGAAATCTGACTGCTATTTGTATAACTGATGTCACGCAAGTTCATCAATAATACTTGTTTCGCCTAACGCTTTGAATCCTTCTATGCGGTGGAAGCTTTGTTATTAAGTGCGCAAATAATACATATGACATTCGCCGGCGCAATTTTGTTTAAAACATTAACCTGGTATTATTAGTTTGCTTTACATTATATTCGCAATATTCTGCTCAAAATGCATTTTGACCGAATAAGCCTGAATATATTTATGAAAATCTAAAGATAACTCTATCTTCTACTTTACAGTGCGTGAAATTAGGTTAGTGGACATACATTCCCATTGCTTCTTTTTACTTTGGAAGATATTCTAAATGAGCTGCTCCTACGGATGCAGTAAGATTGCCATTGAACCTACCTAATACTCTTTCCCTTTGGAGCACCCCAGTTATGACCACTGTTCTTGTAAAGTTCATGTATTCATGACCGTTAAATTCATGATATGACCATTATTTTATTTCTCATACTGTCGACTTTCTATTCCGTCGCTATCGAATTCTAAGCTATAGTTTTGTCAGCTGTAGATGTGCATTCCCTTTAACCTTTTTTAATATCTTTTATCTGGCCGTCGTTTGCCGTAAAGTAGGATCGGTTTCCTTGCAGTGATCCCTCGTTCTGTCCATTCTGCATGCACATCTTGTCTAGCATGTGGGATTGGTTCCTACAACACGTCTGTCGTCATCAATCTTTGTTTGCTTATTGTTATTTACAATTAAGGACGTTAACACGTTCAATATATTTAGTTGTTGTTATAAGCAATTAACAGTCATCACTGCCAGCAGTTTAGTCTCCGTTATTTGCAATATCACCGACATCATGTTAATGATATTTTTTATAGCTTTTATATGTTAGATTATATTTAGTTAAATCCATTTCTATGATTTAAGGTTTGTTAGCAAGTAAATTTCCAATTGTCAGAACGTGAAATATTTCCTTTCGTGGATAAAGTACAAAGCTTAGAAGCTTCAAACCATTAACAATCTGAATGGACTAATCACAAACAAGAAAGCCGGGAAAGAATATACATCAAATATGAATGAAAGAACAGTAATGATAGGCAAACTGTTACAGTTTAATGGTTGTTTGTTAACTTGATAAATTAGTAGCTTATAAAGGATGTAAAGTCGCGAAGTATTTATTACAATAGTGCTAGTTGAAAGCGAATTGGGGATGCAACTGGCAGCTTCAGGACAGATTTATGGCGCAGGAGAATTTGCAAAGCAATGCGAAACATTTTGAGGAACACAAGCGTGCATCTTTTTTGAAATAAATAGGAAACGTTAAGTAAAATATAGACAGTGTAAATCATTATAAAAATATGTCTACGAAGATCATTTTGGAATTGTGGTTCCGTGATAATCGACCTGCTGCTCCTAAACCACTAACTAAAACTGTGTCAATTTGAGTGTTGCACTGATAGACGATAGCGCATCAAATAGTGGAAAATATTTCGCGTGATCTATTTAAATCTTTCCTAATCCATTATAAATTGCTATGATATTTGGCTGCCTCCCATACATTTTACCTCACTTCTAAAAGAAGAAACTTTGTAGGTTACGTACGAATTGTCCGTTAAATTTATTTCCTTATACTGAATGTATTGGTGGTTTTGATTTAAGATGTTATCCAAATACAAAATTGCACTTTTGGAGAGGAAAACATGTTTCCTGTGCATTAAGATGTGATTCTCATCTTCTATTAAAAAAAGGTTCATACTTGCGCTGAAGGGAATACAGGGTAGCAGGTATTAAAATAGAACAATTTCATCTTAACTCTTTGTAGCCAAAGAGGACAAATGCTCAGCAACCTATATCTTTTGCGATACCTTACTATCAACGAGTCACATACAACAATATTGATGCAAATTTGTTGTAATGGATATATTGCTCCTACATTACTTACGCATGAGATGGCATTTCATCGGGCATTAATAACATGGTAATCATAAAATTTAAAGTAAAATGAAGCTAAAATTAGTGATTGATTTTTCAGTTGCAGACCAAAACTAATATGTATACTTGCTTTGACAATACTTTATGAGCAATGGTTGATAAGTAAATAAGTAAATATAAATATATACTAAGATTAACTAGGATCGACTGAGTGGACTGTCCGAATTGCTTGATAATTCTCTGCAGATATACAAGTGAAAAATCACAGATTATTCTCCAACGTTAGGAAAATGTAAAATATGCTTAATATTTAACTTCAAAACTGTATTTTATATTGATGAGGAGCAGCATTTGACCAAGGGTCTTGTAGCAATTTTGACGGTAGATTATTTCATAATAAAACATGTGAGGGCCTCAATATAAAAATGAATTCAAAGTCTTGAGTATGTTACAATAAATGAAAATTTGCGCTTCAGTAAAGCTGATTATGCGGTACATTTTAATGGGTTTTTTACTATAGAGCAAGTTACCAAAACTGTTCCTTACCTATTCTTTCGAGAACATTTAAAACATAAATTACAAATGGCAGGTCTAAACTAACGATCTAAGTATACTTTGCGTTGTCTCAAAATTAACAATCAGTAAATAAAAAGCTTTCAAAGCAGATAAGTGTGCCTTTATATAAAATAATGTCGATAAATAGCAATAGTATGGCGAAAAAAGTGATCTCTTGGAAAGCTTATGTGCAGAGGAACTAAAATATACATGTTCTTCCGTGGTAGGACAGGCTGAACCTTAGAATATTTGTAAACAAATTACAAAGCAAAGTATGATAGTTTTACTTTGAATTGTGAGTAAAATTCCGGGCTAATTTAACATCTGTGGGTGTCATAAATGCATCCATGCATTTGCATTCTGTTATGTGTTATGCTGATTTTGCTGTATAATGAGTATCGAAGCACCATTTTATTGAACACTTCCAGTCCTCTTGTCAAACATAGTTATAAAAATCTGCATTGCGTCTTTTTATTCTTGAAAAGTGCAGTTGATTAAGATCGGGACTTTTGCGGCAATTAGAAATTGCCAGCAGCACATCAGTTATATTTTGGAACATGTATGGTGTCACGAATTTGCTTCGGATATTTTAACAATTCACAGTAACAGAAAAGTCGTCGGTGCCCATAACTAGCCATAAGCTTGTGACATTTTTGGAGGAACTTTACTGGATGTAATATTCACTAAGATACTACTCCTTATTTAAAGCGCTCTTATCTCCATACTTCAAAAATCTCCTGCGAAGTACTGACGCAGATACATAGATAATCCTGGTCATAAAAATTACGCTAGATTTTGAATATACCGCAGGAATAAATAAGCATTTAGCATCTCTGTATGGCGTTATGTAATTTTCATGGTTCCCAGTGGAGGTAATTCAGGATGGATGAATCATAGGATCACTGCCTGGAAATTTAGTAAGCACAGTTTTAGCAAATCACAAAAGTATACGAGCAAATATCGTCTCCGGATTTGTGATCAGACATGTGGCGTAGGTAAGTAAATTAAATACGTAACCTTAGTTCATATGTAAGGTAACTTTGTCCGCGGAACTTCAATATCATTTCATTTACAACCGCCATAATGATATAGCTGTAGTTCAGTAGGCAGCAGCTTAAAAATTATGGAATTGGGCATAACATAAGTATAAATCACAAGTTGCTTCAAACCATTTAAAATATATGCTATATACCAAAGTTGTATGTGCAAAGATAAATTTGAGAGGTACCATTAAAGTGACAAGAGGATGGGAGTGGGAAATTAATAGAAACTAATTCGGGAGCATGCTTTCCAAATACTAGGAGGAATTATATGACACAAAGTTGAGTTAAAAGCTTCTATTTTAAATATTACCTAACATAAAATGCGCACGTAGAATGGATGACTCCTTCTATTCATAGTTTCAACAAGAATTATAGAAACTTGCAATATCTGCAGTTACAAAATAATTAATTGCAAAAATGCAAAAATGTATGTTTTCAGATTAAAAATAGTGATGTATTTAACAGGTGCGTAACATCACAAGATGTAAAGCCAATATGGCAATTTAAGGGAGTTGCACTCTGTGACGCACGAATACCTAAATTCACAGGTATATTTTTCGGAGAAACCGCTCTTAACCTTATTAGCTACGGCTTTTAAAGATCAGTAAACAAATAATCGTTTATAGCAATGGAGCAAGTTTTACAATGTTTTCTTAGCCTGGCTTGTTATTTGCGAAAGGTTAACCCATAATTGTTGAGTACATTATAGACAAAGTCCACTGTATATACGAAATACAATGCTGTTCATTTAGTCTTAGGAAACGGTTACTTCTGGCGGACTCTACATAAATATTTAACTTTATTTTGCATGCTAGGAAGCTAACTTTTCCTTTTCCTATAAATCTTTCCAACAAAATTTATTCTGTTTCCTTTCCGAGTTCGGTTTTGAGATGTGCATGCTTCTTGAATTTGTAAGCATGTCTAGAGAAAAAATACCACATACTTCCAAATATCAAATAAAATATATCTTTGCTTAAATATGCTGGATGTTAAATCAACCTCTGGATCTATGCTTAACTAGATCAAAGAAACCATTAGGCATTTTTTCACGTGCTCAGATTGGAAGGTTCCTGATCCATGTTCGCTTCTGCTTTTGGTGCTTTATAAATGAACAATGATAAAAGAGCTCTAGTTTTGGCGAAAGCAAATATGTTTCTAAATATACACCCTATATATCGACAGCTTTTCCATAATATTTATACGTGTATCCTTTCATGTTACCAAAGCGCTGCTCATATATTTGTGGTAAAAAACAGTCATTTGAAATGTAAGCATACGCAAAAGGCTAATGAAGATTAAGGAATATTTAAAGAAGCTTTTTTGCACATTGTAATAAATAATCTGCTAATTTAGTACGAATACGGGAACCATGTATATGCTGTAAACTTATGTTTGCCTGACAAAATGGGAAAATATTATAGCTAAGCGAATAAGTTTATGGTACACTTGTGCCCATCTTTTCGAAGTGTTATCTGTGATCAACATTATAAATACCAACCAGTTCAATTAAAAGGTTTTGAAGAAATGACAACTAATTTTCCATCTGTTTTTAAAATTCGTCTAATTTCTAAACAGTTCTAAAGTGCAACTAGTACGTCTGCCAGAACTTTTGAAGCTTGTTTATTACGTAACATCACCTGATTATCCGATAAATATGAAATACAGCTTGCTCTTATTATTGACCAAAATTTTGATTATCAAGTATTAATCAGTGTACAAAATATATGTTAATAATTATTAATCAATGATGTGCTCTATCAAACTGAATATTTCGCTTTTGCTTATCAAATTAGAGAGCACTTTTACGATGCTATGATTTCAATAGTGTCACGTTTCTAATTTTTTAATACAAATCCCTTTTAATAGGCTTTATTAATCGGCCGAGTAAAATTACCTAATTTACTGAAGTCTGCCTGCAAATTACACTTCTGCTAAGCTGACGGGTGTTGTAGTCAAGCTCCTCTTAAATCTATTGTACGATTAATTGGAGAGTCTTCTGGTTAGATTACATCTACTTAGCAATGCACAAGACGAATGCTAGAAAGGATTTCAGTGCATGACAAAACATATGTTAGCTCGCGAAATTTGGGCAGATGTAGTGGATAACCGCCACACACTGCACGTGCTTTTCGTCTACTTTTCTAAGGAATTTGATGGGATTCTCCATTTTGGGCTTGCGCAAAGACTGTGTTCTTACGGTATATTTGGTTGCGCCCATCATGGGGTGACAACCTACTTGGATGGTCAAAAACCGTGTGTTTCGTTTGAGCTTAAGCTATGGTGCCACAAGCCACTGTTGTTGATCGGCTGCTGTACTCCAAATTGTGTATAACATATTTCCGCACATTAAGGTACCACTGCTGCTATTTACAGCTGACCCAAATCTGTGTTACATCGTCGATTTTCCTGGAAGTACTGTGGCATTAAGCGAGTAATGTATCGGCTATTAGAATGGTCCGTAATTTAGTTACTGTAAATAAAGCCAGCAAATTTCTCCATTCATCCCTTTAAGATTATCTTACTGCAAATGTTTTGTTCGATGGGGTTGAACTCGCCCGAGCAGCTAGCTTGGTTGGTCAAGGCGTCGTACACTCTTCGACTTTACCCTCTGGGGACCAATGGAAGTAGATCGCAAGCATAGGTTTCTGTCCTTTGTTTTAATACGCTGTTTTTTGAATCGTGAAGGGGAAGGTTTTGTGAGACTCTTCTCAAGTTTCGTTCTGCCTCATCTGGAATAATGCATTTAGGCTTGACCGCCCTGACTTGCCTGGAAAAAAATCCAGAGCATTTTTCACCGGTGGGTACTAGGTTATTTATATTATTACGAGTACCGACCTAACCGGTGAGCCTATTTATTTCCGGAATGCATTCACTGAACTACTGCAACTTATCGCATAATTGAAGCTAACAGACACTTGCTTAACCGAGAAGGTTGATGCAGGGTTCTCTTGGCTATACAATCTCGATATTTTTTCTGTTCTGAGTGGTCATTCCATGAAATTAGAAAACTTGCGATCACCGAAATTTAAGCGATCGCTACACTTATTTGGTTTGATTTATTGGTGTACCAGTTGCATAACGTATTTGTAAATCAACGCGAGTATATTGGACAGAATTTGGATATACTGGATCTTTTGCTGCACAATTAGCATATTCTACTTTTATGATATGGAACATGTTCACTTACCTCTCTGCAAATGTTTGAAATTTATATTAAAGTAGCAAATATCATAGTTGGCTGCGTTTGTGTCCATCAAACATATGGGTGTCTCCCTGCACACTTTCTAATAGTAATGGTTCCAGCTGTAGCATATTTGAAGATGGTTTGCTATGAATAAAATGTCAAACAATGAACAAACCTATTCTTAATCATTTGATTAGTTGAAAGTCGTGTCTCCATTACTTGAATTTTCGCCATGTCAATATTTATGGATAGATAGAAACTATGCTGATCACCACTCTATGGGTACAACTTATTGTATCACTTGAGTGGCCAACATACCGAAAGCATAAAATTATCTAGATATGCTATTAACAATGAAGGTTAAAGTATCAGCTACCAAAACAGGACGCAAAAGCATAAGCATGATAATTTTTAGGAAATATGGCGGTGATGTAACACGGTAGTACTTGTATAACACTTCACGTAATAAATGCTGGTTTTATGTTTCATTGCTATTTATAGAAAGTTTTGTATTTATTATTTTAAACCTTGTAATAGAGCACTAGTGGCGCATGTAATTATTTTTCGATAAATGTGTTAAATAAATTAAGTTGTTTACATGGTACTTTATTTTGGTAACCCAGGAAATATGGTCTGGAAAGAGGACACTATAGCCTGCATTTACTTTTGTCGGTTCAGCTACTCTAAGTAAAATAAAAGGTATTGGTTAATGCTTTATTTTTACTTCTGACGTTTTTATTACAAAACTGATTCGACAATGCAAAATAGGTTTAGAAGTCATAAACTAGCTAACATAAAACTATTAATTAATAATGATAGCAAAATCATATTAATTTCAGAAACCAGCATTATGTGGGTACTGAGGAATATCCAACTGGCACTAGTAACAGAAAGACGTAGTTAATGTGATAGTATACAAGAAAAACTATTAGAATGAACCAATGTCTAACACGCCGTTTGCAAACATACATAATAAAAAACAGTATTCTGATATAAGTATATTAGTTACCAAAAAGTAATTTTAGTGAGCTAATATAATTACAAATTGTAGTAAACTGATGTCCATCAAGTAGTTTGTGGATGGCTAAATCTTTTGTGTAGTGTCATGTGATTTCTTCCCAATCTAGGATC
>OX104059.1:25471734-25506665 GCA_944474145.2 Dicrocoelium dendriticum | reverse complement strand
CAATGTCTCGGATGATTGGAGTAAGACAACTTTTGCCGCTTGGATATCGAGGAAACACCGCCCGGAAGTTAGAAATAAGGGTAAATGTAGGATGCACTGGGGTATACTCGGGAAAATGGTATCACAAAGTAGAGCTTGTAAAAGCACGACGAATGAGTATTGATCCAAAGGTGTGCGACAAAATGTCGCTGAACCACAGTTAAAAATCCACGAGTGCACAAGTGAGCGATTAGCACGCAACTTCTCTCAAGGTCAGATCCAATGTCACAATGACACAAGTGGAGTGTCAACTAGTGTTAAACAAGCAATGGAAGCAACTAATCATGTAAAGAGACAAAGAATCTTGACAACCGTGAAAAGCATTGGAATGAACCAGTAGGTAAAGTAGATTAATACTTATGTTTTCTGCCATAGTTTTTTAATAGTAGACGCTGCGTTACCTCTAAAATGTATGAACCCGTATTCTGGGCCACGTATATTTTATATATGCATGATTAATTCTGCCATAATCCACTGTAGGTTGTGAGATTATAGATACATGAAATTTTGTTAATCTTTCTGTGCCAACTTGTTAAAAACTTAATATATTTGCTCGGTTTAAGATGTCGTTATTATTATTGATTGCCATATTATTGGTCGACGCTGCATTTTTTATATCATCTTTATTGAATTTGGATAAAATCAAGGATTTGTTTACAATGGACTTAACAAGGATGCGCCTAATCTAAACGCAAGCAATAGTTGTTCTGGATTTGCTTAGTAGGTTATTTGCTTGGAAATATAACATATCTTATACAAAATGGCTAAGCATACTTGTATTGTCAACATTTTCGGTTACTTCTCGCAAAATGTTAAGTGACACGTTTGTTTTGGCTATTTTCCGTTTCTGCATAGTGTGTTTATCACTCTGTGTTTTTTTCGACAAATGTGTAAATGTTATGTGCAACCACGTTTGGGCAAACTATTAATATATTCGTCATATTGCAATATATATATATATGTTTTTTATAAAGCACAACATAATGCATATGTTTGAAGAAAACGAAGGCTACTAAAGCGATTGTCGTTCTAGGTAGAGCACATAGGATTCAATGTAGGTAGTGAAGGTTATTTTTGCTATAAACAAGCGATATGTTTTAGCTGCCAATATTATTTCGCTGATAAATTTTAGGAAACATTTAGAAATATCAGTCAATATATTTATCGTGTGTTTTTCGAGCAAATCCAAATTACGTGCATTGTATTTAGCAACATCATATTTTATGAGACTGTTCTGTAAGCGTAGCAGTCTATGTTCGATTAAATGTTATGTCCCAGGAACATGTGTAAAGCGGGTCCTAAACGTGTTTATATTCCCCCGGAGACCTCAGCCTGCCGTAACATTTACGTGAAGGATTTTAACCTATGTGCACGCTGTTGGCGTTCCGGTCACTCCTTGGTGCAAGCTTGGAATAGGCACTCAATAAATAGCTCGCCAACATTCCTTCTTATAAGGTGGTTTTTCTCATTTCCGAACACACGGCATTCATTAGTTTTCTACAACAGGCTATACGTTCCTTTGCAAGCCTCTTTATCATTTGGATACTGATGAACCTTGAAACGCCTAAAGAACGTATATTACTTTATACATGCGTGCATAGTTTCAACTATTTGGTTGATCATTAAATTGACACAAGGAATACGCTAATAGCAGAGAATAAATTTTGTGAAGAATATTCCACCAACTTTTAGAAATTCATTTATGTTAACCCGTATCCTGCTTAAACATTGAACGTTGAACGTCATGGTAAGTGTGCATGGTTAGCTCGTTACATCAAATTTAAACAAGTGTATATTTTTGCATGCCTTCAAAATCGCCCGAGCAATTTTCTGAAGCCCCCAGGACGCAAAGAAATATGAACAAACGTGCCCAAAATATGGCAAACATGGCAACCGCCTATACGTTTCAAGTAGTATAGGAAAATAGCGCAATAGTTTGACCTGTTGTACATAGGCTTTTCTGTGACTATACTAATTCAACAATACAGTCACAATTCAGCTTATGCTATTTACAGCTTGTCGAATTTTGAAATGAAAACAATATAGACCGGACGATTTGCCTGCTGCAGTGTTCACAGTCTTTACAATCATATGTTCTTTTGAGCTTTACGAATCAAAAAATGAATTATTACTAAGACAATTAAATGTTGAAACAAACTTCCTTATAGACTGAGGTGAATTGAAAGCAATATATGACGTTATACTTTTATAACCTTTTGGCAGAAAGTCATATATCTTTTACACTTGAACATATGTAGACCACTGCCTTGACAAATTTCGAAATCTATGTTCACTTTCCTATTTGAAACCTAATATAGGTCTCGTGTATTATTTTGTATTGTACTTGTCCATGGATTTATTATCCTGATTTTTTAGAACATACAATAAAATGTTGTATTTTGTTATTGTTTGAAATTTATTGATAATATTAGCTGGGTTGAATTTGAGAAACCATATCTTATGAATAATCATACTTTTCGCCGTTTACTAAGACGAAAAGCAATAATCTTCAATAAGACGCCCAGCCACAAAGTGGTTTAAACGATGATTTGCGATTTTAAATAAGGCAGCCCATTATGAACAAGGAAACAGGATTGCAATATGACAAACATATTGGCGGGTACAATATATTGAGTAGCGGATATATGTGTGCTGCTATATTTGTGAGTTAACATAATCACAAGATTTCGTTCGTTGCAACTCAACTGATTATGTCTTGACGCTATCTTGAGTTGCACATACTTGAAAAATATTTAGGGAACATCAATCAGACATATCACTCGAAATTCATTATATAAATACGAAAAGTAGGTTTGGGATTGGAACATTACTTTAAAATTATTGTACATTTAGTGACACAAAAACCACGGTAAACAATGTTAAAAACTGAACATAATGGCATTAAACTGATAAATGTTGAAATATTAGACGCATATTTAGGAATTTCAAGTTTCCTATTTGCAATGCCTTACTTGCAAGATTTAACAGGGCATGCTTATGTTTCATATATTGCAGTAGTTTGCTTGAAATACAAAACGTATTGAATTTGCGCATTGCTTTATCATATATTTTGTTTGACAAAACCTTAATAAAATTTTATTAGCAATTTGCACAATAGAATGCTTCATTTTCCCCGCGATAGCTTTTTCAGCCTTTAACTTTCCATTCAAGGTCCAAACATGTGTAGATATAATTTGTCACTCCGGACAATTTATAGCTGTTGAAACAGATAACCTGAAATTCATCGCGAAATAATGCTTAACTCAACGACTTGACTTATACTAACGTTGTATTTAAGAAACAATTAGGATTTTGTTCCGCTTCGTGGTTTCTTTTGGTAGGCTTTTTATCCTCATTATGCTGTTTTTGCTTTCTGAGCAATAAAACATGATAGAGAAGCGTATCGTTAAGAACCACTTAATTATTTTTTGTAGAATGCACTTAGCCAAAATTTAAGAGAATGAGGAAGGTGTAACCTTTTGCAAACGAAATATTTTGCTTAAAATATAAAGCCTTTGAAATACAGGACGAAAAAAAGAACATTTACGTCGCCAGCTTATACAAAGCAAAGAATAAATAAGCTTTGTGCAAATGGGTAGCAAATGTCTGCAATAGGTAAAATTAAAGAAAAGGAACAAGTAGTTACGATTTACGTACTATAGCATGAAAGCTATGAAACTAGGTCTAAGTTAACAAAACCTTTATTTTCTTTGCGCTGATTATTACAATGATTCATCAATAATCAGATTGTAATCAGGGTTGTCGTGCATACAGCAGACCACAAATACAATAAGATCTCATGCGGTTATTAAATATATATGCGATAAATTACGGTTGCAAAGTTCATCTTGCTTGTAAAAGATAGTATGCTACCTTGTGCAAATCACAAGTATCCTGCATGTTATAAGTATACATAGGATGCTTAAAGTGAATAATATCAGATGTAACGACGGACTGTTAGTTGGAACCTGTTGAGCATTTTAGCTCTACGTGATTTTGGCAAGTGTTTGCTCTTAGCCATAGAACACAGCGAACTACATTAGCGTTTCTTATCAGTTAACATTCTAAACAATGCGCGTAGGCTGACGTCTGAGATATCCCTGTGATCCTTTTAACTGATTTAAATCCAAGTCATCATTACACTTGCATTCGCCCTCTCCTTCGCATGCTTTTGCACAGAGAATTCTGTATTATGGAACTTGACCAACATTACGTATTTTGGTGACACTGCCATGATGGCGGAAACAATAGGAAGTATTTTGAGGTGCCTGATAATGTTAATGTTAAGACTGGGAAGGTAGCATTCACCATTCTTACATGATGTTATGTAACTTGGATAACTTTGCAAGTCGACATAAAATCCTCGAAGATCTTCCAAAAATTCCTCTTTCATTATGTTTTCTGTTCACATGCACAATTACAGATAGACCTGAATATTCCAGATGCCTTTTTGGGAAAATGTTTAGCTAGGATTACTTGAAGATGAAGCGTTTGAAGTTGACGCCCATAGCAAGGTATAAGAGACAGAGTTTTAGGCAGGTTTCAGTAAGATGCTATCTTTGCTCTTGCAAAGGGCATTTCTTCCCATGGCGCGGCACCAAGGAATCCACACTTGTTACCAACAACCGAACTAGGATTAGGTCACTTTCTTTTGGAAACTAAAACGTTTCAAACAGTGCGATTTTGCGGACGAACCCAGGACAGTCAGAATAAATGTGTTATGGAACAATGGATGGATGAGTGCATAGGCGATCCATACAACGCAAGTTATTGTTACACCCACCTCAGCTATTAGACCAAGCTTGAAATAAGAAAAGAAACTTGAGTGCGTATATGCCGATATTTGTGCATAATTATGCTGCGCCGGACAGAAGGAGTCTCTCCACATCAACCGCTCTGATGTCAAAATGACTGACGTCTTGTTTACTGCCACAGTAGACGTAACTGCAAAGGTAGGCGTTTAAGTCGGTTTGGAGAAAAAGCCTTATAACCAAGGAACATGTCATCGTCATCAGACATGTTGGCTAGAGGTGGGGAAAACATCAGCTGCTGTGCCGCAATAAACAGAAAAAAGACAAAATATCCAACTGGTGCAAGCCGGCTGATTTACCGGTAGCGGATAGGCAACATTCCAATAAGCTACCTGCCGGTTACTTGGCAGCAAAAAATTCATATTCAAAAATAGATAACGCAAAATAATTATATCATGGTTGGAGGGAAAGGCAAAGAGGGATAAAGTGGGGAAAGGAAACTGAGACAGAACTCCACTGAGGTGTGCTCCCAACCATATCAGCAAGTATGACCAACCAAACGTGTTCATCGTCTTTCGGACCCCAACCAGGGAACCGGCACACTCCAACAGGGGCCACGTCAGAAGTGAGGGCCTTCATTCCTCTCGACCAAATCATCGTTTGGCCACCCCTCTTCTTCTTACATTCACACCCCGGCGCGCAAACAACGCACGTCGCAGGAGTCAGTGGGCTGATATGCGTAACATGTGGCGGAGCCGTCTGAGTCTGGTGCATGAAATAACGGTGTTGTGCTATTCATTTCCTTTTTCTATGCCCTAAACAAGGCGGGCAGCACCCTCCTTTCTCACGATGTATTCCCAGAAGATGTGAGCTACATTGCGAAGGCACCGGTTGTCGAAATTAACAGGCCTCTTCAGGTCCGCTGCTTTAATGGTCCCGGTTTCACTACCGTAATGTAGGGTCGAACCTACCACTGCATTGTACATTCTATCCATTAAGGCGAGAGTGGTCTCGCGCCGCCGACATAAGTGGCGAAGGTTAGAAAAAGCGCCTCGAACTTTGGCTGAAAGCTTCGTGATCTCATCCATCCTACGGACGCTGATATGACTTCCCAGATAATGGATGTTTGTACGACTTCTAGGTGATCGCCTTCATGGGCTAACGAAACAAGCGAACCCTGCCAAACTTGCAGGAACGCATTGCAAGCCGATGGTATTGAGCAAAGCGCGAAGTTGCTGACAGCGATTGCTACTTTGTCCAGAGCCGCTTGGCATGTCTGGGAGCTCTCACGGATTAGGGCAATATCGTCAACACACTCCAATTCAAGAAGTAGATCTCATAGAATCCGTATGGCATGGACTGTTGCAGATGGTGTTACAAATTAAGCCTTAATATTGTCTATTCCAAAGAAATAAATTGGCCCACCTAGTTTACATTATGTCGGGAGAAGAAAAGCCCAGCGACCCCGCAATGGTTTAGCAAATCTGCCCATGGCCGGTTCCAAGAACGCTGGCGAGGTACGTAGGTGCTTACTCTTGTATTGTACTACCGGCGCTCCTTTCAGCAGTGTATCAAGATCGCCAGCCCTTTGAATGAACTTTGAAGGCTCATCATGTGTAAAGTTCTGGACTTTTGCAAATAGGAGCATCTGAGGCACTCCGGACCGCACTGTGTGGGGTACCAAGCTTGACATTCACTAACAACTGTCCATCAGTGAGACATATTAATTAGGTCAAGTATCCTACTGCAACTGGCATTTGAGCTGTGCCCTTGTAACTAGAGGCAAAATGAACGGAACTTGCAATTGCGTTTTTCAATCGACGAATGTTGCCAAGAGAACGCAACTGTTACAGAACACGGAAGGTAGCGCTGGCAATTCTGTTTTTATCGGGCCATTTAGGAATTAGTTGATCGGCCACAAGTTCATTATTCTACTGACCTCAAAACTGTAATCTGAATTCAAATTATTCGAAACCCCACAGCCAAGTCGCATGTTAGCAGGAAGAATTGCTGGAATATAACTATGAACATCAACACCATCTGAGCTCTACTCATGGGAACGTTGACGTAATATCCCCTATGCATTCTAGGGTTCATGGGCGATGCTCATCTTGCACAGCAGTTTGCGTAACGACCGTAGTCTTGGACGATCGCGTTGTTGCTTACTAAATTTACCTACATTCGGCGGACTCGGAGCTAAGGTTCTTGTATACTCGGATTGCAAACATTCGGTGTTTGAAGGCCCCGGTTGGGAATCCAGATGCCTATGGTCACTATGCCTGCATCCTAACGTATTACACAGTCTAATGAATTCCTAATATTGTCCTGCTTATTTGAGAAAAAATGTCTTGCCCACTAGTGCAACGCATGAGTTATTGCAAAAGAACCATGAGGCGTTTGGACAAGCAGTACAAAACAAATTAGAGGTTGTAATTAGAGGTCCTTTCTGTTGGCCACACCTGCGACATAATTTGCTATATACTGTCAATCGTGTGCAGATCGTGCAACTATTAATAAATCGCGGTCAAAAGCAGCTCATTATGATTGCATTTCCAAACTAAATAGCGGGTGTTGCATTGTTTGCCTAATCCATTTGAGAGCTAGTGGCCATCTTTACGACTTCCTGATGGTGGACCACTTTAGCAAATGGTGTATAGTCGTATCATATTAAAATGCAGACGCATCGGTTGTGGCACCAGCATTCTTCGGCCATTGAGTGGAATGGTGGGGCTCACCATATTAGTTAAACTCTGACCGCGGAATCAGCTTTGAAAGCACGCTAACGAGCGAGCTGTGTCTGATTTTCGGCATCTGATAGACAAGGACAACTGCGTACCATCCGGAAGAAAACGAAATAATTGTGTGACACAATCTTAAACTATAGCGGTTAGTAAAGTGGTTTCTGTATAGGGAGAAGCCTCACGAATCGGTCACAGCCCCACTTAAATTTTCATTGAATTATCGTTCAGTTGTCCCCTCATCCACCGGTCAAACCTCACACTTTATTATGACAGGATGTGATTTGCGCCTACAGTCAGATATTCTTCTACCTAGTTTAAAACATGAACTTTTAAATGGATCTATATTTACCTTCGTGCCTGTTGCGAGATCAATAGTTTGCAAACTTGCATTTTCACACATCAAGTTGATGCCTGCGTATTTATTTGACCCAAGGCATTTCGAAAGTCCGTTAGAACCTGGCGTAACGATATGGCTTAAAGCATCGCTATCAAGACCTAGGGGCGTTTATGCGGAACTCAATCTAAACCGAGAAGTACCATGTCTTGAAGAAGAATGTTGTCGTAGCAGAACTAACGTATCAAGATTCTTGGCACTTCTAGTTCCTCGACGGATGTACATTTCAACCAGATGAAATCAGCTATGGATTTCCAGGTGCTGATGAAAGTGATGGCAATTGGAAGAACAATGTGAGGACAGATCGTGTGAAACGCTTTAGCCTTCCAGCTGGAGGTGATCTTGGCAAGTGTTTGTTTTCATTTAGTGGAATTATCGTGTTATATTGGCGTTTCTAATGGATTAACTTTCTGAACGTTTTGTGTAGCATTACGCCAGTAATCTAACTGCGCTTTTTAAAACTAATGCCACCCAAGTTCATCAATAAACCTTATTTCGCCTAACGCTTTGAATTCTTCAATGCGGTGGAAGCTTTGTTACTAAACTGGAAAAACCATTCACCTGACATTCGCCGGACAGTTATTTTTAAAGTTTAACCTCGAATGATTAGTTTGCTTTTCCAGTACATCCCCCACATTCTGCTGGAAATGCACTTCGACAGAATAAGCCTGAATATCTCTATGATATTCTGAAGATAACTCTAGCTTCTAATTTTAAAGTGCGTACTATTATAGGAGAGGATATACATTCCCTATTCAGCATTTTATTTTGGAAGAAATTCTAAATTAACTGCTCCTACGGATGCAGTAATATTGCCACTGAATCTACCAAATACACTTTCCCATTGGACGAACCCAGTTGTGAGCCCAGTCTTTGTTAAGTTCATATATTCGTTACAGCTAAATTCATGAAATCACCAATTATTTATTACTTAGACTGTCTTGATTTTTACTTCCATAGCTTTCGAATGCTAAGCTATAAGTATGTCAGCTATAGCTGTGCGTCCCTTGTAACCCCGCGTTCAATACTTTTAAATGACAGTCGTTTGCAGTCCAGTAAGATCTATTTCTTTGCAGAGAATCCCACGTTTTGTTTAATCTGCAGGTTAGGCCTTGTCTGGCAGTGCGGCTGGTTCTTACAACATGTATGTCGTCATCAATTTTGTTTGTTCTTGTTATGTGCAATTAAGGCTGTTAACACGTTTAATATATTTGGTTGCTGTTTTAAGCAATTGGGCAGTCACTTCGTCCAGTAATTTTTCTCTCCGCTATTTGCAATACAGCCGAAATCATGTTAATAATATTTTTTGTCGCTTGCACATGTTTGGTTATATATAGATTAATCCAATTCCATATAACAATGGTTTGTTATCAAGAAAACTCCATATTGTCAGAACCTGAAAAATTTCCTTTTGTGGGTACAATACCAAGCGTACAAGCTCCAAATCATTAAAAACTTAGTAGACCAATCTGGAATAAGAAAGCCAGGAAAGAAAGTGCATCGGATATGAATGAAAGAACAGTAATGATAGGCAAACTGTCAATGTCTGATGGTTGTAATAATAACTTGGCAAATTAGCATCTTTAAAAAGAACGTACCGCCGCGAAGTATTAAATACAAAAGGGCTATTTGCAAGTAAATTTAGGATGCTACCGGCAGCTTCAGGACATATTTATGGCGCAAGAGAATTTGCATGGAAATGTGAAGTTTTATAGGAAGCCAAATATGCATCTTTCTTGAAAAATAGGAAACGTTAAACAGAATATAGACAGTGTAAATCATAAACAAAATATCTCCACGTAGATCATTTTTGAATTGTGGTTCCGTGCTAATCGACCTGCTGCTCCTAAACCATGTAACTAAAACTGTGTCAAATTGAGTGTTGCCCTGATAGACGAGAGCGCATGAAATAGTGACAAATATTCTGCGTGATCTATTTACATCTTTCCTGATCCATGAATACATAGCTTACGATAGTTGGCTGTCTCTCATACAATTTACCTCACTCATAAAAGAAGAAACTTTATAGTTTATGCACAAATTGTCCGTTAAATTTACTTGGTTATGCTGAATTTATTGGTGGTTTTGATTTAACACGTTATCCAAATAGAAATTGAACTTGTGGAGAAGAAAACTTATTTCCTGTGCCTTAAGTTGTGATTATCTTCTTCCACTAAAGGCAAGTTTAGATTTAAGCTGAAGGGAATACAGGGTATTAGATATTAAAGAATAATAAGTTCATCTTAACTTTTTGTAGCCAAAGAGGACAAATGCTCAACATCCTATATCTTTAGCGAAACATTACTATAAACCAGTCACATAAAATAATATTGCTGCATCTCCGCTGTAATGGATATATTGCTCCTAACTCACGTACGCAGGAGACAGTATCTAATGGGGCAATAATATAATGGTAGGCGAACACAAATAGAAGTAATATGAAGCTTATATTAATTTTTGATTTTTTAGTTGTCGACCAAAATTAATATGTATACTGGTTTTGACAATACTTTATGAGCAATGGTTGATAAGTAAATATGTCAATTTATGTACTACGAATCTCCAGGAGAGTCTGAGTGGACTGTCCGAATTGCTTGATAATTGTCTGCAGATATACAAGTGAAAAATCACAGATCATTCTCCAACGTTAGGAAAATGTAAAAGGTGTTTAATTTTAACATCAAAAATATAGGTTATACAGATGAGTAGCAGCGTGAGACCAAGGGCCTTGTAGTAATTGTGACGTTAGATTATTTCGTAATGCAGAATTTGCGCGCCTTAATATAAAATTTACTTCTAAGTCTTAAGTGTGTTACGATAAATGGGAATTTGAGCTTCAGCAAAGCTGTTTATGCTGTACACATTCAATGGCTTTGTCCACGTAGAGGAGTATCACCAATAAATGTTTCTGACCCATTCATCCGAGAAACCTTAATTCAGCAATTATAAACGGCATGTCCAAAATAACTGTTTTAGTAAATATACATCTGCGTTTCTCAAATAAGCAGTCAGTTAATAGCAATCTTTCCAAGCAGAGAAAGTGTGCTTATATAGTAAATAATGTCGATGAGATAAAGCGCAATAAAATGGTGAAAAAATTGATCTCTTGCAATGCTTATATGCAGCGGGACTAAAATAAAATTGTGCTGATGTGGTAGAAAAGGCTGCACTTCGGAAATGTTGCAAACATATTAAACAAGTGAAGTAGGACTTTTCCAATTATGTTTGACTAAAATTAAAGTAACACCATCTGGCCTGGAAAGTGACAAGTTCATGGAAATGCTGTGCTAATTTAACCTCCATGTGTATCATAAATGCATCCAAGCATTTGCATTCTGTGCTGTACATCTTATGGTTAATAGCAATAACATGCTGGATAATGAGAGAGGAAGCACCGTTTTATTGAACGCTTCATGTCCACTTGTTAACCAGAAGTATGGAATCTGTATTGTATCTATATATTCTTGATGTTTGCAGTTGAATAAGCGCGGGAATTTCGAGGCAATTAGAAATTACCAGCCGCACATCGGTTATATTTCGGAACCTATATTTTGTCCCGAAGTTGCTTCGAAGATTGTAACAACGCATATTAACAGAAAAGTCGTTGGTGCGTATAACTAGCCATAAGCTTGTGACATTTTCTTGGAGGTAGTTTATTGGCTGTAATATCCACTAAGATACCAATCCTTCTTTAAGTAGCTTGTTTGACAATACTTGATAAAATAATCGAAGCATTAACGCAAATGCATCAAGAAAACTGATCATGAATATATGCTAGTTAAGTGAACGAACCGCAGGAAAAAGTATCAATTTAGCACCTCGGTATGACGTCATGTAAGTTTCATGGATCCTAGTGGATGAGAATAAGCATTTACTGTTTAGAAAATCACTTCCTGGAAATTTAGCTAGCGTAGTTATATCAAATTACAAAATGATACGAGTAGATACTAGCTCAGGGTTTTGATCATACGTGTGGAATAGGTAAGTAAATTAAATACGTTAAATTAGGTCATAGGTACGGTACTTATGTCAGCAGAAATTCAATACCATTGCAGTTTCTAACGCCACAATGAAATTGCTGTAGTTCAGTAGGCAGCAGATTGCAAAGTATGGAATAGGGATACAAAATATGAATAAATCACAAGTAGCTTCAAGCCACTTAGGATGAATGCTGTATAATAAAGATGTTTGTGGCAAAGGAAATGTGTGAGGTTTCATTAAAATGAAAAGCTAATGGAAGTGAAAACTTAATAGAAACTAAATCGGGAGCATGTGTCTCAAATTCAAAGATGAAACACCCGACACAAAAGTGTGTAAAACTTTTTTCGAATATTCTTTGTCGGAACATGCACAATCAAAGTGGATGACTTATTCAAATATATTGCAAGACTTGTAACACATACAGATTAAAACTATTGAATCGATAACTGTTTCATGCATTATGGACAAAGTCTACCGTATATACGAAACATAATGAAATTCATTTAGCCTAATGAAAGAGTTACTTTTCGCATACCATGAAATATTTAACTTTATTTTACATGGAATGAAGCAAACTTCTTAATTCCTATAAATATTGTCTATCAATACATATTATTTTTCCTTCCCAAATTCAGTTTAGTGAGAATGTACATTCTTTTTGCATTTTTAAGCATGGTATACCTAGGGAATAAATATCAAATATTCCCAAACGTCAAATAATAAATATCCTAGTTTAAAGTCGCTAAATGCTAAATTCAAACACTAGGTTTATGCTTAACTAGATCAAAGTAAGCAGTACGCATTTGTTTCCTATTCGTGCTCAGCATGGAATAATCCTGATCTATGTTGGATACCGCGTTTGCTGCTTAATACATGACAGATGATAAACGAGCCTTCGTTTTTGCGAAAGCAAAAATTTTGCTTTATAAACTGTATTTACTGAAAGATTTTCCATAATATTTGATGGGGTATCCTTCCATGGTGCAAAGATTTAGCGTTATATATGTGGTAGAAATCAGTAATTTAAAATGTAAGTATACGTATAGGGATAGTAAAGATTTAGGAAATTTTAAAGCTTCTGTGAGTATTGCTCTAAACAAGCTGCTAATTTAATACGAATAAGGCGACTATGTATATTGCTTAGGTTACTCCAGTAGAAACAACCCGTTTATTTACGCAGATGTGTAATACATGCTTAAAGCATAAATTATACTGACACACATTAGGTTAGAATTTATTAGTAACAATTGTGCTATATGAATGTACTCTTCACCACCTATTAATAAACAGTATATAACCGGATACTAAGTGACTTACAGGACATGTCAAAGGCGCAAACGTTTGCGTACGCTTAATTGATTTTGCTTAATAGTCGAGAGTTGGTTTTCAGATTCCAAGTCTTAAGTTCATTTGCATCATCATTTAGGGCCTAGGGATAATGCCAAAATATCAAATAAAATTTGGAAGGAAATCTCTTATGTTATCGCTAGTAAATACTGAGCTGAAACATACATGATTTATTGGTACCAAAGATATGTGCATGACAAAATCAAGCGAAGAACTTGTGTTGCAATTATTGAAGCGATATATGGCAAATGTCTGAAAGGTAGGATTTAAATGCGTCAACCTTGTAAACACAGTAAATATAAGGCTGCGCTATTTTGCAAATTGGCTTCTTAGATAGCTGTTAGTGCTGGGATCATTTTGAATAGAATGTATGCAATGAAACACCCATAATTTTTGCTCGACAGCAAACACAGCCAACTAGGATGTTTGTCAGATTATTACAAATTGCAAACATTTGCAGTGACGTAAATGAGCATGATGCATAGCCTAAAAGCACAACATGCTTTTTATGCTGCAAAACAGCCAGTATATCCAAAATCTATCCGAAATACACGCTTTGATTTTCAAATCCGTTATGCAACAGGTACAAGGATAACTTAAACCCAATAATTAAGAAGCAGACGCAATGTGTGCCAGCGACCACTTTAAATTCAGTTTTAATAAAGAAGTTAGGAACATTATAGTGTCTTATAGAACTAATCAAGGCGTCATACAATTATCCTCTGTGATACTTGTAAAACGAATATGTGCGGACAGGCTCTGATATAGAAGTCCCCATGGAGTAGATTGTTTAGGTTGAACAATGCAATAGGAAACAATCAGCTGGGAACTTTACTGGACACCGATTACTTAATTTGTAAATGCAAAATTAGTGCACTCATAATTTCACAATACTAATGAGTGGGCTATTATAAATCCGGTGTGTTTCGCAATTAAATATCAACCTGTAATTAAAATCAAAATAACACACTAAAATATAGTTATAGCTGTGTTGCTGAATTTTATTCCTTATTCGTATTAATTTGTAATGTATGCTTCAGAATGATTTTATTTCTGCAAAATAAAGTTGGGATATATCAATATGTTACTTGGCAAAATGCTTCATCCAATGTTCCTAAATGCATTCCAATAAAGTTCACTAAACCCTGACGATAAGGAATTTTCAGTGTTCTTCTTACAAAGTTTAAGAGACGCTGTTAAGCATTATCTGTATATTCGACAGATATGGGATTACAAACACTCAGTATCATTCCTATTATAAAATAAATCATAAGTTTGCTGGCTTGTTCTACTTGCCGGACGTTTTAGTAATTAGCTATCCGCTACTATTTTGTACCTGAAACAGAATAGTCCTTAAGTGACGGTAGAAGCAGTTAATGTTATACGGTAGACCGCCAAATTTTGCGTTTCAATCCTGCAGCACTACGCGTTTTAGTGTCATGCGGAGAGCAACTCGCAGGTATCTGCTTAAATATAGTGAAATTTGCGCTATCGTTTCTTATATCGAATATGGTTAAACTAAAGCAAATAATGATGACTGTTCATAGGAATTCTAATTTCATCATTATTGTACAAGAATTGTAGGCTTGGGGTCATTAAAATATGCAGAAAAAATCAGAATCCCGAGCTTGGTAATCTGGTACACCAGAACCCATTTGTAAAATGCAAATGTGACCTCCAATCTCACTTGACTGTCGTCTTTGCGGGAAATGCTTGGCGAAGCTGTTGCAATATGGGAAATGTATTATTAAAACAAGGGCTGAAACAAGGTGTCTGTTGCTTCCGACAACGTACTATCCTCGAAAATCTCAGTAAAGCTCGTTAAAGCTTTATAAATTGTCAAGTGGCTTAATCCAACCATTCATTTCTAATAGCGGTTGATATTCATAAACGTTTGTGATTAGCTGGTTTGGTTAGACAGAGTAGCATACGACATTAGCGTACTTGTGGATAATAATGTAATGCACTACTTGACCACAGGAATCTAAACATAAACGTTGTAAGTGAATGTGAAGTTGTTGAAATATTGGAATATTAGGATCTAAGTGGTTTGGGAAATTCCATCTCAAATATGCCCACATATATCTAAGTGACCAGAAAACGATGTATACGAGTGACTCCACTATGTTTCTGAACTGAGTATATCACCTGTACAATCACCAGACAAAATGACTTGTTTGCGCAGAAGTGCGACAAGCTGACGCAGCTTGCAGCGAAATCAGTCGCATTAGAATCTATTCTTCTATGACATAAGAGGCCAATGAAGGAAAACCATGGGACGACAGTAAAATGAATTTCATATATTATAAGCGAGGCCAAAAGTAATACCATCGATGCAGACTTAGGCAATCTGACACTATTATGAATGAATTGGCGGCATATAGTTTACTGAAGCAACTGTATTCGTCCAATACAATTAAAGAATTGTTAAATGATATGCCGTGTTTTGGCACACATATGATAGAATCACCGTATTTTATAGTTTCGAGCGCATCCATACGACGTTACATAGTTTTGCTGCTGATGCTGTGAAATCAAGCAGACTAGTTATTGTCCTAAGAAAGCAAGCATTCGAAAGTTATTTCAAAATGGAACACAGCATAATTCAGAATCCTCTAAACTATGTGCTCAACTATCCCTGAATCCGAGGCAAATCTATGAAAGTGAAACAATTATAGACTACGGAATGAATAAAGTCTAATAGCTATTGAATATGTTAGTCTAGCGCAAGCAGTTCTGTACAACTCTTTCGAAATATGGCGAAAAGGATTATAAAATTTTTCAACCGTGAATATCGTTGTCCACCTCATGTAATATTTAAACGTTCTGACTCATTTTGATGAATGACTCACAAATGTGTTTTCTCATGGTAAGTGTGTAATCGTTCTCAGCAAAGAAAAGTGTAAAATATAAATCTAACAACGTTTTGAACTCTTGCACAGATGTTGCCTCCATCACATGTTCAGGTAATCTGTTCCAAATATTTACCACTCTCCGTTCGAAGCACGGTGGTTGGGGAACTCGCTTTCCATCCAACGCGACAAGTTTGTATCTGTGTCCAAATGTGATACATGACCCACGTGAGTGTAGCATTGGCCTCAGCATAAGAAATTCAACGAGATGTAGAAAGCGGTATATCCTAATGAGGTCGACTCGCACCCGAAGGTAGGGCAAGGTGTAGAGTCCTATTTTCTCTCACCGGTCCTCATACGCCAGTCCAGGTAAACTCTGGACAATGCTGGTATCGACGTGCTGGACCGATCGATCTTTCGTGCCCCGCTTCGGGTAATTTGAAAGTGGAACGGCAAGCCGTACTCCAGCATTGGTCTAATGATAGAAGAGAAGAGTCGAGTGGCCATCTCTTCAGACCCACTAAACCCTGACGATAAGGAATTTTCAGTGTTCTTCTTACAAAGTTTAAGAGACGCTGTTAAGCATGATCTGTATATTCGACAGATTTGGGATTACAAACACTCAGTATCATTCCTATTATAAAATAAATCATAAGTTTGCTGGCTTGTTCTACTTGCCGGACGTTTTAGTAATTAGCTATCCGCTACATTTTTGTACCTGAAACAGAATAGTCCTTAAGTGACGGTAGAAGCAGTTAATGTTATACGGTAGACCGCCAAATTTTGCGTTTCAATCCTGCAGCACTACGCGTTTTAGTGTCATACGGAGAGCAACTCGCAGGTATCTGCTTAAATATAGTGAAATTTGCGCTATCGTTTCTTATATCGAATATGGTTAAACTAAAGCAAATAATGATGACCGTTCATAGGAATTCTAATTTCACCATTATTGTACAAGAATTGTAGGCTTGGGGTCATTAAAATATGCAGAAAAAATCAGAATCCCGAGCTTGGTAATCTGGTACACCAGAACCCATTTGTAAAATGCAAATGTGACCTCCAATCTCACTTGACTGTCGTCTTTGCGGGAAATGCTTGGCGAAGCTGTTGCAATATGGGAAATGTATTATTAAAACTAGGGCTGAAAGAAAGTGTCTGTTGCTTCCGACAACGTACTATCCTCGAAAATCTCAGTAAAGCTCGTTAAAGCTTTATAAATTGTCAAGTGGCTTAATCCAACCATTCATTTCTAATAGCGTTTGATATTCAAAAACGTTTGTGATTAGCTGGTTTGGTTAGACAGAGTAGCATACGACATTAGCGTACTTGTGGATAATAATGTAATGCACTACTTGACCACAGGAATCTAAACATAAACGTTGTAAGTGAATGTGAAGTTGTTGAAATATTGGAATATTAGGATCTAAGTGGTTTGGGAAATTCCATCTCAAATATGCCCACATATTTCTAAGTGGTATCTAAGTGACCAGAAAACGATGTATACGAGTGACTCCACTATGTTTCTGAACTGAGTATGTCACCTGTACAATCACCAGACAAAAGGACTTGTTTGCGCAGAAGTGCATCAAGCTGACACAGTTTGCAGCGAAACCAGTCGCATTATAATCTATTCTTCTATGACATAAGAGGCCAATGAAGGAAAACCATTGGACGACAGTAAAATGAATTTCAAATATTATAAGCGAGGCCAAAAGTAATACCATCGATGCAGACTTAGGCAAACTGACACCATTATGAATGAATTGGCGGCATATAGTTTACTGAAGCAACTGTATTCGTCCAATACAATTAAAGAATTGTTAAGTGATATGCCGTGTTTTGGCACACATATGATAGAATTACCGTATTTTATAGTTTCGAGCGCATCCATACGACGTTACATAGTTTTGCTGCTGATGCTGTGAAATCAAGCAGACTAATTATTGTCCTAAGAAAGCAAGCATCCGAAAGTTATTTCAAAATGGAAGACAGCATAATTCAGAATCCTCTAAAACTATGTGCTCAACTATCCCTGAATCCGAGGCAAATCTATGAAAGAGAAACAATTATAGACTACGGAATGAATAATGTCTACTAGCTATTGAATATGTTAGTGTAGCGCAAGCAGTTCTGTACAACTCTTTCGAAATATGGCGAAAAGGATTATAAAAGTTTTCAACCGTGAATATCGTTGTCCACCTCATGTAATATTTAAAAGTTCTGACTCATTTTGATGAATGAGTCACAAATGTGTTTTCTCATGGTAAGTGTGTAATCGTTCTCAGCAAAGAAAAGTGTAAAATATAAATCTAACAACGTTTTGAACTCTTGCACAGAAGTTGCCTCCATCACATGTTCAGGTAATCTGTTTCAAATATTTACCACTCTCCGTTCGAAGCACGGTGGTTGGGGAACTCGTTTTCCATCCAACGCGACAAGTTTGTATCTGTGTCCAAATGTGATACATGACCCACGTGAGTGTAGCATTGGCCTCAGCATAAGAAATTCACCGAGATGTAGAAAGCGGTATATCCTAATGAGGTCGACTCGCACCCGAAGGTAGGGCAAGGTGTAGAGTCCTATTTTCTCTCACCGGTCCTCATACGCCAGCCCAGGTAAACTCTGGACGATGCTGGTATCGACGTGTTGGACCGATCGATCTTTCGTGCCCCGCTTCGGGTAATTTGAAAGTGGAACGGCAAGCCGTACTCCAGCATTGGTCTAATGATAGAAGAGAAGAGTCGAGTGGCCATCTCTTCAGACCGTGTGCCGAAGCTTTGTTTGCGCGCCCAGATGCAGTGGAACCTTCTGTCAATTAGTTTAGACTGAAACAAGGCCGACAAGTATGGCGAGCATTGTCCGTCCTTGATATCCAATCAAATACAGCTTGAAAAACCAGTGTGTTTAATAGATAAACAAACCATATTGAAGATCCACATATATTTTCACTAAATTTTGTTTACGATATCCTGCAGGACTTACCAAATACCCAAATTTATATAACTTAAAATACATTACATACCGGTATTTGTTACGCAAGATCACTTTTCACGGACGCAATGCTGCACGGAGAAAATAGTTTTCCGATTAAAGACGAAACCATCTGTCACGTTGAATTTCAAGGATTTTGTGGTGCATTCATCATTAAAATCTTATGTGCTACGTAAAGTTATCAGTTTTTTCCAGGAAAGCTTTATGTATGCAAACAGTTTATGAAATCATCCTAAATAATAATCTTTTTTCCCTTGTGTTAAAAAATAATTTTATGCCTCTTCATACCCTGCTAATTATCTACCGCGTACGTATCATCAAATTCGATATACTGCAACATGACTTGTTTTGAAAAAATACCACTGAAATCATACCAGTGCTTTCGTGAAACTAATTTCTTTGTAAATGCATTTTTCTAGCTGGATAATGTTAGCGCAATATTTCTGTTAATTCTTCCTATTGGGCCTTAACGAATTGTAGCGTTTACAAGCAAATTAAATTTGATGAAATTTAAACTATAGCCACTCTCGTGTGTGACCGAGATACGAAGTGGCCGCATCCATCTGTCTGACTAGGGTACGAACCCGGCCAGTCGGAAAACTGCGCATAAGTAACTAGCCTACATTGTAAAGTAGCAAGACCAATCAAAGTAGCAGAAAGCAAGTAGATGCGAATTCAAAAGGGCTCCATTTAAAGGGTAAATCTGTATCCGCTGAATCTAAACCATTATTCAAATTCAGTGTACCTTACACATCTGTTCTCAAATGGCATGATCAAAAATGTGCAAATATTTCCCGAAATAATTCAGGGTTGGAATAAGCGCCCAGGAAAATATCTGGTTTTGCACTGCGGGTTTGCGAACCTCAATAATCAAATATATTCTTCCCCTAGTTTTTAATTCGTGCGCCTAACATAAAATGTCAAAGATCTAACGGACGCTTTGGTTGTATCCCTTAAATTCCGCCTTCAAAATGAAACATCTTAAATTCCAAAATCTCTACTGCAACATTTGCATTGCCCAATGCACGATTGAGAAGGCCTTTTGACGTTTTCTTTACAATTTAGGAAGACCGTGAGGCAAATACTGTCCCTAGCTCTGATGAAGAAGCCGTACACAGGATCCCGAAATGCAGATCCCATCCGAAACGCGCGATTGATCTATTCCAGTCTGAGTTGACAACCTTAACGTTAACAAGGGTGAGACAACCGAACTTGGGTCTATTGAATCTGCAATCAAATGTATGCACTCGTGCGCAAATCTACTGAATCAAGTCACATTTGCTGAGATCGCTGTGAATGTCCCTTGGGTAGCTACTTTTTATGTACCCACGGCAGTGGACAAAGCGCGGCACAGGTTGGACCAACATCACTTGGCATAAAGCAGACCAAACGAATACCCGAATTTGAGGTTCAACAAAATGCATTCCAATAATAACCTTAATATTCGTGTGCACAAATGTCCTTAAATCTACCGCCAACATATTGCGGGTACCTTGCATAAGCACCAAATCAGAGGAACTCAACGTGAATTGAAATGAACCCAACAGGCAATCCGACTATCCTTGCGAAAGTTACTCCTCACCGAACTTTAAACACTTTGGCGAACCCAGAATTATTACCGTAACACCGGAATCGGTCAGTGAGGTGTACAACTTTGACCTACTGAAGTTCGCTGCAATACGGGCCTTGTAAGTTACGCATCTATGCCGCAGTCCCTTGGACAAAGCATGCATGGGAAGAAACCTCACCTCGATAAAATCAATTAAGTACTCGAATTGTTACTCGTTTGAATAACATTTACTGGTATGAAAGATACTTTCCTAAAAAGGCTGAAAAGTAAACAAATTTACTTGGGTTTTCTAACTGGAAACAAAAACCAGATCGTATTGGCGACGGCGCTAGCTGACATATGCGAGCCGAATACCCTCTCGTTTCCCGGCAGAGGGCTATGGTGAAATGTACGTCGTAGACACCGGCACCCAAGTCAGTGTGCTACCTTCAATTTAAGAGGAAATAAAGCACAGCTCTTTATACGGTGTGAATGCAGTAACCTGTATGGACAACCATAATTATATAGGAGAGGCTGTTGGGTTACACTTTGGACTAATTAGGCCGTTTCATTTGAATATCATTGTAGAAAACTTGCGAATTACTATCATCATCTCATTATACGCGTTAGCTGGATGTAGGAAACATCACAGCTACTGTGCCACAAAAGCTAAAAGAACAAAAGTAAAAATGTAACAATGCAAGCCAGTTGAACTACCGGTAACAGATGAGCGTCATTTCGGTAAGCTGCCTGGCGCATGTTAAGCAAAAATTATTCCTATGAAAAATTACAAGACAAAATATTTAGATCGTGGTTGAAGAGAAATATACTGTTAGATTCACAGGTAAGGCTTTGAATACGCGACCCCAATGTTTCCAGCCACGACCTATTCCAATGCGTTAGTAGAGGTTGCCGGTGATCAGCAGCATAATGAAACATGGACACCAAACTAACAATGTCAATTCCGAGATCCTTCATGCGATATCAACTTCAGGCCGTTCAGTTTTTCATGTTTCGCAGAATTTAATGCCCGAAAATCGTTCGTTTTTGCTTTAACCATACAACTTTTGATAACATTCAACGCAGCATTTTTAAGTCCACTAGAAATACAAATTACTAATATGCGATGTAGCTACAAGATAATTCCTTGTATCGAATTTGCCACAGTTTCTGTCCTTACTGCAGAAGTCCAGTATCAGACTGTTCGTTTGTGCGCATGGACGTAAAGCTCAGAAGCCAAATAAAGAGCCAGTTTTAGCCGATGTTAAAAGAAGAATCCATGTTGCTCAAAGAGTGCTAAATATAATTGTTAAATGACGCAAGAAACAGTAAGCTACTAGACCGGTAATATAATCTTCAGAAATATATATTTAAATTTTCATACTGCAATGTCATATATTGCTATCATTACGCAGCCATTGTAAATTGAAAAATACTTTGGTAAAATGATTACAAAATACTAGTTGGTAGCTTGTGACAAAAGAAACGTGAGATTTCGCCTTTCTGACAAGCAGACAAGTAAGACCTATGAAACTAGGTTAATGCGGCAGCATAACATTTTCATACGTAGAAGAACTACGTGGCAACAAAAAGCAAAACTCCGTTTTCTTCATGTGTTATCTGTCATGAAAAGTACGAGCACGGTGGATGATATTTTTATATATAGTGCAATCGTTAGTTAAGAAATATTAATTTGCGAAAATGTATAAAGGAATGGTCTCAGATGGATCAAGTGTAATGTAATGGTTGGGTGCACAATATACCAAAATGTAAAGCCAACATGACAATTTTAGTTCAAGTTGAAATCTGTGACGCAAAAGTACCCGAAACTCACAGGTATAATTTTGGCAAACAACTGCCGTTTACACTTATTAGCAACGGAATTTAAAGATAAGTAAGGAAATAATCGTTTATAGCAGTGACGCAATTTTATCAAGGTTTTCTTAACCTTGACATGTTAATTGCATAAGGTAACCCATAATAGTTGCATACATTATAGAAAAAGTCCACTGTAGGTTTCAGCTCATTATTTACTAGCGGTAACATAAGTGATTTCCTTGCAAATTTCATTTGATATTTTGGCATTACCCCTAGGCACTAATTGATAATGCAAGTGAAATTAAGACTTGACATCTGAATACCAACTCTCGACTTTTAAGCAAATTTAATTAAGCGTGCGCAAACGTTTGCTCCTTTGACATGTCCTGTAGGTCACTTAGTATCCGATTATATACTTTATATCAATATGCGGTAAACAGCCCATGCATAAAAGCACAATTGTTACTAAGAAAATCTAAAATAATGTGTTTCAGTAAAATTATGATTTAAGCATGTATTACCCATCTACGTAAATAAACTTGTTGTTTCTACTGGAGTAACCTAATCTTTACGGTTTAAAAATATGTGAGGAATGTTTTAAGCAAAAGGTAATGGATCAGATGGATTGGAAAAGTATTTAGAGTGTTGCACTGTTGCGGGCTTATGGATTAGACTATATTCCCTTATTAACATTAATGCACAGAGATGTCCATATATTCTGGCGGCGCAAATAACCAATTCCTACTAGCTCAGCAACAATTCGGTTCGGTGTAATATGTAGCGATATATCTTTTTCTTTTAAAATAGCTCCATTTTAGCTCCATTTCAAAGAACAAGATGCGGATACTTATCAGTTACAACGTTGTGTACATCACATAACGCATTCATTTGACATATTGTAAAACAGATATCTTCATCATGGTTATCAGGATTGTCTGGAAGAAGAGTTATATATTCGTGTTCTATTTATTTTATAAGCCTGTTTGTAATTAGCTTTTAATATTTGCTTCATCTTATGCCATTTGTCCGTGTATATTGTTAAACGAGTACAGAAGGCAGGCGTTTATAAGAAACAATTAACTTGACTGAATTAAGCCTCCATATTTTGCAATAGAGAGCGAAATCATTCCATAGGATCAATTGTTTGCTGGAATGCATTTTTCCCTACATATTAACTGCTAATTAAATTAATTGCAGCTAGGTTACTGGGAGCATGGACCCTCTATAAACCGAAATAAACCCGTTGCTTCATAAAATTGACGTGAAAATATGTGAATATCTCACAACGCGCAACTGCCTTCATTCAGCTGAATCTGAAATATCACGGAGCAATATTATATAACAGAAGTCGGCATCCTAGTAAAAAATTATATTTGTAAACTGAAGAAATGTCAACATGATAAATAAAATATACAGTTCAACTTATTTTTGGTTATTTACCTAAGGGTCGTAAAATTTGACGTTTTGAACGCACTGCACATAAGCTTTTAATGATGAATGCACCACAAAATCCTTGAAATACAACATAACAGATGGTTTCGTCTTTAATCGGAAAACTATTTTCTCCGTGCAGCATTGCGTCCGTGAAAAGTGATCTTGCGTAACAAATACCGGTATGTAATGTATTTTAAGTTATATAAATTTGGGTAGTTGGTAAGTCCTGCAGGATACCGTAAACAAAATTTAGAGAAAAAATATGTGGATCTTCAATATGGTTTGTTTATCTATTAAACACACTGGTTTTTCAAGCTGTATTTGATTGGATATCAAGGACGGACAATGTTCGCCATACTTGTCGGCCTTGTTTCAGTCTAAACTAATTGACAGAAGGTTCCACTGCATCTGGGCGCGCAAACAAAGCTTCGGCACACGGTCTGAAGAGATGGCCACTCGACTCTTCTCTTCTATCCTTAGACCAATTCTGGAGTACGGCTCGCCGTTCCACTTTCAAATTACCCGAAGCGGGGAAGGAAAGATCGATCGGTCCAACACGTCGATACCAGCATCGTCCAGATTTTACCTGGACTGGCGTATGAGGACCGGTGAGAGAAAATAGGACTCTACACCTTGCCCTACCTTCGGGTGCGAGTCGACCTAATTAGGATAAACCGCTTTCTACATCTCGTTGAATTTCTTATGCTGAGGCCAATGCTACACTCACGTGGGTCATGTATCACATTTGGACACAGATACAAACTTGTCGCGTTGGATGGAAAGCGACTTCCGCAACCACCGTGCTTCGAACGGATTGTGGTAAATATTGAAACAGATTACCTGAACATGTGATGGAGGCAAAATCTGTGCAAGAGTTCAAAACTTGTTAGATTTATATTTTACACTTTTCTTTGCTGAGAACGATTACACACTTACCATTAGAAAACACATTTGTGAGTCATTCATCAAAATGAGTCAGAACATTTAAATATTACATGAGGTGGACAACGATATTCACGGTTGAAAAATTTTATAATCCTTTTCGCCATATTTCGAAAGAGTTGTACAGAACTGCTTGCGCTAGACTAACATATTCAATAGCTATTAGACATTATTCATTCCGTAGTCTATAATTGTTTCTCTTTCATAGATTTGCCTCGGATTCAGGGATAGTTGAGCACATAGTTTTAGAGGATTCTGAATTATGCTGTCTTCCATTTTGAAATAACTTTCGGATGCTTGCTTTCTTAGGACAATTACTAGTCTGCTTGATTTCACAGCATCAGCAGCAAAACTATGTAACGTCGTATGGATGCGCTCGAAACTATAAAATACGGTGATTCTATCATATGTGTGCCAAAACACGGCATATCACTTAACAATTATTTAATTGTATTGGACGAATACAGTTGCTTCTGTAAACTATATGCCGCCATTTCATTCATAAGGGTGACAGATTGAGTACGTCTGCATCGATGGTATTACTTTTGGCCTCGCTTATAATATATGAAATTCATTTTACTGTCGTCCCATGGTTTTCCTTCATTGGCCTCTTATGTCATAGAAGAATAGATTCTAATGCGACAGATTTCGCTGCAATCTGCGTCAGCTTGTCGCACTTCTGCGCAAACAATTCATTTTGTCTGGTGATTGTACAGGTGATATACTCAGTTCAGAAACATAGTGGAGTCACTCGTATACATCGTTTTCTGGTCACTTAGATACATGTGGGCATATTTGAGATGGAATTTCCCAAACCACTTAGATCCTAATATTCCAATATTTCAACAACTTCACATTCACTTACAACGTTTATGTTTAGATTCCTGTGGTCAAGTAGTGCATTACATTATTATCCACAAGTACGCTAATGTCGTATGCTACTCTGTCTGACCAAACCAGCTAATCACAAACGTTTATGAATATCAACCGCTATTAGAAATGAATGGTTGGATTAAGCCACTTGACAATTTATAAAGCTTTAACGAGCTTTACTGAGATTTTCGAGGATAGTACGTTGTCGGAAGCAACAGACACCTTGTTTCAGCCCTTGTATTAATAATACATTTCCCATATTGCAACAGCTTCGCCAAGCATTTCCCGCAAAGACGACAGTCAAGTGAGATTGGAGGTCACATTTGCATTTTACAAATGGGTTCTGGTGTACCAGATTACCAAGCTCGGGATTCTGATTTTTTCTGCATATTTTAATGACCCCAAGCCTACAATTCTTGTACAATAATGATGAAATTAGAATTCCTATGAACAGTCATCATTATTTGCTTTAGTTTAACCATATTCGATATAAGAAACGATAGCGTAAATTTCACTATATTTAAGCAGATACCTGCGAGTTGCTCTCCGCATGACACGAAAACGCGTAGTGCTGCAGGATTGAAACGCAAAATTTGGCGGTCTACCGTATAACATTAACTGCTTCTACCGTCACTTGAGGACTATTCTGTTTCAGGTACAAAAAAGTAGCGGATAGCTAATTACTAAAACGTCCGGCAAGTAGAACAAGCCAGCAAACTTATGATTTATTTTATAATAGGAATGATACTGAGTGTTTGTAATCCCATATCTGTCGAATATACAGATAATGCTTAACAGCGTCTCTTAAACATTTAAGAAGAACACTGAAAATTCCTTATCGTCAGGGTTTAGTGAACTTTATTGGAATGCATTTAGGAACATTGGATGAAGCATTTTGCCAAGTAACATATTGATATATCCCAACTTTATTTTGCAGAAATAAAATCATTCTGAAGCATACATTACAAATTAATACGAATAAGCAATAAAATTCAGCAACACAGCTATAACTATATTTTAGTGTGTTATTTTGATTTTAATTACAGGTTGATATTTAATTGCGAAACACACCGGATTTATAATAGCCCACTCATTAGTATTGTGAAATTATGAGTGCACTAATTTTGCATTTACAAATTAAGTAATCGGTGTCCAGTAAAGTTCCCAGCTGATTGTTTCCTATTGCTTTAATCAACCTAAACAATCTACTCAGCGGGGACTTCCATATCAGAGCCTGTCCGCACATATTCGTTTTACAAGTATCACAGAGGATAATTGTATGACGCCTTGATTAGTTCTATAAGACACTATAATGTTCCTAACTTCTTTATTAAAACTGAATTTAAAGTGGTCGCTGGCACACATTGCGTCTGCTTCTTAATTATTGGGTTTAAGTTATCCTTGTACCTGTTGCATAACGGATTTGAAAATCAAAGCGTGTATTTCGGATAGATTTTGGATATACTGGCTGTTTTGCAGCATAAAAAGCATGTTGTGCTTTTAGGCTATGCATCATGCTCATTTACGTCACTGCAAATGTTTGCAATTTGTAATAATCTGACAAACATCCTAGTTGGCTGTGTTTGCTGTCGAGCAAAAATTATGGGTGTTTCATTGCATACATTCTATTCAAAATGATCCCAGCATTAACAGCTATCAAGATGGCTTAATATGAATAAATTGTCCGATATTGAACAAACCAAGTGCTAACCACCTTGATCAGTTAAAAAGTCATATTGCCACTAATTGAATGTTTGCCGTGCAACACGTTCTGGGTAGAGCAAAACTATGCTGATCACTTCTCTATGTTCACATCTTATTTTATAACTTGAGAGGCCAACATACCGAAATGTTGAACGTATCTAGATATGCCACAATAAATGAAGGGTATAATCACTAGCTTTTAAAAAGGTCGCAAACAATACTCGTGATACATTTCAGGACAAATGTCGGTGGGGAAACAATGTAGTGCGTGCATTAATCTGCAAGCAAGATCTATCAGATTTATGCTTCAATATTATTTACGAAAAAAGCTTTGCATGGATTACTTTTCAAACCTTGTAAGCGATAAGTAAATACGAAGTAAAACGGGCTCGATGAAAATGGTTGAACGGATTAAGTCTATCGTATTCAATTTTGATTTGTTAGCCGATGAATATTCGTCTGGAAAGCGAAAAATAGAAAATGAATTTTCTTCGTAATTTGCTCAATTTCTTATGTCACCTCAGGCACTTGAAATTAAACAAACATTATCTGTCGATCCTTAATTTTTACCTTGAAATCTTTAATCGGAAAATAATGAAACAAATAAAAAGGGCTTGGAAAACAGGATATGCATTCATCATTTATCTATCAATTATGCCAGCAAAAGCTTATGCGTTTGGACAAACTTGATGTAGAATATAAGGAATGTCCGTCTAGCACTAGGTACAACATAGGTTATTTACAGTGAAAGTAAACAACATAAAACTATAGGTATGAAATCATGCAAAACACGCCATCTGCAAATATATATAAGAAAACACATACGTTGTCAGATATAGCTACATTAGCTATTAAAAATTAGCTTAATTGCACTTTGCACAAGTTAATATTATTGTGTGTTTCGGTTTTGGCATTCTTGTCATGTTGCTGGCGGGTGTTAACATTTATAAAAATCAAGGATAATCGTGCTAAGTTGGAATAGTGAAGCAGTATTTATCTAACAATTTTGAACAGGCAAGTCCCTATACCTTTAATATACTTCAAACCAAAATTAAGGTTTTAGAGTATAGCGTGGTGATCACGTGACTAACGTGGTTTTCTTCTTTACATACAGTGAAAAAGGCATTTTGTGCGAATATTTCCAGTGAGCACTAAGTAGTTTATCTTTACGTTTACGCCTTAATTCGACTGCGCTGGTACTAATATACATATTATAGAGGCGTTTCGTTTGCAGGCGTTGTTGCGCTAACGTACAGTAAACCTGCTCTTATGCTATGGCAATTTCTAAAACCTGTGCAAAATCACCTCAAATCAGCTTATTACATCTAACTATTTTGCGTTGACCGCAGTTGTATAATGACGTATAATCTGTTATATAAAATGTCCTATTTTTAAACTTTGTTATTTGCCGATATATTGGTATAGGCTGTTGTGATTTTCAGGTCATTCAGCTAGGTGACTCTGTTGTTGAAATTGGAAAGTTAGCAAACGAAATCATTGTTGACATCCGTTGTTTGTTCATTTTGTTTTTAACGTAAAGACAAGCTACAATATCTAAATGATGGTGGGGTTTATCGAAAACAGCAAATTGGATAACCTATGATCGCGAACATCATCCAGATATTGGAAAAGTTAAATTAGCCAAACACGAAGCCTTAAATCCATCTAACAAATCATCATAAGCTGCGTTCGACAATTAGTTCAGTTAGCCTAAACGGATCATTAAAATGACTAGAAACGTTCCATTACATCATTTCGTATGTTTTGTGGAAAACGTTTGGCTTTTGCCATCAAACTTCGTCAGGCGGAGTAAATAATTCGAGGATTGGTAAACAACTTATAGCGAACAGGGAAGAAAATCACAAAGAATGAATTATAGGCTGAAATTTAATCGCGTTACCGGTCAAAGCCTTACTCCAATAGTGTCCGGAACGTTCACATGTGATGCGGGTTAAAATATCACAACCGGAAATGATTTGTTGTTTATTCTCTGCCCTGAATTCGTCCGCCGGCCGGTAGACATCTGGGGAAGGGTTTGAAACTTACTAATATAAATTACAAGTCTTACTACTCATGTATAGCTTGGAATATGCTTTATCCTAAGTAAAGGTTTTAACGCCTAGGTTTAGTTCAGAAATGCTTAACAATATCAAATTTTAACAACCGGATGTGCAGAATCTTTCACCAGAATTACGGGTCAAATTAGCTGCTTTAAATGTTTGAACGGAATAATGTTAGCCTAAGAGAGACCACAGTGCTGATGACGAAATCGGTTTATTTAGATAAATGTACGAGCACCTAATGGCGGGACAATAACTGGTTTTCAAAAATAAAGCTCTTACGTCAGTGTTGAACAAGGGAAGGACAAATATTGGTACTTAAGTAAGGAAAGTAAGGAAGCGTCCATGATCGTACAGATGGCATAACATATATCGGAAGTCTACCCTTCATGCTAGAGTATATAGCTTAACAAATTTATATAAGCTTGATATCCATTTACAACCAAATGTAGAAAGCATAGTTTCTCCAATTCAGGAACTACTTGATATTTGGTTAGCCTATTGCAACTAATAATAAGAGTAAACAAATAAATTTTTAAGGAACCATTATGATTTTGCACTAAATATGTGGTGATTTTTATTGAGTCGGATGAAGTGATGACCAGTCTCCACCTCAGCTCACTTTTTACTAATGTAGTTTTGAAGTCACCCTCGCCACAGAACGCCCAATTCATTTTACGGTCGTTGCGTTTAACATCCCAACGGTGCGTATCATTAATTTTAAGGATGTACGCAAAAATTGTGAAAGGCCATCATTACATAGACTAGATATTTAATTTAACGTTTCTGTCTTACTTTGATTAAGATGTGCATATTGAAACTTATATTCCTTTTCATGATGAAGCATTCAGTACACAGTAGGTTTAAAGTTTGGGGCACTAATCTTGTTTTGCATTTAACAACCATTATTTTAGTTACATTTTCGTGTAATTATTTTCTGCGTTCTTACACTAATAGCGTGTATGGAAACAACTATTATTTCTTTTCCATGATTAAACGACAAAGATCAAATGTGTGGTTATCAGACGATAAACATTTTAACGTACCATGAAACATAAGATAAATGCTTCCATACAAATTTCATTTTAAATGTTTTAGTGAAAGACTAATATTTTTCATTACGGTGACAAAACATGCGAGACAAGACAGAAAACAGTAAGTATGTTTGGAATTAGACAACAAGCTTTGATGCACTCGTTGAACTGTTGGTTTAACATTAACAACAGGAGGAATAAAAGCATGAATAATAATTTTGTGATAAATCTCGCAAGTAATATGGTTACATTTTTCATGCCGCTTGAAGTGTTCGAATGAGTGAAAAACGTTCTTTGCAGTACCTAATCATACTGATAGCATAACAAATGTTTAACACTTTGTTGAATGGTGGACAATGCAAAACCAGCAGGTACTTGGTCATCTAAGATCATAAAAGGTAAACGTATAACAAGGTGTGTTGAAACTTTATATCTATCCACTTACAAGTTGTTGTTGTGGTTAAGCTTTCGTGTTATTTTAACATCCTTGTTCTATTCTTTATAAGAAGCCATGTGCGGACTAATCCGAATTCTTTAGTTTCAAAATGTATGAGTCTTGATCTTTAGGAACGACTTATGTTCACCGAGTGGTATACTATGATTTCTAAGGTGCTAACCATTACCCCGCTGAAGCGGATAATTTATTTCCCCAGGCTAAATAATAAGACACTGGATCAAGGAAATAATGCTCTAAGCTCATCAAGTTTTTCGACGAGAGATTCCCTGGCCACAAGTTTAAGATATATTACGCAACATTAATACTATAAAAAACTGTTGACTGACCGCGGCATATCAACAGAGCGCTAGTTACTAAACACTTGGTACACATTTGCATTTTTTCGGGCGAGTAATGTTTCGGCGAACTGGAAGAGCAATACATTAATAAACCGGTAGCAATCGTTCGCTGTTCAAACTTGAATTGGGCACTAAACGTGACTATGATGATTGATGCATACATACTTTTATGTCCTGAGTATAGAAAACGACTGTATTATCTTGAAAGTGATTTTTTAATAGTAGAGCGAAAAACATGAGCCATGTATAGTATGAATAACTGCGTGACTTGTTAGTACATTTTTCCAAGTTTTCTGGGATTTTAAATTCTATCGACAATGCATGATTACATACCTACCAAACATAGCTAAAACTAAGCATTATTTTCAACGTGTTATGCCAGTGTTCATCGTACTTCCTTTGTAGCGAGCTGAATAAATAAAATTTGACCAACGCCGGCCGGATATTTGGGAATAGTTATTTGCACCGGCAGGATACCTGATATATTGGCAGCTGAGCATGGATTGCATGCTCAGTGTACAAATTGCGTGTAAGCACGAAGGAAACTTACGTTAAATCCAAAAATACGCCGCTTGCTTCTTAGTTTTCTTGACAGCTTTTACAAAACAATGAAGGAAAGGAGTCAGAAAGTTAAGATGTTGGAGTAAAAATATAACAAACGTTTTACTGGAACTCAACACACTCTTACAACTATGGTACACCAGAGGAACGCGTTAGCTTCCTTGCTGCACCCAAAAATTAATATGTAAGAATGTATTCAATGTATATACACGTAAATATATTAATTATACACACTTTACGTATATTTAATTATATAAGTCAAAGCGTTTAGAATCTTTTACTTAAGCTTTTTCATACGAACTAAATTGACAATCATTTATGAAATTGGATACAGGTGCTACCTACAAGAATTTACTAATGCCTAAATGTATCAGGCACAAATATTTGCACCTTCAACTCAAGTATTTATTGACAGTATTCAATTGGTTTTCAACAACTAAAATATATACCTTCAAGTGAAACATACACAATGAAACGGCTATTTTAATAAGCAGGGTTTCCATAAATTATGCTTCGAGAGGGCGGACCAACGGGACATTGCAGTGCGAACGTTTCGTGGAAAAAACACTGTAGTTTGCACGAATTAATGAGTTTCACTCGATAACATATCGCAATGTTCCACTGACGTGGGATCACTAATACTACGCTAGTAGGTGTTACAGGTAAGACTATGATAATTATCCCACTTGTGTTAAATGTATATGGTAAAGGATAAAAAGCAAGCAGTGTCAAAAGCAACTTACATCACGTCACGTGTTCCATGTGATTTACCAACAAAAGTTGGGTGCTGTCTGCGGACCAGTAAATTGACGAGGCGTGCTAGGTCGCGAAATTTTAGAATATAGCGTCGCAAAAACAATATTAAATAAACATGTTTTTAGGCGCTTGCCAATTTAAATTTGTAAGTTGAAACATACTATATTGGTAAAGTGGAGCAAATATTGCCGTATATAAAGTGAAGCAGAGAGGAAGTCGACATAACCGACAAACTGGTATATATATCCGGTAGCTTCTACCATAATAGGCTAGCAGAGAAACATAAAGAAGCTTAAGACAGATGACGAGCTTTTCGTCCGGTTTAGTAAATCACCCATCGAACCGTCACTTTTAACATGTGAAGCGAAAGCGAACTATAAACGAAACTCCCATAGAATGTGGACAGCTTGTAAAAGTGCTCTATGTGTGCAAAACTACGTTTGAGGTAAGACGATGGCAACGACCTCTGCCATCCTTAGCATTCGTTTTGCCCACCAAATGGGGCGGTGTTTTGACATATCCTAAAGTAACTAAAAGTAGCAGCATTCATCATACGTTGCTCAGTTTCATTCAACTGTAATAGTATAGAACTCGTGGTGCAGCTAACATAATATGTCTGCAAATAGGAGCAATGGCAAACTGAATGATTGAGAAAGCCTCCGGACATTTCAACCTAACCAGGCATGCTTTCCTTTTGCTGAGGGATACAATGTATCAAGTAAGGCTTTTAAAGGTCTGTCATTAAATGTTACTGTTGAATGCACCCACGATAAACAATTGATTGCTAAGAACACGGATAGCAAACTTTCTGCTTAGTCACAACTAGTATTAAAGCGTTACCCTATTTGCACTGTTGCAAAAATTCTAATAAAAATAATTTTTAAAAATAATCTCCATATTATACAAATTAGGTTTCTAGTGTGGACCAACTGGTTTGCAGGACCTACAAATTACATGTTTAGCGACCACAAATGTATGGTATTTCTTTCATACATGAATTTTGCACAAATCACGGAATACTCTGATGAGTATTTTAAAACAATGAAATTTTGTATCCATAGGTAAATGCTTTCCTTTTATACGATTTTTTTTTGTTCACCTGACCAGGTGTTATCTTTATTTCCGTGAAAAGTTACCATAAGGCAAAATAATAATATGTACAATTAATAAATAACTAAAATTGATAGACGTTATTCCATAATAGGCATTTAACCTATGCCTGCTGATTCGAGGCATTGCTAAAATAGTGCCGGTATAGTGCCTAATAATTTATCTTTTGAACAAAGTGTCTACTGTATAAGCAGCTTTGTCAAAAAGCTGTTTATTTAAGCAACTATTCCTTCACCGAATTTACATTTTGGTTTAAGCAATATAACCTAGTGTATGTTTTGCAAAACTCCACTTCTTATAAACTTGCTACTGATCGATAACGTGTATTATGCACTGTGATGGGTGAATAATTACTCCCATTTTCCATTATATTTTTATCTTTAAAAAATAACTTTTGGTTTGGAATTTACATAATTTGTAATTGATATCGGTATTATTAAACACTCTAACCGTATTGCTTGCTGGTTAGCTATCATTAAACATTAAAAAAACTAACGTGCATATATAATTCCACTTTTGGGTAAAGATTAGTCGAGCCATATTAATTTCGCTATACATAATCTAGTTACGGCAATAATTGCACGAACAATTCCTTGAACATATGAGGCTGGAAATTGTTTAGTCGATAAAATTCCAAATCAGTTAATTAATTTATACCTCCTTATATAAATCCCTAGTGTGTATCCTCCTAACAGGCGGCACATAAGGTATAACCCGGAGAATGCATTAACGTGAAAATGATTTTGAAATACTATACCGTAGAAAACCAGCACACGTATATATGTTAGTTTCAGTGAATGCAAATTATAACACTAAATTTTTCGTAATGGATAATAAATTTCACAACAAATGTTTTTGTATACTTCATCATACATACCGTTGCGAAAATAAATGTATAATCACGGAATGCATTTACATATCTTACAATGAACAAGCAGTTGTGCATAGCTTGTTTTATATGCCCAATAAAATATTGCATAGCTAAACAAAATTCATATTTACCACAACTATAAACGATAAAACCGTTACAGCTTTTTATGCAATATATGTTTATTTTGGAAAAAATATATTTCGGACAGCAGTATATCTAAATTATTCTACCTACCAAATGTACCGTTTACTGCGGATAACAGTAACAACTAACCACTTAAAATTATTAACTGCAATAGTATTAAAATACTGTGTTCTTACTTTCCTCT
>OX104059.1:25423484-25471238 GCA_944474145.2 Dicrocoelium dendriticum | reverse complement strand
TAATCCGGCAAACATCCTATTTGGCTGTGTTTGCTGTCGAGCAAAAATTATGGGTGTTTCATTGCATACATTCTATTCAAAATGATCCCAGCATTAACAGCTATCAAGATTGCTTAATATGAATAAATTGTCCGATATTGAACCAACCAAGTGCTAACCACCTTGATCAGTTAAAACGTCATATTGCCACTTATTGAATGTTTGCCGTTCAACACGTTTTGGGGAGAGCAAAACTATGCTGATCACTTCTCTATGTTCACATCTTATTTTATAACTTGAGAGGCCAACATACCGAAATGTTGAACGTATCTAGATATGCCACCATAAATGAAGGCTATAATCACTAGCTTTTTAAGGGGGCGTAAACAATACTCGTGATACATTTCAGGACAAATGTCGGTGGGGAAACAATTTAGTGCGTGCATTAATCTGCAATCAAGATCTATCGGATTTATGCTTCAATATTATTTACGAAAAAGCTTTGCATGGATTACTTTTCAAACCTTGTAAGCGATGAGTAAAACGGAAGTAAAACAGGCTGGATGAAAATGGTTGAACGGATTAAGTATATGGTTTTCAATTTTGATTTGTTAGCCGATGAATAGTCGTCTGGAAAGCGAAAAATAGAAAATGAATTTTCTTCGTAATTTGCTCAATTTCTTATGTCACCTCAGGCACTTGAAATTAAACAAACATTATCTGTCGATCCTTAATTTTTAACTTGAAATTTTTAATCGGAAAATAATGAAACAAATAAAAAGGGCTTGGAAAACAGGATATGCATTCAACATTTATCTCTCAATTATGCCAGCAAAAGCTTATGCGTTTGGACAAACTTGGTGTAGAATATAAGGGATGTCCGTCTAGCACTAGGTACAATATAGGTTATTTACAGTGAAAGTAAACAACATAAAACTATAGGTATGAAATCATGCGAAACACGCCATCTGCAAAGATATATAAGAAAACACATACGTTGTCAGATATATCTACATTAGCTATTAAAAATTAGCTTAATTGCACTTTACTCAAGTTAAATTTATTGTGTCTTTCGGTTTTGGCATTCTTGTTATGTCGCTGGCGGGTGTTATCATTTATAAAAATCAAGGATAATCGTGCTAAGTTGGAATAGTGAAGCAGTATTTATCTAACAATTTTAAACAGGCAAGTCCCTATACCTCTAATATACTTCTAACCAAAATTAAGGTTTTGGAGTAAAGCGTGGTTATTCCATGACTAACGTGGTTTTCTGATTTACATACAGTGAAAAAGGCATTTTGTGCGAATATTTCCAGTGAGCACTAAGTAGTTTATCTTTACTTTACGCCATAATTCGACTGCGCTGGTACTAATTTACATATTATAGAGGCGTTTCGTTTGCAGGCATTGTTGCGCTAACGTACAGTAAACCTGCTCTTATGCTATGGCAATTTCTAAAACCTGTGTATAATAACCTCAAATCAACTTATTACATCTAACTATTTTGCGTTGACCGCAGTTGTATAATGACGTATAATCTGTTATATAAAATGTCCTATTTTTAAACTTTGTTATTTGCCGATATATTGGTATAGGCTGTTGTGATTTTCAGGTCATTCAGCTAGGTGACTCAGTTGTTGAAATTGGAAAGTTAGCAAATGAAATCATTGTTGAAATCCGTTGTTCGTTCATTTTGTTTTTAACGTAAAGACAAACTACACTATCTAAATGATGGTAGGGTTTATCGAAAACAGCAAATTGGATAACCTCTGATCGCGAACATCATCCAGAAATTGGAAAAGTTAAATTAGCCAAACACGAAGCCTTAGATCCATCTAACAAATCATCATAAACTGCGTTCGACAATTAGTTCAGTTAGCACAAACGGATCATTAAAATGACTAGAAACGTTCCATTACAACATTTGGTATATTTTGTGGAAAACGTTTGGCTTTTGCCATCAAACTTCGTCAGGCGGAGTAAATAAGTCGAGTATTGGTAAAAAACTTATAGCGAACAGGGAAGAACATCGCAAAGAATGAATTATAGGCTGAAATTTATTCGCGTTATCTGTCAAAGCCTTACTCCAATAGTATCCGGAACGTTCACATGTGATGCTGGTTACAATATCACAACCGGAAATGATTTGTTGTTTAAACTCTGCCCTGAATTCGTCCGCTGGCCGGTAGACATCTTGGGAAGAGTTTGAAACTTACTAATATAAATTAAAAGTCTTACAATTCATGTATAGCTTGGAATATGCTTTATCTTAATTACAGGTTTTAAAGCCTAGTTTTAGTTCAGAAATGCTTAACAATATCAAATTTTAACAACCGGATGTGCAGAATCTTTCACCAGAATTATCGCGTCAAATTAGCTGCTCTAAATGTTTGAACGGAATAATGTTAGCCTAAGAGAGACCAGAGTGCTGATGACGAAATCGGTTTATTTAGATAAATGTACGAGCACCTAATGGCGGGACCATAACTGGTTTTAGAAACTAAGGCTCTTACGTCAGTGTTGAACAAGGGAAGGACAAATGTTGGTACTAAAGTAAGGAAAGTAAGGAAGTGTCCATGATCGTACAGATGGCATAACATATATGGGAAGTCTACCCTTCATGCTAGAGTATATAGTTTAACAAATTTATATAAGCTTGATATCCATTTACAACCAAATGTAGAAAGCATAGTTTCTCCAATTCAGGAACTACGTGATATTTGGTTAGCCTATTGCAACTAATAATAAGAGTGAACAAATAAATTTTTAAGGAACAATTATGATTTTGCACTAAATATGTGGTGATATTTATTGAGTCGGATGAAGTGATGACCAGCCCCTACCTCAGCTCACTTTTTACTAATGTAGTTTTGAAGTCACCCTCGCCACAGAACGCTCAATTCATTTTCCGGTCGTTGCGTTTAACATCCCGACGGTGCGTATCATTAATTTTAAGGATGTACGCAAACATTGTGAAAGGCCATCATTACATAGACTAGCTAATTATTTTAACGTTTCTGTCTTACTTTGATTAAGATATGCATATTGAAACTTATATTCCTTTTCACGATGAAGCATTCAGTACACAGTAGGTTTAAAGTTTGGGGCACTAATCATGTTTTGCATTTAACAATCATTATTTTAGTTACATTTTCATGTTATTATTTTCTGCGTTCTTACACTAATAGCGTGTATGGAAACAACTATTATTTATTTTTCATGATTGAACGACAAAGAGCAAATGTGTGGTTAGCAGACGATGAAAATTTTTACATACCATGAAACATGATTAATGCTTCCATACAAATTGCATTTTATATGTTTTAGTGAAAGACTAATCTTTTTCATTACGGTGACAAAACATGCGAGACAAGACAGAAAACAGTAAGTATGTTTGGAATTAGACAACAAGCTGTGATGCACTCGTTAAACTGTTGGCTTAACATTAACAAGCGGGAGGAATATCAGCATGAATAATAATTTTGTGATAAATCTCGCAAGTAATATCGTTACATTTTTCATGCCGCTTGAAGTGTTCGAATGAGTGAAAAACGTTCTTTGCAGTTCCCAATCTACTGATAGCATAACAAAGGTTTAACACTTTGTTGAATGGTGGGCAATGTAAAACCAGCAGGTACTTGGTCATCTAAGATCATAAAAGGTAAACGTATAACAAGGTGTGTTGAAACTTTATATATATCCACTTACTTGGTGCTGTTGTGGTTACGCTTTCGTGTTGTTTTAACATCCTTGTTCTATACCCTATAAGAAGCCATGTGCGGACTTATCTGAATACTTTAGTTTCAAAATGTATGAGTCTTGATCTTTAGGAACGACTTATGTTCACCGAGTGGCATACTATGATTTCTAAGGTGCTAACCATTACCCCGCTGAAACGGATAATTTATTTCCCCAGGCTAAATAATAAGACACTGGATCAAGGAATTTAATGCTCTAAGCTCATCAAGTTTTTCGACGTGAGATTCCCTGGCCACAAGTTTAAGATATATTACGCAACATTAATACTATAAAAAACTGTTGCCTGACCGCGGCATATCAACAGAGCGCTAGTTACTAAACACTTGGTACACATTTGCATTTTTTCGGGCGAGTAATGTTTCGGCGAACGGGAAGAGCAATACATTAATAAACCGGTAGCAATCGTTCGCTGTTCAAACTGGAATTGGGCATTAAACGTGACTATGATGATTGATGCATACATACTGGTATGTCCTAAGTATGGTAAACGACTGTATTATCTTGCCAGTGATTTTTTAATAGTAGATCGTAAAACATGAACCATGTATAGTATGAATAACTGCGTGACTTGTTAGTACATTTTTTCCAAGGTTTCTGGGATTTTAAGTTCTATAGACAATGCATGATTACATACCTACCAAACATAGCTAAAACTAAGCATTATTTTCAACTTGGTTTGCCAGTGTTCATCGTACTTCCTTTGTAGCGAGCTGGATAAAAAAATTTGACCAACGCTGGCCGGATATTTGGGAATAGTTATTTGCACCGGCAGGATAGCTGATATATTGGCAGCTGAGCATGGATTGCATGCTCAGTGTACAAATTGCGTGTAAGCACGAAGGAAACTTACGTTAAATCCAAAACTACGCCGCTTGCTTCTTAGTTTTCTTGACAGCTTTTACAAAACAATGAAGGAAAGGAGTCAGAAAGTTAAGATGTTGGAGTAAAAATGTAATAAACGTTTTACTGGAACTCAACACACTGTTACAACTATGGTACACCAGAGGAACGCGTTAGCTTCCTTGCTGCACCCAAATATGTAATATATAAAAATGTTTGCAATGTATATACACGTAAATATTTAATTATACACACTTTATGTATATTTAATTATATAAGTCAAAGCGTTTAGAATCTTTTACTTAAGATTTTCAAACGAACTAAATTGACAATCATTTATGAAATTGGATACAGGTGTTACCTACAAGAATTTACTAATGCCTAAATGTATGAGGCACAAACATTTGCACCTTCAACCCAAGTATTTACTGACAGTATTCAATTGGTTTTCAACAACTAAAATATATACCTTCAAGTGAAACATACACAATGAAACGGCTTATTAATAAGCATGGTTTCCATAAATTATGCTTCGAGAGCGCGGACCAACGGGACTTTGTAGTGCGAACGTTTCGTGGAAAAAACACTGTAGTTTGCACGAATTAATGAGTTTCACTCTATCACATATCGCAATGTCCCACTGACGTGGGATCACTAATACTACGCTAGTAGGTGTTACAGGTAAGACCATGATAACTATCCCACTTGTGTTAAAAATGTATATGCTAAAAGAACAAAAAAACAAGCAGTGCCAAAAGTAACTTACATCACGTCACGTGTTCCATGTGATTTACCAACAAATGTTGGGTGCTGTCTGCGGACCAGATAAATTGACGAGGCGTGCTGGGTCGCGAAATTTTAGAATATAGCGTCGCAAAAACAATATTAAATAAACATGTTTTTAGGTGCTTGCCAATATAAATTTGTAAGTTGAAACGGACTATATTGGTAAATTGGAGCAAATATTGCCGTATATAAAATGAAGCAGAGAGGAAGTTGACATAAGCGACAAACCGGTCTATATATCCGTTAGCTTTTACCATAATATACCTAGGCTAGCAGAGCAACATAAAGAAGTTTAAGACAGATGGCTAGCTTTTCGTCTGGTTTAGTAAATCACCCATCGCACCGTCACTTTTAACATGTGAAGCGAAAGCTAACTATAAACGAAACTCCCATGGAATGTGGACAGCTTGTAAAAGTGCTCTATGTGTGCAAAACTATGTTTGAGGTAAGCCGATGGCAACGGCCTCTGCCATCCTTAGCATTCGTATTGCCAACCAATTGGGGCGGTATTTTGACATATCCTAAAGTAACTAAAAGTAGCAGCATTCATCATACGTTGCTCAGTTTCATTCAACTGTAATATTATAGAACTCGTGGTGCAGCTAACATAATATGTCTGCAAATAGGAGCAATGGCATACTGAATGATTGAGAAAGCCTCCGGACATTTCAGCCTAACTAGGCATGCTTTCATTTTGCTGAGGGATAAATTCTATCAAGTAAGACTTTTAAAGGTCTGTCATTAAATGTCACTGTTGAATGCACCCACGATAAAAAATTGATTGCTAAGAACACGGATAGCAAACTTTCTGCTTAGACACAACTAGTATTAAAGCGTTACCCTATTTGCACTGTAGCGAATATTCTAATAAAAATAATTTTTAAACCTAATCTCCATATTATACCAATTAGGTTTCTAGTGTGGACCAACTGGTTTGCAGGACATATAAATAACATGATTAGCGACCACAAATGTATGATATTTCTTTCATACATGAATTTTGCGCAAATCACGGAATACTCTGATGAGTATTTTAAAACAATGAAATGTTGTATCTATAGGTAAATGCGTTCCTTTTATACGATTGTTTTGGTCACCTGACCAGGTGTTATCTTTATTTTCCGTGAAAATTTACCATAAGGCAAAATAATAATATGTACAATTAATAAATAACTAAAAGTAATAGACGTTGTTCCATAATGGACATTTAACCTATGCGTGCTGATTCGATGCATTGCGAAAATAGTGCCGGTATACTGCCTAATAATTTATCTTTTGAACAAAGTGTCTACTGTATAATCAGCTTTGTCAAAAAGCTGTTTATTTAAGCAACTTTTCCTTCACCAAATTTACTTTTGGTTTAAGCAATATAACTTAGTGTATGTTTTGCAAAACTCCACTTCTTATAAACTTGATACTGATCGATAACGTGTTTTATGCACTGTGATGGGTGAATAATTACCCCCATTTTCCATTATATTTATATCTTTAAAAAATAAATTTTGGTTTGGAATTTACATAATTTTTAATTGATATCGGTATTATTAAACACTCTACCCTTATTGCTTGCTGGCTCGCTATCATTAAACATAAAAGGACTAATGTGCATATATAATTCTTCTTTTGGGTAAAGATTAGCCGAGCCATATTAATTTCGCTATACATAATCTAGTTACGGCCATAATTGCACGAACAATTCCTTATAAATATGAGGCTGGAAATTGTTTAGTCGATACAATTCCAAATCAGTTAATTAAGTTATACCTCCTTATTTAAATCCCTAGTGTTTATTCCCCTAACAGGCGGCACATAAGGTAAAACCCGGAGAATGCATTAACGTGAAAATGAATTTGGAATACTATACCGTAGAAAACCAGCACACGTATACATGTTAGTTTCAGTGAATGCATATTATAATACTATATGTTTCGTAATGGATAATAAATTTCACAACAAATGTTTTTGTATACGTCATCATACATACCGTGGCGAAAATAAATGTTTAATCACGAAATGGATTCACATATCTTACAATGAACAAGTAGTTGTGCATAGCTTGTTTTATATGCCCAATAAAATATTGCATAGCTAAACAAAATTCATATTTACCACAACTATAAACGATGAAACCGTAATAGCTTTTTATGCCATATATGTTTATTTTGGAATAAATATATTTTGGACAGCAGTATATCTAAATTATTCTATCTACCAGATGTACCGTTTACTGCAGATAACGGTAACAACTAACCACTTAAAATTATTAACTGCAACAGTATTAAAATATTGTGTTCTTACTTTCCTCTTTATCTTTCTATTTCTCTTACGAAAACCATAAATAAATACAAAAAACGCGGTTATATTAGATTGATCTTTCTGTTGAATCTATGGCTACAAATCAAGAAATATTACGCAAAATTTTTAAATTCCTTGTTAGATTAGACAAGTTATATTTCCTTAACCTGCGGTTGTTTCATCAGACAAATGGTAGGCATTTCGCCACCAAAGAGTAATTTAGTTTGGCTGAGATATTTAATCTACCGACACTAAGAAGAAAGACGTAGTTGAGTTTCATACTGCATTTGTTAGACAAATGTATTTTCACGGCTTTCTCACACTGAATTTTTACGGAATAATTCAGTTGAAAATGTTCCACTCATTATTTAGTTAGAGAAAACACCTTGCAATAGTTTTCAGCTTATGCAAATTAACTTTCTATCGTGTTTATAAACATAATCAATACTTTGTATCACTACGTTGCTTTACAAGGTGTACTTTCTTTCTTGATTCAATCCTTTGCGAACTATAATTATCCGTTGCAAACACGACACATTCGCCTAAGCAAAACTCTACTTTGCATCAACTGTCTCAGGAAGACAACGCATGTTAGGGCAGGGGTGGATTTTTTCTCGTTCTATGTAATTTGCTGTGGTGTTGCCTTACATTGCAAGAGATACAACAGTTTTCAAGCATATTTGATCTTAACCCATTTTAGTAGCCTTCTACTTTTTCCGCATGCATTAAGTCGATTGAAATCAAAACTGTTTTTACGTGTATACTTACAATTCATTTATTCTATTAAGAGGTAACCAACTGATCTTCTAGCACGCACTCTCTTGAACCGAAATAGCATGAGACATGTTATTATGCAAAAAACTATTGTAAACAAAATTGGAATTCCTCAAAAAATCTGACGAATATTTTTTGCATATTTGCACATTTGTGCATGCTATCAAGTAAGGCAGATAAGAGCATTATCTCGGTCTGGAATGTTTAAAACTATAACACATAATCATGCATAAATGAAAGTGTATAAACTTTTGTTTAAACCGTTTGTCTGAATCTGCTTATTTTATGTCTACTACGATGAAAGTTTTGCAGAGAACTCATTGCAAAATCTGCAGTTAAGTATAATTACACATAATACGTTACTAAGTATAGCACACGGTCATTGAACTAACTATCTCTTCTGCGTTTGATGTATATAGCTGCGAGACAACTGCGGTTATTTTTATGGAAACAATGCTCTTTGAGGATTGGTGTATATCCTCTGCACCAAGACATCGGTTCGCATGCTGTGCTACAATTTGCATACAATCATATGCAAGCTTGAAGTGGTTTGCTCAACGCCACTAGCTTTTGCAAGCTATTTGCGGCTATTAATTGAAATTATTGTTGTATGGTTCTTAGAACTGATTAGTGTTAAAACGCTAACGACCGATGCATGTGTAGTTATTTTTGCTTCACTTATATTTATCTATGAGTAACACGTACCTCCATGGTCATTTTTGCAGCACAATTCAAGCTGTGTTCGTTAAAGTTTTAATCTATTCTCAAGTACCGTTAATGTTTAATTTTATAAATGACCAATGGGGCTTTTGGGGTAATTGCTAAGTAACTCATTTCAGTTCCTTAAACGACAGTAGACGTTTACACGTCTGGTAAAGCTCTATACAGCGCAGTTTAGACATTTTGGTACTCGAAAGTAGTGCGCTTTTCTCGCATCATTACAATGTTCTGACCCCACTAATAATTAGCAATCTACAATTCATCTGCATAGCTTCTATGTACGATGTCGTAAGCAGTCGTTTTGTGAAAAGTCTTAGCTCATGGGGTCAATTAATGTTCTTCGCACATTTCGTGACCAGCCTCGTAATGGAAGATGGGCCTAGTTATTTCGTAGATAAGTGTCAGTCATGCAGCTCCGCGGCTGTCACTCATGGCTTAGTTACACAAGCTGCTCTTATCCTGAAGTCAGGAGATCGGAATCGGGCAGTGACCCGAGGAAGGTGAACCACTGACTGGAAAAGGAATATCAAAACAGCGCTGTTTGATCTGTTTCCAGACGTGGCAAATCCCGCTAACTGAGAGGGGACTGCGTTGAAGAACCCCTGAAGTTTTAATATATATTTGTGCCAACGCTCAGTTAATTACGGTTCTCGCGTTTGTTTTTTAAACTAGCCTTAGTTAAATGGCAATGTCTATTTCGCAAGGTATACTTCCGCATCCTAATAAGAAAGGAATTATCTATCTCGGAACAATTGACACTATGTTCTGGTGCACTTTTATTTTCATGGTAAGCAAGTGCTGATAACAATCAGGTAGTGTCGTTAGGTTGTTCGGCAAGAAACAACCAGTCATTAACGTTGCTTTTATTATCCGAGGTAATTTTAATTGTGTCGATTTGATCTATAACTTACACATTAAAGAACTAGACGAACGAGCGTATTACAGTGAATTTATAGTATAAATGCTCCACGCTGTTAGCGAGGCAATTTTATAACCTTTATTAAAATATTTTGCTTATTAGTCTAGTATCATTTCAAGTTCCAAAACTTGTAGAAAGATAAGTTGATTAAGAAATACTGGTTGTTATGCATCTTATGTTTTTCTCACAAAATAATTTAAGTAACTGTTGTGTTTATTTTGAAATCATCAGAATGAATGTAGTGACTGTATTGCAGTACATCAACTAAATTAGTAAGTAATTTTGAAGTTACTTAATTTTTGATTATAACTGAGCAAATGGCGTGCCCGGATCATATAAAGGTGTAAAACATTTGTGAGGTTATAAGAATTTTAGACAACTTCCTGCCAACTTGATATTAAAATAACACAGTATGTTTTGTAATTCTATGAGGTTACTTACGTGCTTTATACAGATTAAGCTCAAAAATATATAATATTCGTTTGTGTTTGGGAGGATTGAGGCTAAGGTAGTTTGAACTGGAGTACTATGTGGTATACAAAATCGGTAAAATAGCAAAACCATACTTAAGAATGCCCGATAAATATACAAGCCATAAACTGTTTATGTGCAGCAGTTAGCTGGTGCATATAGTGAGCACTAATGGTTGAAAAGTAGATTTATACCTTGCATCGGCTGATTATAACTAGAAAAAATTAAACTTGTTTTCCAAAATGATACAATTTTGGCGTCTGATTATGCTCAAAAATTTTCGCTTTCGTAAGTTTAACGAGACTCATTTTCCAATTAATTTCACGTCCTGTGTGACGTGGCATGTATTACTTGTTATTCTATGATATAATGCAAGTGGATCTAGAATTAACTATTTAAGGATATGGTTTTAAGTTGTGTTGTACGTCTACACTGCTCCTGTAAACAAAGGTTTCACGCGAAAATTTGATCTTGACTCGGATAATGATAGCTTAAATCCCAATATTATTTCAGGAGAAGGACGTATTATATTTTTACAGGCACCAATAAATAAAATATAATTAACAGCCATGAACTGCTTAACAAAATCCTTAAGATTACAGCAACATGAATATGTAGGTAAAACAGTAACTTAATTTATTTGTTATTCTGATATAGAAATAGGTAAGCTCTTTGATAATGAAAAAAAAATTAATTACTTTAAGCTTTTTAGGTATCCTCTTAAATAGCATTATGCAAACATCACAATTATTTTACATTTTACTTCATCCATGCTACGGGAACTGTCGAGCCACTGCCTTTTTATTACCGAATAATCGTTGTCCATTTTTCGTTTTTCATTATTTTCACATATATTCCGTCAAGCTACAGTATTAGGTACATAGCAGACCTACGTTTCCAGAAATAATCCTACGGAGCACCTTAGTTAATAAAGAATTAAATATATTTATTGCTTTAAATCAATTAAGCAGTCATATGTTTCACATAATTGAAATTAATGCCGACGCATCACAACGCGAAATACTGGTGTGTATCTTCATGAATATTTCGCTTTCGTCTATCAATGATGGGAGCGCTTTTATGATGCTATGATTTCAACATGGTTAACTTTCCAAATTTTTCTTACAAATCCATTTTAGTAGGCTTTATTAATCGGCCGTTTAAAATTTCCTACGGTACTGAAGTCTGCCTGTAAATTGCACAACTGTTAATCTGAAGGGTGTTGTAGTCAAGCACTTCGTTAAGCTTTTGAGCGATTTATTGGTGAGTCTTTGGTTACAGTTAGCCTACTTAACAATGCACAATACGAATTCTAGCAGGGATTTCAGTGCATCAAAACACATTTGTTACCTCATGAAATTTGGGCAGATGCAGTGGATAACGGCCGCACACTGCATGTGCTTTTCGTCAAAGTTTCTAACGAATTTGATAACGTTCTCCATTTTGGGCTTGCGCAAAGATTGAATTCTTACGGTATATTTGTATGCGATCATCATGGGGACAACTTATTTGTATGGTAGAAAACCGCGTGTACCTTTAGCCTGCGGCCCACCGTTTAGGCAATGTCTTTAATGACGTAATAGAGATCACGGTTCTTGAAACGCTGCTTTACTCCATATATATGTATGACTTGTTTGCGCAACTTGAGTTACATTGCTGCTATTTACAGCTGACCCGATTTCGTGGTATATTTTCAATAGTTTAGGAAGTGCTATGCTATTAAGCGAGTAGGATATAGGCTTAAAGACTTGTCCGTAGTTTTTTAACGTAAATATACCAAACAAATTGCTTCGTGCTTTCAATTTAGGCGATTGTCCCGCTGCAAATTATGAGGTCAGTGTTGTTGGACTCATCTGTGCAGCTAGCTTGGTTGGTCTAGGCGTCGTACACACTTCGACTTCACACTCTGGGGACCACTGAAATTAGATCTCAAGCAGAAGTTTCCGTACTTTGTGGTTTATATGCCGCCTGTCGATATCTTGATGGGGAACAGCTTAGTGAGACGGTTCTCAAAGTTCGTTCCCCCTCATCTGGAATACTGCGTCCAGGCTTGTCCGTCCTGACCAGCCTGCAACAGTAAAAGCCAGAAAGGTTTTCATTGGTGGGTGCTATGTTAGTTGTTATTACGTGGATAGACCTAACCGGTGAGCCTGTTTGTTTTTGGAATGTATTCAATGCACTAACGAAAACTTAGCGAATTCCTGAACCTAAATTACAATTGCTTAGCAAGAAAGGTTAGTCCAGTATTCTCTTGGCTATTCAGTCTCGATATTTCATCTGTTCTGCGTTGTCAATCCGTGAAGTTAGGAAAATGGCGATCTCGTAGGATTATGGCGGAAATCCAACGGTCACCTTGCGCCATCTGGCTCTGGAACAGAGGATTTCCGATTAAGAGGTTTGAGCGTCAAGTTGACGATCTTGGTTTGAAACACGAAATATTTACCTTTGTCTGACTAATTATATCCTTCCTACACCGAGTTCCTTTTATTTAATGATATCTATTCATAGGTTTTATGCTAGAATTTCAAGTAAACTTTATTCCGTATCTTCGAATTCTATTCTTATAATTTGCTTACTTCAAGCGTCTGTTACAACTTTGAATGTTAGGGCATGCAAAGTGGTTGTCCAGGGTTCCATATAACTGTCTCGTTTTAGATCCGTCGAGAACTCTGAGCACTTTAACCATTCTTGGCCTAAATATCCACTCCAGGAAGAACACTTGCAGGATTCGCCATAACTCTAGTTACACAAGAACTAGATTTCCATTGAACTGCTTTAAAGTTCAATAATATAGCCAATAGATAGACGTCCATTGGATTTCCGAATCACTATTAAAATATCTGCCTAAACGTATTCAGTTGTAAACCTGCGCTATATATTATCATTGCGTCAGACTTTTGTACATCTATATCAAATGAACAATGAACGATGAATTATACGAATTTAGAAACCTTTGGTTCAGAACAATAGTTAGGTGGTCTGCTGGGTTAGCAAACATCGTTGATGAAGACCAGGTGTAAGTTTCACTGTCAAAGTTATGGAGTTATCGTTTTTGATTCGGTAGCCTCGCACTCCGAAGGTTTCTATAAGCTAAAAATACTAAAAGGTATTTCTTGGGGATAAGACGCAAAGTAGCGTCATGCAACCAATGCAATTGGTAGTAACTCGTATTTACCATTTAAGTTTGGCTAGCGTGGGTGGTGAAACGCTAGACACGGGGACAGCACTCCATGTTTGACAAACTCGAATACAAAGAAGTTCGATACAGCTTATTAGACAGCTTCATGTCTAGGCTAATGTAAAGGATTGGCCTCTAAATGTGGAGTTAATCCTGAGTTGCAGTAGTGATTGGCGCACATGAACCGGATTAGATAAAATCAAATACGTTAGTGTCAAGTCGCCGGGTATTCCGCCATACGCTAGCTGTATACACCCAACGTATCAGCTCTTTCTCAAAACGGACAGTGGCTCATTCCTTCCCATGGCGCGGCACCAAGGAATCCACACTTGTTACCAACAACCGAACTAGGATTAGGTCACTTTCTTTTGGAAACTAAAACGTATCAAACGGTGCGATTTTTCGGACGAACCCAGGACAGTCAGAATAAATGTGTAATGGAACAATGGATGGATGAGTGCATAGGCGATCCATACAACGCAAGTTCTTGTTACACCCACCTCAGCTATTAGACCAAGCTTGAAATAAGAAAAGAAACTTGAGTGCGTATATGCCGATATTTGTGCATAATTAAGCTGCGCCGTACAGAAGGAGTCTCTCCTCATCAACCGCCCTGATGTCGAACTGACTGCGGTCTTGTTTACTGCCACAGTAGACGTAACTGCAAAGGTAGGCGTTTGGGTCGGTTTGGAGAAAAAGCCTTATAACCGGGGAAAATGTCATCGTCATCAGACATGTTGGCTGGAGGTGGGGAAAACATCATCTGCTGTGCCGCAATAAACATAAAAAGACAAAATATCTAACTGGTGCAAGCCGGCTGATTTACCGGTAGCGGATGGGCAACATTCCCATAAGCTACCTGCCGGTTACTTGGCAGCAAAAAATTCATATTCAAAATTAGATAACGCTAAATAATTAGATCATGGTTGGAGGGAAAGGCAAAGAAGGATAAAGTGGGGAAAGGAAAATGAGACAGAATTCCACTGAGGTGTGCTCCCAACCATATCAGCAAGTATGACCAAACAAATGTGTTCATCGTCTTTCGGACCCCAACCAGTGAACCGGCACACTCCAACAGAGGCCACGTCAGAAGTGAGGACCTTCATTCCTCTCGACCAAATCATCGTTTGGCCACCCCTCTTTTTCATACATCTACACCCCGGCGCGCAAACAACGCACGTCGCAGGAGTCAGTGGGCTGATATGCGTAACATGTGGCGGAGCCATCTGAGTCTGGTGCATGAAATAACGGTGTTGTGCTATTCATTTCCTTTTTCTATGCCCTAAACAAGGCAGGCAGCACCCTCCTTTCTCACGATGTGTTCCCAGCAGATGTGAGCTACATTGCGAATGCACCGGTTATCGAAATTAACAGGCCTCTCCAGGTCCGCTGCTTTAATGGTCCCGGTTTCACTACCGTAATGTAGGGTCGAACCTACCACTGCATTGTACATTCTATCCATTAAGGCGAGAGTGGTCTCGCGCCGCCGACATAAGTGGCGAAGGTTAGAAAAAGCGCCTCGAACTTTGGCTGAAAGCTTCGTGTTCACATCCATCCTACGGACGCTGATATGACTTCCCAGATAATGGATGTTTGTACGACTTCTAGGTGATCGCCTTCATGGGCTAACGAACTAAGCGAACACTGCCAAACTTGCAGGAACGCATTGCAAGCCGATGGCATGGAGCAAAGCGCGAAGTTGATGACAGCGATTGCTACTTTTTCCAGAGCCGCTTGGCATGTCTGGGAGCTCTCCCGGATTAGGGCAATATCGTCAACACACTCAATTCAAGAAGTAGATCTCATAGAATCCGTATGGCATGGACTGTTGCAGATGGTGTTACAAATTAAGCCTTAATATTGTCTATTCCAAAGAAATAAATTGGCCCAACTAGTTTACATTATGTCGGGAGAAGGAAAGCCCAGCGACCCCGCAATGGTTTAGCAAATCTGCCCATGGCCGTTTCCAAGAAACGCTGGCGAGGTACATAGGTGCTTACTCTTGTATTGTACTACCGGCGCTCCTTCAGCAGTGTATCAAGACCGCCAGCCCTATGAATGGACTTTGAAGTCTCATCATGTGTAAAGTTCTGGACTATCGCAAATAGGAGCGTTTGAGGCACTCCGGACCGCACTGTGTGGGGTACCAAGCTTGACATTCACTAACAACTGTCCATCAGTGAGACATATTAATTAGGTCAATTATCCTACCGCCAGTGGCATCTGATCTGTGCCCTTGTAACGAGAGGCAAAATGAACGGAACTTGCAATTGCATTTTTGAATCGACGAATGTTGCCAAGAGAACGCAACTGTTACAGAGCCCGGAAGGTAACGATGGCAATTTTGTTTTTATCGGGCTAAACATTTTCCCAAAAAGGCATCAGGAATATTCAGGTCTATCTGCAATTGTGCATGTAAACAGAAAACATAATGAAAGAGGAATTTTTGGAAGATCTTCGAGGATTTTATGTAGACTTGCAAAGTTATCCAAGTTACATAACATCGTGTAAGAATGGTGAATGCTACTTTCCCAGTCTTTACTTTAACATTATCAGGCACCTCAAAATACTTCCTATTGTTTCCGCCATCATGGCATTGTCACCAAAATACGTAATGTTGTTCAAGTTCCATAATACAGAATTCTCTGTGCAAAAGCATGCGAAGGAGAGGGCGAATGTAAGTGTAATGATGACTTGGATTTAAATCACTTAAAAGGATCACAGAGATATCTCAGACGTCAGCCTACGCGCATTGTTTAGAATGTTAGATGATAAGAAACGCTATGTAGTTCGCTGTGTTCTATGGCTAAGAGCAAACACTTGCCAAAATCGCGTAGAGCTAAAATGCTCAACAGGTTCCAACTAACAGTCCGTCTTTACATCTGATATTATTCACTTTAAACATCCTATGTATACTTATAACATGCAGGATACTTGTGATTTGCACAAGGCAGCATACTATCTTTTACAAGCAAGATGAACTTTGCAACCGTAATTTATCGAATATATATTTACTAACCGCATTAGATCTTATTGTATTTGTGGTCTGCTGTATGCACGGCAACCCTGATTACAATCTGATTATTGATGAATCATTGTAATAATCAGCGCAAAGAAAATAAATGTTTTGTTAACTTAGACCTAGTTTCATAGCTTTCATGCCATAGTACGTACATCGTAAATACTTGTTCCTTTTCTTTAATTTTACCTATTGCCGACGTTTGCTACCCATTTGCACGAAGCTTATTTATTCTTTGCTTTGTATAAGCTGGCGACGTAAATGTTCTTTTTTTCGTCCTGTATTTCAAAGGCTTTATATTTTAAGCAAAATATTTCGTTTGCAAAAGGTTACACCTTCCTCATTCTCTTAAATATTGGCTAACTGCATTCTACAAAAAATAATTAAGTGGTTCTCAACGATACGCGTCTCTATCATGTTTTATTGCTCAGAAAGCAAAAACACCATAATGAGAAAAAAAGCCTACCAAAAGAAACCACGAAGCGGAACAAAATCCTAATTGTTTCTTAAATACAACGTTAGTATAAGTCAAGTCGTTGAGTTAAGCATTATTTCGCGATGAATTTCAGATTATCTGTTTCAATTCATATTGTCCGGAGTGACAAATTATATCTACACATGTTTGGAACTTAAATGGAAAGTTAAAGGCTGAAAATGATATCGCGGGGAAAATGAAGCATTCTATTGTGCAAATTCCTAATAAAATTTTATTAAGGATTTGTCAAACAAAATATATGATAAAGCGATGCGCAGATTCAATACGTTTTGTATTTCAAGCAAACTACGGCAATATATGAAACATAAGCATGCCGTGTTAAATCTTGCAAGTAAGGCATTGCAAATAGGAAACTTGAAATTCCTAAATATGCGTCTAATATTTTAACATTTATCAGTTTAGTGCCATTATGTTCAGTTTTTAACATTGTTTACCGTGGTTTTTGTGTCATTAAATGTACAATAATTTTAAAGTAATGTTCCAATCCCAAACCTACTTTTCGTATTGATATAATGAATTTCGAGTGATATGTCTGATTGATGTTCCCTAAATATTTTTAAGTATGTACAACTCAAGATGGCGTCAAGACATAATCAGTTGAGTTGCAACGAACGAAATCTTGTGATTATGTTAACTCACAAATATAGCAGCACACATATATCAGCTACTCGATATATTGTACCCGCCAATATGTATGTCATATTGCAATCCTGTTCCTTGTTCATAATAAGCTGCCTTATTTAAAATCGCAAATCATCGTTTAAACCACTTTGTGGCTGGGCGTCTTATTGAAGATTATTGCTTTTCGTCTTAGTAAACGGCGAAAAGTATGATTATTCATAAGATATGGTTTCTCAAATTCAACCCAGCTAATATTATCAATAAATTTCAAACAATAACAAAATACAACATTTTATTGTATGTTCTAAAAAATAAGGATAATAAATCCAAGGACAAGTACAGTACAAAATAATACACGAGACCTCCTTTAGGTTTCAGATAGGAAAGTGAACATAGATTTCGAAATTTGTCAAGACAGTGGTCTACGTATTTTCAAGTGTAAAATATATATAACTTTCTGCCAAAAGGTTATAAAAGTATAACGTCATATACTGCTTTCAATTCACCTCAGTCTATAAGGAAGTTTGTTTCAACATTTTATTGTCTTAGTAATAATTCATTTTTTGATTCGTAAAGCTCAAAAGAACATATGATTGTAATGACTGTGAACACTGCAGCAGGCAAATCGTCCGGTCTATATTGTTTTCATTTCAAAATTCGAGAAGCTGTAAATAGCATAAGCTGACATTTGACTGTATTGTTGAATTAGTATAGTCACAGAAAAGCCTATGTACAACAGGTCGAACTATTGCGCAACTTTCCCATACTACTTGAAATGTATAGGCTGTTGCCATGTTTGCCATATTTTGGGCAAGTTTGTTCATATTTCTTTGCGTCCTGGGGGCTTCAGAAAATTTCTCGGGCGATTTTGAAGGCATGCAAAAATATACACTTGTTTAAATTTGATGTAACGAGCTAACCGTGCACACTTACCATGACGTTCAACTTTCAATGTTTAAGCAGGATATGGGTTAACATAAATGAATTTCTAAAAGTTGGTGGAGTATTCTTCACAAAAGTTATTCTCTGCCATTAGCGTATTCCTTGTGTCATTTTAATGATCAACCAAATAGTTGAATCTATGCGCGCATGTATAAAGTAATATACGTTCTTTAGGCGTTTCCAGGTTCATCAGTATCCAAATGATAAAGAGGCTTGCAAAGGAACGTTTAACCTGTTGTAGAAAACTAATGAATGCCGTGTGTTCGGAAATGAGAAAAACCACCTTATAAGAAGTAATGTTGGCGAGCTATTTATTGAGTGCCTATTCCAAGCTTGCACCAAGGAGTGACCGGAACGCCAACAGCGTGCACATAGGTTAAAATCCTTCACGTAAGTGTTACGGCAGGCTGGGGTCTCCGGGGGAATATAAACACGTTTAGGACCTGCTTTACACGTGTTTCTGGGACAAACATTTAATCGAACATAGACTGCTACGCTTACAGAACACTCTCATAAAATATGATGTTGCTAAATACAATGCACGTAATTTGGATTTGCTCGAAAAACACACGATAAGTTTATTGACTGATATTTCTATATGTTTCCTAAAATTAATCAGCCACATAATATTGGCAGTTAAAACATATCGCTTGTTTGTAGCAAAAATAACCTTCACTACCTACATTGAATCCTATGTGCTCTACCTAGAACGACAATCGCTTTAGTAGCCTTCGTTTTCTTCCAACATATGCATCATGTTGTGCATTATAAAAAAACATATATATATATATATGTTGCTTTGTCATCCTAATTTGTAAAACCTTTACTCACTGTAATATGCGGTTCGTATCAAAACCACATAACATAATGCAGAAGCTAACTATATAATCAAATTTAAATCAACTCGAGGTCTTAACATACCTATTCGGCCAACATGTTAGATGAAACCGCAGTTCCTAACGCTAATACTGTAAGGGAGTAAACGGGGAATTAAAGTATTTATGATAATCCACCAAATGTACGGATTCCTGTGACTACTTGCCAGTACGATATTTAACATAACTTCAGGCGACACATTTATGCAAAGAGGTTATTTGGCACACTGAATGTGCATATTATTACAATTAAGGACAGTTTGAAGGAGTGGCTTTACAGACCCGTATCCAAACATCCCCGTATCAAACGTTCAAAATAAGTAACCGTCTCCTGCTAAGTCAAGCACATTGCTACGTTGAGTGAGAATGTGAAAAACCATGGTAATGGTAACTGTAATGTTAACATTAAAATGCAGTCTTGTTCAGAATATCTGAAGGACCACAGGGAAGCAACATTGCCTTATGTGTGTACAGTCAAATTATGGTAGTTTAGCATGGAGCTGCCAAATGTTATCAATTGCCTGAGCGATAGCTGGATAACAGTTTCAATTTGGTAAATCAATAATCCCTAAATCTAAAATATATCCGCTTTCAAATGATTCCCTGCGTTGGACAGTTTCTTGTTTGAAAGGTAGCCACATAACAGGAGGCAAATTTCAATGTTTGACGAATTGGCGCAAAAGTTGTTGTATTTTGACTGGAGTACAATTTTCCATGTGCCCATAAATGAACTGCTGTCATATACATCAGACACATGTATATCTTCATTTTACGTCGAGCGAATATTTCCTCTAATAAGTGTTTTGCATTAATGCAACAGCAGACGAATTCAGTTAACCGCGTCGACCAATCAAGGACACCAGAAGTAAAAGGCGACTAACATTGGCAACCTATTTATTAATTCATTAATCAGAGCATATGGGGAGTACTATATATCAAATTAACAAAACTCAACCGCTTGCTTTCAGGTACTGCCCAATATCTGTCCCTCAGCAATATGACGAATATCTTAATAGCTTGTCCAAACGTAGTTGCACATAACATATACACATTTGTCAGAAAAAAACACAGATTGATAAATACTCTATGCAGAAAAGGAAAATAGCCAAAACAAACGTGCCACTTAACATTTTGCGAGAAGTAACCGAAAATGTTGACAATACAAGTATGCTTAGCCATTTTGTATAAGATATGTTATATTACCAAGCAAATAACCTACTAAACAAATCCAGAACAACTATTGCTTGCTTGTAGATTAGGCTCATCCTTGATAAGTCCATTATAAACAAATCGATGATTTTATCCAAATTAAATAAAGATGATATAAAAAATGCAGCGTCGATCAATATAATGTCAATCAATAATAATAACGACATATTAAACCGAGCAAATATATAAGGTTCTTAAAAAGTTGGCACAGAAATATTAACAAAATTTCATGTATCGGTAATCTCACAACCTACAGTGGATTATGGCAGAATTAATCATGCATATAGAAAATATACGTGGCCCAGAATACGGGTTCATAAATTTTAGAGGTAACGCAGCGTCTACTATTAAAAAACTATGGCAGAAAACATAAGTATTAATCTACTTTACTTACTGGTTCCTTCCAATGCTTTTCACGGTTGTCAAGATTCTTTGTCTCTTTACATGATTAGTTGCTTCCATTGCTGGTTTAACACGAGTTGACACTCCACTTGTGTCAAAATATAACAGAAGCATGCAAACTAACCTCCTCTTGTCTGAGCAGTGTGCAACCATGCAATTAAGATAAATCAGCAAATAATTTTAAATTTGGCACAAACATTAGAAAAAACTGCTTGATATTTCCTTGGTATTAGTTTTCTATATGAGACAAGATAGTTCGTCCTTGTTTTACTATAGCCGCGCATGATATTTAATAAACCTCAAATAATATGGCATTCAACTTTGTATTAATGTTATATATGTCTTGCCAGTTGCTGCTGTACGAGTAGATGAATAAGCAATATAATCATCCGCGTATTCCTTAGATTCTGGTCAACTATATTAGCAAGATAATTACTAGCACACACTGCACCGTTGGTAGTAAAATGTTTGGTAAGTGTCAAGACATCAATAAATCCAAACGCTTTCCAATATAACAACATATTTGGTTCAGGTAGGCCATTGTATATCCATCTACTAAAGTTGGAATGAAACAGCATGTGTAGCATTGTGGCACATATCTCAATATTGGTTGGCGTGTAAATTAGCATAATGCGTCAGGCTAGCTCTTGTTTGATTACCAAGGGTTAGAGACAGCAAGAGCAGAATCACTGTAAACAAATGTATTCAAGATTTATTTATGGTTGTAGTTAATTGACCAGTAATGCGTGCTCTGAATAAAGTTGTGAAAAATTAGTTAAATGCTGCATTTTTTCCTACGTTTATCGAATTAGGTAATTAAGTATTCAATTCTAACATTGCGTCCTGCAGATTTTAATGAATGCACTGGTTTGCATCTCAGTTGCTTCAAATAGTAAGCAGACATCCTGACAAAATAATTCATATACATAATGCAACGCAATATGCATCACGCTTAACCATTTTAATTAATTATACTTGCATGCAGACATTAGTCCAAAGCTGGACGCTTAATTATAATAAACTAGGCGATGTCATTTTAAAATGAACCAGGATATATACAATGTCGTATATGTAAAACGAATACCGTAAACGCTACATCTCCTGAAAATGGATAAGCTTGATGGTAAAAAGCGGGTATTCTTATTAATGAAATTGCAAATAAGATAATATGGTTCCATTTTACTTTTCGTAAACTTAAAGAAGACATACTTAATTCAAGGTTCAACGTGAATAATGTTGTGAAAAATTTGACAAGAGGAGCGAAACCAAATATCACCACCTACCTATAGTTGTAAGTACTATTGGTTTTATACAATGGTAGGAAAGCTTTTCCTTGTGTTGGAACTATGTAATTGTGCTTCTCCAGCGCAGTCTGCAATCTTTGTCTAACATGTTGAGGCGCCTTACGGTGCAACATGATTGTGATCGTCATTTACCCCTAACACGAAGCTACTCTTCAAATTTTGTGAACTTTTTCTTTAGGTCCCTCTAAGTAACACACAACGGGGAGCGCAAATCTGCATTAGTCATTGTCAGAACTTAAAAAACCTATAAACCACAAAGCTGTTTGGCCGGTTTGCTTAACCACGATATACAGCAAATAACTGAATAAATTACAGAAAAGCAAACACGCACTGGATAATAATGACAATAATCTGTATTTTGCAATCGATTTTGTATGCCGGTCATGACAATGTAATGGATAATCAAGTTAGATTTAGCCTGCTGGCAGTGTATGAATCCGCAGCAGCTATTTATTCCAATATGTGCCAAAGAGAGATAAGAGGGGAGAATAGCTCCTAAGAACTTCCTTATCCTCATATCGCCTATCATACTATCTTTATCTCAAGCTTTATTCTATATTATCTCAGATGTCAATCTTTCTAGTTCTTACAATTTACATTTGACACATCAAAGCACCTTACCAGAGCCATGCTATTCTGGTCATAAACGCAGTCTGTTTGTACATAGTAGGTTTCTTCCGTCTAAATACTTTACATTTTGCAGACTGAACCAGACAACCATTAATCTGATGGCCAATGCCACTGAACATTTATCGTGGAGTTTGCATATACAGCAATCCGGGATGGGCTGAACATAAAAGTCTGACAACAGCTCGGGACGGTTCCCGGCCATTTTACTTAAAATATGCTCCGAAATCCTAGTCCATAACTCTCACGTAGCTAATCCAATGTATTTGCTAGAAATAGTGTAATGCAAACGGGAACAAAGGATGCGGTAACTAAAGAGAGTATTGTGCTCAAATTTGGTTCCAGATAGCGGCTTACTTAGTTGTTGCAATCCAAAAGTTTCACGCATAGGCACGCTTCCTTATCATCAAGTGAAGTCAGGTTATATAGATTTCAATCTCCATTGCAAATGTTTAAAAAGTGAGATGATTGGAAATCATTTTTTCAAGGAAAACAGTAGAGGAACGCAGAAGTCACGCGCACTTTATCTGTTTAAACAAGCCGAATTTAACAGGACTGTACCCAAACTAAGAGCGTTTGCCCATAAAATACAAATGGGTAATATTTCGAAATATTTGCTTTGAAGACGCTATTGTCAGTGTACTGGTGCATGTAAACTCAACATGCTTTGATAACGGTGGCTTTGAGGGATTTGCATAAACTCCTTATGCCAAAGCTGTTAATAACGCCAAATTTCAATGTTAAATTACTGAAGTAATTTTCCAGCTCCAAATCCGGCAGATGATAAAAGTATTTTAATTTACAGCCAAATGTTTACTATTACATTAAATAAGGTACCTGCAATATATACCGCAAAATGATAAGACAGATTCTCTAGTTAATGCCTCCTGTGTTACTGCTTGCATTTTAATTATTGTTCCAACTACCTGGGCCCAAATGATAAAACGCTGTCAATTGGAATTTAAAGCATATTCCAGGCAATTTATCACGAACTTTCTTGAGTTGATTTTGTGAGTCATTCAGTATTATTGGTCATCAGCTTAATATTCTCCTGCTTCAGTTTTCGAAGAGCGAAGCGAAGAGTGAAGGGTAAATAGAAAAATAAAATAAAGTTATTTATTTTTAAGCGCAACAACATTAAGCACGTTTTTCTGATAATATTGTAAGTGTATACCAGGAATATCAGAAGTAATTTTTCCATGTTTCATAATTGTATATGCATGTCTTTATACTGTTATGCTGTGTATACTGCTAATTTCCCAAGATGCATAGCTCTATAACATTTCATGTGCTAACTTACCCAAGGAATATAGCGCGAAGTGCCACGCACTCTCCAAATTAAATTACCATACATTGCAACCATCCATTTGTAACCAACATATTTTTTTCTAACAGTGCAACCTGGCTGCTTTGTGCAATTTTGCCCATAATCTACCAGCAAATCATTTGCTGAGTATGGTGCGTGGCGAAAAATCCCACAGAATGAAAACTAACACTTAATCATCCGTATATCTCTCTGCTCTAAATCTAGGCGAATAATACATGTGTAGAAAATAGCACTAGGATCACGACTGTGGTTTAACCGTAATTAAGGATTGCTTTCACTGGCTTTGTAATTTACCCGGCAATTAAACCCGTGGGAATATTGGATGTAACGGATTCCCAAGAATTCTTCGACCGTTTTAATTGAATACCTCGAGGCCTCGGAGACAAGTCTGCCTTGAGTGTATGATCATTTCACATTAGTAGCTGGAGCCTAAAATAGATTTTTATATTCAAAGTCCATAACCCTTTTGGTAGTTAACATAGCTGTACATATGCTCGGTGTGCAAATATAATGCTTAGCCGAAATTTCTTTGTTATATTATAAACTCAGTTAACGTCTACTTAAGCTAAGGCTAAACATCAATGCAGGACAGCTATCTCCGAGGATTTACAATGTTCTCCTCTGTGCACTGTGTGCAATATTGTGCAACAATACCTGAGGCATATTATTGCTTAACGAAATTAATATAACCGCCATAATTAAGTTATTGACGTTAGCGAATTGCGTAGTTTTATTAACAACTTCACTAAATATATTTGAATGCCTTCTCAACGTATTGGTTGCCATTGACCGGACCTAAAATTTAGCATATGAATTTCGTTTAGGTAATGTTAAACAATACGGTAGAATACTATTCGTTACATCTACAAGTCGTTGCGCTGAATTAACTTTAGAAGCACAGCATAATAAATAATTGCTTCACTTATGACTGCATGTGGAAATATTAATTTGTTAAAGTTTTATGATTTTTCAAAAGGTATTTGTCGTTAAATGACGTCTGAGAATTTTGAATACAACAAAACGGAAAGACAACAGACATATGAGACGAAAAGGCAAAATCATCTGCCAGCTTTGCATCCAAGCTTCGGAATGTTTCTGAGACTTAATTTAAGCAGAATAAAATCAAGTTAAACTAAAGGAATAATAATTATATTTCGCAACGTAATGCAATGATATGTGCATCATTTTATCTTTTGTTACTTGATGTATTATATTGTCTGCGCGTCAGATAGAGAGAAATTCATGTTATAAATGCTGTGCATTTGTTCTGAAATGGACTAGTGTTAGAATCATAAGGCTTTTTGGTTTGACATATATCTGATACAAATTGTTTGTGAACAAGGTCAAACTCAAGGGCTGGTTTTGTCGTCGTTTGTTCCGGTGAAAACGAGTTCGCTAAAGGCTCAAACTGTCTTGACGACTAACCACAATAGTGCATTAACGAGAAGCAACGGTAATGTTGAGTCCATAGCTTCTGAGTTTATTTTTCATTATACGCTATCATTAAACTGTAAGGAAATATTCCTAGTTCATATTGGCACGTTGTTGATGCAAGTCTAATGTTTGTATACTAATTTAGATATGGTGTAATCGAATGTTCGTCACAGATTTTACATCGTCTAATCTAACGGACATTTTGTTTCTAATAGCGCCATATTTTGTCCGAATATTTGTTTTCGAAATGAGTTACGAAAGTCGAGTGTGCCCCTCCATCTGCACCTTGACCATTTTGATAGGCTAATTGGTGGCAAATGCTAAGGAGATTTACACGTGTAAAGCATTGGTCTCAGCGGTACCCTATACCAGATATATAAGAGGTAAGGCATTAAGCCTTAAAATACCTGTTAGACTAGACCTGGGTCTTTTATATTTGTACACTTTACGTGGGATATTGTCTCACACAAGTTGAAATTGTAGTTTTGTTCTTCTAAATGTTGCTGCGTTTGTCAGAGTAATCCCTATTAGCTTTAATAGCTCACACCTGGTTTTGATTGTTTGCGAGTTGCTCAGATACCCTCAACACCGTTGGTAGCCTTGCCACCAGCAACTGCATCAGCAACGACATAAAGTATTTGCTGTGGTATACTACCGTTATAAAGTTATCATGGCTGTCTGTCTCAGTTTCATCTGTCATATAGAGAGTTAGCTGACTAGCAGGATTTGAGCATGCGCTCTACTATCGCGTCGCAATAATAAGAAAGCCTTTCCTATCGCAAGCTGCTAACATTGGTGGCTTAACATTTGAGGAAAGACAGCCTTTAGCTTTAGCGGAGCCCCAAGATTACAAAGAAAAAATACAAATCGATAAGCCTATGCCTTCAAGAAAATATGAGGAAATATATATTACATTACACTCTATACGAGGAAATTAACATATTGATTTGGGACTGCAAACCAAACCATAACAATACAATAACAAACACTCAACACTTAACGGACTACGGTGTATTAGCCTGCTGGAAACGGACTGCGAAATCTTTCAACGCATTCTGTATAAGAAGTTGTATTTCATGTTGATCTGTTTTCTAAGACATTACATGCTATTACAAGATTGTTGGATTTCATTTAAAATACAAAAGTTTTCGTATATTCAAGTTATTCATCCCAGTGTTCTATAAGCCACATGGCGCAGCCTAGCTCGGTGAAACACCAAAAGTGTTCGACCTAGAGGGGATAGTAATTTTTGCGCAATCCCCGGGAACCAAGTGGAATAAAATCCCTGACTATAAGAGGAAGACGCCAACTAGCCAGGTACTTAAGCAAAGAAGGAATATACACCACGAATTTTATAAACTATAAGTGACGGATTACAGAGCTTATGCCAAAAATTATATCCCTGTAACTCATATTGCAATAAGTCGATGCCATAAAACAAAAGCGCTAATTGTTTTCACTCCGCATGATGAAACGTGACTTGGATACATCACTCATAATGAGTGAATGTAAATGGCAAAAAGAATACAAAAATCGTTAAAGGGGTAATGTCTTATTTGATAATTACCACAGCAGCAAGCCGTCGACAAGAGCATGGAACTGGGGTGAAAACCTTCTTGAGAAATCTTGCTTAGAAGCCGACGTCGCAGGACTGTTTCTTGAATGGCCAAATTACATGACGTGAAAAACGATAAAACGTGCGATTATTTATATTCCTAGTTTTTAAACCCAATTGTAGTTTATAATAAAAATCATTTCAAATAGTATTATGGGATATGAATTAAAAAATATGAACAACGACAATTTTAAGATCACGATGTGAAAATAACAAGGACATCCATTTTTATATTGCAACGCAAACTCGGAGATTGCAAGGCCTTCTATTACTTATTACACCGATTGTCCGCGTTAGCATTTGGTAACATAGAAATGAAAATACGGTGAAAATATATGGTTTTATAACTTTGAAAGACCCTCGGCCTATATTATGTTATTTTGGAAATATTGCAATTAAGCAGATGTGCAGCCAACAAACAGATAAAATTGCATTGCTGTATTAACATTTATGTTAAGTTGATTGCTGGAAAATATCTTAACATTCTAAAAGATATTTGCATTTGTTTGGTACATAACACTTATTTGATGCAAGAGAAAGTTCATTCCGCTAGTTCAAGATTAAGAGCAGTAATATCGATTTGGAATGTAACAATAAATGGGCAGCCCTGAACATTAAAAGATATTCTAATGTGTTTTGCTTAAAATACAACTAGTGAGCCAATAAAAATCCGCAGGTTAGAGCTGCAATTGAATCAATTGATAGCTTGTGTTCATTAGCTATATGATTCTTAATGTTATCAGAGATAAGATTTTTGATAAAATTAAAATTATAAAATACAGAAAAGCGAACACATTTTACCCGAGAGCAAGCAAACGATTCAAGCATTCTTGACGGCTAACAGCACGCCTATATGCGGCCAGTTAAACACAGGATATACAATGTTTTAATTTACCTTAACTTAGTTAAAATCTACAGATTATGCTCGTTAGTTAATGCTCTTGCATGTAGCCGGAATGGGGGCAAATGACTTATTATGCAAAGCGAACACATGATTTACCCTTAGACAAATAATTAAATAGTTTTAGTTAGGTTTAACACTTATACCATTTAGTGATGCACACATCAAATCTGCCGACTGCTTGGGTACAACTTGACCGAGGACGTGTGCATGACGTAGAATGTCAACAATCACTTCTTTAAATATAAATTTTCCGTAACCACAACTATAAATATAATAATAGGTTCAACGGAAATTTTTGATTTTGTTATCTTGGTATAAGTTATATAGGATCCAAACTTGTGTAGTATTCGTGGACGAAATAATTTGTAAAAGGAAGCGAAATTATAAAGGTTATTTTCAATAAGAAGTCAGAATACCTTGCTGTTTTAAACAATAAATGTAGCACATATATGTTAGTGATATTTATGTTGTGCATTGTGTTTACATATAATGCCTTCTTATAAAAGCTTTAGCTCCCTACCTACCAAAGCTGATCGAATGGCTTAATAGAGTGAATAAGTAAAACTTCCATGGTACCCTCAAACAAACTTGTTAAAACCAGATGTAACGGAGAGTTGACTATACAGATCGAATTACCATGAAATAAATATGTAAGCGTATGGAATTGCGGGGAACAAATTGTAAAAGAAGTCGCTGTATGTACCTCAATGGCCTCCTGACTTGGAAGCTGAATTGAGGCATAGAGTATAAATGTTTGTTTAGCACAATGGGAGCGGGTTGATTTTCTGTCAGTGGGAATCACCTTGTATGGATCCCAGAGAGGGAAATCTCATGAGAGTACACAAAAGATTTAGCAAGCCTCATTTGTTTAATTAAGTTGGTATATATAACCCACCCAGCTACACTTCACAGTCTAGTAAATAAAAGAACTCAACTGGTGTTGTCCTAGTGTGATTCGTCAGTGTTGCGCATTCCGTGGTCCACCACTATGGATCTAACCCAAGACCGCTCTAAGCGGATGCCAACTAGCCAGCAGCTTAAGCCACTGAGCCATGGGGGATGTTAGCCGGGCTACATAATTTGCACTATAACTTCGATAAAGCACAATCTGTCTTCAATTGTCATTGAGAGTGGTTAGCCTGCGATTTGATGACGTCCTCTCATTAGACCCTATAACCATAGCATTTGAAACTAGACTATGTATTTTATGTTACTCATGCTTGATGTAATCAGTCTAGTAGTTCAAAAGCTACCTAGCACAGCCTAGTCCGGAAATGTACCAGACAAGTTCCGCCCTTTTGTTAATTTCAAAGCTCTTTATAATAACACGTTTCTCTCTCTTAATGATACGGAATATAGAGTTGATAAAAAGAAATTACAAATACTCATATATCACAAAATAGAGCTATACATAACTGTTTATTGGGTGCTACGGATGTTTGCAATATTATCCAATACGTATCGCTTATTTCCATGTGGGTCCCTTAATATGCCGCTCTACCAAACACGACGAAACTACTAATAAAGGGAGAAGGAGCTACGAAAATACTATGAGATGCTTGTTAACACAATATTTCAGTTGCAAACACTGTATCGCTACAAACGCTGCAAGGTACTTGACCATGCAATGTACACCTTATATTTATAGACAGTGCACAAATTTGTTAAAATATGCGAAACTCTCGTTTATAGACGTCAGAAGTCCTACACAATTAAGGCGCGCTTTCCAATGTTTAAAGGCAGAGCTTCTAATTAAATCTGCTTTTTAAATAATGCGTGGAATAAGCTTTAAATTCCAATTGACAGCGTTTTATCATTTGGGCCCAGGTAGTTGGAACAATAATTAAAATGCAAGCAGTAACACAGGAGGCATTAACTAGAGAATCTATCTTATCATTTTGCGGTATAAATTGCAGGTACCTTATTTAATGTAATAGTAAACATTTGGCTGTAAATTAAAATACTTTTATCATCTGCCGGATTTGGAGCTGGAAACTTACTTCAGTATTTTAACATTGAAATTTGGCGTTATTAACAGCTTTGGCATAAGGAGTTTATGCAAATCACTCAAAGCCACCGTTATCAAAGCATGTTGAGTTTACATGCACCAGTACACTGACAATAGCGTCTTCAAAGCAAATATTTCGAAATATTACCCATTTGTATTTTATGGGCAAACGCTCTTAGTTTGGGTACAGTCCTGTTAAATTCGGCTTGCTTAAACAGATAAAGTGCGCGTGACTTCTACGTTCCTCTACTGTTTTCCTTGAAAAAATGATTTCGAATCATCTTACTTTTTAAACATTTGCAATGGAGATTGAAATCTATATAACCTGACTTCACTTGATGATAAGGAAGCGTGCCTATGCTTGAAACTTTTGCATTGCAACAACTAAGTGAGCCGCTATCTGCAACCAAATTTGAGCACAATACTCTCTTTAGTTACCGCATCCTTTGTTCCCGTTTGCATTACACTATTTCTAGCAAATACATTGGATTAGCTATGTGAGAGTTATGGACTAGGATTTCGGAGCATATTTTAAGTAATATGGCCGGGAACCGTCCCGAGCCATTGTCGGACTTTTATGTTCAGCCCATCCCGGATTGCTGTATATGCAAACTCCACGATAAATGTTCAGTGGCATTGGCCATCAGATTAATGGTTGTCTGGTTCAGTCTGCAGAATGTAAAGTAGTTAGACGGAAGAAACCTACTATGTGCAAACAGACTGCGTTTATGACCAGAATAGCATGGCTCTGGTAAGGTGCTTTGATTGTGTCAAATTTAAATTGTAAGAACTAGAAAGATTGACATCTGAGATAATATAGAAAAAAGCTTGAGATAAAGATAGTATGATAGGCGATATAAGGATAAGGAGGTTCTTAGGAGCTATTCTCCCCTCTTATCTCTCTTTGGCACATATTGGAATAAATAGCTGCTGCGGATTCATACACTGCCAGCAGGCTAAATCTGACTTGATTATCCATTACATTGTCATGACCGGCATACAAAATCGATTGCAAAATACAGATTATTGTCATTATTACCCAGTGCGTGTTTGCTTTTCTGTAATTTATTCAGTTATTTGCTGTATATCGTGGTTATGCAAACCGGCCAAACAGCTTTGTGGTTTATAGGTCCTTTAAGTTCTGACAATGACTAATGCAGATTTGCGGTCCCTGTTGTGTGTTACTTAGAGGGACCTAAAGAAAAAATTCACAAAATTTGAAGAGTAGCTTCGTGTTAGGGGTAAATGACGATCACAATCATGTTGCACCGTAACGCGCCTCAACATGTTAGACAAAGATTGCGGACTGCGCTGGAGAAGCACAATTACATAGTTCCAACACAAGGAAAAGCTTTCCTAATATTGTATAAAACCAATAGTACTTATAACTATAGGTAGGTGGTGATATTTGGTTTCGCTCTTCTTGTCAAATTTTTCACAACATTATTCACGTTGAACCTTGAATTAAGTATGTCTTCTTTAAGTTTACGAAAAGTAAATTGGAACCATATTATCTTTCTTGCAATTTCATTAATAAAAATACCCGCTTTTTACCATCAAGCTTATCCATTTTCAGGACATTTAGCGTTTACGGTATTCGTTTTACATATACGACATTGTATATATCCTGGTTCATTTTAAAATGACATCGCCTAGTTTATTATAATTAAGCGTCCAGCTTTGGACTAATGTCTGCATGCAAGTATAATTAATTAAAATGGTTAAGCGTGATGCATAGTGCGTTGCATTATGTATATTAATTATTTTGTCAGGATGTCTGCTTACTATTTGAAGCAACTGAGATGCAAACCAGTGCATTCATTAAAATCTGCAGGACGCAATGTTAGAATTGAATACTTAATTACCTAATTCGATAAACGTACGAAAAAATGCAGCATTTAACTAATTTTTCACAACTTTATTCAGAGCACGCATTACTGGTCAATTAACTACAACCATAAATAAACCTTGAATACATTTGTTTACAGTGATTCTGCTCTTGCTGTCTCTAACCCTTGGTAATCAAACAAGTGCTAGCCTGACGTATTATGCTAATTTACACGCCAACTAATATTGAGATATGTGCCACAATGCTACACATGCTGTTTCATTCCAACGTTAGTATATGGATATACAATGGCCTACCTGAACCAAATATGTTGTTATATTAGAAAGCGTTTGGATTTAGTGATGTCTTGACACTTACCAAACATTTTACTACCAACGGTGCAGTGTGTGCTAGTAATTATCTTGCTAATATAGTTGACCAGAATCTAAGGAATACGCGGATGATTTTATTGCTTATTCATCTACTCGTACAGCAGCAACTGGCAAGACATATATAACATTAATACAAAGTTGAATGCCATATTATCTGAGGTTCATTAAATATCATAAGCGGCTATAGTAAAACAAGGACGAACTATCTTGTCTCATATAGAAAACTAATACCAAGGAAATATCAAGCAGTTTTTTCTAATATTTGTGCCAAATTTAAAAGTATTTGCTGATTTATCTTAATTGCATGGTTGCACACTGCTCAGACAAGAGGAGGTTAGTTTGCATGCTTCTGTTAGATTTTGACACAAGTGGAGTGTCAACTCGTGTTAAACTAGCAATGGAAGCAACTAATCATGTAAAGAGACAAAGAATCTTGACAACCGTGAAAAGCATTGGAATGAACCAGTAGGTAAAGTAGATTAATACTTATGTTTTCTGCCATAGTTTTTTAATAGTAGACGCTGCGTTACCTCTAAAATGTATGAACCCGTATTCTGGGCCACGTATATTTTCTATATGCATGATTAATTCTGCCATAATCCACTGTAGGTTGTGAGATTACCGATACATGAAATTTTGTTAATCTTTCTGTGCCAACTTGTTAAGAACCTAACCGCTGTGTCAAACATGTCTCGCGCAACGCAATGGCCTAGTGATCATGGCGATAATCGCCAAGCACTCTGTTCCTAGTTGCACTTTTAGATCATCCATTTCTACCTGATCATTCTAAAAGAATATGAAAATGCATGTCGTGGAGTGCAGGGATAAGAGAGAGCCGCACCGAAACCCTCCACTTCGGTGACGTTATCAGTGGCCGATTGACATATGCTGAATTTAAATTCAACCGCCGCTACTAGTGAGATGGCGTTTCGCAATCCAAGACACAGACGGGTGCTGAAAATATCATAAATTCTACTTCTAACCGCTGTGTTAAACATGGATAGCGGAAATCAATGGCCTAGTGATTGTGGCGATAGAAGCCAAGCATATGCCCAGAGTTCAATCCCTGCACAGCTATCTGTAAGTGATGAGTCTAAACAAAGAGAAACACGTCGGTGATGGACTGCAGAGATAGGAGAGAGCCACACCGAAACCCTCCACTTTGGTGACGGTCCCAGTGACGGGTTGGCAGAGGCTGACTTTAAAATCAACCGCCGCCACTGGTCAGATTGGTTGTCGCAATCCAAAACACACGGCGGTTGCGCCAAAATAAATTAAAATTTACTTATAACCTCTATGTCAAACCCGGCTCGCGGAACTCAATGGCCCAATTTCTAGGGCCATGGCCGCTAAGCCCTGTGAACCAAGTATCACTCCTAGCTCAGTTATCTCTATCTAGTGAGTCTAAACAAAGACGAAGCCATCGGTCGTAGAGTGCAGGGATAGGAGAGAGACACACAGAAACCCTCCACTTCGGTGACGGTCCCAGTGACGGATTGACATTGGCTGACTTCAAATTCAATCGCCGCCGCTAGTGAGATTGCGTGTCGCAATCTATGATACACATCGGGTGCTCTAAAATACACTAAAATTTACTTCTAACCTCTGTGTCAAACACGGCTCGCGGAACTCAGTGGCCTAATCTCCAAGGCCATAGCCGCTAAGCCCTGTGAACCGAGTACCACTCCTAGCTCAGCTATCTCTACCTAATGAGTCTAAACAAAAACGAAGCCATCGGTCGTGGATTTCAGGTATAGGAGATAGATACAACGTAACCCTCCACTTCGGTGACGGTCCCAGTGACGGATTGGCAGAGGCTGACTTCAAAGTCAACCGCCGCAACTGGAGAGATTGCGTGTCGCAATCCAAGACAAACGGCGGGTGTCCAGAATACACTAAAATCTACTTCCAACCGCTGTGCCTAACACGATTCGCGGAACTCAATGGCCTAGTGATCATGGCGATAGCAGCCAAGCACTGTGCCGCGAGTTGTATTCCTAGCTCAGCGATCTCCACCTGATGAGTATAAACAAAGAAGAAACCGTCGGTCGTAGAGTGCAGGGATAGGAGAGAGTCACCCCGAAACCCTCCACTTCGACGAGGGTCCAGGTAACCGAATGGCAGAGGCTGAATTAAAAGTCAACCGCCGCTACTAGTGAGATTGCGTGTCGCAATCTAAGACACAAGGCGGGTGCGTTAAAAAACCCTAAAATCTACGTCTAACCGCTGTGTCAAACACGGCTCGCGGAACACCAAGGCCTAGTGAGCATGGCGATAGCCGCTAAGCAGTCTGCACCGGGTTCTTCTCGTAGCTCAACTATATATATCTTGTGAGTCTAAACAAAGACGAAACCTTTGTTCGTGGAGTGCAGGGATATGATAGAGATACAACGTAACCCTCCTCTTCGGTTACGGTCTTATTTACCGATTTGCACGGGCTGGCTTCGAAATCAACCGCCGCCGCTAGTAAGATTGCGTGTCGCAATCCAAGATACACTTCGGGTGCTCCAAAATACACTAAAATCTACTTCTAACCTCTGTGTCAAACACGGCTCGCGGAACTCAATGGCCTAATTTCCAAGGCGATAGCCGTTAATACCTGTGCACCGAGTACCACTCCTATCTCAGCTATCTCTACCTGATGAGTCTAAACAAAGACGAAGCCATCGGTCGTGGAGTGCAGGGATAGGAGAGAGCCACACCGAAACCCTCCACTTCGGTGACGGTCCCAGTGACGGATTGGCAGCGGCTGACTTCAAAGTCAACCGCCGCAACTGGTGAGATTGCGTGTCGCAATCCAAGACAGACGGCGTTTGTCCAGAATACACTAAAATCTACTTCCAACCGCTGTGTCAAACACGGCTCGCGGAACTCAATGGCCTAGAAATCATGGCGATAGGCGCCAAGCACTGTGCCCCGAGTTCCACTCCAAACTCAGCTATCTCTAACTTATTATTCTAAATAAAGAAGAAAACTTCGGTCGTGGAATTTAGGAATAGAAGGGAGCCACACCGAAACCCTCCACTTCGGTGACGGTCCCAGTGACCGACTGGCATATGCTGAATTAAAAGCGAGAGGCCGCCACTAGTGAGGTTGCGTGTCGCAATCCAAGACACAAGGCGGTTGCTCCAAAATACGCCAAAATCTATTTCAACCGCTGTGTCAAACACGGTTTGCGGGACACCATGGTCTTTTGATCATGGCGATAGCCGCCAAGCACTGTGCCCCGAGTTGTATTCCTAGCTCAGCGATCTCCACCTGATGAGTATAAACAAAGAGGAAACCGTCGGTCGTAGAGTGCAGGGATAGGAGAGAGTCACCCCGAAACCTTCCACTTCGGTGACGGTCCCAGTGACCGATTGGCAGAGGCTGACTTCATAGTCAACCGCCGCCACTAGTGGGATTGCGTGTCGCAATCCACGACGAACGGCGGGTGTCCAGAATACACTAAAATCTACCTCTAACCGCTGTGTCAAGCACCGCTCGCGCAAAACCCTGGTCTGGTAATCATGGCGATTGCCCCTGAGCACAGTGCCCCGGGTTCCACTCCTAGCTCAGCTATCTCTACCTGATGAGTCTAAACGAAGACGAAACCTTCGGTCGTGGAGTGCAGGGATTGGAGAGAGCCACACCGAAACCCTTCTTTTCGCTGACGTTCCCAGTGAAGGATTGGCAGAGGCTGAATTCAAAGTCTACCGCCGCCACTAGTGAGATGGCTTGTTTCAATACATGATACACCGCGGGTGCTCCAAAATACAATTAAATCCACTTTTAACCGCTGGGTCAAACACGGCTCACGCAACCCAATGGACTTGTGATCATGGCGTTAATCGCCAAGCACTGTGCCCCGAGTTGCACACCTACCTCTGCTATCTCTTCCTGATGAGTCTAAACAAAGACGAAACCGTCGGTCGTGGAGTGCAGGGATAGTAGAGAGCCACACCGTAGCCCTCCACTTCGGTGACGGGCCCATTGACCGATTGGCAGAGCCTGACTTCAAAGTCAACCGCCGCCACTGGTGTGATTGCGTGTCGCAATCCAAGACACCCGGCGGGTGCTCCAACATACCCTAAAATCTTGTGTTTTGTTTAACATCACCCGCTTATCCGATGAGTACTAAATACAAGTTGCTTTTATTTTTGACTAAATCTCTGTTCGTCAAGTAATAATGTTTTTTTACAATAAATATGTATATTAATACCTAGAACGTTGAACTGGTTTTCCACATAAAAAACATTTTTTCAAGTAATCTTTAGAGCAAAATGTACTTAGGGTTACGCCTGTATTATCTCTGTTTTATATTTTGCTATATATATTTTTATATTTTATATTTGCTACCGAGTGATAGGGCTAGGACGCATCCCTTGAGGCAGCACACACACTTGAGTTTTGTGTTCTAATTGATTATTTTCTTCACAGGGTAAATAAATCATATCTGCTTCACTCCTTAATCTTGTGAACACTTTCAGTTCTCATTACTAATTGTTAACGCCGCCTTACATTAAAATGTATAACATAAACGGATTATTAAAATATCTAAATTATTTTAGTTTTCACTTTTACCGTGCTAAGGGAAATGTCGAGCCACTGCATATTTCCCCAAGATCAATCCTTTTCCATGGTTCGTTTGTCATTATTTTTGACAAAGATTGCTTTAAGCTATATAATTAAGCACATTGCAGACGTACGTTTGCTTAAGAAATCCTGATCGCTGTTTGCCTTAATCCCGCGCCATATCTTGAATTCTGCAACAAAACTGCAGGAAAATTGACGCGACATTTCTTGCATGGTAGTTGATTAATATCAAAAATAACCGTGGCCCCAAAACTGTGCTCTTGGGCAGACCAGAGTCAACAGTTATGGGTTCAGCTAAAGAACGCCGTACTTTCAAATCTTACTTCAGTTGGATGAGAAAGTTGGCGGTCCAACTCAAGAGAGTGTCACTGATGCCGTAATGATGAAACATGGAAAAGAGATTCTGATGATTCAAATGACCGGTCGCCTTTGACAAATCCAAATAGAACACATCAGCTAAAGCTTTATCGTCATCGAACTTGGCTCAACAAAACCGCTCGATTTATAATTTCGTCGTGCATGATGGTTGCAGACGAATTCGTGTTGCTCGGCAGCAAGAATCTTGCAAGTTGCTAGAAAAGTGCCAACACATCGGCATCAATATATTTCATGGCCTTAGAGATTAAAGCTTGAAGCGACACTGGGCGATAGTTTGAGGGCTCAGCCCTGCTTCCTCTTTCATTACTCAGATTAACTAGTCGAATATTCCACATCACGGAAAATGGGTTAGGATTGAAAAATTGCTGGAAATACTGTGTCATAGGTTTTACCAGACGTTTGCTGTTTCTCTCGGTACCTCGGGTGAATGATGTCGATTCCCGGCGAGCTGTGGCTTTGCAGAGACGTCAAAATTAGCTAACTTACACAGGCAGTAATTTAAAATTCATGTGTGTGCTGGAGGCGACAACACAAAGATTGGAAGATAGCCTTCTGATATGAGTCACTGAAAGGTGGAAGCCTTTTGCTTCTGGAAACAAGCAATTCCAGCTTCAACTTAAGACTTCTACTGATATATTAGTTTTGCACTGAGTACTTGGGATAAGCGGACGCAGCGAGTAATAATGCACACAAAATCAGTGCTCTGGTTGCGATATGCCTCTTAGTTGATTAAGTCATAACTGATGAGTGTATGATCACTGCGAACCAAATTTCCTCTACGATCAATACCACAATTATATATTAATCTTTTGTAGAAGCAATATCCAGCAAATAAGGCCTATTACCTGTTCTGTAACGAGTAAGAATAATGACGTGATTGCAAAGTGGAATACTGTTTAGAAGCTCATGCTCGTCTGCTTTGAAAGGCTCTTCGACCGTAGCAGGAGTTAGTAAATATGGCATGTTGGAATCATCCATGCTAAGGTTTTGAATGTGCTTGTGTGTTAGGCTGGATCTTGAAGATGTCGCAATTTTGCAGTCCATTTCGGCTGTAGTCATTGGTGGCAGTATACAAAGATATAATGCAGTGATATTGATATGTAATTGCAGGTGGCACCAAAGCGATTGGGCGAAAGGTATGTCTAGATCCTAAATATCCTCAATTTGTAGGTGGCTTCGGTAATGGAGAATTATTCATCCTCCATTCTTTATCCTGTTTTTCCAAGTGATCACAGCTGCTACATCTTTGAACTTTGCTCGTAATTAATAAAATGTACGACATTGAAAAGAACTATCGTTGACCACAACATTTAGTTGAAAATTTATTTCTCCACTACTTGAATTTTCGGTATGTCAATGTTTTTATGGTTAGAGAGCAAATATGCTCTTCATTTCTTTATGTTTACAAGTTATAATATCACTTGACTGGTCAATATAGGGAAACGTTAAACCTATATAAATATGCAATTTACAACGAAGGTTATAATTATTAGCTTCCAATAAAGGTCGCAAAACCAGAAACTCGATATATTTTAGTACAAATGGTGGTGATGTATCAAGTTAGTACGTGCATAATGTTTCAGTTACCAATCTTTGGTTTTATGGTTCATTATTAGGTTTCAAACAACCTTGTATTTATTATTTAGTGAACCTTGTTAGAGAGCATTATTGAAGGGTGGAAAACTGGTTCTATCCAACTTGTTAAAGTAAGTAAGTCAAAAGTATTTATTATTGTCTGTAAAGGGGAACTAGAGCATGACGTTTCTTCGTAGGTTACTTCAATACGTATGACGTATCAGGTACTCTAAGTTAAATAAAAATCCGTTGCACCTTAAGTTTAAACTTTGAAGTCTTTAATACGAAACATATGCTAAAAAACAAAATAGATGCAGAAATCACAAACATGCAACCGTCCTCTATCAATCAATAATGATAGCAAAATCGTCGGCATTTCGACAACCTGCATGACGTGCGTACTCAGAAATATCCGATTGGCACTGGTAACAGAAAGCTGTATTTACAGTGATATTAAAAAAGAAAACCATAGGAATCAAATAACGCCTAGCTCGCTGTCTACAAACATACACAATAAAACACGCAGGTCGTCTGATACAGGTATATTATTTACCAAAAATTAATTTCAGTGCTCTAGATATAATTACAGAAGCCTTGTAATTAATATAGAACATTGGCTTTCGGGAATGAAGACAAGAGAAATCTATAGCGCACGTGCACCAGAATAATAAATTGCAAAAAAAGAATAAAAATTGGGATGCGGCTTATCCAGATCAATAAGACTATTTTTACGTGTAATGTGGTTGGTTACAACTATGTCGGAGAAGCTCAATAAATTTAACAACAAACTGTGCATAGTGGATATTAAGGAGAAAAACTACATATGTGAATAAGGATATGAATGGTTATGAACATGAATGTACAGGAATATTACTTTTATCCCTTGTTTCTTGGTACCTTCCTAGATATTAACAGCATGCCGTATTCTGCCTCCAATAGGAAGGCGAATACATTGATATCATAAAGGATTTGGCACTGCGTCCTTTAGTGTTGCTTCAACTCGCACGCTTGAACCATGGCGTACAGGCTTTGTGCAGTAAGGTGTATTAAAACAATTAGAGGCAAATGTGAGAATATAAAATATCCTGTGGCTACAGTGCATAGTAATAATTTATATATTGGCTGGTGGCTCTGTAGTGCTATGTTGAATGGTATCAAAAAATGAGAGTAGAATGCAAACTGAGGCGACTATTAGACGCTAAACGCTGTTATCCTTGGGAAAGCAGACTGCTAGTACTTTTTGTCATATGAACGACCTCATAGCTGATAACACCAGCTTGGACCGCAGCCGAAGTATTGAGACATATGCAAACGCATTGTAATTGCTGGCTGCTGGGCAAACTGCGTTCTCAACGGCAAAATGGAACTTCGTAGGCAGCAACCACCAGTTGCTTTAGAAATTCGGCTTGGTTAGCCATTATGTTATACGGTAACGCACTGTTGGTATACGTAAGCGGAGTATATGCAGATAAATAACAATTTAGCTGCAATGAATTCTTAGGGAAAGGGTCTATTTTGACCAGGTTTGATCCCAAATTCCCCTGCTGTATACTGACGGATGAGCATGCCGATAAGTACCTAAATACTGTGTTATGATCCGTAAGTTAACTTCTCCGAAATTTTAGGAAGCTTATTGAATTTGGCGAAAGCATCGAACAAACGTAACACCCCTAGGTGTACGTTCGAATAATTAGAATGAATTTCTCTTTTTTGATTTTGTAGTACAAAATAAGCATGCTAGGATACAAGTCTATAGATTTAGCAGTTAAGCAATTTACTATATATATATATATAATTTATTTGTAGCTTTCATCGCCATTTCTTAACGATAAACTAAGAAGGCAACCGTATCAAGAACTTTAAGAAACGTCAAAGGGAGATGAAGCGATCGGATTCATAATCAAAATTTACATTCTAATACATGCTCTTTAGAGAGAGCAAATTATAGAAAATCAATGTATCTGCAAACTATCATGAAACCCATCCGGCGTATTCTGTATAAATGATTTATAATTAATATAATGCAATCTATAATGTATGTAATGTAGCTAAGTAAATATATATTGTAATTTAATAATGTAAGGGTAACATTACGCGTGAATTATGGGTTCATAAGCTAATTTGCTCTGGCAAATGAGTTGCAATGGAAAATAAATTCATCGTACTGCATATATATATATTGCATAAATAATTAGTACTTGGCAAACACAGGTTTAGTCAACAATAAGAGCAACTTGTATTTCGTATTCACTGGATTAGCGGGTGAAATTAAATAATACACAAGCTTCCTAATTTACGGTATTTTACTATTTGCGCCCTTGCAATATTTACAAACTGAACACATTTTGCAAACCTGATGGAAAGTTTGATGTCATTTCTTCAAATCAGTTTAAGTGAACTATATGATATTTGTACTTTTGATCACAGATAACATAGCGGAAAGATTCACACAAAGGTACCATAAACTTTATTCGCTTGGCTTATGTATGTCACCCATTTTTTCAGGCAAACATATCTTTATATAATATACACGGTCGCCTTATTCGTATTAAATTAGCAGATTATTTAAAGCAATGTTAACTTAAGCTTCTTGAAAATTTCCTCAATCTTCACTAGCGCTTTGCGTATTCTTATATTTTAAATAACTGATGTTTACCACATATATAACGGCAAAACTTTTGTACCATGAAAGGATACACATTTAACTGTTATGGAAAAGCTTTCGTTAAATACGGTTTATAAGGCAAATATTTGCTTTTGTCAAAACGAAAGCTCGTTTATCATCGTTTCTTGATAAAGTGACAAACGCAGAAGCGAACATTGAACATTAACCTTTCAATCTGAGCACGGGCAACAAACAAACGCCTAATGATTTCTTTGATAAATTTGAGCGTAAATCAAGAGGTTGAATTAAGCATCCATCTTTCAGCAAATGTATATATCATTTGATTTTTGGGAGTATGCGGATATTTGTTCTCTATACTTAACTTGCTTAAAAAACTTGCTAAAAACTGAACTTGGTAAGGAAAAATGATAAATTTTGATGGACAAGATTTATAGTAAATGGAAACGTTTGCTTCTTACCATGTAAAACAAAGTTAAATAAAACCATAGGGTACGTCCAAATCAACCGTTTCATAAGACTAAATGAATTCTATTATGTTTCGTATATACAGTGGGCCTAGTCCAAAATGTACGCAACATTGATGGGTTAACTTTGGCAATTAACATGTCAAGATTAAGATAAATGTGTTAAAATTTTGCCACTGTTATAAGCGATTATTTTCTTACTGTTCATTACAATCCGTTGCTATTTATTGTAAACGACAATTCTTTGCAAAACATATACCTGTGCGTTTAGTTACTTTTGCTTTACAAATTTCAACTTGAACTAAAGTTGCCATATTGGCTTTACATTTTGGGATATTTTGCATTCAACCACTACATTATAATTGATGAATCCTAGGCCATTCCTCTATTCATTTTTGACATTTTATATTTTTAAATAAAGATATTACAAGTTTCTGTAATTTATTTTTTACTCTGTATATAAAGAAGTCCTCCGCTGCGCTCTTTATTTTATGTCCGTTACACCTTAAGTACACAGAGTTTTGCTAAATATTTTGCCACACAATTCTTCTACAAATTGCAATTTGTGTTCCGTATTACCCTAGGTTCTTGAGTATTGCTCTACTGCTTTTCATAATGAAGAAATCTTTTACGTTTATTTTGTCACAGGTTACCATTTAATATTTATAGTCATTTTGTCAATATATTTTGCAATTTACAATGGCTGCGTAATGATAGCAACATGTGGCATTGCGGTATGAATATTCAAATATATATTTCTGCGGATTATATTACCTGACTAATGGCTCGCTGGTTCTTGCGATATTTAAATATTATATTCAGCACTCTGTGCTACATGGTTTCTTATTTTTACGTCGGATATAACTGGCTTGTTATTGGAATTCGGAGCTTAGTGTCTATGCACATAAATGAACAATCTGATACTGAACTTTTGCAGTGAGGACAGAAACTGTGGCAACTTTGATACAATGAATTATCTTGTAGCTTTATTGCATAGTACTAATTTATGTTTCTAGCGGATTTCAAAACGCTGTTTTGAAGGTTATCACAAAGTGGTATGGTTATAACAAAAACGAAGGATAGTCGGACGTTAAATTCGGTGAAACATGAGAGACCGACTGCCTGAAGTTTTATCCTATGAAGGATTTCGGTGTTGAAATCATTAATTTTGTGTCCTTGCTTCATTATGCTGCTGAACACCGGCAACATCTTCAAATGCATTGGAATAGGTCGCAGCTGCAAATGCTGGGGGCCCCTATCCAAAGTGTTACCTGTGAATCCAACAGTTTCTCGTTGGTGTAGACATCGATAATCTAACAGCGTTTGTGTTAACGGTTACGAGGTTTTCGTAAGTAAATCGGGGCATGGATGGTATTTCGTTTTTAGATCAGCAGTGCCTTCGCAATGTAGATCTTATCTGATGAGAACACCAAATAAGCAACCAGCGTGTTACAATATTTCTTTGCGGCACAGAATAAGGAAATGAACTGCTCAACGCGGTTATTACACGCAAAAGGCTCAGATGGCTCCGCCAGATGTTACGCATGCCAGCCAACCAACCCCCGCGACTGGCGTTGTTTGCACGCCTAGGATGTGGATGGAATAATAGAAGAGGTGGTTAAGCGATAACTTGCTCCAGAGGGATGAAGGCCCTCAGTTCGAAGCTGACCTCAGTTGGAGCGTCTCGGCTCCCTGGGTGGGGTGCTTAAGACGATGAACATGTTTGGCTGGATACACTTGCTGATATGGCTGGGAGCTGTACGCAATGACATTCACGTTCATTTTTCCCACTCCATGCATCTTATCTTACCTCTCCAAATAGGGGAGATCACTATTTAGCCTTATATAATTTTGCATAGTAATATTTGCTTTCGCTTAGCAGCCGATAGGCAGCTTATCGAAATCATGCTGATCTGTTACCGGGATTTAGACTAACTTGCATTGTTAACTTTTTATTTTTTTCCTTTAGGTATTGTGGCACAGTAGCTGAGGTGTTTCCCACATCTAGCTAACGCATATAATGAGATGATGTTGGTAATTCGCAAGTTATCTACCATGATATTCCAAAGAAACGGCCTAGTGAGTCCAAAGTGTAACGTAACAGCTTCTCCTAAATAATTATGTTTGTCCATACAGTTTACTGCATGCACAAGCTAAAATGAGCTGCGCTTTTTTCCCTCCGAAATTGAAGGTAGCACACTGACTTGGACGCCTATGTCTACGAGGTTTCTCGCACCGTAACTCTGTGCAGGAAAACGAGAGATTATTCTGCTTGTATATGCCAGGATGCAGCGTCGCCAATACGATCTGGTTTTTGTTTCCCGAGTTTGAAAACCCACGCAAATTTGTTCAATTTTTAGAGTTTTAGGAAAGAAGCTTTAATACCAGCAAATGTTAGTCAAACGAGTAACACTACCGTAACTGGTTCATTTTATCTAAGTGATGTTTCTTCCCATTAATCCGTGCTCCAAAGGACCGCAGCGTAGATGCGTACGTTACAAGGCCCGTATTGTAGCGGACTTCAGAAAGTAAAATTTCTAAGTCACTGGCCGATTCCAGTGTTACAGTAATAATCATGGGTTTACCAAATTGTGCAAAATTTGGGTGGGAAATAACTCTCACACAAATAGTGGGTTTGCCTGTTAGTTTCGTTTTAATTCACGTTGAGTTCCTCTGATCTTGGTGCTCATGCAAGGTACCCCGAAATCTGTTGGCGGTAGGTTTAAGGACATTTGTGCACATGAATATTAGGGTTATTATTGGAATGCATTTTGTTGAACCTCAAATTCGGGTAATCGCTTGGTCTGCTTTTATACCAAATGATGTTTGTCCACTCTGTGCCGCGCTTTGTCGACTGCCGTGAGTACATTCAAAGTAGCTACCCAATGGACGTCTACAGCGATCTCAGCACGTGTGACTTGATTCAGTAGATCTGCACACGAGTACATCAATTTGATTGCAGATTCAATAGACCCAAGTTCGGTTGCCGCATCCTTGTTAATGATGCAGTTTGTCAAGTCAGACTGAAATAGATCGACCTTGCGTTTCGGATGGGTCTGTATTTCGGGATCCCGAGTACCGCCTCTTCAACAGAGCTAGGGACAATATTCGCCTAGCATTCTTCCGAAATTATATAAGAGTACTTCAAAGAGTTCCTGACAAAAGTGGAGTAGGTGATGCAAATGTTGCATTAATGAATTTACAATTTAAGTGTTTGATTATGAATGCGGGATTTAAGGTACTATCACAGCGTTCATTATCTGTTTAACATTTTGTATGTTGAGCGCTGAAATTAAGAACAAGGGGATAAATATATATTTGATTAGTTAGTACCTGGAAAGCGCAGTGCAAAACCAGATATCGTATTGGGCGGTTAATTCAGCTCTTATATTTAGTTGGGAAATATTTGCACATATTCGATCATGCCGTTTGAGAACAGATGTGCAAGGTACATGGAATATGAATAATGGTTTAGATTCAGCGGATTCAGATTTACCCTTCAAATCCAGCCCTTATTTAATTCGCCCCTACTTGCTTTCTGTTACTTAGCATGGAGTTGCTACCTTAAAATGTAGGCTAGTTAATTTTTCGTAGTTTTCCGAATTGGTGGGGTTCGTACCTTAGTCAGACAGATGGACAAGGCCACTTTGTAACTCGATCACACAAGACTTGGTTTGTAGTTTAAATTTCATAAAATTTAATTTGTATGAACAAAATATAAGTCTTTAAGTTCCCTTAGGAAAAATTAACAGAAAAATGCGCTAATTTTATCCAGCTCGAGAATACATCTCCTTAGCATTTAGTTTCACGGAAGCACTGTTACGGATAATAACTTATGGTTTAACATGTATTTTTAAAGCTATGATATGTTGCAATTTAGAAACATTTATGATTCGTAGCGGTAATTAATCACAAGGTATGAATAAGCATAACATTATTATTTAACACAAGAGACGATAAAATTACTATTTTTAACAGGAAGTCATTTACTAGTTGCATAAATAAAACTTTCCTGGAAAAACCTGATTGCTTTTACGTAGCATGTTCCATTTTTCATATTTAACAAAGCTATTATGCCATGTTACAATTCGAGACAAATGCTTCCCTGTGGATATAACTTATCGACAATAGCTAGCAAAAATTCAAATACATGAAAAATGTAGCGAATGTTATATTGGGTAATATCAAAGCGGATTAGTCTGGCGGTGTTTAACTAAATATATTAAGTACATTTTATTGGCGGCATGGTCTGACAGGCTTCCTATGAATTATCATATCGCTGAGAACCTACATATGCGAATAATCAAGCATTTTTGGGAAAAGTGATTTGTGCAAGTTGAGTAGGTAAGCAAAATTAATATTTCTATCATTGCTGCTTTGTAATCATTATGCTGATAACTTATAACTTTATCCTTTATTTATACCAGGCAGCCAAGTAGCAAAATAGCGCAGCCTTATATTTAATGCATTTAAAATGCTGACTCATTTATGCCATACTTTTTTGTACTTTTTCCATATTTTCCTTCTACAATCGCCATACCAACTCTTTAATTAATGTTGTCATGTATATAAGTTTGCTACCAATAAATCAGTTATGTTTCAGCTCATTGTGTACCAGCGATTACAAAAGAGATTTGCTTGCATATTTTGTTTTGATATTTATAATTTATATTATTTAGATTTATCTTGACTAAATATGCATTACTTTCGTCGGGTAATCCACTTTTTTCTGTCTTATTTATTAAAAGTAAAAACTTAGTGAGTCAACAGCTTATATAATTTAATTGTAATGTAGTTTTTCAAAGCTATTTACAAATACTGGCTGGCAAATTAAAGTTGGCACTTGCTTACATATTATAAACGGCCAAAAATATTGGCAAGTTATAAGGTTACATCAGTTGCCTTGGGTTAATTTTGCTGCAACGGTAAAGTGAATTTGATGCCGTAGGGTTTAGTGCTATAAAGTGAAAATGTCATAAGTGAGAGTGCAACAATAAGGAAGTTATGTTGCGTTCAGTATTAATATTTAAAATTAGGCGGTTATTAAGTCCTCTTACAAGTGTTCACTTCTCAATATTTTATGATTTAATGTAAAGTTCATGCTATACTAAAACCTTTGCAAGGACCGACAGTACGAGTTAGATAACATTGTCGGTTGTCGAATATGGCACATGATATCATATTCGGAAATATTCGACAATAATGAGTTAGAATTAACATGGTTATGCGGATGCCTAAAAAATTGGTAGAATTCGGCCACTACGTGGACCACAGAAAGTTTATTGTGGATAGCCGGTCATATTATTGACCTTCGAGATTTCACAAAGCACATTAAGCTTACTAAATAATTTGAAATTAATGTCTCTTTACCATGGTAAATAACAAGTTCACCAGCCCATCCAACGGAGCAGT
>OX104059.1:25405456-25423245 GCA_944474145.2 Dicrocoelium dendriticum | reverse complement strand
GAGGCTATAACTGAATGAATAAATAAAAATCATGCTTAATAATTATTTTGTTAGCCAGTCTTAAATTTACAATGGCGTACGTAAACTAGGACAGTACACAATATACCGTTGGCTTTTTTCATTAATTTTGAAATCTGTTTTTGATTTTTACTGCAAAGTTAGCAAAGTAGGAACTCCGGGATGACTAAGTTAACATATAGCTTGATGAACATTTTTGAGCAAAGTAACTCGATAAATATCCATATTTCTTCTAGGGAGCCTAAGAAGCAATTTTACCTAATGCTGGCAACTGACACGCAGCGCAATCGATAAAATCGAATTTGAAACAAGAACGGCTGCTTATTATATTAATAACGAGGAGAAGGATTTTTAACTTGTAGGTGTAATGTTTCGTCCAAGCTGCTCACTTGCTACACACCACAGCCTAGACCAGAAAATCACCAGACAACTTACCCTCTACTGGGGCTCGTCATTGATATCCAAACAGACATCCCCATGGCTAAGTGGCTTAAGCTACTGAATAGTCGATATCTGCCTATAATTGTCTTGGGTTTGATCCATACTAGTAAAACCTGGGAATGCGCACCACTGAGGAGTCACAAAAGGGCGAAACGTGCTCGGCGCTTTTCAGTACTAGGCTGTGCTACTTAACATGTGCGCAACTGGATCGAAAACCTTACAATTAATAATACATTACCTCATGTTCATTTATAATGAAAGTTAGCCTCCCCTAGTTTTAAATCCTGTGGATGCCGCGTACAATGAAAGGAATTAATGACATTTTGTGTCCCGCCACTTTTATCTGCTTGGTAACCTGCATGGCACTGGAAGATAGCCCGTGCTATATCTCAGTTAAATTGCAAATTTTAAAGGCCAGACAGCATCCGGCATGGCTCAGTGGCTTAAGCTGCTAGCAGGATAAAATCAGTCTTCAGCGGTCAATTGTTCGATCCCTAATAGGGGCCCGAGGAGATGCATACCACTGAGGAGCACTACTAAAGCAAATCGCGGTCGGTTCCTAACCTAAATATGTGTCGCTACGTAGCTTGTCAGCAGTTGGAAAGTAAACATTATATTAACCGAATTAAGTCTGTGTGATTTTGCTTGTAATGTCCGAATTAAATATATGCATAGACACATATTAATGAAGAGGAATTGGCGCATATATAGCATCTTATATTTTTAATTATGCTGAGAATATCTGCGCGGCTATTGATGCAAGCTGCATAAAATTTGAAAACTGATAAACAATATAATTGTGCTTGCCAGGATCTACAAAGTACATCTTGCGCTTGTCTACGTCTGCTTACCATAGCATAAGAAAATCATTAGAAATACAGCACGTTATCAAAACCTCAAGCAATGTTTAAAACGTCTTTTTGCGAATTGCTTTTTATGTTCAAATCTGAAAGTACCGAATATTCATGCAATATTTACTTGAGAGTGTATAAATTAAAATATTATGCTAAATATTAATTTGGTAAATTATGCACGGTTCGCATATAAATACGGACTGCATATCACGCAGTATTTTCCTTAAATTTGCAGCAGTACGGTTGTTCTCATAATAAAATCCAGTGAACGGTATTTACTTTTTATTTAAAGCCATATAACGAAATGGATTTGAAAGGTAATGGCTAAGGACAAAGCAAATGTGCTACGTCTTCTTCATTTCCTGCAAATCTTATACTATATAAATTTAAATTGCTACCTAACTAAACGGAAGCAGTATTACATGTATATTATTCAGCGCGTAAGAAAACTATGTAACAAAATGTCGGATCAAGAAGCGATTTATCAGGCATGTGTTGACGCCTAGGTAACAAGAACAACATGCTAAATCAGTGGCTTGCTTCTTATATGTTTTTGCTTATGTGTATGAAAGTATATTTATCGGATTTTTACTTGATATTTTTAGTGTAATTATTTAAGAAAGAGCCACGTAATGTTAATTATGTTATCGGCAAATAATTTTATCCATTTGTGTACCAACATAAAATAGCCCACTTTGTTTTTTCGTTTGATTTCAATGTCATAGGGCTCGGTCAATGCAGTAGCTGTGATCCCGCTTTCCAGATGTATTTATAACCAAGTCTGAGTTTGTCCGGTATACTGCGGACGACTATTTACCTTCATACCTAGGAGTTGGTTGGCTGGAGCAAATTCATTATCGTTTTCGTTCTTGCACCGTTTTAATGCGCAGCTTTTAGAAGTGGTGGCTCAGGTACTAGTGGTAACACATCAACCGATCGTTATTTGACATAGCTACGTCTACGTTAAACGGTCATGCCGGTTTATTCTCCTAGTTTTGTTGGTTGATATCGCTTAGCCACTCAAGGTTTCGTGTATACCATTTCTTTGTCTGTCTAAGTGTAGATTTGTGTTAATAGGTAGCTAATGCCGTGAAAGTGTGGTGTGTGGTAGCAGACAGCCATCTGACACATTACCATTACACTATCAAAAATGCGTTGTGCTCGAAGAAAGCGAGCGACTTGAGCACGTTCAACAGTCGTGATGAATGGTAGATGCATTCTTGGTAGATTAAATGTACGACAATATGTTGATAGTTATGCACACAACATATGGTAATACCAACAACATATGGTATTACCATATGTTGTGTGAATAACTATCAACATATTGCTGTACCTTTAATCTACAAAGAATGCATCTACCAATCATCACGACTGTTGAACGTGCTCAAATCGCTCGCCTTCTTAGAGCACAACGTGTTACGCCACCACCCGTCTGATTTTCCAGACACAGTATAGTGTGGAAACAGCACATAATTTGCACAGACATGCAATTTAAGTCTTAAATTCTTTATCGCACTGCCGTAATAAATTTATCACCCCTCTGAATAATAAAAGAGATAATGTATGGTGCAGCAGAATATCCATACTACAGGCCTTATGAATCAAATGTATGGTGGTCTAAATACATTTTACAGCAGCGCCATACTACTTACCTTATTTGTAATACCACATATTTTACATTACCTTTGACAATATAGAATGTATGTACCATCATCTGGGTCACATCTCCTAGTATAGCTAAGTCGCATTGAAATCTTGTCATCTACCAAATGTTGCACCGTTCGCTCTCATTGTACTTAGCGCCAGATTATGTTGCTATTAGAATCGTCGTTTTAATCTGAAAAATATTTTTTCACAGGATAAGCCATTTGAAATATCAGCATTTTTAGACGCGCCAAAACGTCAAAAATGTTTGCAAATGTTTACGTGTGCCTTGCATACTGGTATATATATATATATATTGGTTATCCTTGCTAGATGTCTGTGCTTTATTTCTTTTTCACTGGTAAACGTTTACATTTTATCCGATAATTAGTTAAGCAACTATCCTGAATGATATGTTATGTGATAGCAAAGGGTATATAATTCAAACAAGAACAAGGCTGAATTGAAAGGCTGATAACGCAGGATATTTATTTCAGGCTATAGATCTATGTGCACAGAGATATTGTAAGCCGCCTGAAAGAACAATTTTTGCAAATAACTCCTTCACAGTGTACTAATACAGACAGAAAATACAGATAAGGTTTGTCAGAAATAATTGTACAATATGAACTAAACAGTACAGTTTTGAAAATATGTTCATAAACACATAACAACTTTACGTTTATTTGAGAACACGCAGTGATATTGTATTGACTTTTGCATAGGATAAGCACTTCACTTCCGAAATTATTTACGAGTTATCTTTACGAAAATGCAATCCTGTTGCGTGTGATACAATGGTGTATACTATTCCTGAAGACTTTTAATTTTATTATTAACATGTTCTTTTTCGTAATGTCGAAAAACAGTATTTCTTCTCTTTTCAGATATCGGTTGAACGCTGGCTTAATTATTTCGTGTAATATTTATTTAGGTTAATCATTGTATACATAACAACCAATTCATATATAAGAAGAATTTACTTAAGCACCCTGTTGACTTTAAAACTATATTTAATACAATAGTGCAAATAGCTGATCAAAAGAGAATTTTGAAAAGTTTGATATATATGACAAATTATTTAAGGCGAAATATCAATTGTCTACATAATTGTGTTAAATATAATGCCTAGAATACATTATGTTTTGAAAATGTATTATTTGTGCTAATAACCGCAGCTGTTGACTAATTTTTGCCGAAGTTAGTTAGGACAAAGTCGTGAAATGTAAATTTGTTAAAATCATATTATTTTTAACCGACCGGAAAGTCTGCTGATAAATTTAATATTTTTAAATTATTAAACCTTAACCGGCGCAGGTTGTATATCTAGATTTATGCTCATATTCTTAATCGTAAAAAATTATTTTATTTTTGGATGCACAAAAACGTATATTTAAGTTGAAACATATTGTTTGCTAAGTGCCTACAAGTCTTTAAAATATTCTTTCTTTATAATAATCTACCTGACACTATCCATTATTTTGCAATTTACACTTTGTCTTAGGTAAAAGCAAAATAGATGATAAGAGCAAGAGCACACTTTGGTATCCTGCCTATAAGATATTAAGTCAATTACGCAATGATTATATTTGCATTGCTTCAGCAATCAAGAACGAGAGCAAAATTATAAAATGATAGAGAATAAAAAGCAACGTAATGTTGAACGTTAAAATCAGATTTGCTGCATCTACATCGCTTATTTTATCTATATAAAAGCGACTATCAAATAATACATAATTATACCTTCGTCACAGACTTAGAAACCAGGCCCTGGATGCGACCTAAAATTAACCACGTTTGTAGAGACAAAATAAATCCTGGACACCTGGCTTTTTTAAAGTAGTCAGTGCTAATAATGCACACACAATTGGCAAGCCAGCTGATGCTTTTTTTCTTCTTGTGGTAACTAATTTTTTGTGGTTGTGACCCTAGCCTGTATACTTATATTCAGAAACAAAATAAGTAGTGCTTGGCGGAAGACAAAAAGCAAGAAAACCGACATTGGAACCGTTTGCATGTGTATTGCTTTGATGGGATGAGTGGACACCTTTGCTGCATTTTCAAAGAAAGTTTAGTAAACTTTTATGGAAAATATGTTCGAATGGGTATTTTAGGTTTTTCATAATGGCATCGTAAACATTGCATTGATCCCTAGAGCAAATAATTTCCACAAAATTTTGCGAGCCTGAGTTACATTCCTCATAATTTGAGTCGTGTCAATCAACTGGCGTCTATTTCGCAGAAGCACTTACATTAAACTATCCCATTTTCATACGTAAATGATATATTTTTGAAGATATAATAATGGGTAACCTGGCAATAACATCAATTAAAGTCGATGTCAAAAATATAAGGCAATATTGCTGTCAGCATAATGTTATTTATTATTTCTAAACTAACTGATGTGTCGATATGTTTGGTCTTCACTGCGGTGTAACATGCACGAATAATAATGTATTTTCCTAGGTAACAATAGTTACATGTTATTAAATAGCAGGTCACCTGTTTCCCGTAATAAGCAAAATTATTATGATTAATGGAACACTGCAAAAAGATGCGCCTGCAAAATTTGCTTTTTATTACTATTGTTATTGGCTTATCTCTGATACATTTGCTGCTAGCGCATATGGTATTTAAATATTTTATCCTAGACAATGTTACAATCTCCCTATATTAACGGTGTATATCACGATTACTTTCTCATCCATTCACTTGAAAAATGTTAAGGTTTTAGCTTCACAATGAATACTTCTTATTAATAGGTCATATAGGTATTATAAATTTATGGAAATATTGTTTTCTATATCGGCAAATTAATCAAAGCTGTTATGTGGATTACTAACGGAATAAACAGTGAATTTACAATAATTTAATTCATGGTTGTACTTGAAGTTTTGTTAAAATGACCAAAAGGCAGCAAATGGGATTAGAAATTCAAACTCATTTTATTTTTAACACAAAACATCCTGGAACATTTTAAGTTCTACAAATCAAAGATGTACAGCGTTAACTTCCTTTGCAAATTCCAAAAATCAGTTAAAAACCAGTTGACTATATTTTCATATACTTCAACATTAACCTCAATAAAAATCGTCATATCGCTAAAGTAGTTTCCAATACGTCTTCAGGGCATCTGAGCCATTTGCGTTGTTAAGTTCTGTGTTATAGTCTTAAGAAATCACCGCTTTTCAAAATTAAATATGGTTACGCAAGGAAAATTGAAGATATTGCTATAAAGTACTCGTAAGCAACCTCGGAATTAATTACTTGTGGGCCATTAAAATACAAGCTTTATGTTAACTAGCTCCCGTCCGTTAACCTATGTATGTTCTAGCAAACAATCGCTCAACAACACCTGCTAGTGGAGCGTTTATTTCTGAACACTGCACTATAATTTTTAGCAACGAGAAAAAGGTTAACAGAATTGCTCCCGAAAACATATTTAGTTCAAATACCAGCTGGTTTTTAATCATTCGACATTGGTGCAGTAAGATCGTTGCATCATATCACATTCGAAGCCAATTTATTCTCCAAATACCGATGATTCAGCAACATCACTTCATCAACTGTGCTAAGTATAACCGCGTAAATCTGATGGGATCAAATACGCCACAGTTAAATATGAGCTAAAAATGTCCAAGAGCGAAGTGCCGTTTATGCCGAAACATTTGATGAGGAACGCACCCCAAAATAAATTAACTCGCGTGTTGGTTGATGTGTGGTTGATGTGTTGTAGTAGCACTATTTAAGCACAACAAGTTATGTTTGACTGATTTCTTAGCCCCTGAAATAGAACGAAATATTAACACGCTGTTACTCAAGTGCTGCCCCAAACAGTTATCCAGCATTACCGTTAAAACCGTGAAGTAAAATTTTTTGTATCTACTGTATTTAAAAAAACTTTATTAAGAATCCTGCCTATTAATAATCACATGGTTTCCTCAAGAAAAACAAGTCAGGTTTTGGCAGCACAGAGAAATAGCTCGACTGCCAAACTTGTAATAATCGTCCAAAATCACAAGCTATATTTTTCTTCACCAAAGCAGCCTCAGCAACCTGGGCTATCTCCATTTGCATATATGTTTTCGTATATAACTGTGGGCTTATTTTCTTGTGCAGATACAACGGAACACTGAGCGCTTAAGTAAACTAGCATGCTATAAACTCATTTTCATGCGTGAGTATTCAGCAAGCAAGCCCAAGTCAGAGTACGCCTTAAGCAGGCCGCCGGCTTCTGTGATCCATAGACACGTAGTTATATCAGGTCACCGAAATAAATTCAAAAATGCGTTTAAGTTCATGTTTCATCATATAAATTTCAGACAGTTTCGGTAAGCCCAGACTTTTGTCGTTAATCGGAAAAGACCAGTGCTTTGTGTACAAAAAATAAAAAGGCAGCATCAGGCTGTCCTGGTATTTATAAGAAAGACACCCGCTTTGTTTTCGGTTTGTCTGTAACCACAGTGCTGGTTATACTTATCGGCACTACATTCAGACACGTTTCATTAATCTGTTGAACTTCGTCTTTTCTTGTTACTAAGTGTTACTATCTGTTTTAATTATGCATGGTGACGAAGTAATTATATAAGTTGTCTGGTTTCAAGCTACGTTTCTGCTCTGTAAATTATTGATATATAAATAATATAAATATTTTGCTTGCTACATCATAGATTCACTATAAATGAGCCCAGCTGACAGAATGTAGTAGTTTTCAATTAATATAGACTTGCGAAAACCGAAACATATAGTAGGCATTTGGAAAATTGGGTATATTCCTATTCGTTTTTGACGGTTTCGTGAACTGGTATTGCGATAACGAAAGAAGTATTAGGAAATACCATACATATTATAAACTCAGTACGATCATTCTTTCAAATCAATTATATACATTGCGTCTGCCAAAAATGACCTATTCTCCTTTGTCAAAGAATTACTTCTTATTTAATAAGCAAAGATCCATATATGCTTAGTGTATACTAATTGCACAAATTCTGGTTAATACTGGATCGGCTGGATGATCACCGAGGGGAAGAACTATATGGCATAAATAAAACTACTAAACGTATGGAAAATATAGGTATAGTTAACTGGGACAAAGAGTTTATAACGGAATACTATGGAGACATACTGGTAAAAATGTCATACGTAATACATAAATAACTCTTAAGGAATATGTTTGAAAAGGGATGAAACATATAAAGGTACGTATAAATCTTTCGAATAATTTGGTTGCATTTATCCTGAACATGACGTTTACCATCAACGAAATGATATAACTTTAAGTAAAGTAATTTTCAATGGATCGCGAATGCGAACCACACAAGTTGATGTATTTATGGCAAATTAAGAGCATGGCTCAATATGGTCGCAGATCATTAGAGTTGAGATATGCTTACGTTATCTTAATGACAAATTATTCTCACTTAATCAAAAACGCATGATATGACTTTATTAGAATAGTACGCATTAACAACTAAATTTCGCCTGTAAGCATGAGTCTGGAAACCAAATGTCGCTTGATGATGATATTATATGAAACATTACTGGATGGTTCATCGGTGAGATATATAGAAAAGACACTTGAAAATAGAAATACACCAATATCTACGTTGCGGCGTAAATACAGTACAAATGAGGTATTATATACAATATTGCATTATAGACACGCAGTATTTGGACACCATATATCGTTAATGTGGAAATTGCATAGGATCACTGAGCTCTAAACGACAAAGGGGATCCGGATACATTTATCCACCAGCAATTGGAACAAACAACAGTAAAAACCGAAGTTTAAATGAATGCAACAGAAGATATTTTTGCTCAGTTTCCTTTAGAGGGCGACATTGCGGCTAGCGTTCTGTCCAAACTCCCAAAGGATTTTTTGAGTTGATTAATTTCGCAAAAAGCTTTCTCTAGCAGAACGTTTGGCGGAGAGACTGTCTCCGTTGACTCGAGCAGTGTTGTTAATCATACTTGTGCCCATGTGCTGCACCATTCTTGGGTCGATTTTCAAGGCACCATTTTCATGGGTTCGCGATCGCACTTCAGTGGCGAATAGTCTGAGTTTATCGCAATCAGTCAAAATTAAGGTAACTCGTTTACCCGTTTGATTCGGCACCGGAAGGACCTTTTTCCTTGTTGGGGCTCGTTGGTAGTGCGCATCCATCAGCACTCCTCAAGGAACGAAGCAATAACCGACATTGTCTTACGCCAAACAGCTCGCGGTTTATGCCACTAGGCCATGGGGGACGATAGCCAAACTGAATTTCTTGACACCAGAATGCCAACCGAAGGCATTCGCGTGTCACGATCCCGCATTACATTGGTTGATAGTAAATGTTATATCGCAGTTAGCTTAACATTATTGTTTGCCGGCTTCCTTCCATAATGGCTCTGTGGCACAAGCTACAGTCTACTTGGGGAAAGCCGCTATCTGTCATTGGTTCGATACTTGGAAAATAACTGATAAATGCGTATTACTTATGCGCCCAAATGAGGCGAAACGACAGACTGGTGCTTAGCAAAATTGGTAGTTGATTTATCTAACGTGTGGGCTTTTTAGTACAAACGCAACATACCTTAGAGTGGTTTCACAACTATGACGCGAATCGTCGAATGTTCCCATCACGTCGCACTTCATAGTTTACAGGCAGGAAAACTCGGAATTCGACTTCCGAGCCCTCTACTATATTCCAGAGCGATAACCCCAACGATTCTGGAAACTTCACCTAGATATTACTGTAAAACCACAAGCTTTAAATTTAATACAATTGTGCTAGTATTGGTAATGTTCTGCACGTTTGTATTCCCGTTGCGTTCTTTGAACTTTTGATATGTTTGGTTTTCCCCTTCGACAATACTGATTCATCGGCTAGTGTTCCGTCAAACAACATCCTATCGATTAGTAGCCTGCGAGTACCCCTATAAACTGAGACTTAATACTATTCATTGTCATCCTGAAATCATGTGTAACCTCTCTGGATGGTTTGTAAGCAGAACATGGGTGATTTGCAAGGCGAATATCTGTTGCGTAAATATATTTCCAGATATCACTGGGCTTTACAACATGGTTTGAAATGTCACCGAAATGCTTCGTTTCTGGAAAATAATCACAAAAAGTACAAGCCACAGAGCAATTGGACAAATTCGATGAGTTTGTAATGAGCTACATATTTCTCCTGTAATTTCGTTTATATTGAGATTTGAATAAAAAGACAGACAGAGCAGTTGAGATAAAAATTCTAGGCGCAGGGACTTGTGACTTACCGATAGCACTATGGTATGCGATTTCATTAGCACGTTGCCAAAATAACTCATTGTGACACAATAACAATACCGCTACCTAGTAACATTGGTCGTAGGTGTAGTGGTCGTTATGTCTAGTACAAATATTCTTTAAATTAGCTGAGAAAATATAGTCCTATGACACCGACGCCTAATGACTGCTAGAGTAACCACGTCCCACAGCGAGGAGACCATGGGTAAAAGGTATCAAAATGGGGGCGTTTCCTCTATCCCTAATCGATATGGGATATTGAACCATGCTTCAACCATGTCCTCTTGAGCGCCAAGCACGGCTTGTTCGATGGTGTGATCAGAACAGAGTGCTCCGAACATTCGCCGAGTGTTTTGTACCTCGTGACGTACATATACAATGCTCTTCCCATATCGTACCTGCGGGTGAAGGTTGTGGGGACACAGCTGCCCCTAATAACCACCGCCTATGTGTGCGCCCAGATGGCTGGAATAGGGATGGTTACTTTCGACCAGAACAGACAATAACCAACGAAAACGCGTGTGCGCAGAACAGGTCGTAATAACAGCGAATTTAATTGATTGGCCGATTATTGAGTACCCTATTTTTTCCAAGGAAATGCCGGATTGAAAATACAGACGAACGCGCTTTTGCGTTAACCCAGACTTTTAAATATTGCAAATTACTATTTCATGATTATGCTAAATTTTACCGTCTGCCTAATGTCGAGGGGTGTCACAGTGCTTAAGCGCCCAGCTGTTGCGCTATGCTCCTGCCGCTTTTCAATTTTACGAACACGCTCTGAGATATCTTATTGCGATTGCCCCACAGCTTGTCAGCGATCAAATCAACAAGAACAAACATGTTGTTGGCGTTATCACATTATCAGAAAATATCATCTACTTCCTTAATTAAACGAGCATGGCTAGCGTAAAAATAGGTATTAGCAAGTCATTGGTCTTATGCAAGATTCGAGAACTGAACAGTCGGATGAAATTTCCGTTTCATGTTTGTCAACATTTTATTTGTCAAACATAACTTTGGCCAGTTCCTGAAAGGATTTGTGTTTGACAAAACAGTTCAACATTTTTGTCAAAATTAAAACGTATCTGCCAGGAATCGCGCAGGTTAAGTTGTCACTTGATGTGCGCACTTATCCTTGTATCCTAACCAGGTTGATTGCCAGCGAAAGTGTAATCCGGCAGAATTTGTCGCATGGCACTGCAAGCTATTAGAAAAGCAAGCGATGTAAAACAAATGATTAAGTTGCAATTGAATTGAAAGATTTCATGATGTCGTTTATTGGGCCCAACGGGTGTAGGCAAGCTTCGGAAGAAAAAGGCAGTAGCATTCTGGGAAAGCCTTGTAAATCCTTTCTGCCACAGAACTTTTGTTGCAAAGATAGCAAAATATTAGGAGGCGGCTTTTACAAACTTCAAGCATCTCTTCGGCTGTGTATGGCGTATCGGTTTGTAGATGAAATATGATAACATTCAGAGTAAATAATCGTAGTTTGCACGCATATAGTAAACCGCTGTGTTTCTACCATCGAAAGCACAAAGTGGCTGAACTGCGATATGCAAATCGAAAGGGAGATGCTCGCTTTTGTCAATGCGACGGAGCGATTCAACGATTTGACATTTAGAAGAAAGACTACCGTATATTCTAAACATATGCGTCTCGTGTCCATAGTCATTAAATCGCTGTATATGGCTTGCAAAGTCGCCAACCTATGCTTATCTCTCTCCACAATTGCGCCATGGATCGTGTGAGCACTGCGGAGGGCCAATTATCATCCTAAGCACCCTGGAAAATGTTTGACTTCTGATAGACAAACATTGACAATAAGAACTGGAGGCAGTCAACCTGGTCAAGTCCTAGCAGTAAGGACAGATCGCTTGAAGGAAAAAAGCGTCCTACGGAGGCAGAGCTAAAGTGCGCGGTGTCTTGTGGCATAATTTTGAGCAGGTCACCAGCACAAAGGAAAAGTTTTAAGGGAATGAACAACCTTCTTCAAAGTTCGTGCGAAACGCGCGGTGCAGCCTCCATTTTATGGTAGGAAAAACGCATTTTGAGCATGCATAATGAGTCCACTTTTTTGTTAAATACAGCATTATCACAGCATGCGGTATGACGTGTTTACCAATTGTTATATTGTTCAGCCTGCCGGTCCCACGAAGTCCGCCAAGTCCGAAAAACAATGATGGTGCGTGAAGGTCCACATTGACCACGGCAAGTAATGGTGGCTTTGTTTTGTGACAAAGTGGAAGACTATGTAATAAGAATAATCAATTAAAGAAACTTAGTTGTGATTGACCCCTACAATGCTACCATAGGGAAGCAGTTAACTATTAGCTATGATGTCATTACGGTTGACACGAAATCCCGGAAAAACTGTCAACCAAAAATGATTTAATTTTGCAATTTATGCGTACTAATTTTTTTCAATAACTCGGAATGCATGCTTTGACAGAAATATCCGTATCACAGAATGTTGAATAAAAAAACATTGGTTTACTCATGGCAATCTCATCTGTCGTTGGTAGATATTCGCCGCATGCCATCATCCAACGTCGGCCTCAGTCTGTACGATGTCTATACGTCAGAAAGTGTACAAGAATGCTGCCGTCGGCCGAAAGTTAGCACGTTTTCCGTCGCGTGAGCAACCACAAATGAAATTAATAAAATTGATAGCCAGTCGAAAACGTTATTAGGACCTCGGTACCCGGGAGCTATATGAGATATCAGCAAAGGAGGAAGTGTGGATTCAGCCATTACCGGTTTTCAACGAGGAAAGGATAAAGGTGGTAGTGACTACGAAGTTCGGAGAAATATCTTATTAAGCAAATACTGAAATTAGGATATTTGAGAGTAACCAAAAGCAGATGACTGGGAACCGGGATCAATAAGTGAACCAGAAGCAAGACACACAACAGTTTACGGTGAGATCGCAGCGAGAACTTTTGCTCGCATCCAGAGCATAAACAGTTCTTAAAGTAAAGTCTAATTTACTGGAGTTAATTTATTGTAAAAATATCCGAACATCAGTATTGGAAGAAATATTTCAGATACGGAGTTGAGTGCGGTTTATCCTAATGCTGAACTATATCTTAATAACTGCACAAACGTTTAGCTCTATACATAGAATACTTTTTATCGGTCCCGGGACGCCACAACAACCAAATTGGCGTCACTAATATAAGTGCCTTACTAAAATCTGAATAAAATATAATGAACACACTTATCTTTATTTCTCCATAATATATTATTTGCGTGATAAATAATGATATTTGCTGCAAAATTTCATGAAGATCTGACTATATTTAGATAAATATATCCAGCAATGAAAAACGCACCATTTTTGACTTTTTCAGCTTAGACCCTCCCCCTAAAGGTTGTAGTGATGCATGGGCATGGGGTGCAATCGATTTACCTTTAAAGCAAGCACTGTGGCTTAAAGAACATGTAATCTTAATGTACACCTTGAATATATAGTAAAGTCTACGCATACGAAATTGCAGCTTTCTACATGCGCTGAACCTATTATCTGAAGAGCGGCAATCAAATTAATTGTTTTAACCCACACATAAAGAAAGCACATCATTCGGCGGTAGCGATATCAGACCATAGACGAGCATGAATCCACCTAATTAAGATCCTATTCAGAGGTGAATAAAGAACATTTGAAGTGCGTTGATTATTCTTCACTTGTTGTAAACGACTATATCTCCAGTGACTAAAATATATCCAAGTCAAATATTGCTAGTCCGCTTTGGGTAAGTAAGATGAGAGTTATATAACAATCCAGTTTTTGATATGTCAGAAGAACTTTATATCTTCTAATAAATAAAAACTAGTTCCTGAACAGACAAAATTGTTCTATCGAAACCCAATATTTATACTGGCCTAAAGTGAAATGATTATAAAGAGCCGGTATACACGCCGTCTCCGCCAGTTTAAAATAAACTGGCTGGCCAATGCTTTTTACACTTATTAAACAGAGTTCCAAAATTCGAATTCTAATTTTTCCCTAGTTAAGCAATTAGATTTTTAAAATTACTGGTAAAACTATAAATGACTTCTTATGTAATATAGCTATGCCCGCTAATTACAGTTGATTCAAACACTACCATAGCTCTGACACCCACGGTAAATCGAGAAATCTTCAAGATTTGATGACTTTCATAATAAAGCAGAAGCATATCTGTTAACCAGTGCTTACATACAAAACAAACTTTGGTTCCTACGCATATTATTGATTAGTAGGCATGGCGAACATAAACAAACAATACACGAATATATAGTTAACAGCTGTATTATTGAGCCTGGACCGTACATTAAATGGTTTTCACGGCGCCGGAGAAATAATGACCGCATGACGACCACACACGATCGGGATCGGTGGCGTTAAATTTCGGACTGCCATGGGAAACCTTCTTATGGTGTAAAACTACTATGATGCAAATATTGCCAATGTATATGGCTAATAATTCAGAGGCTGTAGATATAACGAATTAATCCGGAATAATATACAAAGTAAGGAAAATAATGTCTTGGCTGCGGAAAAAAACAGCCATTCATGGGATCGATGGAATAAGGCGGCATCCTCAAAGTAAACGCGAGAGCAGCAATTTGATGAAACTGCATTCTGCAAAAGCTTAGATAAGCTCAGTCAGCTAGCTGACGAATTTGCAAGGATGTCTCATACGTTTCCACAAAGTAATTTCCTCACGGTCTATGCAATGTTACCGATTGTGATCAAATATTTACCTCTCGGTACACAAGTTACCCGAAAATACAAGTCTCCCAATCAGTAGTATCAAAAGAGAAACTCTCCTGCGCTTTTACTGTTGCAACGTTCCAACAAAATAGGAAATTATAATGTGCCTACCTAAAACATCAAATGCCTGATGCCATCTATTTTTAATGGAAATCTGTTTGCATTCGGAAATTACGGACGGCGAGTTTGATCTTATTGGTATATTGTTATTAAACTATCGCTCCGAAATGGAGAAATGGCACTTTTATAATAATGCAGTGACTGCAGTTTGAAAAATATAATATCCTGAATCGCTAATATTGTATGCGCGCCAGTGCACTCTGCGACTGTGACGCAACGACATTTGCCTTGTGTCAAAGTATTCCCTTTCTTCAATAAGTGCCGTATAGCTGGACTAAACCATCAATAGTTTGTTGGAGAGCGCCATGAGAGAAGGCTACAATCGTGTTCACATTTCGCGTGCATTCAGCTTTAACTGGCTGGAAGTTCCGGTATAACACAGTAAACAATTCTATACAGACTTGCAACAAAATTTTTGTCTGCCCAACATATTTAAATAAACAAGCAGTGCTAATTTAAAGCTTACAAACAAACCGCTTCAGTTTGAGAAGCGAAATATAGGAAGCCAATCGGTGCTGCTTGATTAGGCAGCAAAATTTCAGTTATGCCTAATAGCCAACGGAATAGACAAGATGGATTTGTATTCAAACAAGAAATCATTGGTAATGATTTGGCTATTTTACCGCACTACAACATACTAGCAACAACTGTTTAAGATGCTGGCAAACGATTTTAGAAGTTTGCTAGAATAATACTGCTGGGAAAGTGTTTTCAAGCAATTTCAGTTGCATGATTATATCTGCATTGATTAGCAGCTATATTTACTGTGTAATTGATACTTTATTATTCAGACCATAATTGGAAAACACTTAGAGGTAGAATTTGCAACCTAGAATGTGTATACAGCCAACTCTAGTCAGATTTCGATAAAAATTTGTTGTTGAATTGTGTGTTTAATAGATTCCCAACCTCTACATCGGAATTCATGGCATAACTAGACACAAGAACTTCAGCGGATGCCGCGGTGTCTATCCTTGGTTTGCCAAAAGTATTCCACTCGAAAAGGATATAAAGATGAACTAAATATTCATCGCACATGGTATCCGTTATATTACCATACTTAAGCGTGACTTAAAACATACCATTATGTTTCAGTGTAGGGGATGCAAAATGCTACTATTTCGAAGATATACGAATCATAAATATGGGATATTCTACCCAATACATTCACAAATAATGTCAAAATTTCTCCCCAGCTGTATGCAATCGGGGATCTCCGGCTTCACAAATGGAATACCCTGAATTTAGCTGAACACTACATATAAAATGGAATATTCAATCATTAATTCAAACGGATCTATTTGAAATGTTTAATGTGCACAATGGACAGAATGTATACGTGTACTTTAGGCCGCCGTTGCATCTCTAGCGTCATTTGACTATGATTGCGCTTATATCGTTAAAGGAAGTGCAGCCGTAAGTGATATACGTTTTCTTGGATTTTTTAGAAATATGAAGAAAATGGGTATATAGATTGTTCTGGGAATACCCCTTTCGCCAATAGACAATCATAGCACAATGGGAAATTTATTTTGAAAGCAACCTAAATGTAACTTTAAAACGTTTTCAACTTATTCATTAAGAACATGATCTAAAAAGTTGGTTGCAACATGCATTTCTTGTCAGGGTACATGGTGGAATATTTTCATCCACTCGTCGCATGGATTGATTAGCACGTTCAAAATAAGAGCGGGCCTTGATACGCGTTATTGCGAAAGTTGTATAAATCGATCAACATGAAAGTAACTGGGCATGCCCATCGATGTTCTGGAATGGAGTACACGTTTTTATGTGGTTTGAAATCATGACATAGAAGTGGCGGCTGTTCTACCGCCCGCGTTCTAGACCTACTATAGCATTCACAATTCAAATAAGGTAAAACCGCTTTAATTGCAGCACGTTTTATGCAGAACTTTTAGTTTGATCTTATGGTTAAATAAATTTGGTTGACACTAGAATGTGTTATTTGAAATAGGAGATTTAGATAAGTAACCACAAAATTGAGAAGATCGAATCTCTCAAGTTATACTTCGAATTATGAAGGATTTCAATGTTAAAATTAAATACATGCTGAACTTTGTGCTAATTCATTTGGCAGCCACATCTGAGGAATTATATGCAATAATAATGGTATCAGTTTTGTTATTGGCTTGATAAACAGAGCAACTAATACTAAAATATAAGAGTTTGAGACTGTAATATATAAGAACGTTAGGGACGCAGCAAATACACATAACAAATATGCATAATATTTGCATAAAATAACACTAGGAAAAGTAAAAATGTTACGGTTTTATGCATCAGCAGACATGAGTATAATAAAAATCCAATATAACTGCATTGCAAAAGGACATTCAATGGACTGTTATCCTATATTTATTCGGCGCTTGATGTTGAAAAAGAAAGATTAATGTAACTGGTCGAAACTGTATATTTATTACATTAATCGACGAACTTCAAAAAATTATACTTTCTGGGGCAAGAAGGCTTAGGTACGAAGGTTAAGAAAACTTCTACTTTGTGAGTGACATATTATTTAGTATTAAACACAAGGTCACCACTTGTTGTTTGTGCGTTGACCTTGAGACCTTGAGAGAAGTTGCGTGCTAATCGCTCACTTGTGCACTCGTGGTTTTTTAACTGTGGTTCAGCGACATTTTGTCGCACCCCC
>OX104059.1:25322868-25404960 GCA_944474145.2 Dicrocoelium dendriticum | reverse complement strand
CTCCCTCCGCTGTGGCCACCTACAAAACATTTTTCAACGTAGGAAATGCGCGCACTTTTTCAACACATTTTAACCTGTGTCCACGTATACGGCTTGAAACCCCAGTGTTTCTAACAAGACCTAAAGCATATTCCTCATGTCTCACACCTATCTTATTATTTTTGATAATTAATCTCTCTACTTATTTTATGATCCACACACTACGCTTATTTGTTTTGGTAACTAAGTTTGATATAATATTTATAACTGATTATTGGTGCCATGATGGCATGTCTGACACTCAGTTAACTATTTTCAGTTATGACAAGTTTATGAGAAATTGGCCTGGTTGTTGAGGTAGTGGCTGCGAAATTTATCTAAAAATTCGCTCGCAACAGTAACGTTCGATAACACAGTGTTGAACAACTTTAAGGAATCACTTTGACTTACAGTATATGTTAATAAGCAGCAGATACTTATGGGATGTATATACAACGCAGCAAACTGCTGTCAATAAAACCTAGAACACTTGGCGCTTGCATTTGAATATGTCGCTAGCCTACCAGTTTTACCTAAAATTATGGGAGATGATTTCAATCTGCTTTTGATTTCATGGCACCTAGGAACCGGAGCTTTGAAATATCAAACCCTTATCTTCTGTATCCAAATGTCTGGTTGACAGCAACGGGTCTCCCAAAATACCAGAGGCGAAAGTACTCTGGATCTCATCTTTTCATTTTACATACCTGCAATCAGTGTTAAGTTTCTTGATGAATTTCCGGGGATGGACTTTTGCGTGATCAAATGCCGCCTAAGACTACGCATGGCCGATGTACAGAACACAATGTGTTATCGTTTTAGAGTTTTGCCAACTAGGACTCTTTTAAGGATATGGTTCGTTTGAAGAATTGGGATAAATTATTTACCTCTTCATGTCCTCAAAATGCTACCGACCAGATTCCTAATATAATTGACTTATGCATCGATTCAGCCGTACCACTAAAATGTGCTTACCAAACTAAGCACAAATCCGATCACAAGGTTTGAGGGCAGCACTAATGCTTCATAAGAATCGGCGGAAATTCCAGTTAGCTGCTATCTTTGCACTATTGAGACGGCAGTCGAAGCTCTTCAAAGAACAGAGGCATTAATGTGACAAAAATCTCATTCTAGTAAAGTATAAAGCTCTAAACGGTCCAACAAAACAGCTGAGCTAGCCAAACTATTCCGTGCCCGTGGTTTGTTTTGCAGCCACAAATTCAACTTTATCATCAAGCCTGATGGAACATACTACGACGCACCAGGTGATACCTGCGAAGTTTTCAGTGCTTATGTTGCCGAATCAATGCTCATGGAATCATCAGACACACAAACATCTATCATGCCTCACAACAGTAATGGTCTATGCACAGTGGAATTCACTATAGCGAAAATTACTGGTCAAGTCCCTCGCTTATACTCCTCAACGTGCTTAGGCCCTGATGTGATCGCCCTCGTGTAACAAAAAAGTGGTGGTAATGACTTCCGCTACTGCTCAACAACGTTACACTCTCTTTTAACAACGGAATATACCCTACCTACTGGAATACTGCTGTCTTTATCCCCCGACATATTAATTGCGCTGCCCACGACGTCAAAATATTTCCTCCCATCAATCAAGCACACATCGTATCTAGTAAAAGGAAGATATAGTGAAAGCTGAACTATTATATTCTTGAACCACTTGAACAGTATCAGCAATTCACAACACGGCTTCATGCCAGGTCGATCCTGCGCAACTTTCCAGACTGACTTGTTAAACCACACAACGGCTGTCATTGACAACAGAAAAAGTGTCATAATCCTGTTCCTGGATATGCAAGAATTCTTTGATAGAGTGCCTCACAGAACGTTACTAAACAAACTAAATGCTATAATCTTTAAAGAACATATGTTCCCTTGGCTCTCTTCCTATCCAATTGGTAGACAGCAGGTGGTGCGCATAGGCGACAATTTCCCTAAACCGGAAGCAATCATTAGTGGATTGATTTAAGGGAGTGCCAATTTTCCACTTATTTTCCCAATTTATATCAACCATATATTCCAGAGAACAAGACGTGGTGTTGCATTTATCTTTGCTGATGACAAGAAAGTTGTTTACTCAAAACCACGTGCTGATACTCAGAAAGATGTACGTATCTTACAGGAGGACTCATCTGTTCTTGACTCCTGGTGTCAACTGTGGCAGATGTCACTTGAAGTGGACAAGTGTAATATTTTGTCGTACAAATGCCAAGTACCACCAGGCAGTTTAGCACTACAAGGCGCATATACCTCGCAATGCAGGGCAGTGTCTGAATGGGCGTGCGATATTCAGTCCCGTTTAACTTTTCTGAACACGGTAACTTCAAGTACCGAAAGTCATGAAGACCATCGGATATATCTGCCATAATTATACCTCGCAGAATTGCGCATATCGCTTTACTACGCTTTATGCGTAGTCTTATTGGCCTATAGTTGCGAATTTCATGCACAGAGCCTGATGTGTAGCGTGGAATGACTACAGCCTTCTTCCAATGTGATGGCATATTACTGGCTTTCTCAGATAGATAAAACAACAGGTTTGGAAGTAGTAAAGACATGTCGGATCCACTGTTTTTATCAGTTTAATGGCATGGTGCATTGCCTACCAAAACATGACAATTTATTAGAAGAAATAGGTACATTAACAAAGCAAAGTTCAAAGACAAATGTACAGAAAGTGTCATCTGCAAGCATCAGGAGAATTTGGGAGTTGCCCTCAGCGGTGGCGTTAAACATAGAACAAAATAATTATTCCCATCACTGTTTAGCATATTTTCCTGGATAGTTACATGGTTACTATGAATCAAGGTGATGGGTTTCAACTTTTGATCAGTTTACTGAATTCAATAATTTATTAAGTTTATTGAAGACGTGTTTTTAGCACTCACATTCATGTTAAGCCAAAGTCTTCCAAGTTCGGCGATGATTGTTTGCTGTTGCTATACTACCACGCGGAGGTCATCGGTTTTCAAATAAGAACTTCATATTCGTGTGAGATTGCGTGCAAATGCTTTGGGAGTAAATGGATTTTGTTATACAGGGAAGTCACCGATATTTAATGCTTACGAGAGCGTAATGATTGAACAGAATTTTACTCCTGAATAAATTATACCTTTATATATATCCACAATCATTTGCGGATGATATGTTAAAAATAAGTATTTTCATTTCAACGACCTCCTTAGGGCGGAAAGCTTTTGCAGATTTAGGGAATTCATGGTCTGTATAGGAATGCTGGTGAAGTGCCTATGGGATAAAATGATATTTCTTAGAAAATTTGTATCATCTTTTAAGCGCGGTCAGAGACTGTCTAGTAAAACAGCAAAGACATTGAATAGGCATAGAATGAGGAAACAAACGAAGATTTGGCTTCCCTGGAATTTGGAGGGATATGTTGTGCTTATCCATAGATATGTACAGAAGAATACGTTGTAGATAATTTTGTTGGTGTGGTGCACAATAGTCAGCATTTATCAGATAGGTTGAACTCTCCTACCATTACTTTACATTTTACTGGTAGTATTCTGGGTGACAAAGTAAGTGTTCCAGGATTTCAACGTTCTCTCTACTGGCCTTAGGAGGGAAGTAAATGCAACCTAAAATCATCATTGTTCCTCCTAGCGCAATGGCTGCAATAATGCTGAGAGTTGTATTGCCATGAATGGGAGCGAATAACAATGGTGCATTAAAGCTATCAGTGACATATACGTTGCAAACCCCCAAGGTGCCGGGCTTCGGCCAGCGAGAAAACTGGAAAATGTTCATTATAGAAGCAAGACAGTGTCATTTGACTAGAAAACATGTCTCAGACTCTATTATAAAATCAGATTTAAACGGCGACACAAACCGAAGAGTAGATATGTTATTTCGAAGTAGACGTGCATTTATAAAGCTTGCTACTATCGAACACTACATAAAATCACGCTTGATACGGGACACACTTTCAACTTGTAGCTGATTCAACATTGAAATTCCAAACGCTTGCTGGGAACTGCTTACAGATTTAACTTCCTATGGCATTTAGAAAATGTTTCTGCATTTCGTGCCAGTCATAATATTAATCTGATTTTTCAGAAAGCTAATATTTTAACAGCATCAATTCGGAAGATCAGATCAGAGCATCAAATATTAAGGGACGGTAATATTTCACAGCTTATGATTCCTTCTGCCACACCAAGCATGGAAAAAGGAATCCCAACAACCCCATTAAAAAGACGAAAATATAACGGATGCACGTTTGACAATATTACATTGAATCTCAGTGTAACTGGTAACCTCTGCATATCCTTTCTATTTGCAGCAGAATATTCGCAAATACTTGTCATTACCAGCCTGCACCCAGTACAAATTCCATCTGTTTTCTTATTCTTCCATCCAAATAGTAGGAAATATTTCAACCGGTCACCGTGCGCATATAATGCGCGAAATATAGTTGGTGATCTTTAAATTTGGTTTAATAGTCCGATAGTTTCATTAGTATACCTTTTCGGAGCATGGTACGTTTGCCATGTCAACTTAATGTTACATAGCACCATATAGAATAATTCGGCAGCTGACCAGAGCCTCAACCAGACTTTGGAAGCAGTCATAAAAACTGCGTTATACATTTTAGGCAAGTCTGTCAAGTCTAAGCAGATTGTATGACCAAACCTTCTGCAATTTTTTCCTGGCCGAATGTTTGAAGCTATACAAGATCCTCAGATAATTAAAGGGAACGATGTAGCAATCATTTATACTAACGGTTCTATATTTAGAAACATCTTGAAAGATAAAAGTACTGCCGTATTCCTTAATAAGTCCAAGTAGTCCTACTAAAATTTTGTGCCGTTGAAACTTCGATTTTAAAGCTAAATATATAATGGGTTGATGAGATATTTTGTAATGCAAATTTTGTCAATTTCTGAAAAAGGATAAAAATAATTTTTTTTTAATTTTTGAATGCTTGTTTGATTTGTCGTACTCGAATCCCATTAAAAATTTTCCTTGCTTAAGGAAAGTTGCTGTTATTCAGAAGGAGTATACGTCATTTAAAGCAAACATGGCAGCACCGTGTGAAACCAGTCTAAATAGTAAACATGCATATTAATCATAGAAGCTACATGCAATGCAAATTTAACATATGCTAATTGATCTCTCATTACTCCTCCATATATGCAATTTCGTGCATATAAATTTGTTCCAAAGTTCTGCTTTTATATCACCAGTTGATCTAATGGATGGATGTGTTCCTCTCATTTGCGTCACATTTGGCAGTTGCTTTGATTGCAGAAGTGCAAGTGTCAAACGAGATCAAGTATACCTAGCAGAATTCGGCACGAATTGATGCAATCATACAGGGTGGATCTGCTACAGCGTTAAGATCTGGACGATGACATTGTATGAACATGTCAGAATCACTCAGACCAAAACAAGTATGCAGCAATAGGACAGTTCGTCAAATGAATAAACACGCCTCGGTAAATATTAAAATCGTGTGGTTTTGATTGTTAAGTGTAAAACTGGTGCGAACGTAAAAGAAAATTTGACATATTTATACATTTGCTGGACGAAACTTGGGAACCCAGCAAGGTAAAGACCTACCGGATTATAAACGGACATTTTGCTTGTACAAACAGGGTACTGTTGATTACATTTTACATTGCTGTTGATCTAATGTCCAATATTTCTTTCGCAACTGTATACTGCATTGGCAAACGTTTTCCATGTGTTTCGTCGCATTAGGGGAAACCATTTTTATGACTTTATTTATGTAATCACCAGAGCGACCCCGTTGGTTTCAATGAAGTATATGTGAAGGACGTGCGCCCTGCTTCCGTATATAATATCTGGTTTACGGGTATCCATGTTGAACCTTAATACATATATAATCTAAGATTTCGTTGACCAATATGCCAAAATGTTTTTAAAAGTGATTCATGTTTGTCATAAAAACACTCATGTAACATAACTCCAAAATATTAATGAAAATTTTACTGCTTTGTGGCTAGTTATCTTTTTCCTCAGATGTGTGAAGTGAAATGCTTTGAGGTAACATCACATCATTACGCGTAAAGGACCCATAATTTCATCGACACCATTGTTTGTTATCATATTGCGCTTCCTTTTTTGTCATTAGATTTGATATAATTCACCGACATCATAAAAGCGCGGCATTTTAAGCGCAAATACACATACTGCTTAACGCGCGATACATATTTTGATGCACAACATTTTATTATAATTGCTTGTGTTTATACCAGAGCTTTTGAAACGGGTACGTTGAGGGTGAAGTTATAGTTAACCTGATAATAAAGAACTTTAGGGACAAATTATGGTTATGCAAAATGTTCGCCCAAAATTTAAACCATTTAAAATGTATGTCGTTCGTGTGTTCAATCATGAGAGCGCTGAAGGTTGCTTGGGCTTTTCGAACTAATTAGAGAAACTCCGTATTACTTGATAAAGAGCTAGGATGACCACTTACATAAAATCCGATACAAAGCTCTATCGATTTCTAGCTATGATCAATGGGAGTAATTATTTAACTTCATAAATATTGCAATAATTTCGATGACATAATGCGAATAAAACCCAGCACGAACATTAAGCATAGATGTTCTGTGTGAATTATATGTTCCACAAACGAAAAGTTAAAATTAGTTGAACGCGCACATCTGTGTATTTAACATAATACCACGGCAACATTTGTGTACATTTACCTAAATTCATTTAATGAGATTATAACAAAGTGGTATGCGTGCTGTCCTCAATCGATTAAGGCAATTCACAGCGACTAATGAAGATGTCGGCATGTATCGTCCAGTTAAATTTAATTAAGTAAATTGGACGCATGCATAATGAAATTCAGAAGCCTTTGACCGTTAAAATTCTGAGCAAACATTATTCCGTTGTAACTCTAGCAAATTTAAGTAATAGCCAGATTCAGCTGGTGGCCCCTCGATTTTGTGCTGCGAAGAACCTTTTTATAGATTACAGCAAAAGGAGACTGTGTTATTTTAAATTCGTATTTGGCAGAACAAGCCTCTCCCGTATAAACCCCTACATTCAGCTGTACAGAATTAGTCTCTGTTCATGTAAGATATGGAAAAAGCTCAGGAGTTTTGTTTTACTCTTTCCTGTGCGACCTTCTTTGCAGCAAGATTGCGTTTTACCCAGAATTGTCTATGTTCAATAGCTTAAAAATTTATGCAATACGTTAGTCCAGTTATATGTGGAATAAATAATTATTTATCCAAATAATAATATAATTACTGCGGTCAAATTTCTGCCTTAAGTGACCAACATGTTCGTTCCAGATTGCACACAATATCGACTGCTGCGATACGCATACATCCAATTACATCGCCAACTTCAATTGGCGCCCCGATGAGACCATATTCATTAGTTATGATACATGTGACGTAACTAAATAATTGTACACACCTGCTTCAAACAAATTCGAGTTATAATTCACTATGAAAAATACGGATTACGTTTATTTGTTGCATAACCTACGCGTGCATAATTTTGTGGTTCTTATTTAGTCTAAGTTAGTTCAATATTCCTCCTCTATGGAACGTTAGAACTTCATTATTTAACCGTGAATATACTGAGCGTGGATTACTTTCTTGCTGGTGAGCTGGTGGTTTAGCTGATATAGAAGAAGCATAGAATGGCCTTAATATACTACTGATGATTGACCATAATCTGCTTATAGTAAGATGCCTGAACGTTAATGTCACAATCATTGAAATTGCCTAAGTTAGGTACATGGAAGCATCATAACTGCAAGACGCATCTATATAATAGTATACTGGTACTTCTTTCTTAAGCAGACATTGGAGGGCGACATACGACAGTGGAAATGTCATCGTCGTCGCATCACTGTCGCATTCTGCACTAAATCCATCTCAGCTAGGCCTTACGGATGGTATGAATCCTAACAGTTTAAGCCACTGCAGGACTATAACACAAACATTTACACCTAGCATTTTCTATTCGTTTTTACACTTGACATAATATGAACCGCTAACTCAACGTATGTAATACTTGGTTGCAACCAAAAACAGGAAATACCATGAGTCACCGGACTTATTATACATGATATAGGGGCAATTCTGCATTATTGTTCAGATGGCATTGTGAGTTTGTGTACAGGCAGAGGTTTTTTATAACTCAGTAAGGTATAGTGTGGCGGGTTATTTTTATGTGATGCGTTGCCAGGTTAAATTTGCACCCCACATCCTTGCTTTTCTAGCACATCGATTGATTAATTTGTGTTGATCCAAGGAATTTGCTAATTTTAATTTGCTCATTCTTTGCCTATAAACTTTGGACTGTGGTTACGGTTTCCGTCAGCTAAATGATCGAAGACATCCAAGCTGTTCGAAAAAAGCCACGATTAATTTAGTTTCTCTCCTGTGCTTGCCTTGGGATAGCTGTATTCTTCTGGGGCTCGGAAATTATGCCAATGCTAACATATCCATTTTCCTTTAACGATTATGATATTTAGCTGGATTAAACCACCCCCTCACAACCATGTGTTCGCATTCTTCGTTACTTTGTGATCTGTGGTTTCCAAAATATATTGCTTTATAAGCATATACAAGCAGCAGCCCTCATGAACGTATTTTAAATACACCTGCCGCGTGGGTAATGTTTTTGCTATCATCTCGCCTTCCAGAATAATTAAAAAATTTAAATTGGTCGTCCTACTTTAAGAATCCTTCGGGCATTCCTCAATTACTTATTTCGTATTTTAACCTGGAGTCATCAATCAGCTAAGCAATGCGGATGGAATGTGACACAATCCTTAGATATGTGTTTGACCAAAGTACTACTTCTGTCTCATGGTCGGAATTCATTATAATTCTGTAAAACCTATGTATTGATGTGATTGAAACTGACTTGTGAGGCTTGTCAATTTGACGTATTTAACTGTAAGTCATTGAAAGCATACACATAATTTCACTGGCGTACTTCGCTCAGTTGTTTTTTCATCTAAGGAACTGGACGTTTATTCCTGAACGTTGGTCAAGTTCGCCCATGGCACAACAAATTAACACTAGTTGTGATTAACCGCGCTGCTGGTCTGCATCTAAATATTGGAGGTTATGCATGCACGAATCCCCCTTCTTCCAGTACAGTGGATGTAGCGGAACTATCGAAATTGTATGATCCGTATATCATTGGTAACAACACAGTTCCAAACAAAACGGGTGTCAACACCTCTCTTACTTTTTGGTGCATATTGTATTGTCACGATGCACTGAATTTATTTGCTAATCTTGAATGGAATGTGACATGTTTTTTTTAAGACACATGGAAATCTTCATACCGCAGCAGAAGTAACTATCGACTGTCAAATAGAGAAAAAAAATGATAACGTTCCAATTTGCGGTTAAGATAATTGAAAAGTTGGTAAGTGGACGCACATTCATTTGTAAGCAGAAATTAAACCATTTCTAGCCATTTATAATAAACAAGGATTCCCATTTCCCAAGCAAACAGACTACTTCAGTGATCACCCGTTTTCTTAGCATACCTTTCGTATTTCAGTTTTAATCGAACGCCTTCAGATGATCATGCAGACGCATCACCCAGACTAATTTCCGGATTCATGTCCAAGACTACGAATGTTCTGAGAAGAAAATGACAGGACACAAATATATCACGTTATTCAATAAATTTTAAAGGATGTGTTAGGCAGCGTTTCGCTTGAATTTAGTTCACAGCCAGTTGATTTGACGTTCGCGATTGTTTAGTTACGTGCATTTATTTGACGTACACATTAAATAGTTCGAAATTGGATCGCATATATTTTAACACTATCTCCTTTTATCTGGTTGGTTGTTTGATTCATGTACATCCACGCTGCTCATATATGTCAACTTTTCAAAGTAGCACGATCCAGCGCGTCCGTATTGGTTCCTTTTCTAATTAGTTCTTTCGTTGTCACACCTTTGAAAAGTTACAACCGCATTTTATAACTTTAGACTCCGTAGCTAATATTCCGGTAGTTAATTGCTGTAGGATTTTTAGCAGTTGAATCTAATCGAGCCTGTTTATGCTAAATAAGTAGCTCCAGTATGTGATACATAAAATCCTCACAATCTCTATAAATCTTTAGAATTTAACCCACCTCGATACCGAGAATCTTTAATTGGTATGTAAGTACGAATTCTTTATTCCAGTTAATAAAGCCACTTCAAAAGTTAAGCCATCTTAATTTTGTTTTGTCAAATACTTAACTGCATGGCTTAATCTTCTTAGCCGCTTTGTTAGAAGGAAACCGCTTTATTATGTGTGGCCATTCTTATTTACTGTTATGTTGTGTTAATTAATCCTGTCATCTAGCACAATTTGCCAAAGAAGGAATATTGTGAAATTAACAGGAAAAAGTCTGTCACTGTGTGTATGTAGTCATTATACTATATATGACCACAATGTATTTCATGTTGCAGTACGGATAATACGGTGTCTATATACTCTTATGAATCAGAAGGTATTACAGATTAGCTAAATTAAGAAGAAAAGATCAGATATGACGAAAAAAATTAAGCTACTTCAAAAGCAATTTTATTTGAATTATTATTTTAATATTTTAAATTTCAATCCGCGTCACTACAAAGGAAGTTCAGTTACCCTACTGAGCATTATGCGATGAGATTAGGAACGTGTCTATAGAAGGCAGGTGGTTTGTTATTACATATACCACTATGACGGCTATCATTATTTCAAATATATAAAAGAATATTTTCTGTGTTGCTGTAAAATAAGGTATATCTTTCCATATGTCGTCAGGCGTCGCTGGTTTCCAACGCCGACTCCTTTTCAATCCCTTTATAAAAGCGCAAATAAAAGAACTAAAAGAAGGATATAATTTGGCATGCAAAATAGGCGACGGAAACAATGCATGCAGCTATGGATGATAAAGATTATTATGCTAATATGATTGCCCCACGTACTTGTGATGTGAATTTCCGTTGTTTACGTGCGGCCACCACCGCCTGCAAGTATTTTTACACTGACAACGATCGTCCAAAGCTGACAATCGCTTCATGTCTTCTGAGCTAGTCGACCATATCTCAGCTCCAACAAGATACGCGCAAGAATAGTGTTTGTATATTTGGTTTGAGACTGACGTCGTCACGACGTCATACGTATTTTAGTCCTGTAAATATTAGGCAAGCCTTTGCTGTCAGTTGTGAGACATCAATTCGACTACCGCCGCCAGCTGCACTGCTAGTTCTAGGCAACTGAAGCAGAGAAATTTCCTGGGCCGTTTGCAGCAAAGTGTAGGCAATCGCAAGCATCTACCAATCCTGGAGTAACACTATGCATCCGCTGGTGGTGGAACACAGTCATAATTAAAAGCCTTATTTGCTTGGCCGTTCAAGCCATACAAACCAGCTAATGGATTGTCCCCAAAGAAAACCGAGGTCATAGGTGTAGTCCTGTACCGCGAATCTGCCACCATGTAGAACTTGAATACTGAAGTTTTGACCACCTTTAATTGCTCATTTTATTACATTTTAATGGCCAAATTGCACAATAAATTTGAACTGTGATGACGTTGACGAACACCGATGGTGACAGCTAAACTAGAGAAAATCCTGATGGAAGCCCTGACTTTTCTAGACTTGTGAATGAAATATAACTTAATGTTGGATGATATCCGGCTAAATTATATATTATAGACCGTTGTACAAAGCAGTTCTAGCTACTGACTCAACTGTCACTCGAGTGTCGAAGAATAGTACAACTTTTAGCCTTTGGTTGGCTTGAGGAATTTTAAAAGCAGCTTCAACCTGTACGAAATCTCGCTTGCTCGTGTTTTGGTTAACAGCATCTCTTATGACTGAAAGCCTGCGGACTAAAAATGACACCAAAATATGTGATGCATCACCAACCAACCCAAATCGGAGGAAATTGGCGCAATCTGGGCACTATCCTTTCTTTTTAATCAAGATAATAAATGATTCACCAATGCAATTGTGAATTTGCTTCAAACGAAACCATGGTGAACACTGACGGGTTTTCGGTAACAAGTGTAATCTCGACTTCTTGAAATAAAGCAAGGGACAGCCTGTCAAGCACTTGAAAATAATGACAATTAAAGTTTGGTTTGGGTTTTGGATCACTGCGTCCTTAGGTTGCTCTGTGGGGATAAAACCAGCATTGCCAAGTTAGAAATATATGTACGACTGTGGGCTTCACTGGGTATTTAAATAATAAACATTTTCTCAGGACAGCGAGACAAAGGCCATTTCAACTAAGTTGCTTATATGCTTATGACTCACAAATGTTTTCACTGGCAACTTATTTTTTGTGTAGAAAAATAAACTACGGCTGCTTCTGACCGATACAACTGCTTTCTGCTCAGCGACCAGTTTTCACCGTTATGATTCAATGTCAAGACGAAGGAGTGATTTCAGCCTTTGTGAAGTAGACCGTCGGGGTTCTTTGTTCTCCGCAAATGCGAAATTATCTTTAGACTTTTTAACTGTTCCAAGGATCTTAACGTAAACTTGCTTGTGGTTTTGCAAGGTGAGATTTTGCAGCTGGACAAACCAGTGCATATCAGGGATAGTTGTAAATCTAACCAGTGGTAATAAACATCTACTGCAGGGGACAGCGGTATTTTTACGAATGCTCTGTTTATACTTCGCATTCAAACTTTAGTCCACCGAAACTGTTTGTTCAGCAGGTTTGTTTTGCTCAAAGTCAGACTCCAAGTCGCATACAAATAATAGCAAAGCATTTAGAAGTATTATCTGTGATCTCGTAGCTGCCGCTAAGCTGCGAGTTATGTCGATACAAATCCTTTGTGAATACTGATGGGTTAACGTTTGAAAACTGCAAGTGGATTAATTATATATATATAGTGACGGAAGTTTCTGCTGCTGAGGGAAATTATTGGGTGGCACCTAGACTAAGCAGAACCTCCATTTGTCAAAGCAATTATTAATATATTTATGCAGGCCACCAATGTGTTTTAATATATGAAAACAGACTAGCGGAAGGGAAGTTGAGTTTTCCTGGGATAACAGTTAAATTTGTTTTAGGCGCAATTCTGAGCAGCACACTAATTTGTCGATAGGACTGGTCATTTACAGTATGCGAACAGCAGTCGGTAGTGGCTTAAGCGGAGATAACGGAAAAGCAACCTTTCCTGCTTTGACCTCTGATAACCCTGTACTAGCCATTTTGCAATATAGCGCATAGGATATGTTGACTAGAATCCAGTCAATAAGGGCGACCACTGCTATAACTGTGAGCTATTCCAACACCAGATTATATGGATGTGGTGAACTCCTCATAATGGAAAAGGCGAAAAAATAGCTGGTGTTATGGACCAATAACAATAGTTGTCAGACTGGGTTGGGATCATTTGGCTGAGTCGTAGTAGGGGAGCAGACATACATTATAAAGTTCCCAGCGTGCATGCAACTCTAGCTTGCCGTTCGATCTTTACCCATGTGCGCGTTGTGCGTTTTCAGTAAGAACTGCAATCCAGGTCGTAGTAGCGAAGATGTTTTAGTTCGAGCCAGGCAGGTAAGCTTAAGCTCCGTGCTTAAGTAGGCGAGTGACGCGCCAACAATTTAATTAACGAAGGTAAAGTTTTTCACATTTAAAGAACCAGACAAAAATGTACATGTACGATGCGAAAAGAACACGTAAATTATCGGCGTGTGTTTGTAAATATGGCATAGTATTGTGACAGTATATTACAAGAGCCCCAGAAAGATAATATTCATGTAGTTTTCAATGCTACATCAGTACGCGAGAAACTACTCGATTTTCTACCTGATTACGTTTTCTCGTCTAAGGCGAAAACTGCACCCATGCTTTTAGCGATATGCCTAACGTACTATGCAGCACGGCGAAATAAGCACAATGCAATTGTCAGGAGCAGGTGGTTAAACATTCTTAAAAACGCCTTTCAGCTGACGTAAATCATACCAGATACAGCATCATTAACTCCTGGTTTGTATTCATTGGGAGGGGTGCTAATATGCGTGCATACAAAACGGCCTGTAACCAACAGGATTTTACCTTTCGTACGATATTTTTGAGTTTCTCTTACGCCGTGACCTGAAGTCGGTCGATAACAAGAACTTACTGTAATCAACTTATTAATCCTACCTTGGGTACTTAGGCGCAATTTATGTTCCGCTTCTAAAGATATTACCACTCGCCTTTTCTCTTCTAGGATAAGGCTAATGGTTGAGTACGGCTAACACTCATATTTCCAAATCACAAAGCCGATGTTTAGATAATGGACTGGGACCAGCGTGTAGCTAGCTGGATCACCTTCATTTTACAGGTTGTGTCGAAGAGGGCCGATGTTAGAGCTTAACGATCAATACCTTGTCATACTGTCGAGGTAATAGGCGACGTGATATCAAGCAGGTGTGCAATCCACCTACCATGGAGCAGCACAACTTTTCATCTTCTCGCGTTCGCTTCTATGCACTTAGTATTCAGGGTTATGAATTTAAAATTTGTTATTAAAAATTAATTATTTTTTCTGGGCTAAGTACTTTGTCAACTATTCACCTGTGTAAGTTTTAAGAATTTACCGGATCGCACTGGCATACTCCGATTTATGGGATTTAGCAATAATCCCTGTTTGCATATTCCTCTCAATTCAATTTTTCGTTATATTTCGAAAAATGCACCAGTATATTATGTCTATAATACTATGGATTCGTCCTGGGCGCGAATGATTGGCGAACAAAAAAAAGATTGTTAAAGTTATATAATCGTGATTTCCTTTTTCCGTGAAAATGTAATATACTATCATTTCTTGCAAAATTGTTGATTCAGTTCTAGGTAAATTAATAGAAATATTTGTATTAATTCATTTATGTTTAGTCCAATAATCTATTTTATAGACTGCTTGAATGAAATTTCCAGTGCATACAAATTTGTAACGCATTGCAAAAAAAGGAAAGACACAATTAATGTGACCTATTTGTTTACTTGAGCTAATATCAGATGAAATAATCCTACTTCAAATTTGTCAGATCCATGGAATTTCGCGGTACAGGGAAAGGACTTGCATTAATTATTGCAATTTTAGCTACACCAATTCCGATCCAATCGTCTGAATGACATTATGTGTTTTCATGTCAGAACATAAAGACTAAAGCGTCCTAATCCAAGCGACTATGGACTCAGTGACCATTCTTGAAGGTGAAAATTACGATTCTAGTGCAACATTTGTCTAGGCCGGGACTCAGGGTTCTTATTTGCAGCCAAATTTGAAGCTATGGGAATACGTTTTAATAATGAACCGGGGTTGAGTAAGTTATGATATCAGAGTACAATTTACATGCGTAAGGCTACGCGTAATTAACGTTCGGTAATTGATCGGATAATGCCAATGTAGCTTGATTAATCGGATAGCTAATAACCAAACCGTGCAAAATGTAAAGTTAGGCTAGAAACCTGGGCAATTCAAAACAACCATCCAAGGAATGTATGAGAGAATACACTATAGTTGTTTATCTTTCGTCAGTTATTTATCAATAGCTATTCTAACTGGTTCTGGCGGCTTGGGTTAAGTTAAGAAAACCGCATATATTTTCAAAACAATGAGGTCAATCTGCAAATAAATAAACTTATGCCCAGCGCATACAGACTTTACAATTTCAAAGGTTTTGCATAATATATACTAAGCACTCGGTTTTTGTAACTATGAAAAATTGTCAACACTTGTAAATTATCTCAATAATCTCTGGTAAAAGCCCTCTGCATTACGGATTGGTGGATGTAATAATTAGCAAAGCAACAAAAATCCCTCTGCCACCAACCATGCATTCTTTGGAAACTGAAATCGATGGTCAAAATATTTCTTTTTGCGCAGCTTAGTTGATTGCTGTTTTTGTACGTTCGCTTCATGTAATTACCATGGATGCTAAGCTAAACCGGGTGTCATTCGGATATTATGAGAAATATAAGAAAATGGTCTTTTACAACAGTATTTCAAGCAAGAGATATAAATTAATTTAAATTTTCTGAAAAATCTAAATTACCTTTTGGAAGTTAAGAATAATGGGAAAGTATGTTTGGGTGGAATTTGCAAATGGGTCAGGATTAATTCTTAAGAAATCTATTAAGTCGCTTTTACAGATTTTAAGCGATAATTGCACACAGTCAAGTCGTTCCATGACACACTATTTCACAAAATTCCATGTCAATATTGGTTAATATGCCCGTCAATTGCAGCAGTGAAATGGGAATATCATCATCTAATAGACAAAAACATAACATAATTAAGTTGGAATGCTTAATTAATAATGTTCCGATTTTTTATATTACATATTAGCATCAAAATCTATTAATTAATTAGCATGAGACATTTGTTTTCAAATTGCTTCCTAGCGCAGTTTATAAGTTGAAGCCGCAAAAATTATTTTTTTAAAATAATTTGAAAATGCTAAAAGAAGAAACTAATTTATACATACCAAATAAATTATTTTATTTTGTAGAATAATATTAACTGCCTAATATTTTATAGCAGGCAAAGCATATGTAGATGAAGAAGACTTTATTGTTCCCTTTGTTTGTAACAATAGTGCAAATCGTTATCAACTGTGACTAAAACTTAATTTGCATTCACACTAACCGGGCAATATCTTAGAATAGGTCGCTCAATGATTTAGAATGATTCTACTCATATTTGGGATATTGCAATTACCTTTTGATGCATTTTGTATTTGTCTTCGCTTTCGCAGCTTGATGTGGGGTGTGTTTGGATATATTAAAGCTACTGGAATACGGAATTCCTAGGACTCGAATGAAATCCGCCTTTGGAATGGGGTGCCGGTGTTTGTGAGTAATCACCGTGTTTTACTGTGATTTTTGCAATAAAACTGAGAATTTAGTTGTTCACTGATCTCAAAACTTGCTTGCAATTTTTTTCTCGCCATGCGGGTTTGTGTTGTCTGTGCATATATTTAATTCGTAAGCATTGATCATTGTGTGTTGAAATTAGCACTCTGTGGTAGCCAAAAGAGAGACCATGAATCTTGGTGGTCTTATTGTGGGTCAAGGATGGAAGTAGCCGCTGCCCTTGGCAACCGTCAGATGTTATGGCGCTTGATACGAGAAACGGGCAGTAGGGGACCCGGTTTTAGTGAAAATATACGTGACGAGGGTGGACACCTTTCCACAATTTGGCAAAACTTTTACAGCCCTGGGCTGTGCATTTCGAAAAGCAATATATTGGGCTAGAAGTATTCTATTCTTTGGCGGCCAGTGATCGCCCTGCTCCGTGGGCTGTTCATTTGGATCCACCCTCCCGCTCAGAAGTCGAACGTGAGATCGGAATGTTGAAGTTGAACCAAGCCGCGGGACCAGATGATCTTCCTCCATCCCTCTTCAAATTGGAAGGCTCTGTTCTTGTTAATGCTTTATATGAATTACTAGTGAAACTGTGGGAGCAAGTGACTGTCCCAACCAAGTGGACTCGCTCCGTTATTGTTCTCATTTTCAAAGTAGGCTAGCGTTTGGAATGCGGAAACCATAGAGGAATCTGTCTGCTTTTCATCGCCTTCTAATTACTGGCCTCCATAATCATTCACTTAATGACTGGCGCTAGTGAAAGCTGGATTCGTGAGAAGCAAGCCGGGATTCTATGCACTTAGTATTCAGGGTTATGAAATAAAAATTGGTTATTAAAAATTAATTATTTATTCTGGGCTAAGTACTTTGTCAACTATGCACCTATGTAAGTTTTGGGAATTTACCGGATCGCACTGGCATACTCCGATTTATGACATTTAGCAATAATCCCTGTTTGCATATTCCTCTCAATTCAATTTTTCGTGATATTTTGAAAAATGCACCAGAACATTTTGTCTATAATACTATGGATGCGTCCTGGACGCGAAGGATTGGCGAACAAAAACAAGACTGTTAAAGTAATATTGTCGTGATATCCTTTTTCCGTGAAAATGTAATATACTATCATTTCTTGCAAAATTGTTGATTCAGTTCTAGGTAACTTAACAGAAATATTTGTATTAATTCATTTTAAGTTTAGTCCAAAAAACTATTTATAGACTGCTTGAATGAAAGTTCCAGTGCATACGAAGTTGTAACACATTGCACAAAAAGGAAAGACACAATCAATGTTACCTATTTGTTTACTTGAGATAATATCTGATGAAATAATCCTACTTCAAATTTGTCAGATCCATGGAATTTCGCGGTACAGGAAAAGGACTTGCATCAATTATTGCCCTTTTAGCTACACCAATTCCGATCCAATCGTCTGAATGAAATTATGTTTTCGTGTCAGAACATAAAGACTAAAGCGTCCTAATCCAAGCGACTATGGACTCAGTGACCATTCTTGAAGGTGAAAATTACGATTCTAGTGCAACATTTGTCTAGGCCGGGACTCAGAGTTATTATTTGCACCAAATTTGAAGCTATGGGAAAAAGTTTTAATAATGAACCGGGGTTGAGTAAGTTATGATATCAGAATACAATTTACATGCGTAAGGCTACGCGTAATTAACGTTCGGTAATTGATCAGATAATGCCGATGTAGCTTGATTAATCGGATAGCTAATAACCAAATCGTGCAAAATGTAAAGTCAGGCTAGAAACCTGGGCAATTCAAAACAACCATCCAAGGAATACATGAGAGAATACACTATAGTTGTTTATCTTTCGTCGGTTATTTATCAACAGCTATTCTGATTGGTTCTGGCGGCTTGGGTTAAGTTAGGAAAACCGCATATATTTTCAAAACAATGAGGTCAATCTGCAAATAAATTAACTTATGCCTAGCGCATACAGACTTTACAATTTCACAGGTTTTGCACAGTATATAATAAGCACTTGGTTATTGCAACAATGAAAAATTGTCGACACTTTTAAATTATCTCATTACTCTCTAGTAAAAGCCCTCTGCATTGCGGATTGGTCGATGTAATAAGTAGCAAAGCAACAAAAATCCATCTGCCACCAACCACGCAACCTTTGGAAACTAAAATCGATGGCCAAAATAGTTCTTTATTTGCATTCACAAGCAAGGCACCCTTACAAGACATCATTACATGAATCGGCGCTCTCCACTGCTTCGCAAATAAATATTGACTATTGTTTCAATGCTCTTAAGTTGTAAATGCAACAGTTAAAATATAGCATTAATTTGTACATCAGTAATGCCTGGGTTCTTAGTTTTGGCGTTTTCCTACATGAGAGGATTACAAGTTTTCTTTCCTGCTTTTATATGGATATTCGCTTTTGCCAAATATGGTGCATGTTAAATAAATAACATGTTAGTCATGAGATGACTACGGAATTATTTTCGAGGTAAGGAGTATGACGACATAAAGCAAGTTTACTTTGAGTGATTTCTTATTCCTAATATAAAATTTGTCTACGAAGGGAAGAATGATTGAGATTAAACGAGATTGGCAATCGTCCCGTTTTAAGACAGGTTGTTTCTAGACTCAACGCCATCTCTAGTTCCCATAACAGTCGAAGTTGCGCCTTTCCTTCTGGAACACAATCAATTGATGCGTGGGAATGTCTTTAATGTTTATCGAATCTGACAAATGTTGGTTATTGCCAAATCAATGTTAACACAAGGAATAAAGTACTGAAATGTATGACGATATCATTTTTCCGCGGTCTCAATTTGGCAATCTGTAACGTATTGAATGTACAGGTTCTTATTTTTCTCATAGTAAAACTACGTAAAATATTGTTTTGTTGTAGTTGTCGACCGTAAATCTTTGCATCCACTAGTTGTCAAGTGATGACACGGCAAAATAGTTATTGATGTTCCATAAACCGTATAGTGAATACCAAAGAAAATATGTATGAGCCAGTAATTATTGATTATATTTATCTACTGAATGCGCCTTTGCGTGTAAGTTATTCTGGGTTATGAAATTTAATTATCTGCTCTAAACGTACATTACCATATATGTATGGCACCAAGAGGAAATCCGAACTTCGGTAGCGTATAAATGAACTATACAGCTAAAATATGCAATAACTGTACATGTACGGCATATATACTTCAGGCACATGCTAGGAACTAGTGCTTACTATCAACCTGTTTACTTTGGTATGTTAACAGTACTCTTGTAGATGACGCGCAGTATATGGACAAAATCAAAACAGAATAAATTAGCATGCGCCGGCAGATTTATGATAAATATTCGATACGCAAACCTTGCAAAACCAGTAGCTATATAACCGTTTCAAAGGATGAAGTTTAGTCACACTATTCATAATTCAAGTGCTTTATACGTTGGCGATTTCTACAACATTGTAATGAACTGAACCATGCAGCTTCCAAAGGGAAATTACTGAGAAGTTTGCGCAACCGATCTATATTTTATGTGGTTACCTTGCGCTCGTCTGTGTGTGCAGGCTCATGAATATTGTGTACAAGTTTGTTTTAAGCACATGATTTAGTCCAGCATATTTCCTATCCGTGCAATGCGTGCTTAAGATTTACAAGCTGTTCGGCAATCTGTGTGCGAAAGTTACTCATTCCTGGTGCATACTGTCGTTAACATAACTTAAAATGCTTCATATTTGAAATGCAGCGACATTTGAATATTTCCCTGTTCCAGTAATTGGTTTAGTTTTGGTAATGAATGAACAGCGTCCAACTGGTGGGCATAGCTACAAAAAGGTGTATGTTGCATTTGCGTTCTTTGGCTCATAGCACAGGTTTTGTTAGCCTTGTAAGGAATGCGACTTCGAGTCGGGAGTGTTTTCAGCCAGCATCGAAAACAAATGCTTGTTGGCCTACATATACCCAGTGGAGACAGCGTTGGTAGCTGTTTGCTATATTCATTTTAACTGAGCGCCATTTAAAATTTAAACACCTACATTATCCCAGTTGTTTTTGCCAGCAGATATATTTTGGTTTTACAAGTTTAAGCCTACTTCTGAAGTATTCGAGCATAGTGAATTGTGATCAAACATTGGACGTGCATTTTCAAATAGGAATCTCCGTTGCTGCATCGGGCGTATTTGGACCACAAGTGGTTAAGCATTTAAAAGTACAGGCAAAGCGATTTTCACTCCCTGTGAATCGTTCTTCATCACTATTGAGGGCGACATAATTGTGTGGAATAGCGTTTTGCACGATGTCTACCTTTATTCAAATAAAGTGATTTAGTGAGGTTTTACTTGCAAGTAGTGTAATTTTAGTAGAAAATAGAGGTAACCATTAAACTTTGCACAATAATCTGCCTCGACGAGGAATCGTAACCAGGGTCCACGGATTACCGCTCCGCTGTTCTACCACTGAGCTACCGAGGGCTGACGATCATGTGCACAATATAATAGATGACTTTTCTTGGTTGGCAACGTATTGCCAATAAGCTCACAGTATCTATCCTGGTGCTGAAAATTGGCTCATTCACACGTCACTTATCAACGAACCAAATTATCTATCCTCCTGGTGTTCATAGGGCAAAGGTAAATTAGTGGTGGATATTTTGTGAGTAGCGTAATTTTCGTAGAAATTAAAAACAACATCTTAAGTGGCGTGTAGTAGGCGTAGATAGCCTAGAAAAGCTTCGATGTGAGTGCGCTGAGCTTGGTGTGATTGAGTTTTTATACCGCCGTGGTTAGACTTGAAGCTGAGCAATCCTATTGGTATAGACTTCGATCACTGTTCAACTTATTTGATGGGCAGAAGACCTTTGAACTCGCCTCGTTGTCTTCCGTGGCCTTTGTGCGCTTGCTTTTGGTCGACTAGGCACACGCTCCACCGGATTCAATCGATCAAAGTGACGGCCATTCCTCAATAGTGTGCCATATACAGCGTCCAGTTCGATGTGTTGATTGGCTGAAGGATTTTTAGAGTAGCATACTTCCACAGACTCCTACGTCTGCTTTGTACCTCCATGTGCTAGAATCGTTAAATTTTCCAGCTCGACAAGGTGGCCTACTTGATCTTCATGCGCAGAAAATGGTATTTGGATTATGACTTCTGACGCCGCCTTGTGTTTGTGTTTCGTGTACAAATTTTCTTTAAGTTTTTCCAACGTAGCTTTTATCGCATTCGCTGCATTTTATGTGATAGATATAATTGCATTGGTCAGGTTTATAAACCTTTCCTATTGATCTTCAGATCAATTTCCTTAGGGCGGCAATTGGTCGGTGATTCTCAGAGATTCCATGAGACTGAAGCAATCTGCCTGGTAGTTCGGAGACTTTCCTTTTGTAAGGATGCACTATCAGCTTGTTTGTTTGGCAGATGACTGATACTGCTGTTGCTGATGCACCCTATTATTTAAGCTAATGAAGAAATTTCTCGGATAACCGTTATATCTGAACAAACGAAGTATGTGATATTTCTTATAGTTTCCGCGACATTGCTGTGCGTTTCCGCGCTTTTAAACAAGGTTTGAATGTTGCTCTTCTTTTTGTCCAACAAATGATTGCTGCGATAGATTGATATCTGGTTCGCATGCGCTTTCTTTCGAAATATGCCAATTATTATATAACGCAAATTGTAGATTATTCTACAGATTTCTCCTTTGGTTAATCACTTCGCTATACTTAACATTTGAAAAATATACCTTGTTATTACGAGAATAAAATGGCTTGCTTTTTTCAGCTCTTATGCTAAACTTGGATGCAAGGAAGCTACTGGAAAAATTTACCAGCCGAAGCTGCAAATATTTTCCGATATTGCCTGCTTGATTTCCAAATTGGAATATATGGGATATAACATATTCTTCCTTCTAAGACCAGAGGTGAAGTTTCACATTTATGAATATTCACCCACACACAATCAGCTTAAAATGCTTGAGCTTCAACAGGGAAATGCGCTTTGACACAAAATGTGACGCACTCTAATTAAACAAGAGAATGATTTGAGAACCGCCATTTTCTCGTTCACAGCGCTCCGGTTGCACAACGCGAGCTAGTTGACTTGCTTCGTTTGATATTACGTGTAACCAAGCAACCAAGTTTAAACCTAGGAGCTACAGATTAGCATGAATGGACTATACTTCATTTTGGCTGAACAAGATTTTCTACGTGTCGTATGGACTGAAGAACATCATTCCAATACACGTAAAGATTTTAATGGACACTGGACGAGAAATGCATTTGAGTAGGTGAGGTTAAGTTAAAGGCCCCTCAAGCATTCCACATTGAATAAAAGGTTGCACAATTAAAACTCTTCCGACAATTATATCCAGGCTTCGAAGCCAATCAATTCAAGTCGAACAAGTGCAAGCACCACGCTGATTAGCGGCACCAAGATATTACAACAATATTTTGGAAGCTAACTGTATACAAATTTGCATGATGCAATGGTCATTTCGTTTACAAATTTGTCAAAATATTTTGAAGCATGAACGTGCATATATATTTGCTTATCAAATAAGTCCAAGATTTAATATATTCGTAAAAGTATATCTTCGAAGCATCTTTGATTTTTCCAATGTGTCCACAAAAGTATTCCACTAGGTCACATCTGGAGGTATTTGGAAAAGAACGACGACGTGATGCCATTGAGTAGCCAGTACGTGGTCGTTCCTAAGCGCTAGATCAAGTTAATTTACGTAATCTATCTCATTCTAAAAGTTGACCTAGTTAATAAAAGTGAACCTATTTGCGCGTGGTTAATACGCAACTAATTGAAGTTTAGATCTAATTTGATAATAATATGTTTCGTTTGTTGAACAAACGATATAGAGCATGAAGTCTCATGCCTGTATTGCATAAAGTTGCACGCTGAGTAAGCAGTGAAAAAAGCAGGTAAACAATTGAGTTTACCTCGAAGGGCAGTTAACGCATACAAAAATTCATTGTATTCCAAAATCCTCAAACAATGCATAAAGCCTTGTACATTTTGCCACCTAGGTGTGGCACGTTAACAAAAATTGGCCGTCCACTCCTAATCATCTACAAGGAATAACAAATAAACTTGTTAAGTGATAGCTGAGCTCGCCAACCTGTATAGCAAAGTATCCTAGTCAAAGAAGAGGATAGTCAAATCAGCAGTATTCATACGTTTTCGTACCGAAAACAGTTTAAACTCAGAACAGGTGATCGATTGGCCGTCGATGATCTTTGGCAGCAACGCCTATTTGTCGAATTTTCTTTGAATTAGTGTGTCCAACTCTAGGAACATTTTTCCACATTCCTTCATTAGGGCTGTAAGTTTATCTGAGTCTATACATCGACGTTGATATGCTTTACGCCAATGACAACAAAAGATTTGACACAAGTATGAGTCACGTATAATAACAGAAGATTGTGCAGGTTGAAAATCGCTGTGACTTCAATATTGCGCTCGAATATTTCTCTGGATAAGTAATTTGGTTTTTATTCTTTGATCACCTAATATAGTATGCCTTCGCATTTTAACACTGACAGATAAAGTGTTCCACATTTTTATGTATTTGTGTTGCACGGCAAGAAAAAGCATGAATTATGTTGACGTCATTTCAGATAATGATCGCTTAACTTTGACTGCTTAATACCTGCAAGCAAAGCTTGTAAAAGATTAGGTCGTGGTGTTATTCTACAAGTCAATGCGTAGTATACGAATGCTTCTGGGACTTGACAACTATGTTTGTTAGCGTTTTCAAATATATCATGAAAAACTGTCTACCAAATTTACCTAAATCAAAATAACTACTAGCGTTCGCACATAATGATTACGGTAGGATGTTCTTTCGTTACTCATCTGCTTGTAACGTTACATGAGTGGTTGCAGGTTGTGGGCAAGTCTACGATTCTTGAGCTATAAAACTATAATATGGTTAATGCTTCCAGCAACGTAAACGAAGCGTTCCGCCCCTGAGAATGTTCTATATTTATGGATCGCCGAACAATTTACTCCATATATTCATCACTTGAAGAATATTTGGAGGGTCAGTCGTAAGTCTTCTAAAAGACTGGCGTCTTTCTAGCATTTTCTCCCAAGAAGGCCCACCGTCATGACAAGCTCTGGTCCCAAATCACAAAAATGATCTACCTTAAATTCTGTGATCAACATTTGCGGTTTTTTAAACGACCTTAAGATTTGGAGCGTGAAAAGCCATTATGCTAAACGCTGCGTACATCATTATGAACCCAAGATTTTCTCCACGTAGTATTCTGAGACCAAACGTATGTTAAAATCAAGCAAGATTGTATTCATGAACTTACAGTATTTGTGATCAAATACTGGCTTAAGCATCCAGCTTGGGGTACCTAGGCGTTTTCGCCAGTTGCTGTTAGCGGTCCGCTACATCCAAGACTGGCAATATGTTTACATACTGCATATGCTTTTGAAGCTCAAAAGCATCTTCATTATTTTGTCCGAAGAGCTAAATACCAGCATATTTGCTTCCATATAGGAATCAATATTGGAGTTCCTGAAACTCAAAGCTTGTCTAATATTTAGAGGGACGCTCAACTGACGTTTTGAAACGAAGCTCGACACAAGGTTCACTCAGATTTTACGAAGATTAATGTGCATATACTAATGCGCAAACTAGGAATTTACGCCCAGTAAACTCGTCGCATGCAAGTCGACCTCATAGTGACTGTTTAAAATACAAATCGGCCGCTTCAATAAAGAATGTCATGCAGCACACAGAGCTGTTGACGCGATCTTGTTTTGCCGGATATAAAAAGATTATTCTTGCTGTGTTCCTAACGAAGAGTGATAATTTTGGTATGCTTTTCTAGAACATTTAAGGGAAGCCACACATATATAGCGTTTCGTGATTTCGGACTTCATTCCACACAGATTCGATTCAGAGAAATATTCATCTTAGCGATGAAATCGTACAATCGTGTGACCTGTGAAACTGCCATTCATCTTATTTTAGACGCTGCATAATAAGCTGAAGTATTAGTAAGTTTCGCAGCGGCACTTTTAACAAACGTTTGATGCCATTATACTAATTTGATGTTCTATTTTTCCCCACGCTCTAGTATTTCAGTACATACCGACGAACATTAAAGCCAACATCTTTTCTAGTATGGCTTCTCAGAGACAACTTAATTTGCTTCGATCAAAAGACCTGAGTCATCTACCGAGCGTTTGTCGAGATGAATACATTGATAAATAACATCAATGTAAAATATAAACGTCGAGCGTAAACGTTTAGGGATACTCTGGGGTGCAGTGCTCGTTCGTATAATACGTAAAAAAAGTAAAATCTGGTCATTACTTGGGACCATTTAATACGTAAATCCTGTTGAAATGCATGCTTGGCGTAATCCACAGTAGAGGATTTTAGGTAACTAAATGCAGGAAGCTAACAGCAACATCTAATCGTTTTACTGAAAACGTCCAAGGTAGGGGAGGATAAACTGTGGCAGGGAGTGCGTTCCAGGGTTTGCAAACCCGACGGGAAAAGTAATTACCTTGACACTCTAGACGGCTATATTGTTCCTTCACTTTAATGTAGTTACCCCTGAGCTGCTTGTTAATGCTAAGTTTTGGCAAATGTCGGCATATGTGGGTGGGGCCACTCCATATCGGCTACGCTAATATCAGATCGCCGAGCAGCGTTCGATAGCGTCCGTTGGAAGTTCCCAGAAAATTCAGCCGTCGGTGGCAAGTGATAGCCCAGGCTAATAACAATTTGTGCCCCTCTTTTTGGTGCATCTCACACTTGTAGGTAGCGCTCTAACCAAGGCTGTCAAGTTCCGATAGCGTATTCAACTTACGGGTGAACGTAGGAATTGTGCATTATGGGGAAGAATGATGGGTCAAACTGCCCGCATACACTTCGCAACATGCCGATTTGCTGTTGGCCATATTTTACAGCTGCTTCAGCCTGTTTTATACAGTTGATGTCACTATGTACGTGCTCAGAAGTCACGTTCCTGGGAGCTAGTCTACAATTCGTTTGTCCCAAAAAATATATGTATTCATTTCTAAGGCGTAAATGTGAAACGCCACACTTGTCCATGTTGATTGGTAGGGCGTTTTGAACTGACTAGTTCGACATCGTGTTAAGATCTCACTGGAGCTGTTCGTGGCAGTCTGGTCCTCTGATCCTTCACAATATCTTGTTATCATCAGCGAAAAATAGCAAATCGGAAGCAAGTGATTTCGCCAAATCGTTAATTAACACCAAGAATTGACGAGGTTCAACCACCGAGCCTTGTGGTACGCCACACATCACATCGATGGCATCGGACAATGATTCTCGGTCACTCACCTCTCGCTGTCGTTCTTGCAGAACATTGTTAATCGAATTTCGGATTGGGTCGCTAATGCCGTATTTCCGAAGCTTCTTTAGAGGAACTCGATAGTCTTGGCGATCAAAGGCTTTTGAAAAATCCAGGCAAATGACATCGGCACCTACTACTTCTTCAACAGTTTAAGTCTAGCTATAATATGCAATCAATAGGTTAGTATTACATGAAAGCTTTTGACAAAAGCCAAGTTGCACTGGTGTTATTAACTTGTAGCTGTCCAGATATTAAATCGGTGCATTTGCCACGATTGATTCTATTAATTTGGATAGGACCAGAATTGGTGTTATTGGACGGTAGTTGGAAGAGTCAGTGCGGCTACCTACTTTATGGATTGTAGTGATGATACCCTTGGTTCTGCACTGGTCTACAGTTGTTCTATTCTAGATATCGCTGATAAAAATACAGCCAGTCGGATTGCTAGAGCACTGGCTACCGCCTGCAGAGCCTTCAGTCGGATGTTTGCAACTCCAGAAAGAGTGTGGATATACAAGTATAACAGCTTCTTTATCAGGGCCTCCGCAATGTAAGTGAGGTTGTCTAAACCCGACGGTGGAGTACTAGAAACGAGAAGAATATTTGGGTTCTTACCTACTTGAAAGTTTGGGAATAATAAAGCCGAAAGTGATCGGCTTCTTCTATTGCTGACCCTGAACAACCATCATCCGTGACTGGTGCTGAAAATTTTTCCTACACTTTTCGTAGGCCGTTAACGTGCCTCTACAGAATTTTGCGGTTAGAGCATAATGGCTTCATTAACTCCTGCCGATGCGTGAGCTTGCCTTCCCGGATCAGTTTCACACCAAATTTAGAATGCGTCATGTATACAATACAGGTTTCGGCTTTCGAGCTGTACTTGTGATCTCGCAATGACAAATCACCCGGAGCCTACATTACGTGTCCTGCTCCTCAGAAATGACATATGCTTGTTTTTGGTTGTAAGGACTTCTGTTCCGATGCGTGTACTGCCATTTTGACAAGCTTTCTTTAAAGTTTTTCCAGGGAACACATGTGAACATTAATTTAAGAAGGCTCAGGGTGTATCCTTATCAAGCGTACAAACACACTAATGTGCGTGAAAGTATGTACTTTATGATCCAACTTTTCATGATACTCAACGTTACATAAATAGACAAAGATTACAGCAACATGATCACTACTACCCAGTTGTGTGTTTGAAACTATCCCTTCAATCAGTAGTTATTCGTTAGTGAGCACAACATCTAGGATTGATGGCTTGTTAGCAGTTCAAAATCTGGTGGGATAGGTTATGTGGTTGTTGAGAGGACGGCTAGCAATTAGCTCTTCCAAGCAGGCTTTATACAGCCTAACATCGGTCGCTGACGCTTCTATGTCGTGCAAGTTAAGGTCTTCAGCGATACGCATTTGGGTGTAGGACTTGTTGGAAGCAAGCTAAAAGACGTGATTTAGTTTAGATTCTATTTCCGACGTTGAGTTTTGTGGGCGTTAAATCACGGCTAGTAGACCATTGTCTTAGTTTTGCAATCACAGGCGGCACCAATGCGAATCAATAGCTCGGATTTCTGGATAACCGATAACTTATTATCAGAGGTTTGTATTATGAAAAAGTCGCACTGTCACTCCCTGCGGTTCTGTCGGTCCGAAACCGTGACATAACGCGTTAATTGATCTCAGTGTCGGTTAAGTCAAGCTTTAACCTAGTCTCCGTATACAAGATAAGGTCGTGCGGTTGCGATGCATTGCATTCTCTAAGTTTGGACAAAATACTTAGAGGGCTTGGGCTTTTGTGTACATGCAATATACTGTTTTGTTGTTAGGAGTGCGTCAATAGATGTCAACTTTGTGTTAGTCTTTAAGCCTGCCGTTAGGCGGCTGTCCATTAGTCGTTTTTGTTTTAAGAATTTCAGTCAAGTTGCATGGCATTATTAAGCTTTCATGAACAGAAGTTTGAATCGTGATGTACTTTGTCCTGTTGCCTGCGGTGAATGCTGTTATGTACATCTCTCCATGGGATGCTGCATATAAAGAATTTGCAGCGTTTGCAGCTTCTTTTAGATTATTGCCTTTAGCCCTATCTCCGTTTTCAAACTGGCTCGAAACTTTAATCAACCATGCAAGAGAACTTGCGTCTTTCCCTCGGTGTGTAATATTATTTTCAATCGAGTTGGACTGCAACCTTTGTTTTTAGGTGTTGACTAAACTCATGTCATGGATTTGACACAGATATTGTCAAATGAGGGTGCTTCGCGGACGCAGCACCACTGCTCTATATCATGTGTTTGTGCATTGTGATCAAAAAAACTTAGAAGCTCGGAAATACCATGAACAAATATGGTGTTCTTGCTATCCCTATTAGAAATGCCACGTTGGTCAACTGCTTCTTTTGGACCATCTTTCCAAGGTACCTCGGGTAATATGCACACTGCGCTCGGTAAATTGTAAATACGAACTGCCGAGAGCAGGACAGCCTCGATCGCATCTGCTGGATCTAGTGTTATGGGTTCACCTGAGAGCGCTGCAGTCTCAACCCGAATACCAATCGCATCGCATACGGAACTCCACTGGTTGCGATACTCTCGTAACTTGCCTTTTATCGTGTCAGATTTGGACTCGCGAAATTTGGTGCACACAAGTGTAACTGCAGCGTGATTTCGTCTAGCGAGTGCTGGTATTATAATAATGCCGGCAATTGACGTTGTTTAGAAAGCACTACTGCTGTTATCAGTGAAAGCTGCGTTACGGCACGCTTGCTCGCTACAAAAGGTGGACTTACGTGTCTTGCTCCCACTGTGTTCGTTGAGGTAATCGTTGCGCACGTTATCTACCTATTGTCTGCGCCGGATTGCTTTCGGCTTTGAGCTGTCGGTGATAGGCCAAATCTAAAGGTGAAGCGTCTAGGGTTTGAGAGGTAGGAGTTGGCATGTTTGGCTCATGTCCACTTATGCGAATTATGTTACCCCGTGAATTTAGAGTCACAGACGCTACAGTGCGGTTGGAGCGTCTAGTTCACTTCTTCGGCTTAATTACAAAGCTTACTTTATATGGTTGATGTAGATCTTGGCCATATCTACCTCCGTGGAATCGATTTTAGTATTTACAAAATGGGCTATTACCTCAGTCACCATATCGTACTTTTTCCTAAGCAAATAAAAAGACTGGACAACTGGAATAACTTGGCATTTTGGACCCAACCAAATTGGGTCCGGCAAATTGTTTGTCATCGCGCTATTTGTATGTATTTGCCTACACATTGCTGATAGTATAATCGGATGCAGCTAGATCAGCTTACACAGATCTCATGGACTTTACTGCAATTTTCCTGCGTAACCTAGGCGAAGTTAAAGCCTTGTAATGTTAGTCGTCCTCTTATTGTTTACAGCAAGGCCTTTCTGAAGGGTCAACTTGACGAGAGTTCTTTGCGCTAAGCGTCACGCTCAAAGACATCCAATCCAACACGTCAAAACCAAAAGCAACGTATTGGCTCAAAATTTGGGTGGTAAAAACACTTATAACACAGTAACCGTAAAGCAAAATTAGAATACACAATGTAGAGCAAAAATCCGCCACGTCCGCGGATATAGCCGTATTGCAGCGCCGATATTTTAAATAAGAAATCGAATAGAGTCCACTTCCTTCGACAATTTACTATGGCTGCTTCTTGGACGCTCCACGCGTACTACGATCTGCTACGGCTTTTACTTCAATGAACGGACTCGTGAGAGAATGGGGAATAAGCGTATAACGAACTGCCACGAATACTATAGTATTGCTCATAGCCAGGATAGAATGTTACACCAGACGGATAAGATGGCCGATATAATTTGGATTCGCGCACCGGAAGACTTATGCGCAACAAGTTTCCACACTCACGTCGATCGCATTCCTTACAAACGCAGACTTCACACGCGACTACACAAACCAGAAAAGAGCAAAAACAATGACAAGTCTTTCGCATAAGGCACCCTTACTAAGCAGGACAAGGCGGCTGCAGTGCAATTCACCTTTGCTTATTTAGAGCGATTTTGAAATCCGTAAATGTTTCACGAAGAAAGTTTTGCTCGAGAATAACCGGAAATTAAGTGCATTGACAATATGTGGGCAAATAACGGAACATATCAATAAATGAATCTTTGATCGTTGTAGAGGCCAGACCAGAAGAAATGGTGTTTCTTAGGTATATGAGAGTCTAACTGCTTTATAGTTGCAAACGTTGACCGGAAACATAAGTATGTATGCGGTACAAAGGCTGGTCGAGATGTGAGTGTAACACGAGTTGGAAGGCTGTTCGAAACATGCGCACTGCTTTAATTATGAATATCGTTGCCTTCCGTGGTTGCAGTTTGCCATATTTGTGATGCTTGGACAATATAACGTTGTCTTCTACGAGATTTTGATGTTGTATTTAAGCTTTCGGTTAATGTAATAGCTAGTTGACACGAATACATTCAAAACAAGACGTCACCGACGAAAACGTTGGCTACCCTTATTCTCCAAAACGTTTTCCTTGACATCCAAATTTACTTTTTTAGGCTAAAAATTAGCTACAGTATTAGTTTACTCCTTCTTTTCTCATAGAAGATCTGGTTTTAATAAAATATAATATTAGTTATGAATGATCCAATTAGCTCGACACCACCTTGAGGCCGTTATGTTAAGTATGTGCGATAATGAGGAATATTCTCTCCTAAAATACACCTGGCTTGAAATATTCGAACTATGTGAATCTAGTTATAATATGAAACTAGCAATTCTAACCACTAGCGCCGTGCGCATAAGGATCTGATAATATAACAGTGGACCAAGAAAGTTTGCGTGTAGGAAATTCATGTTCAGGCAGAAATTGTAATGCGGAAACATTTGTTATGCCGAGGCACGTTATTATGCAGACCTAAGCAATATTTAAACCTGTTTCCGACGAATGAAATTATCCGAGCTATTCTGACACTGAGTTCAATCCATATAAATATATATATATATATATATATATGACAGGTAGTTTTAGCTAACAAACGGATTTCGGTCGTAATTTACTTTTGTCTTGTGTGTCACTTTGTGTGCTTGCTACTTCTGAAAAGCATATAGTTTTCATAGAGACAAATTGGGCAATATTGTGAAAAGTTGGTTCTACGTAAATAGATTATAAGACCCTGCAACAAAAATGATTAACATTTTGCAAATGCTTAGTTTGAATTTATGAAAATCCGTATACGTAACTTGCAATGTAATAGCTTCATCAACTGTTTGTTTGATTTCCCTATTTTACTGCGGTTTGACCCACAACTTCTGAAAAGTCAAGAGGGGCGTGATTTACTATGACTTCCATTCGGATTGCGGGAGCTATAACTAGTTTTTGAGTATATTTTTTATATGTTAACAAACGATTAAGCATGTATATTTTTTCACTTTCATGGAGCATTTTATCTGTCATGACCTCTCGGGAGTATTTGCATTGGTTGGACACAGGCGAGCCTGCACTGTATTCTACTCAAGTTTGTAAGGACGCTTAGTTGATTGCAGCAATTATTCTTGTTGTCGTGTTCCAGCTGGAGTACTTAAACCATTTGTTGCTTGAATCATAAAAGATAGGGATCTCTGGCTTTCAGTAAAGACTCCATATATTATTATATTTCCCAACTTGAAAACATAATTGCGGAACACCTGTCAGCATTTTAACATGAGAATTAAAAGTAAATTTAGTAGCATAACACCCAAAATGTGCCTCATGTTTGCCAGTTATGTTTCGTAAAATTTTTGAAATTATTATTAAATAACGGAAACTACGTATTGCAAATTCACGTTAAAAATGAAATCCTTAAGAGAATTGAAACCCGCATAATTATTAAAGTTTATAAATCATTAGTTTAACTGTAAATTAACAGTGTCAGGAATAACAAAGATTTTAATGATCATAACTCTTGTACTGCATGATAATTAAATGTGCTGATACTGCTTCGCGCAGCTGAGTACTTTCTCTTTAGTGCATTTGGCCAATTAGCGACTATGGAGAGAAGGACAATTACATGATCTTTTCTTCCTAATGGCCAACTGATAATATTAGGTAATTTTTACTGTAATCGGTCTCGTTTTATGTAGTACTTTCACCACACAAGCATGACATTTTAAACGGCTTTTCAATTCATTCGGGTTGCTCGCAATGCAAATGAATTCATTTTCACTGTTTCGAGTATAGTTTCCTTAGCTAATGGTATTAAAAACCAATTTTTGCATGGGGCAAAATCATTTAATAGCCATATATTATCTGTTATTTTCTGAATGCAGGTTTGATCTGGCAAACAACAGCGCACTGCTTCTCGTTGTTAGACAAAGGGAATGATTTGTTGCTTTTCCTTTAAAATAATTACATGTACAACCTTGATTGTGAAGCAATCATTTTCGATGCAGTCCAAGTTATATAAAAGTTATCAGTACAACTGCTCAGTTTTCACTCACGTTTTACTCTCTTCCCGCGCATGTGACACTGCTTTTCCACGTCGATTTTAAAACAATGTTTTAAAATAGCGCATTTTGCTAGCAATGATAATGTAAATAGAGGATTCACATAATAAAAGGCAACTGAGCCGTTAGTACAATTTTATAATTTAGGAAATTTTTCGCAAACAAATTGCTGATCGTCTGGTTAAGAGAAATATTTCATTGACAAAACTCAGCACCAGTAAAACATAAGCATATTTTTTTCCACCGCCCGACTACCAATATATAATGTTCCATGTATTAGTTAGTAACATACCAACAAGCCATAGTATAGACTATAGCTACCACCAGTTTGCGCGGCGAATATGAGTTGCATACAGAGACTGATTCTTTCTGCTGGACAAAATGCAACATCCTAATAAACTTTTGAAATGCGTGGTCAAATAACAACTCCTTTCATTTCTAGTCGTATGTCAAATAGCAACCGTAAAACCCTGCGAAGCTCTACGGTAATTTAATACTACAATAGGTATTTAGCACTGTTTGATCACATTATTCACCCTCAGATTTTCACGTCTTGACTTTGTAGCCTGACTGCTTTTCCTTTGCCGATGACCAATAAACAATGAATTTATGCAGGTTAAGTTGATTTCCTTTACAAATATCTTGGATTGTTTGTGGGGATATCAACGTATCCCTAATGATCATAAGGATATTAAAATAGTTAATAGTTTAACTATGAAAATGAGGACTTATCGTTTGCTTCGCTGCAGTCCTGCGATCCTCTCAGATTCACAGCACCCGCAGTTAACAACAAATAATGCCATGGGAAACTCCAGATGTAGGATGGAGATGTAGTGTTAAGTAACAAAGTGTAAGTGGATGAGTGCATAGTCCAACCGTTTAAAAAAATACTGTTAGTGTCGGTGCAGAGACGTTGATTCTGGGAGAGCATTCCACGGGTGAGAGACACGAGTGGAAAAGTAATGTCTGCGACACTCCGGACGACTGTATTGCTCTGCGGGTTTTAATGAGTGGCCCCTCAGGTTTGTATTGCTGCTGAGTTGCGGTAAAGGGTGACACACATGATGTGGGTCTCGCAGAATCAAGTACGCAATAATCAGGTCGCCTCGTAGTCTGCGATAGCTTTCACTGTAGTGCCCCCATCGTTGCAGCCTCTCCTGGGTGGGGAACAGTGCGCATTCCAGTTCCTTTCCAATTACCTTGTGGCTGCTCCATATGATTAATGTCGTGTATCAGCCTTGGGTACCAGGCTTAAAATGGCGTATCAGCATGGAGATGAACATACGCACTGAGTATTTGTCGATATTTGGAGCTGTTTATTTGTCCAAACGCCCGTCGCAACAACCCGCGGTCTTGGTTCCCGGTCTTCGAGGTATTTTAGGACTGCCGGGAGCAAAACGTCATACTGAACCAGGACACGCAAACACGATCGAAAGTTGTTTGTTGTAGTATATTCTTCCTGAGCCGGTGTGAGTAGCCGTTCTGATATCGGATAGAAAGCACCATGCATTTACTGACGTTGAAATGCAGTACGTTTTGTGTCGACCATTGATACACAGTATCTAGGTCACTCTAAAGCACATGCTGGTGGGCGTTCGCCTGGATCCTGCCCAAAATCTGAATATCGTGGGCAAACATTAGGAAGTTTGAAGCCAATGCTTGGGCTAGGTCATTAATACAAGGAAAAAAAGAACTTGGACCTAAGACTGAGCCTTGCAGATTACCACACTCAACTTGAATGGGGTTCGACAAAGAGCTTCAAGTTCTGACAAATAATTGCCGTCGAAGTAGAAAGTTGACAATCCAGCTTAAAATATGGTCGCCGATCTCGTACTGCTGCAGCTTGGATAGTAGTATTCGATGGTCTAGACGATAGAAATCCTTGAATAATCCAGGTAGAACACATCAACACCGACTCCAGCTTCAGCTGTCTCGGTTCAGCTACTGCGTACAATTGGTAAATTCGTTGTACATGAGCGTTGTCTTCGGAAAGCGTGCTGCTCAGGAGTGATGATTTCGCGGTTTTCCAGATAGCACACCGGTGCATAGGCAACTAGGGATTTCATGATCTTGGAGAGTATATGATGAAGGGATACAGGGCAGTAGTTGGACGGATCAGTTCTGCTTCCATCTTTTTGAATCGGGGTTAATTTTCCGATCTTCTACATGGATGAACTTGGTTCTGGTCTAAGCAACGTTGGAAAAACCGAGCTAAAGGTACTGCTAATTGGCTTGATGCTGCTTTCTGGCCTTTGGACCAACGATGTCGACACCCGGTTAGCTGTGTTTGCGTAGAGAAGTCAGCTTTTGCAATATAGCCTCTGCGGTACAAGTGATATGGGTAAGTTCTAGCAAAGATAAGAGAATGGTTGGTAGATCGCTTGATGGCAAGACCCTTTGAAAGGTAGGAGGAGTTACATCTGCAGTGCCGTTGCTGCTTCCATAGCCCTTCTTGTTGGGCCATCAGCCGTCATGAGTGAAAACCTTGAGAAACCTTTCGTAGGCTATTTACGTGATTGTACAGCATTTTGTGTTTAGCACTAAAGGTTTTTACGATGTTCAGTTGATAGGCGGCTTCGTCTCCTCTTAACGATTGAGTGCAGTGGTTACGTTGGGCTACGTATTTGTATCAAGTTTCTAATGTTGTAGCTTCTCCGTACACTCGCCAAGCTGCTCCTGATGTAAGAAACTGATTTACACATATCGCAAGCTTTTATCTCTGAATCCCTTGCAATCAGCTGACTGAAATATTTGACGAAATCGAACCAGGCGACTTCAAGGGTTCTTCTTCCAGGGACGACCAAGTTGTGGCGCTGAAAAGCTGGGCTAATCTGTCGTACCTGGAGACGGTTGGCCTAGTCTCATCGTTATCATTTGGATGCTCAGCATAGCAGACGAAGTTGAAACTGATCACGGAGTGATCACTGCGACACAACAGGCAGTCTAAAACCCACACCAATCACATGCTCTTCGTTGGTAAGCACAAGATCCAACACAGATGGCCTGTTACCTGTTCTTAACAGAGTGGGCAAATTGATATGATTGTAAAGCAGAACAAGAGTTACCAGATCTTGTAGATTTGCTTTGAATTGATCTCCGATCGTAGCGGGAGTTTCTAAATAATGTACGTTGAAAGACCCATGCTAAGAATGTGAATGTACTTTTGTTGTAAGCTACATCTTAAAGCAGTCGCTAGGTGATAGTCGGTTTCGAGTGTTGAGTTAGGGACGCGTTACACCACGTTACACGTTACACGTTACACGTTACACGCGTTACACCTTTTCACTGACAACGGCACCAAAGAGAGTCGGATAAGCACGAGTCTGAAACCTTCACGGCGTTGTACTGTAAATTGTTTCGGTAATACAGGTTTACCCTACTCCTTTTGTGAGCTTGTCCTTCCGGATCAGCGGCAGCGAAATTTCAGCTTCCGTCATTCCCGTGTGCAAGTACTTTTTGGAGATACCAATGACATCATAAGACGAGGAAACTTGGCGACTTTTCAGTTTTGCCAGTTTCTTAGAAAGACCCTAAGCATTTTTTACAAGCAGGCCAGTTTGTCGGTCTCTAGTAGCTCACAGATGGTGAAGGGGTCAAGTGTGGTAGAATGCCGACCGATGGGAGGTCGGCAGTTATTCGTTTTTTTTGATGGGTCAATGATATCTCGTTTGCAACTTGATTCGGCCAAAGTGCGTTCCAACCTTCGTTTAGACCTCCGTTAGAGTCAATTAAAACAGCAGTCAAGTTACGCTTTTGTACATTCGTCAGTATGCTTGCTGCTTCAGTTGCTTTAATATTTAAGCAGTGCAAAGTGTTTGCGACCTTTAACCGAATATCATAAGGAAGATTTTTCCGATTTCTCAGCCATTGATGAAAAACATCCTTTGCTTGTTGCTCTGACTGAACCACAAGTTTTATTATTCTAGGGCCGCATCCTCTGTAATTTGGTTATAGAGTTATCCTTGTGATCGATATTGCCACAATATTATCCAAATATAGTGTCTCACGAATGAGCCACCACTGTTCTAAATCGTGCTTTCCGGTCTCTTGAACATCGTTAGAAAGAGGGTTTTTCACACTGTTTAGGGAGATTGCGTTTAGGCGGTTTTGCTTACTGCGCCCCTATTCGGTGTTTCTTTTTGATCGTCACACTCTCCAAGGGACATCAGGATAGATACTTATCCCACAGGATATGTGTTTTTGCGCGATTGCAGGGAGCAAAACGTTTTCTACGTCGGTGGAGGATTGTAGTATTACTCGAATAAGTATTGGTTCTCCATAGTGTGGCGTGTTCGATTAACGAGTTTTTGTAATAAGTTTATGGGCTTGGCTTTGAAACTCATCTGCGTGCACGATTAATTCCAGTGGTCATGGTAGTCTGATAACTTTTCCCGCAATGTGATGGCAGTAGATTCAGAGGCTTGAGGATTCAACAGTACGGGCACTGTTGTTGGATCCCTTTTTCGTTGATCTACAAGGCACGGTACTCGTTTGTCCTGACCTGCTGACAAGTGTTGTTTGTTTGCTTTTTGTCCCTCTATTCGCGTTACCGGTGTTTACAATGGAAAAGGCCGCAACGGCGGCTTCTCGGTGGACATTTGCAGCAATCTGTGCATAAGTAACTGATGTATTGGAGGCTTAGTCTCGACAATCGATGTCTGAGCAACAGGTACAGAAGGTTGATTTTCGGCTGTTTCATCCTTGTTAATCCTAAATTTCACGTCTATTGTAATTTGCTTAATCAGACGTTTTGAGTGGTGCCTGATTTTCGTTGCCGTGTGTACTGTTTGGCTCTCATAGATACGGTCTGTTTTAGCCCTGGGTTCTACCAAAGTTGGAGATGACAGCGAAATTGGAGATGTGGTTGATTGCGATCCCAGTTTTCCTTTGCATGTACGTAACTGCGTTCCCACAAAAACGGACTGGCAACTGTCGAGTTTTCTGTTTGATTCCAAGGAGGGTCCGATGGAATGCACAATGCTGACGATTCTCGAAAGGATAAAACGAGCATACAGCAATTTTTCTGTTCTCGATGGTGCGTAATTGAGCAGTCATGTGACGAATTTCTACCTTTCCAATTCAAATCTTACTACTAATCCTCTGTGACTGTTTCTGTCAAATTTACCATCAAGGTTCACATAAATGCACGCCATTCTGGCCGCAAAGACTATAACAATAATGTCTGTCTTTTACTTATTTTTTAACAGAAAGCACCCACTGACTTTCCTGACTTAGAGTTAAACATAACAACTATGAAGACTCCGCAACAATACATTTACGCGAATGATAACAATATGTGGAACAAACAGACGCCTCAACAGTTGCTCCCTCCTGTGTAAGTAACTATTATTCGCAATTTATAATATGAATATGCCGCGTCAATCCACCCCAAACTTGACAATTGCTTAGTCAGACAAATGTTATTATTCTTGTTTATTTCCAAAAACTGCCCGGATGAAACATTTTAAGACGGTGCTAACATTAAATAAAATGCCAAAAGATAAGGATAACATGCATGCACACATCAGCATGATCACTGATGTAAAATAATCCGTTATGGATTTAGGAACGGCTCCTCAGCTATTTGTGAATAATAAATGCAAAATATATATGTATATAAATATATATATATATATTTGGGAGGCGTATTTTCTTTCCGACAAACACATGCTCACGCGTTGTCAGTTAATGCTAGACAAATCTCTTTTTTAACTCTGTTTGATGTTTCCTCAAGATATATTCATCCAAATAATATGTTACTTTTTAAGGATACAATTTAAAAACACAAGGTTTAACAAGGTCACTTCTCCTAATGAAAGAAACAGTGTCTACATAGAAATATATCAATTTAGATACAAGTAGCCAAGCTGCTCTATTAGTGGTACCTTTATATGTAAAATTGTGTTATATGTTACAAATAATAACTATTTGTTGAATGATGCAGACCAATGCATAGTTTTTGAAATATGGGGATTAATTCTTTTGGGCCCCACTTGTAATTACACAAGAGAGATTTGTTATGCGTAATAATGTTTAGCACAAGGTAAATTCAGCTTAAGTACATATTTATTTTTCTAAATATAGCTACATATATAAACGAAAAAACTAGAGAATATTTATGTTTAGACTTTCGTAATTTTAGTGTAAACCCTTTGTTGAAAGCTCTCGAATTTAGCTATGTTGTGGTTCGTATGTTGTCAGACGCAGAAGGTCTTGTATTGTTGCATGATGAAATGCAGTAAAACCTATGCACATATGGTCAATTCTAAATTGTTTTGATTTAAATATTTTTAGAGCGCTATCTGTAATTTATGGCACATTGCTAAACATTCAGATGTTTTTTGAACGTAGTCTACATATCTCACGTAATTATTTATTAGTATGCGGTAATCACAGATGGTGCACATACGTCCCTGAAAATTTATGATTGGTATTTTGCTGTGTGCATCTTTTGGATATACCAAACACAAATTTGCTGGCCCGTGCTAATTGGTCTGTTCGCAGTAAGTGAAAGGTACATAACTACCGAATTATTGGCTTAATTGTACTCAGCTGTGTAGGTAATTTTTAGTATATAATGAGATATCATACAGATCATATATTGCTACCGATTAGCGCTGACAGAGTAGGCTAAAATTCAGAATCAGTTGTTTTTGGATTCAAAGCGTCAGTCTCTCGTGACTGGTAATCATGGCTTCCAATAGCCTAAGCATGTGAGGCCGCCGATCGCGCAGTGGTTTAGCGAATGGCTCACCAGGATTGACTTGGTGGCTGGTGGTAAGCAAGTGCTTCGTGTTTGCCGAGGAAGGTTGTTTTCCCCATTCAACAATTTCCATGAGTAAAATACATCATTCTCCTGCTTTACCAATTGAATATGGTTGCATTGACCCTAACAACTAAATTTCGGGTAGTACGCTCAGTAGCTACGCAGCTCCAGGTGAATTTATATATGGTGCATAATGTGTGTTGCCTCGTCGTCGTTGTCGTAGTCTAACACGTAAGCAAAAGTATTGTCAAGTTGATCAGCCGCAGTTCCGAAACATTGTACCCGTATTTGTGTAAAGTCTTCATCCGTTTCACGGTGACATTTATAACCTGCGTCCCTTTGAAATGTAGCTAGATGAAGATGGGAACCTGCGGAACCGTTGGCGCACCATCTCGCTTGGTTGCTCCATTAGTTTGCTTAATGTATTACAACGGATACCAGTTGGATTGTAGCGTATTTCAATGCAATGTGGCTCAACCAGGCTTAACATGACCAAACGGAATGGTGGGTTGCCGGAAAAGGCGGACGTTTTGTCTGTGTCTAAATCAAACACCGTGATGGCATTGCTGGTTACAATTGCATGTGAAGTAAAATCAAGTATTGATCCAACGAACGAGGTGGCTACATTAAGTTGGAGTATACCCACATTTTCTAGCCCCATTGTCAGGTCAAAAGCGATTTGAGAAAATGTCTTTTCTGAAATTGCCCAAATGCCCCAGCAGTGTCGTAAAAATAGTACTACGTTAAACTGAAAACGGTGAGAATTCAGTAAAATGAGGGTGAGTCGATTAAGAACTTAACGATGTAGGCCAGTACATGCACAATTGAATCCATGAAAATCACTTGTTTAAACTGCCAATATATACAGGTAACATGGAATAAACTTGTTGTAAATTAAGAGCCGGATAAGAAAGTCTTTTGGGACAAGTAAAGGCGTAGAGTAATCGCTATTAAGAATCACAATGAAGTACCGAGGAGCTGTAGTTAGGCAGCAGAAGAGAGGGTGTTTGTTAATGATTAGCTATCATATTTAATATAACGCTCCAACTGTAGCTCATTTCTCGCCAAAGAAAAAGGTTATTAAGGTTCATAAAGTAGCCCGCCGTCCAACTTCTGGTTTTTTATAGTTATTATTATCTAGGTCCGAAAATCTAAATACACGAATGCGATTGATATGTTTATTACGCTACAACAAACAATATAAACAAAATGTTCGCAATGACTTAGCAATTGGACATTGGTACATACGCTAACAAATAATTGATTTCTAGAATTCGACATGCCAGTTAGGAACAAATAGCATTATTATTGTATTTGAGTATTTGAGGCTGCGTAGCGCAGAATAATCCAGGTCGGCTTAGGGTATGTTCGAGGCCGTAGCCAAAACCGGACTCTAAGGTAAATCCAGAACGGAAAAGGAGAACGTGTTATCTGTATATATATAAATGACCTTATGCCATCCCTACCTCAAATATCATACCTCCATAGCCAAAAGTTTACAATGCTAATAATTTGTTCCGAGTCAAGAATTCTAGCTGCATAGCTTCTACTATACGAATTAACGGAGCTAACTTATACGGTATGTTCATAAGGCAGGTAAAATGATGACAATAGTTGATGGCGCAAAAGGGATGGGGGTTTGGTATATCCCAAGGGAGTGTGAATTTGGTCTTATTTAGAAAGCCACCAACTGAGTCACAGACTCCCATACACAAAGGAAGAAATGATCAGACATGCATAATCAGTGGGGACAAATGGTCAACATATATACGTATTGGGTATGTAACGAAAGTCAACAAACGAAATTAATCGGTGCAGAGCATGGGTTTGGAAATAGTAAACAATATAAAACAAAGGAGTAAAGTCTGATTGGGATTGTACAAATTGATAATAATAACTTTAGGAAACCTAGGATGGAACAATATAGTGTTTGGCTTTTACAAAAACCTATAGTTATAGGGGGAAACGAATATGGAGGGGAATTTTGTTCGCGGAGTCCTAGGTTTTCTTTACAATGCTCCTAAAATCCGTGCCCAAATTTTAATTGTTTGACTGCAGTGCGTTACTTTTTTGGTCCAAACTAACCCACTACCTCCACGATGGGTTATACAAGCCTTAGTGAGAACGCCTGCACCCCCCGCTTGGGCACGTTGCGCTCACAGTTTTCATATTTGAGCACTGGTTATTTAAACCCGCCTACGAATTGCGGATAGCCAACGACCGGAATCATATCTCATCTAAATCGCTTCCTTCTGTGAAACCAACATTCCGTAAGTCACTTTTACTAATTCCTTAGCTGTTCGATCTACTTTCGTCAAATAGGTAACAAATTTTAAAATTATACAGCTGCCAGTTGCTTCTAACAGCCACCTACCAACCGAAAACGAAACAGAAGCCATTAAAACCACGTCCACAAACACAAAATTTCTGATATCATTTAGCTACCGATTACAACGTTGTAATGTAACTGGATCAACTCAAAACATAAAGTAAGAACACTACACTGCCGGAGGAGCTATATTCAAATGCTGACAAAGTTGTCCAACAGGGACGCGAAAGATCAATAAATCAATAGACCAACCAACTGAAAGGACATAGTCATTAATGGTGATTGGTCTAGTGCTAAACGACTGGCGTGCTTGTGTCCAACACAATCAAGTGACAGAACAGTCACGACTGTTAAACTATCTGTCTGTCAGCGACTGTGAGGCGCATACCCATCTAACACCACCTTTATCTTCATTGCAGTGTGCTTTTCAGTTTTCTCGTTTCTAGATGCTCCAACCCCATTTTCGATCGATTGACCTTCTGGAGAGAACTTTTGGAAATTCGTTACATTCAACGTGAATCCAGACGCAAACGCGGGTAGTTTATCCGCTGGGCGAAGTTAGTTTCTTTTCGGGACGTCTGTGGTTACCTCGTGAGACGATGGAGTTTTATCGTGAGACATGGGTCTTTTATGCGCAAGGCGAGGTGCGGTGGATGCAGAGAACAATCCCAACAGCAACGTTTGTCTACAGAGGAGGTTTAGGTACACTCGGACTTTTTCTTGGATAGTTAATGATTTGAAGTCCGACAAGCCCGCTTTAGACGCTCACTAAAATTCACACTTCCCCGCAAAACAATAAATGATAAATCATGAAAAGCAAAGTGGACTTAGGCTTCCGTCTAACCCCCCATTGACGCAAATACCCAGTTCCTCAGCACAATTTCGCGCAACTAACTTCAATGCTCCTTTATTTTTTGAAATCAGCAGCTACTACCGTTCTGCTTTCTAGGGAAGCTGTGTTGCACCCAATAGATACATGTTGTATTTTGTGTAAAATTTTACTTACCACCTGTACAATACCTTTTATTTTGCAATATTCCTTAAATTACCTTCATGTTGACCTACTTACGGCTTGACACATGACCATCCATTATGTTACCGTGGTAACGGTATCCTCATTTCTCACTTTAACTATCCATGCGTTTCGTAGCCAATCACATTTATCTCCTACGCGCGTGACTTCAATTGCCTTCGATATTTGCGCTCAATGAGGCTCACCGTCTCGGACTAATATTTACCGGTTCTACAAGCTTCATCCATAAGGTAAAACAGTAGAAGTCGGTTAACCGAAATTCAGCTATTAATTAATCCACAGAATAATGCAATGATTATTCAATAAAGGAATTGCAAATAAACCATATTATTTGCAGCTAACTTGCTTGCTTTGTTTAACAGGCAACATATTCAAGCTGCTTCATTTTGTTTCCAAACATAACCACAATCTTCATAACTACTATCAAACTTTGCATTAGCATCGATTCCTTTGAAATCATCAGATGGTTTAACAAACTAGTTTTAACCGTTAATTAAATAGTTTTATAAGATAATGCTAAGTTTATCAATTAAACTATTCCCGATTTAACGCCGTGGCAGTGGCTGTCTATCTTGTTCGTTTGTTGCCTAACCGTTCAATGCCTTCATCTAACAGACATGTGTCAATCTGTTTCTCTCACTGAGATTTCGTGAAATTCCCCGAGGTCTACCTTTGTCTGAGTTTTACAAAGATTTCTGAAATGTGCCAAAGAATACAGTAAGGAGCATATCCTGAAAAAATGTTGGAAATAACGCAGTGTTTACATGAATAAATCGACCGTTTTCTTTCAGATAAATAATCTCTGTTCCATTTAACTTCATAAGCCGGGTTTAATCAACTTGTTTGATGTATTAAGATACCCGTATGCTTAAGCAGAATTGATTAAGTGTATTGCAGTCCTGATAATTGATTGACCTACGTAGTTATCTTAATTATTATTTTGCGATTTGTTTAATCATTTCCTTTAATTTGTATTTGTTATAGTGGTTTGCTAAATAGGCGTTTATTTGTACTATCCAAGCTGCGTTTAAGATTTTATGACTTTACTTTGACAATAAAACAATCGCAAAATTGGTATCAAGTTAACCTTAGATTGTTAGTCAAAAGTTTGTAATTCACATGTGAAGCATTTATTTCTTTATCAAAATAAGTTGTTGGTCTATAAATATACGCAATGCATTACTTTAGTGAACTAAACATGCTATGAAAAAGGAATTTATAGGACTATTATCAATGATAAGTGAATATGCCAAATGACATGTATCCAAGATTTGAATGTAGTATTTTAAATTTGCACCATATTTCCCTGCTCTAAACTCCGTCAGGGTCACATAATATCACGACACAAATGATATATTTGTTAACGGTGGGCAACGTTGAATTTACACGCGGTAAGTAATAAAACTGCGTAAGCAATATACAAATATATGTTAATCGCTACAACCTTGCATAATGAAGAGTTTCAAATTTAGAGTTTGGATGATATCTACCCAATTATGCCCTTTAATATATAATATTTAACAAATCAATTCCTAGAAATGTTGTACGGCCGGATCCTTCTTTTTTTCCCACTGTCCGTGCTTATTTTCATATGTGCTCTTTCAGCTTGATATTTATCGGCAGCTGACCAGTTTAGGAAGGGATTTAGCAATATAAGTAGAAGGGTAAATTATATATTTTTGACGGGGCGAGGCACAGCTATATTGGCTTGTCATTATGTACAACTGGATTGCTTTGGACGGATAATATGTCTTCAAGTTCTTCGGAGCAGTTCTCAAACTATTATGTGGGACTGCTTGATTGCCTCGTTCAAATAGATACAGTGGATCTATTACTAATAATTTCAGATAATTATAAATATTCTGATAAAGTAATCCCGCCAAACATGGATTCGTCACCGAGGAACATGCTTCCATGCAGCTTCCATGCACCCTCACTACCGTAGATGTATTGTCCGTGTGCTTGTTTCGCTTTATGGCAGTTTAACCATCACCAAATATATAGCCAAAAATGGAATATGGTAGAATAAATAATATTCGGAAGTATAAAGGTATTGCAGGTGGTTTTATTAACAATCTTTGTTGTATATAAATACAGCCAAAAACGGCTGAATGAATTCTTCCTCAAATTGTGTGATGTGATGAGATTACTATGTGGCTGCTCTAATTATCGGTATTCAAGGCATGTCTGAAAGAAATATTTAGGTTCGACCAAAATTTGCATGCGTATACAAATTATATTCATTGATATCATGGAGCGCTGCGAACTGTATCTGCACATGCGCTGTTGCGCTCTAGGAACCAGAATAAAAATTTTGATTTACCAGAACGAATATAGAGAAGCAAACGGTAAAAAGAAACTAGGAAATTTGTTTATATATTGGCTGTGCGAGACAGTGTGTTAAATCTGGTTAAACAATGGAAATAAACGGTTGAAATGAGTTTCCGTTACAGTTGTCACAGAAAACATTGGTTCCGGACCAATGCATTACCGGTAGCCTAGGTGTGTAGGAATTACGAATAACAAATTTCATGAGGCCTTCTGCAGTTTCGTGCAGATAATACACTTCAAATATGAAATTATTTAGAATTACGTAAACCAGCTCTTTCATTAATAATTTAATGTATAAAAGGTGGAAAGCAAAACGCAAGTGAGAAATTATTAGGTAATATTGGAACTGCAGCATTTCTTTATTTATTTCTACATTATGGATATCAATTTTATTCCGTATTCATTAGCTTTTCACCGTAATGCAGAAGATTAAATCCAATACCCTTCTCAAGATTATCCAGCTTGCACTGACTGCCATGTTTGGGTCTGTTATGAGCGGTTTCTACATTTCAGGCCGCCGCACATGAGAGACGATAATTACGTGTGCGCAATCGAGGCGTGTGTGAGCAGCGCAAACATTTCGGGGTCATTACACCCAATGAGCTGAGGGGGACAACTTGTTAGCCAACCCGGCAAACGGCGGAGATCACGCGCATGGCACACAGGGAGAGGTGAAATTTAGTTCTAAAACGTGGTGATTTCAAGCGTCTGATTTACAAAGTAGAAACCTTTATATGATTTCGATAGACTGTCTGTAGTCAGCAGAGTTGTCACTTCCGCGTTCCGCATTTAGTTTGCAGGAGAACCGCAAGCAGCGGATACAGTGATACGTTTAAAGTTCTCAAAGTTCAACTACCAATGTTTGTCTTTAATTTATGTTTTTTAACCATTAGAACATATTACGCGTGATGGTAAAAAGAGTACCGTTCGTCCGACATCCGTCCAGTGTAAACTCTGTTATCTTGAAGACATATAAGTAGAGCAACGAATGGATGGTCATTGCATCGCGGTTACAGTTAAATGTGTTGACATACAAAAAATGGATAAGAATATGGCACATGAGTGAGCCAAAAAGAGATTGCAGCTGTCCGTTACATGGTCTCGAGGGTTGCCTGATGGAGTGAGTCGAATTTAGAAACCCTTCGGTTAAGGCCGAATGTAGGTGGACGTGAGCACTAGCACAATCGCTTTCTACCAAAACGGTTAGGTATGACAATGAAGACATTACATGCAAGCCCGAAATCTATTAATAAGATGGGGAGTAAAATATAATTAAGGCCTAATTGTTAAAGTGGATGAACGTAGACGCAGAAGGACGAAGAACAGTATGGATGAATGGGACGAAGTTTACTCTGTTCTGTGCTTGCACTATCGGGCTTTCAGCACGTGGCCACCGTGTGTAGTGATCGGTGCCGAACACTAGGGGACAAAATCTGTACACGATCAATGCAGTAAATGAGGATCGATGGCTAGGATATTCTGTCCTAATTGGGGTTATAATAAAGAGATTTGCGCGGTGGTTGCGAATATTTCATGATATCAATGGCAGCCATTTGCCAAAAGCCGGATCCTTATTTGTGATAACGGACCGTGTCACAGCGATCTGGAGCGTATCTTCCTAGAGTAACCTTACAGGTTTGAAAGATCTCTACAATTTTCACCGTACTATCAGCAACTGCATCCACTAGAAGGCGTTTGGAGTAGCATTAACACCTATGTTAAAGAAATCATGAGACCGTGATATTCCGAAATGCTCCGAGGGGATCCGGATGGCATAGTGATAAAGACTGACGAAAGGATGTAACACATCGAGCCAGTTGTGGCAGAAGCACTTATCTGCACAACAAGTATGACGTAACAATACACGTGCTTTACACCTACTCCATCTGTAAGCCTCGCAACACCATTGACGTTTTTATTGTTACGTTTATTGATGGGTCGCTTCAAAGCAATGTGTGGCCACCCCGCGTGGGGTACACCATGGCCTTCAGTTTCATTTGCCTCTGGCTCTGATAAGCTTCGATCAGGGACATGTGTAGTCAATGTAAACTGCGACCATAGTAGGTTCTTGCTTCAATGATAGACCAAGTGATGTTAACAGGTGGTTAGATATTACATTGAGAGTTATCAATAATGTGAAGACACGCCACATGTGGCCGCAACAAACTTCGGCGAAATTGTAGACGTTATTTTGCATATTTCATGGTCACTGTTTACTACAGACTTATATGATTTGCTGTATGATCTATGCGTAAGACCCGAACGATACCCGGTTACATGTAATGTGAAGGAAACTCGATGTAGCTACAGAATACCATATTAGAACAAATATGAAGAAGAAAAACGCTCGACATGTTCATGTGAGTTAGTACCTAAAACGCTCTTAGGTCTGAGCTTGTGACAAATGCTGATTAGGGGGGAGAAAGAGCATTGTGGCTGCACATCCAATGGGTTTGTGAAGTGCTCTGTGGCGGAGTTTTTCATCGTCATTGACGGAAGTCTGTTGCTGTGGTGACTGCCATTCGACTTAAGCTGATTTCAGGCAAACATTACTGACAGCGTCTTCAGAACTATGTCTGCTTAATATGAGATACGACTCAAACAACTCAAAAGGATAAGTGCATTTGCCATCCATTTTGATTATATGTCCCCTAGTTTTGCTATTTGTGGTTCCTCGGATTGCTTCTAACCTTGAGGAATTGGTCAGTTGGATTACACATTATAGTTTACCACAGACTTTCGATATCTTGATGCAGCTGGAGACTTTTACCTGACGGATTGTTTCGCCCCAATCACTTAACATTGAAGACATCGCTGCTCTCCAATAAACAGATTCAGGTTTTAAGCATTTGTAATCAAACCCTACAAACAAAGTTTTCTAACCTCCTGTTCCCAACTCAGAGACTCCATTTTACTTTGATATATCCACTGGAAAGCATGGATCACACTCCACAAGATTATCGACATGCTGTGCTTGGTCACTTCTACGGAATACCCCAACCGAGCAGTTCCGCTACCATCAACCATATTACAGTTCGCTACATCTGCCCTAGCATGCACTCTGTATCAGGAAGTGAGCGCAATACTGCATTACCTGTCAGAATAGCAAGATACATCGCCACAGGTCTTCTATTCCTGAAGTCTATTTTCTGCCCGATACTCGATTAGAGCACGTCCAGATCGACATAAATGGACCCTTAGTACCATCCAGTGGTTTCATTTACTTGATGACATGTGTCGATGGCTTCACACCTTTGCCACACTCCGTCCGGTTAGGAGATACCGCAGCCTAGACGGTGGCAGGATAGTGTTTCGAAACTTGCATATCCATATTTGGCATTCCCGCTACTATCACTATGGACAGAGGAACCAATTTAACTTCTGTACTGTTTCGCGACCATAACCGCACGCTTGGCTCTTTTCATTCACGCACAACAGCATATCATCCGACTGCTAACCATACAGTTAAGCGCTTTTACCGTAATTCAAAGCGGCACCCACAGCGTCACAATAGATTATTCAGTGGTCGAAACGTTTAACGATAATTCTGCTTGGTATCCGCAACAATTAGATGGAGTTTGTCGGCTGTGGCTCCTCAGAATTTGTCTTCGGTACGACACCAAACTTCCTGGAGAATTGCTACTAGATTCCAGGATCACACACTAATTCGATCCTACATCACGTGTTGCATTATTGGAACATTACTTCAACGTCGTTCGTCTAGTACTACTGCGATTCAATTCTAGGAACCAACATATTGACCCCGAATTGCAAGTTTGCTCCTTCATTTTAGTTCACAAGCAATGACACCGCCTTAACGAAGCTATTAAAATGTTAACGCTTACAAAGAGCATGGTATTGATATGTTTTGATCGTCTGAAACCAGTTTGCGGGTATTAGAGCGCAGAGAACTAGGCTGGAATCCAAGGCAAACGTCTTCTATATAAGCTGTGATCTCTCTTTAGCGTGCTCTATATATCCAGTGATCAAATGATCACATGAAAAGAAATGGTGATATCTTGCATTGCTTGTCTTCCCATTGTCTTGTTCATATATACAAGTGACTTGTTTTCTTCCTGTTACTTGTTTCCTTCGCAAAAGTAGAACAATCTTGTAAAAGGACAGGAAAACTGGACTTTTTCCCCCACCTAGTGATCGTCCGCGTGATGCCATTCTAGCATGATATAAATATGCTTATCCACCATCAAACGCTCGTTGCTTAGTACAAGCAACGTTATATTTATACATACACATTGCCCTTCCAACTTTATTCTGTTATTCGTTTGTGACTACCCACGCGCATCGCAACACGCATGTCAGCGGTGTGTTTTAATTAATATTATTGCTGATACCAATGACATTTTTGCTAGGAAAAAAGTTGTTCAAATGTGCTTATCTGCATATACTTTGTGCTATTGTTTCGATGACCATTTTTCAAGCGACACGGATTCTCTGGTAAACCAGCATTTATTATATTCAAAATTTGCGAGATAAACTTGCCAGATATATTGCAGGTGGCGAGCAATATACAATACTTATTTGTTTCAGGAGACAAAATGAGATAAGCCTGCTTCATTTTATGAAGCTCTGGTTTGAATTTTCATGTTGTTGTTCATACACGTAAGATATATTGCTATGTTAACCAGCAGTGAAGCTCCAATCCCCTCTCTTTCTACTGCTCCACTATCGGGATCAACCAGTATATCTGGCATGCTAGTGTAAAGAAACATAATACTTTGAAGCAGATGAAATCCACCGAAATACTCAACGTATAACTGTCGATGGCTAGATCCACTGTGCGTTCTGCACTGGGACTAAGCTGGTAAATGCGGTAACCAAGTGTCGTCCGTACACTTAAAGGCAGAAGTCGTGTTGAAAACAGTGCGGCGTGACTGATTTGACTCTCCACCGAATAAAGTCACAGCCTACAAATCCACACATGAAACTTGATCCTAGCAAACAATTCACTGGTTTTGTTAGGTACATTAGATAGAGATTTCCCTATCCAAACTTCTTTTCACCAATTCTACACCTTCACTTTGAATATCTACATGATCCATACGTAACGCCAAACATTCGTCACATCGCTAAGGGAGTTGTACTTACCAGAACTTTTCTTTCCGCACCTAATGCCCATTAAATGCAATGCTACGGATTTATTGTGAAACAATATTTATGTAAACATTTGATTATGCCTGACAAGACGTGTCTAAATTCACTCCAGAATAAGCTATTTATATATTTATTACTGTTGACAAATAGATGAATATATTTTGAAACACATGGCAAGTTAACCAAAATTAATATTGACGCTTACCATAAAATGTTACAGCTTGAGAGTGGCTTAAAGGTAATATGCAAATATTGCATCTAGTCAGTCGCGTTGCCGATTTACAATCAACAATTCATAACGAACGCTCCCTTCTTCAGGCCTAACACAAGAACTTTGCAGAAATGTTCCATCAGTTGCATAAATGCGGATTATTTGACAGATTTGGATTTTTGAGTCGTCAGTAAACAAAAGTTATTTGGGGGAAACGACTTTCCATTTGCATACGTTCAGTTTATGGACTAAGTTCTATGGACATGAAGTATTGTGTCCTTTTACCAAGGCCATTAGACTGGGTGTAGATATTAATAATGCAAATCTAGGGCATGGTGACGGAGGAAATAAGAAGTGCCTATTGGTTAACATTTGTGCTGCAAATTAACCTATTCATTATTTAAACAAATAGAATTTATCACATAACTATTTTATTCGCCAGTCTTTTAGTAGAATTGCGAAAAATGCTTGGAGAAACCGCCTCCAAATATATCATTCAAAGAGCTATCATTGTCCAGTTAGCCTCCAGCGTGGAGCAGAATTAATCCGCGTTAAAATAGGAAGACCATGCGTTCTTTCAATTTGTGTAAAACAATGAAACACATAATGTTCGGTGATTCCTGACAACGTTTTAAGCTTATAATTGACAAATATAATGAGTCAAACCAATGGTATCTCATAGATAACATATTGCTGTTGAGCATGAAATGCAAAAGATTTTGAAGCAACAAGTGGACTGAGATGAATTTTCATAGAATTGATCCAGTTCAAAGAGGTAATTGTTCCTCGGGGCTCACCACAACAACCGGATATGTTTCAGGAGCCATTCCCTAACCACTTAACATTCGAAACAAGGTCACTTTATTACCTGCCCATGATGAAGCAACAGGGCTGATATTTGCTGACAACGTGCATTTGGATTTAAAACATCCGGCCGCATTCCCAAAAAATTCAAACAAAACTATCTGAACTACTTTGTCTCTTGACGCAATGAAATACAATTACTTTCGACGTTTTAAATAAAGGCTGTGTTCATCAACTTATCACCGATTGCCTTGTACTTAACAAAAATGGTTAAAGCATTACTTCAATGATAAAAAGTGTCTTGGTGTCACAATCAGCTATCTATCTTGTTCATTCTATATGGATACAGTTTACACACAATCAATGGGGTTTAATTTATACGTTGAATGCTTGCCGAATATTCTGTTCATTGCTGCCTAGTAATGTGATGTACGACAGCATGTGTCATATCACACTTGCTCATAAAATCTTTTAGGGTTTCCTAAAAAGGCATGGCAAAATTCTAGAGAAATATTTGACGATCCTGTCTTCACATACTTTGATATAATCCTGTCTACCCAAACCAGTTCATGCAAAATAATTGCTTCAAAAATGCACCCAGCGATGCACAGTCTGACACTATATATATTTCATCCACTAGGTATCGGTACGGATTCATTTCCACACTAAAAGTAGCTTAACGCTTATGAGTGCAATCAGACACCAGTTGTTCTGGAGCGTCTATGCTAGATTGCATTTTAACCATATTGCTGCTCAGGACATTTATTGAACTTAATTTACATTTAATGTTTTGTGCTTAATTATTTTTACAATGGTAGGTGCATAAAACGCTTGTTGAGTTGGGTGGAAATGAATTATATTTTTATCGCGTACAGAGTTAACTTTGTTGCGTAGTTCACGTATAGACATACGTATGAACGGAGAATATGTGGTAATACCCAATAGTTGAATAGTCCGAATGCAAGCATCAGGAGCCCACCAGTTTAATGCTCATACTTTACGCGGTTCCAGTCTGGAACGGACATCAAAATTTGGCCTGGACAGACATTTGTTGGAGAGATGCCATTTTCGGACAAACTGTTAAGCAAACATTATCAATCACGGCATGAAAAGGTTTAGTGTAATCAAAAATAATATCCCTAAGCTCTTGCAAATAGGATGCATCGCTATCGCAGAGAAAATCACTGGATGATAAATAGCACCTAATTTAGATAGCGCCGGATTATGGGCTCACTTCTAAAGATCATCAGTGTGACTGCTTATGAGGATGCTGGATATAGGTAGATTTTAGGTTTCTAAAGAAGCACCAACATACACGTAATTTGCCGACAGTTCGGATAGGGTTTTTAGCCAATGGTGTTAATTTGGATGATTTCTAACTATCAGTGGTGGCACCAATATTTATGCACGAATACAAGATTTCTATCAGAGCTTCAATTAAAATATTTTCGCACAATTTTAGACGGATTGTTGAAAGAACATCTGGCCCACAAGCCATTTTTGGCCTCAGCCTTATGAGCTCATGATGAACGCTTGCGGAATCAACTGAAGTAGGTTGTTAATTTTTGGTGAAATAATCCTGGAAATGGGTGATATTTGGCAAAGAGCTGAACGCAGCATTTTATTTATCTACATCTTTCCGTGAGCTTTTTGAAAGAACACTTTGTGAAGGTTTGTCCTAGAAGCCTCCATAAGTCAGGTCAAAATCAGTTCCCCTAACCGTCTGAATGTACAAAGCGTTTAAGCTTTTAATCAGATATTGGAACTATGGACAAACCTTTAACAGAAGCAGTTAGCTTTGCTTTCCTAGCACGTACTTTTGTCCTCCTTATTTGGTCCAGAATTGAAGATGAAAACCTGTATTTTCTAAAATACTTTACCTCAATCGAACAACCTATATAAATAGAGAAATTTCCATATTTTGAGAGATACTCGCATTAAGTTAAAAATTCAGCATTTGGAAAGACTGAACAATCAGTTGATTTATACTTTGTTGTTATCTGCTATGCACTTGCTTCTTTTAACAGTAATGTATTGTTTTCTTTTCACACAACGTATTTGCCTTGCTGTATTACATGGGACGTATCTTTGCCATGCAATGGTAGGAAGTACCAAGAGGTGCAGGCTATTGTACAGAAATTATTTCGTGTTTGTAACTGAAAACTCAGTCTAGATGCGCCTCAAGTCTTGTTGAAACATTTATCAAATTGGATTAACCTGTGGTGTTTATATAGGTTGTCGGCGGCAAGAACACAGTTTTACGTTATAACCATGCTGTGTCTGAAGCTACGTACACGTTCCGAAATTAGGACTTACGAAACCGCTGAATCCGCCGAATCCGCGGCTTACCCCCGCATATTGTTTTGCAAAGACGCTTTATCCCACAGTACAGTTAACATATAGATTGTCTCTGTTGACTGGAGCAATGATAGTCTAAGTATTAGTGTCCCTGTGCAGCATGTCATTTGCGTCCACTAAGAGAACAAATACATCAGATGATCCGCGGTTTTACAGATATGAGAAAAAATTTTCTATTATCGCTTCTCAAAGCAAAGGCAATAATTCATTGTTATCTAATATACTCCTAAGCTTTACTCACTCAGAATTCGGAGAACTCCCTCATTTGTTTCATTAAAAGCGTGTTCGTTATGTCCTTCTAGTTGTAAGACTACTAAAATGTTTGAGGTTTGATATTCACATTCTTGAAATGCACTGTACGCGCATTAAAACCTTTAGAGAAGCCGTAGCAGTGCGCATTAATCTAACCCTTGTGCTGCTCGACACCGCAACTAGCCTAGTGTCGGCAGGTGGTTGAGGCCATCGAGCTACAAAGGACGGCAACTACTTCGTGTTTAGATTTATTAATGTGAACTAGTGCCGCTAAATATCCACAGACGTGCACCTTACCGCGTGGCAGAGTGCACCATAACCCCTCACCGAGCGACTTAGCCTAGTGACCTAAACCACGGAATGGCAATAATCAAACTGCGGGTTCGAACCCTACCATTAGCCCAACGGCATGCGCATAGCTGATGATGCTTGAAACAATGAAATGCGCACCCAGTGCTTTTCCGTGCGTGCAATGGCTGTATGAGTAAATCTACACGTGACGCAATTCTACCTATTTCATTCAACACCCTTTACAACTCCTTAGTAATCAGTACGCAAACCAACTTTCATATAACGCCATAAGTTATTTGGCGACTTCGGTTTGGTGAGTTCGTCGCTTGATGAGGTGGCTACCATGCCCGTTGCAAGGCAGTAAGGTGTAAGTCAGTGGAGAATGAGGGCGCTATATGATATCTAGTAGCTTATTCACGATGGCCGTTGCCGTCCTGCTTAACGAAGTGGTCCCAACTATGTGCCAGCAACTGTTAAATTGCGGGTTCGATCCCTGCCAGGGTCCGATGGAATGCGCGTTGCTGACGAAACCCGCAATCTTGAAAGGCACGTCAAGGGCATTTTCGGGGCGTATGCCTGCTTTATGTGTGGAACTACGTGTGACGCATTTCTATAAGTACCATAAGTATTCACCTACTGAGCCTCGATAATCAGCATGCATACCAAACTGCTCATACTGCCACTAATAACTTGACAATTTACGTTTCGTATGTTTTTCGCTTGTTGGGATTCTTGTCCCGTCCTGCGCACGGCAGTAACATGCAAGTACGTGGATATTGAGTGGCAATGTATCATATCAAATAACCTATATCTGCTGTCCTTCCCGTCTCCCGCAGCTCATTGGTAGCAACCACGTACTGACAATAGTCCAGATGAGGGTTCGGGCCGCACGCGGGTTAGATGAACCGCGCAATTATAAGGATACCAGGATAAAACGACTGTTCGGTGAAGTTCCGGACGTGTGGTTGCTGTCTGCTTGAGTCTAGATATGACGAATATCTACCTATTCCATTAAATACCCCTAATTATTTAAGTTGTTTCTCACTTTCATTAACACAGTCTGTTCGCCTACTGTTTTAACGTAAACGGCGCATCAGTTAGGATTATGTGAGATACCACATAAGTCCACAACGGTATTATTCGTCAGCCTGTAATCCTTTGCACATTTTCTGAATCGGTTGTAAGTTGACCACATATGTAATACAAGTTGTTTTGTACTTGCGAATATCACGTATTGATAAGTCATTGTTTGTAATTACACTGGCAACAAGGCCACGTGATGCACAAGTCACAATTTACTCTGGTAGTTATGATGATTTTGCAATAAGCTGTGCATTTTTCCTTCTTCAGAAGGTCGTTTAGTCTGAGAACTGCAGTAAGCAGGAGACTGATTTAGCATACGGATTACACATTATAGTCTCAGCGAGCGTTTGCTAGTCCGACCGCAATGCGATGTGTAATTTCGTTTCCAAGTTAGCATAACGGACGTATGGGGGCACACTAGCACAATTGTTTCCATGTGACATGGTCCATCGGTGTAGTGGGCATCATATCCAGTACGTTTATCTGTAAATTTAGCCGAAATAAATTACCAGTCTGAGATAATATAGCGCTGTGTCACGGACACCTGATAGACTGCTCCAGTGCCCAGGTTCACAACTTGAAGAGCATGGGTAACGTTTTTCACAATCGATGTGTTTACCTGCGCCCGATCGATATGGGATGGTGAACCTAGCTTCTTTCATGACCTTGTGTACGTCAGCTCGACTTATTCGAAGTTGTGGCTAAAACACTGCGCTTCATTTACTCGCCGCTTTGTTTACCTCGTGACGCACATCGAGAATGCTCTCCTAAATCCCCTTTGTCAGTTAATTTTGCGCGGCCGCTAGTTGCCAGAGTTATGTCGTGTATGTAAGATTAACCCAACTAAACATCTATGAATGGATGGGAAAACTGCTGGCTCCGAATAAGCGCCGTTAGAGTGCCCAGATTGTGTGGGAGAGAGTGAGGTCAATGGAACATTACTTAAGACCTGATTGACCAAATGTCTAAGAAAAACATGCATACGTATGAACCCGACGGGTGATTTTGAATAACACTCATTAATACTGAGAACTTCGGAAGTCAAATAATGTATTTGATTAAGGTCCAGATATGATATAGTGAAACCCGCATCGCAGGGTCCAGCGTGATACATTTGGGAACTGGCTTGGAAAGTCGCTTTACCTACCCAGAACTGGCAACAAAGAAACTAACTTTTAAAGGAGAAATGCATTTGTAAACTCCTACCAGAACACTAATTAGTGAGACGCTGTGTTACGGTCATCTGTCATAAAATCTCTTGTGTGCTAAGTGACCACGTTGCAAAATAACGTTATATCTTCACTTTATTTCCTTATTTTTCTTGTCACATTTAAGCCTTGGTAACGACAGCCAGTCGCACCGTAGAATTTTACACATAACAACTACTTATATATATATATATATAACAGGCTCAGCTCCAAGCTACGACGTAAAGCATAACTAATGTTTCACTGTTTTGGCTACCTCGGACAATTTTAATCAAATTCCTCTGTAATTTGCTATCGACTTAAATTCACGAGTAGGATCTTTTTCCTTTTCAAGACAAACCACTGTAGTAATATTACGAAAGATAGGCATTTAAGCACTAAGAGAACTAAAGCAACCACCCAGAGTTTAGTTCAGCGTTCATACATCCATCTCTGTTATTACTTCCCACCGCGAAGACCTCGGTACATGAATATTGCCGGCGAGAATTGTCGTCAGGATAGAAAGGACATGAAGCACTGACCATCGACCCTGAACTGCGAAAAAGTGTCCAATTAAAGCGCAGCTTAACATACATGAATAATGTTCGAAGAAGTACAACCCAAGCATTAACTTATGACTCCAGATAAACAACAGTCTGGCCGATACATTGTGTTTTCGATTCCAACAGGCAAACTGATTCAGAATTGTCCCTTCGGCTTGGTTAGGAACCAGGAACCACTGTAAACAAATGCATGAGTCACCCATAAACCTTCATTGTCGTTTCGGTCAAACTGTTGGTCCACCAAAGTACAAAGCAGCAATAGATACACACATGTGGTTCGATTACCACGTCAGGCCTCTAGCACAGGCTGAGAAGTACGCGCAAATATCAGTGCCTACTCCTTCTAAGTTCAAACCGCACTCAAGTTCCCGAGGTGGTTTCGTTGCTTGCCTCCCGTTGTCTGGTCTCAGGCCAGGGCAAGGTGGCCTTCGTTGGAAGCGGTGTTAATTAGCAACCTGTGGTCTTACGTATGTCACGTGCCTTTTAACAGCGTCCTAGGTAATGAACCACATAAACAGCGTCATATCGTATTTGTAATGTTCGGTTGCTAATGCGTGCGCATCCACCTAACCAGACCATAAATTGTTCAGTCTGGTCAAGCGGGCGTTAAAACCGCATTGCGGAACATATTTGTGCAGGTAAATATCTGAAAAAGAATAGTTAATGGATTACGAGACGAATCATAAATAAGTTAACTGACTCTATGACAAGTACTTTAAAATACAATACAAATACAATCCAAAATACAATAAAAAATACAATACAATACAATGAAACTTTCCTACAACAATTTCTTGATGCTCTGGCCGTCGCAGAGGATAATCAACGGCGCCCTATCTGCTACATCGAGCAGGGTGGATAAGGGTATGGATGCTACTGCTCAGACCTTCCTGTCTTCTTATACCCCTTCTTGCGCTTCTTCATCCTTATCGTCCCGCTCCAACTTTACTTATATCCCCCAATTTTACACCCCCCAATTATTGGTTCTCTCCCAGCTTACTTCAGTAGTCGCTTGTCTTCTAATTTCAAATCACACACAATCCCAGGGCCTCGCTCCAATCCAGTTGACAAGTCCATGTTCAACCAAGTGGACAACCTCAGTTCATCCGTTTCCCTTTGGAGTCCTTGCGTCTCGCTAAGACTGGCATACTTCAACATGCGCACTTTGCTGCAGATTGGCCAACGGACCGCACTTGCCCGCACACTAGAGCCCCTATCGATCAATATTTGCTGTTTATCAGAAACCCGCCTGCAAGAGTTCGAGCTCCGTGCTAAACCTGAGCTTCCCCACATGCGACACTGGTGGCACATTCTCATTGCGCTTGTCTGGCGCCGATGCAGCTTCAAATGCCGGTCAAGCTGCCGTCGGCATTGTTTTGAGTCCCCGGGCTGAAGCTGCCCTGATTGATTGGATCCCAGTAAACAGTAGGATGTGCGCCGTTAGGTTAGCTAGTACGTTCCGTGCTACGAAGTCGCGCGGGGACAAACGTTGCCTGTTTGTCATTGCGGCTTACGCCCCTACAATCTGTAGCACTGATTCGGTAAAAGATGATTTCTATCAACAAATTCACGAGCGCCTTCGTTACAGAAGAAGGACGGATACTGTGGTGTTGGCTGGCGATCTAAAGGCCCAAGTCGGAAAAATGTCCTCTGATGAGCTTCATCTGGACGACTAACATGGTGTAGGCTCATGTAATGTAATGGTGAGCGATTGCTACAGCTGTGTAAAGATGCGGCCACTAACTTTCGATACAGCACCCGCAGATGCGTGACTTGGCGGCCATCAGCCTCGGGCCAACCGTGGACACAGATTGATCATATCGCGATCAGTTACCGCTGGAGAGGCTGTGTCCAAAACTCTCGCTCGATTTAGAGCACGAGCGTGGACTCGTACCACGCACTTGTCTGTGCCGACTTCCTGGTGCGTTTCGGTGGACGTCCGCAACGTCGATGTGAACGGATTGACGCCAGCCAGCTGGCGAAGCCAGATGTTCTGAATGTATACCATAGTGCGCTGACATCTGGGCTGAGTAAGCGCCCACTAAACACTCTTGAAGATCACTGGTCGCATATTCGTCAAACGTTACTGTCAGCAGACATGTCTTCTTGTGGCAAAGCAAATTGCCAAACCGGACATTAGGCCTCTACACAGTCTATGGAACTTATGGAAGCTCGCCGACGTATGCCGGCTGGAAGCGAATACAATGAGGCTCGCAAAAATGTCAGGGCAAAACTACATGCTAGCCTTAGGAAGGACCGCGAAAACTGGTGGTCTCATTGTGCCGCTTCCGTGGGTAATCATCGTAAGTTATTCCGTCTGATACGGGAAACAAGCAGCAGGAGACTTGGTGTTAGCGAGACCATACGCGATGAGAGTGGGCAGCCGATCCACAGCTTGTCAAAACGCTTGGAGCGTTGGACTGAACACTTTGCAAAGCAATTTAACAAACCTGAGTTATTGCTTTCTTCTTCGGGCATTGAGCGCCTTTATCCTTGGGCCGTCTCCTCGGATCCGCCCTCACGCGCACAGGTTGAACGTGAGATCCGGCTGTTGAAATTGCATAAGGCCCAGGGGCAGATAGAATTCTCCTAGCGCTCTTCAACTCCGGGGGACCTGCTATAAGAGATGATATACACTAGTTGCTAGTAAAACTTTGGGAGCAGGAGACAGTCCCGACAGACTGGAACCGCTCCGTACCTTGTCCCAATTTTAAGGAGAAACTCCCATTTAGAATGCGGCAATCAAAGAGGGATCGGTCTAATTTCGGTTGCCACTAAATTGCTTGCCTCTGTCATTCTCCACAGTCTGACTGGCACTCGTGAAAGACATATTCGTGAAGAGCAAGCCAGATTTCGTCGAGGTCGGTGCTGCATCGACCACATATTCACGTTGCGTCAAGTGTTGGAGCACCACCATTTTTATTGGCGACCTACCGTTGTCGTGTTTCTTGACATAAAAGATGCCTTCGACTCAGTCGATCGCTGTGCCCTTTGGGACTGTCTGCTAAGGAAAGGTGTGGCTAATAAATATGTAAACATTATCAACGCGCTGTACGGGCATAGTTTGGGCAGGGTGAGGGTTTATGGCAAACTGTCGCCACCCTTCAGTTTCAGCAGCGGTGTGAGACAAGTATACCCGCTGTCACCTTTCCTCTTCAACTTCGCTATTGATGAAGTCAAGGATACATCGTTCGCTGGACACAACCTAGATGGTGTGAAGCTACTTCCTGGTGAGCGAATTCTTGACTTGGAATATGCGGACGACATTGCCCTAGTCCGTGACAGCGCCCAAACATGCCAAAGTGCACTGGACCGATTAGCACTGGTTGTCAATCGTTTTGGGCTATGATTTACTCCATGGAAATGCAAAGTACTTCTCCAAGATTGGCAGGGACCCAACCCTGCGCTAGCGCTTGATGGTAATCTGCTAGAAGTCGTTCAGGAATTCAAGTACCTGGGCAGCCATATTAGCACCCGTGGGATTTAAGATGAGGTTACGACCCGCACAGCAAAAGCTCGAGGTGCTTTTGCCAATCTCTGCCACCTGTGGCGCAGACGGGACATTACTCTCGCCCTAAAGGGCAGAGTTTACAACGAAGTCGTCCGTTCAACTCTCCCATATAGTTGTGAAACCTGGCCCATCAGGTCGACTGAAATGAAGAGGCTCGTCACATTCGATCATCGCTGCCTTCGCAGCTTAGCTCATGTCTGGTGGGAACACGGCGTGAGCAATGAGCGTGTTCGACGTCGCGTATTTGGTGCAGGATAAGCGAGTGAACCGCTCAGCACCATTATATCACTCATCAGGCTCCGATGGTTGGGCCACGTGTTGCGCATGCCAGCACACCAACTCCCCCGACGTGCATTATTTGCGCGTTGTGGTTGCGGTTGGAAGAGGAGGAGGGGGGGGCAAGTGATGACTTGGTCGAGAGAAATGAAAACCGTCACTTCGAAGAAGGCGTCGGTTGGTGCATCTCGACTGCCTGGCTGGGGTCGTAATGACGGTGAACACGTTTGGTTGGACACACTTGCTGATATGGCTCGGAGACGGCACCAATGGCCTTTGTGTTGTGATTTCCTTTGACCATCCCCTCCTGTTTAGTTTCCCCCTGCAATCACGATCTCACTTATTAGGCATAATAAGATTCTGTTTTCCGGCAGCCAGCTGATAGCTCTCCAGAACGATGTCTATCCTTTACTGGGGACTCAGCGGGCGTGCCACTGTTCGCCACTGTTTTCCTTTTCTTTTATTTTGTATTGCGGCACAATAGCTGAGGTGTTTTCCACCTCCAGCTAACTTATAATGATGATGATGATGACTTTATAATGGTACATACTTTTTCGACTACCATTAGAGTCAGTTTCGCATACGCTTCAACTAACGATGTAAATCAGCTAAAGAAAACAAAGGATCAATATGATGCAAAATAGTTGGTAAACTAACAAAAGTTAACATCTGGTGTTGTGCTTTTACAAGGGATCGTGCAGCTGAAAATAATAGCACCAAATAAACTGCGAACGAGGGTAATTTTAGACCGCGATTTCTATCTACGCAATTTTTACAAATAAGTGGTAAAATTCTTTTTACCAGTATTTCTGTACTTAACTCACTTTCTGCTGGCCTTTTTAAGAAATAGATTAAATGAACTGTTAGGCAATGAATAAAACATATTTCCCATTTTGTTATATTAAGCATACTATACACTTACCCCCATTATTATCAAGCCAGTTTACCCCGTCGTAGATTGTCTTCATTCATGCATTGCTTACATTAATTGTAGTAATTTTTTATACTGGGACACTAAAAGATAATGGGTTAAAAGTAGAATGACATTGTTAGGTTGATCACAATTGTCAAATATTCACCAAAGGTGACCGTCCTTGAAGATCGACTGGTATCAGGGGAGCGTGTTTGGACATCATTATCATCAACAGCAGCGGCAGCAGCACAGCAGCGCGATCTTAGGGTGGTGATGCAAGATGACATTCGTTGTTCGATGCAGCAATTAAATGTATCCAAAACCGCTAACAAACACGGCGGTTTTTTGCAGAGGCCGTTCCGAATTTTCGACCTATTCATCTTCCCCCAAATGCTCAATGCCTACGTAAGGCCACAAGTAGCATACGGGATTCAGGCCTAGTAACCCTGGTTAAAACGCGCTCTGGTTGTTGTGGATACCGCACAGCGAAAGGCAACAAAAAATGTGAAAATATTGCAACATCTGCCATATCATTTGCGATGAAAAATCTCAGGAGTGTACAGTGAAGCCGTTGTGGTCTATCGGGCGATATTCTGGTGGATTAAATTTTGACAACCCCGCCGCACATGTGCCACTAACTTTTGAAATTTAGCCGCAACAAAAATGTGGGGGGTTAGCAGCCGAAATTGGCTGCGAAATACAATTGGCTGGATTGCTGCCAGAACTAATTTCATCTTCGAATTTGTTACATGTGAAACCCTTATGTTGTTTGTCATTTGTGAGCTCACGCTAACATATTTTACAAAAAACATAACCATACGTAAAAACACCTGCATTACATGTTCACTTAGTGGAAACATGATGCGGTTAAAAGCTGTGCTCTCCAGCTATCGCGAACTAGTTTAAAAAGAGTACACAAGTGCGTTAACGAGCACATTTTAATTTACCGTGGAATCATACTTTCAAAACGGATACCATGGTGAGTATAAAAGTATGAACCTACATTTGCTGACAATGTTCACTAAATGGGAAATTTGCACCACGGTCATCCTGCAGGAATTTTAGGCTTCAGAAGTTTTCTACGTATACCAATATAGTTCCCTTGTTTCATTGTCCATCATCAGCATCAACATCACTATCAACAGCATCTACTTTAGCATGGCCATCATCATGAGGAATATATCGTAAATAATATACCCAGCGTTGACTAGTTTGTCGCACGAGGTGCGGCGAAGAAACTATAGAACCCAAAAGTATGCGGTACGCATGTCCTGGTAGAAGAGAAATTAAAAAGTAAATCTAGGTTTGGTTATATAATAAATGTTAAATGCAGTAATCATCTTACGAATATTTTTACTATCGTAATGGGAAAGGACAAAAACTGGATTACTTGCGGCAGCTTGGCAAAACGATGCAGACTAGCAAGGTGTTAATCGGCAGACTGATATTGATGAAAGGTTTGACATTACGGAGTCAAGCTTATGCAATTATTGAGAAGTGAAAAGGTAGTGTTTCACAATGTAAGGGTTAGAAACAAACAAGTATAAATTTTGTATCATATAATTGAAGGTATTGGGAAAGAAGGACATTCCATCCTCAAAAGAGTTTGGTTGAATGCTCCAACTTTCCTTGGACTTTTCACCCTATGGCCGTCTTCAGTCATTTTCAATGGATTCCATAGCCTCGCCATCTATTTCCACTTAAACTTCTAACAAGACTAATTGAGGTAAGTTCGCCGGATACTTTTGCTTGTCCTCACCAACACCTATCGAAACAATTGGTCTTATTCTTGCATGATTTCTTCCATGATTACCATCGTCCACAGATTGCTTGAATTGTGCAAAACGGAAACAAAAATTCGATCATCCTGCCTGAGGTCTCAAGTGTTAGTTCACTACTTCTGTCCCTGCTGCAGTTTCGGTAATCACGATGTAATTAGTTTATTGCATAACATATCGGAAAGATGTCTTTTCTGTCTGCAGCATCTAAACAGTTTTATCGGTAAATTGACTGTCGGTACTTTGAGTAGATGACCGTTCCACAACGTCAAAGCCTGTCATTCAATAGTCATTTGACTTCAGCAAGTGTCAATGTTAACAATTCTATTGTTACGAAATTGCTGTTGATAAAGTTACGCAACCGTTCGTGTCGCTCGAAGCATTCGTTATTGGATACCACCACGACGGCTAGCAGACTTAATTTTGAACTTTCAATCAATATTCGGTGACAGCATGGATTCTTTCATCTGCACACGATCCAAATTCTTCAGGTGGCTGCATAATTCAGATGCAGCCCCCTGAAAATTTGGTCCATTATCGCTGTATATGATAGTGGGCCAATCGATTCTAGACAAAAAGCTGGAAAATGCTCACAAATAGAAATTTGTGTCCATGGAATGAGAAACCTAGTGTGAACTGCTGTTGTAGTCAAACAGCTGAATAGACATCCCTATGCTGTTTATGTGCACGGCCTCGTCGTACTATTAAAGGTCCAAAGTAATCATCAACAACGGAAGTTATTACTGGACATAAGATCAGATATTGGTCGCCTATGTTCGGCGCCGTTAGCCTACTCCATTATTTTGCATGGTTTACACGACATCTAGCACACTTGAGCAGCAAAAGTCCCACAACAATACGCTTACCACGAACTAATAACCTTGCTGGAGATATGCAGCGCATGCTGAATTCCACGATGTCGGTTGACATAATGATTTGTTTGTTAAGATGACAAAATGGCGACCTACAAGAAAATCGGATGTCTCATTGAAAAACGTAAAGAGTTGATTCAACCATCAGCCCATTTAGATTATACCGTTCCTGATGCAAGGCACATGTCTTCCTAATATGCACCACTTCAGTTTTAAGTGATTGCTGCTATGGCTTGCTCGTCGTGTGAAAGAAGACCTATTTATTTTACCAAGACTTCCGCTTGTGCCAGTCGAACTCCGAAGTGCAGGATAACAAATTTCAGTGCTCGGTATCGCACCAGTTAAAGGTTGCGCCGCGCTCTTCATAAAGTTTGCTAAGAAATAAGACTTAAACACAACAACTTGTCTAACGATTTCGCGGTGAAGTCCAAGTTAGGCAAAGTTTGAATTTACTTATCCATTGTTCTTCCAAGTTCGGCAAGCAGAGACGACTAGTATCAGGCCGCAGCCGTTCCAATTCACTTAATTACTCCGGAGGCAGGGGGCACAAAGATTCAGCCTGAAATAAAAATTACTGGCCGTGAAACCAAGTGTTTAATTCTTTCCTATATGACAGAGCATGCTCCCATGAAGATATCTCAGGCGGATTCTGCTTTGTATTTGCGTAACGCCATTGCCTCGGATGATGATTCTGTTGAATAGTAGTAATGCATTTAGCAAAATAAGTCGGATAGTGCACGTTGACAATTCGAAGTAACCTCCAAACTATTATAGGATCCTTCAAAAATGGTGCGCTGCACTGGAGACTAAGTTCCTCAGTGACTTTGTTGCCATTCGCAAGTTGAGTACAGCTGCATTTAGCACTAGTCTTGGTATAGGCACGTTTCTAAAAGGAACAAATATGCAATTTCCAATAATCCGCTGGTTATTTACCATTCAAACGACATTTTTGCTTCTTTACTTAAGAGCAACGTCTTAGCCCGTTTTAGTTTCACCGTAAAAGCTGAAATTGTACCGAATATGTATAGCATCAAAACGGGATGACGCAGCGTTCAACTGAAAGCTATTTAGTCCATGCGTGGTCAATAACCCTTTGTTTCAAATATTTTGAACTTCTGTAAAGTATACACAGAGATATTACTAGATGATGCCTTGACATAGTTTGACTTGTCAAATTCTGTAGCAATGCGAGTAGATCGGGCAATTTTTTACCTCTGTGTTTTTTGTAAACGGATTATACAAGGAAATGATAACTAATATTTACAGGGTTGAAACTATGTAATATGTTTAATATTTACACAGCAGCTTTCCTCAGTAAAGTGGTTTCACGGAGTAATACTAGGGGTAATGTTAGCGCAGCTTTCTGGTAAAAATTATATAAAAAGAAAACCTTCGTGTAAGGAAGTATTGATCGTCCGACTTTTGCAAAATAGTTAAAAGCTTTATTTCATCCCTACTTTTTTGCTGGTTCCATAATAATTATAGGGTACAGCGATGGTAACTGCATCCATAAATTCAATGAATTCTCTCAGACCAAGAAAGGAACTTATTAGGATATTGATCTGGTTGGTTCGTGCCAACTTGTGCATCTAATCACCGAATTGCTGCGGATAAATTAATGAACTCCTAACTTTAAGATTAATAAATATACAGAGTGGACACGAAGCCCCCTGGTAATTTTACATAAATGAAGTTTCTGCAGTACCCTTTATTATTTAGTTTTGCACATTTATTATAAAATTTATAACTTGTATGTACGAAAATTATGAGTTCTATTCATAGGCATACACCCGAAAAAAGACCGACACTAGCCACTAAACCATTAAAGAAAACTTATATTTGCCGTTTGGGTACCTGGTAGAGTGCTAGTTAAAAGGAATATAACCGAAATTTCAACCAAATTCCAGCCGCCTTTCAAAGACTCTGAAACAAACAAAGGGCACATTATTGTCAGTTGCGAAAACCATTCCATCGGGATCTGTGCTAGATATCTCTTACTCTGGATGCCTGAATCGAGCACATGGAAATCTCTCAGCAATCAGTTTTCACTTTGCCAAAGAACTTGACAGGTTACAGTTCCGATGAGTTTCATATTCCCAGCTCCACACACTAAAAGTTGTTCAAAACTAACCTAGACATGTCAACATTCAGGCCAAAGTAGGTAAGTGAACTGTTAGATATTGATCGATAGAAAAAAAGAAAGCGTGTCAACACCTTTTCTTCGAATCTCCCGCAAAATCGGTTGTCACAATATAATCTTCAGTGAGGGATATGCTGTCAAGCTCAGTGCAACGAAATATTTACATCTGAAGCAAGATTAACCTATACGTTTGCTAAAGAAATCGCCCACAACCCTCCGCACGTCATGATGTGGGCAACAATATCAGCCTTTGAAATCATTAGGACATTTTTTATCGAAAACTGTGTATAGTTTACCTACCGAGCAATTTTGAATACCTGGTTCGCTCCACAATTGCTTATAACTGGAATCATGTATGTAGCCATTCTGCAGCAAGATGATTCTCCTGCACTTTTTGTTATCTCGGTGCGCTTGTTCCAGGATGAGAATTTTGCTGGCCGTTGGATTGGACGTGGATCCCAGCATTAACGGTCTGCTCGCAGTCCTGACCTCGCATCATGCGACAACGCCTTGTAGGACATGATAAAAAGGACATCCGAAAAACGTTACAAAACAGGAAAACTTAAGCTGCAATCCGTGATTCATTGAACATGATTTCCTGATTTTCTGCAACGTCTCTCAGCACGCAATTTCTGAGATATCCGTCTATGTGTTGAGAGTGACGTTGAATACACAGACACATTTAATCTATTACAGTGTTAGCTAGGCTACCACTTGTTTAGTTCAATAAATTTCATTGATTAGCGAAGAGCTCTTCTTTTCCTAGACAAGCATCACGTACAATTTGTTACACATATGCCCTGAGTTACTAGGTATATCCATAAAATTAGGGTGTCCTGGAGACTTGGTGGCCACGTTGTATAAATACTGTTATCATTGATAATGCATTACAAGTAAAGAGTAGCAGCTCTAACTATGATATTCCCTAACCAATGGCGGGATTATCCATGAAGTAGGAATGGAACAGCCTGCAGCATTAGCTCCGTACTTTTCTTCACATTTGGTTACAGCAACTACAATTCACCTGGCGGATTGACACAAATTCTTGTAACAACAGCATATAGTGCACTGCGATGAAATCGGTCCACGGGCACACGAATTATATGACGTAGCTAGGAAAAACGGTTGACATATAGAAAACACTCTATGGGGGCACTATATTGTTTTCTGCCGTAAGCTCACAAGAGTAAATCATCGCTACTCACTTGGCGTTCAAACAAGATATCAGCTCTACTGTACAGGTAGCATTGATTAATCGCGGCTGAGTTAAATGTCGTCACTGCAAGTATGTCATGTATTTGATCATTGCAGTAACATATACATATGTATATAATAAACAAGGCATCACTGGTGAACCCAAATTATTTTGAGTGACTTAGTTGACAAGTAAATATAAAGGAACATTACTCTGGAACTGATTTGCAAAATTATGGCTTTTGGAAAAATTTGCTCTTTTGTTTAAATCATGAAATATCATTATACATCAGGGGGTATGAAGCGAGTGCTTTTGTTAGAAACCAATGCTTCTGACATATTAGATCGAATAAGTTTTGTGCACGACGACTTCATTGCGGCCCCCAACTTGTCCTTCTAAATACGACTGTCCAAATATTTCATGAATGTTATCAGTATAATTTGTCAAGTGGGATTGAGATAAAAGTTGATGACAAATTTCTTTGTTATTTTTGGACTGCATTCAAAAGGAATATACGCAACGGCGGAGTCACGATAATACGCTATCAGGTAAGAGATGGATAAGCTTTTCGACTTGTTACGCACTCTATTCTACCTCCCCGTTAGTTGTCTTCTCCTGTTTAGTTCTTCCTCAACTGCTTTCCTCACATCCACATTTTACTAGGTGTCTAAGCCCCCAGCCGTCTACGGGGCACTTATATTTCGTTGCAGCTCTAAGGGTCTATTAAGGCTGTCATATTATTTGTACTTGGAACAATTTGGGACGCCGGTTCTAAGGAATAGTACATAATTGGCGACCAAGCCAGTTCACGACAGCAGTCAATGAAGCTAGATTGTCAGACTTGAGGGAATAGTTAAGACTTCTGCCATCCGGCTGCTTGTCGTTGAACCTCACAAGTCTAATATACCATGTTCCATGCTCATTGCAGGTACCTACTTTTATGCATCTATGAGTCGTTATGAGCGATGAGGATAGCGCCTGCTAAGAGAGGGATTCATGTACCCAGTTAGAGGACTGCGCGTTAATAATTTAACAGGAAGTGCTCCTAAATTTTTGCTTCCTGTAACCCTTACCCTATTATTCTTTGCCGGCACTTTACCTTCCCTATTCGGTATTACCTTAACTGCTTACTTTAAATCAGAATCCTGCTCGGCGTTTGAACATCCATCCCTCAACGAGGCATTTATTTTGTGTTGCAGCTCAAAGGGTCTATTACGCTCGTTGCAATATTATGACACACAGTGTTTAGAACGCCGGACAAGAGGAATATTGCTTCCGTATCAATTTGTGTCCGTCCTAGACAGGCATCTGCCATCCTTGGATAAATGGACATGAATGTCTCAATTTCCCTACGGCCAGTAGGCTGGTGTGACCTCCGATTTCTGGCTTAGGGCGTACGATTTAATACTTAGATTATACTTGTAAATTAGTCACTTATATGGCGAAATATCTTTTCTTAATATGTAGTCGCCATTGTTGTTACCCTTATGACGACTTTACTATTGTTTGTCATAATTTGTATTTGAATTACAGGAGAGAAAACCTTTAATGTGCTTAATATTTTTGATGAAACATTTACGCTGTTTGATTATATACGATAAGCACAATAGAAAATATTTCCTGCGCCAGTTGGTTTGTGCACATTCCAGTATGTATCGATTTTCATTGTCAATGCAATACTTATATGCGGCTTAAGTGAATAATGTCGCGCTGTTCCATTGTTGGCACTAATTTTGTTGTATAATCGTAAACTTGATTCCGATCAATATGCTCATTTTCGCATGCAATTTAGCAAAATGGGATCAATAATGTGGCGATTTGCTGGCAAATAGGAGTCAAATGCTTTGCTCATTACTTTTGTCGCGTTATTACCGCAATAAATTAATATTATACGCGCCTTTATATACATGTTTTTTAGGTAAATGATGATACTGCATCCACATATTCCGGAATATTTGGCCAAAAGCGGAATATTCTTAAGCTTATGATATACTACGTAGGTATCGTTAATGCAGTGGTCATCTTATTCGTATGGCAAACTAACCAGTTAACAATTATTGTACCTCACCTTAGAACGGCCTAATTGTGGTAAGCTAAGCATGCCCACGAAATTTTCCTATAATAAACTTAAAGATTTTACTAAATAATGTTCAAGTAGTAGGCTGGTAGACCGCATCTTATGCGTTGCAACATAGAAAAATGACTAGGGTCAAGAATACAAATTGCCGAATCGTTGTAATTAGAATGAAACCGCTTTTAAATCTTACATTGAAACAACAGGTGTATATACATTTATTGAAGACAATTTATACTTTAATACAGGCGAAAGGATATGTAATATTTCAGGACGCTTTCAAGTAATTGTTACCACAGGTAATTTGCAAAACTTTTGCGCCAAGGATATTATTGTTCTATACAAATGGCGAATGGTAAGGAAAAAGTGAATTGTGTCAACACGCTTAGTTAATTTAAAAAAATGGTTTTGAAATCTTATGCCAATTAAGTTCCGAACTAATAAATAAAGCCACTGTATTTCTTCATTATGCAATTCGAATCCGGTGCTTGAAAATCTGAATCTATTTTAAATTAACCGCGATATTCAACCTTTAAGTTTAAAAGTATTGAACAAACACCATGTACATTGAATTTGGATTTTCACAAGCATATAATTTAACTATATTTACAGGTTAAAGCGCAACATAACACCTTAAAATATCATTCCCCTGCATTTAACGTATTCGAAGTAGTATTTTTGGAAGCTTTACACCCGACTACAAGACGGAAAACTTAATTCAATTCCTACGTTTGCTGAACATTTTAATAGGAAATTGCGTATGCTGTAGTAATATTCATTATACTGACATCCAAAATTCTTTGGCCGTTGGCCTCTAAATTTATCTAAAACGCATCTCGTTATCTTAGACAAATCAAAATAATTCCTATGTTTCAATATAAACTCGATAGTAATAAAATTATAAAAATAACCGCGACACGATTTTTTCAGCCTCAATACATTATTCCAGAGAAGCTAGCTTTGGTAGAGTACACCGAAATCTGAAGTAAACAATGATATTTTAAAGAGCGGAGTATGTTACAAAAAATGCCCAGTGCGTTAATTCTCCATTTGTGCGCGAATACTTATAATCTTAATGTAATTATCCTTCAGCAACTGATTAGTGTGAATTACAAACCATCAAGCATCCTTTCCAGAATGTTTGTTATATGGATTCCAGCAGATAACCGGACACGTATTTATGTTTTAAATTACCACTAAATAGTAGAACGTGACTGACGGCAATAACAGATTTCCCGGTAGCTATAGCATTGCAACGCTATTCAAACAAGTAAATATCAGAGCATGATATGAAACTTTTGTTTGATTAGTTGATTATGACTGCAGCCATGAACGGACACCCACGGCATTTGTGCATTTGTTAGGCATTTTAGTAAACTGTGACATTGGTGGTCAAAATTCAATTCTTTTACATACATGTTAGCATTAAAATTTGTAACGCAAATGCAGCTTTGGTAGAATAACACATAGACATCTAGTGAATATGCATTAGAATGAGCAACCTCACTCTTTGAAACGCCTCTCATTAGATGCTCCAGCGTAGCGAAATCCTTTGAAATATTACCCGATGTTTAACGCTCAAACTTGCCGTGTTTTGGTTCGATATAATACCTTTTCTCACTATTTATTTGGTACATATGTTAAGAATTTATTTCACCTAAACGTCAAATCTATCTTTCCACCAGACCACAACATAAATCGGTTTGTAATTACACAACAATTTATTTACAACTTGAGTAAACGGCAATAGTTTTGCTTATGAGCGGTTATTATCCAGAACGTTTCGACGTTATACCCCATACTACCCGGAACCAAATGTAACATTTAGAAGAAAAGATAAAATAAAGAAATTTAAGATAAGAATAAAATCAGTATTGCAATAACTAACTTAGACACGGTTCAGCATACGTCGACCCCTCACAAGGTAAGAATTTTCATCACACGGATATTGCTTTTCTCAAGCCGGTATTCCATTATATCCAGCGATGTTTCCGGATTGAGTTAGGCCAACTAACATAAAAAGCTGCGCTAAAAATCAACCAAAAGTCATGTTACATGTAGCGATGAATAGCTAGAGAGTAGAACTCCAAAAAAGGAATGACAATTACTTGAAGAGTTTATGAGCTTGGTAAAAAGAATACCGACCAAATTATGAATATTAACTTATATTAAAATGTTTATATATTTGGGTTCACATTTTGTAAATTATTATTAAAACAAGGTAATACAGCCAGTGTATGTTTGTATAATAGCCAGGCGCATTAAGATTTAATTTACTTATAAACTTCAAATGCATCAATAATAAATCCTTGAGTTCACTCCTCACAGCGTGACATTTATTCAGATAACAAACATTCTTATTTGAAGAAATGTTACAGTATCTTGCAGCTAGTTTAAGTCGTATTTCCGTTCAAATAGACACGAACATTTGCTAATGTTGAGCAAACCAAATTGTCTATTTAGCTTTAACAACATAACGGCTTTGGGTAGAGAATATTGTAGTCAGCAAATTTTCTGCAAATTCTATCCCGTCATTTGTGGCAGTTTAGTAAATGAACTTGTATTCATAACCTTTTCATCGCTAGCATTGCTTGAAAAGCGCATACCTTTTTAACATGAAAAATGTAAGCTGCCAACACCTGTTTCCGGTCTGGTATATGTGTAACTGAAAGGAAGTTTGTTAGGTCTGCTCGAGACATTGCAACGTAACTGCCGTGACATATTCCTGCGACAAAACCAATGTGGAAGTTTTCCAATTGCGCAGGCTACTTGTATGTGAAATTTTCTTTAGGTTCTAATGTGTTATATATGTAATACTGCATAAAACGAAATGTAAAATTAACTGTGAAATTAATCCGAAAACCTTGAAATAATAGTCACCGACAAATTTGATGTAGTGTATATAATCTTTAAATGAAAGAGTTACCAATTTAAATGAATAAACCATATTAATGGACATTTGGAAAACAACCGTTATAGATAGAGATCAACCCAAACTCAGTCTTATTCTTTTGTTCTTTCCATTGCTGTTCCCAACATGCTTACTAATTTACTTATGAATGGAAGGATTTTGGTGAGTATTTTTGTTCGTCGCAATCAGCCGACAATTCAGATATGTCGACCAGCTATCCGGAAAAGCACCACTGATGAGCCTCAATAGGGCGAAAAGGCCGTCTGGTGCTTTACCGGATAGCTGGTCGACATATCTTAATTGTCGGCTGATTGCGACGAAAAAATGGTTACTAATATCTAGCACAAGAGCATGGACACTTTGCGGACAGTGCTGGTTGGAAACAATTAAAACACAGCGTTTTGTATGTTTCTGAGAAAATTTTTTGCATAACTCCTTATTATAAATAACGGTTCCGTCTTCTCAGAAGTAAGCTAAGTAATATTTTGTAGATTTGTGTTGGAAAGGGATAACATATTATTTTAATTTTTCGCATGTCAGTTTAACTTTTGGTACACTGTGAAACACTGTGCTAAATGTACCGAGAGCCAAAAATAAGTAACTTGCACTGTTTCAAGTGTATATAATTAAGTTAATAAACTTTTAAATACTTCTTATTGAATTCAGAACAGAAACCTGGTTATTGTCTCAAACATTACGAGATAGATCATTTTAACCTTTAAATACAAAGTCGCGTCAGACGCCAATACCTGCATATAGGAAGACTCAATAGATCATTAAACTAACAGATATGTGGAGAGTAAACTTATCTTCTTTGTGTTCAATATGATCAGGCGGATATACCAGAATTAAGAGAAGGTAGTTTATAGAAGCAATATTAATTAGGATGCTTAAAATCTGCTTTGTGGGAATGAAAATCAGTCCGCGCAAAATTACTTTGACACTACACTGATATATTTATAATAGTATGCGACAATTTTAAATAATTATGGAAAAAAATTAAAAAGATACCTGGTTTAAGCAAAAATATTTCAGTGTGGTTTCTTTACGATTCCGAAAAAGTCATGTCCATTCAAAGTAATGATAAAACCAAGTATTGGTGAAACGTGCTATAGTTTTGTTTACGGAATCGAAATCGACACAACGCTATATTTAACTTTCAGTTGCTTAAAGACATGGCTACCCGTACTTTGAACATGTAACGCGAACTATCTAATCAAATATTATATAAATATTTTCTTCTATAATGTCCTAACAATTTGAAGACTTTAAAGCGTACTTTTATCCTGTTTGTCCATAAATTTGTTAAAGAACCGCGATTAATTTGTGCATTATTCTCTTGCATACCACCATAAAAGCCAAAGTTACATCAACATTACACATTTGCTGTATCACGTTTATGAGTTCCAATTTAATCAATAAAGTATTTTTATACTATTTATGTCAAAAGCTCCAAAATTTACTTTTAATTTGTAGAATGCTTTTAATACATATACGGTGGTGGTACAAATGTAAAGTTATTGTTTTTCAAGGATGGTTACGAAATTAATGATGTTTGAGTCAGTACATTGATTTTGAAATGGTGTATATATTTCATGTTCTATCTTAAAGAAGGGATACATTTAATCGTCAACTTTTGCAGTCATCTGTCAAAAATTATAATCATCTACAATTTATGGAAAGCACTAATTTCTTTACGCTCTTAACTATTCAATTTTCCGTTTAAGAAGGTGAATTTATAATTTTGAGTGTACAGAGCAAGATATATGTGGAGTATTATAGGCAAATATTATTATAGGCTCAAAGCATCTAGTAGCGTCTTAGATATTCCAAAATGTTTATGCAGCAATTTATGTAAAGAAAACAAAATGGTGATTTCTGACCAGCTGTAGAAATCTTATTCACCGATTGCAATTACGTTATTGATGTGTGCACTGCCTTTTTGGAAACACTAACCCAAAAGTCATAATTGGAAAATGCGCACGGTTATGTAACATGAAGCATTTCATAATGACACATGAGCGCAGAAGCAAAGGTTACACAATAAAAGCGAAAAGCTCAACGCAGCGGCTTTAGCAAACGTTGTGTTGTGGCTTAATTTTTATCCTTCTAATTATGCTAAAAGATATTTATCAAATATCTGTGCTCTACGGTGGGTTACGCACATGGAGTTGAATTAGCTAAATTCACTCAGTACTCATTGTTACCAGAAGATTATCTTGAGTATGGTAGAGCGCAATGTTCACCAGCTTGCGCATATTCATGGCTAAAATTCACGCTTAAAATTTGTCTTATTTTGTCAACACAACATTGTTAATTGTTTACTTGGCAGAAAATAATAGACCATTTTAACGCCGATAACATTGCTGATCACAAGGACAAAAATCTAGATTTTTTATACATTTACTAAACCGTAACAAACGTTTCTTGCCATTGTGAATGAATACAATGTTTTGTTCTAAACTAAAGATGTCGGACTATTAATTGCGACGCCAGTAACCTGACCACACTTGCGTTTGGAGGAAAGTATGAATTTGCTTCGTAAAACAACTGTGACAAGCGAAATCTGTATCTTGTCTGATCAAGTTATCCACAAAGATAGTACGCGAAATGATGATATATTTTACTGAGTTTACTCTCTCGAACCAAAAAAGTAGCAAATAGCTATGCACACTATTATACAGAACGCGGGGATATTAAATGTTGAAGTTTTTTTCATTTGCACTACTTAATGTGTCCTACTATTATACCCTTTAAATTCCTGAATCCAATACATTAATTTGCAATCAGGTAAACTGCTTTGAATATAGAAAATGACAACCGTTAAATTTATTAAAACGAAAAATTTCGTGGCTTACAAAAAATCCAAAAGCTGTAGCAGAACGCATTAAGAAATTAACTGGACTCAGCTAAGACTACGTAAACATGATCAATTTTCGCTCTTTGACCCTATGATGTAAAATATTTTCCCCTAATTTGTATTAAAATTTAGCTAAATGTAAACTGAATTGCGCCTATATATATACGATCAAAAAACGGAATTTTACACATTTCATTTGACGAACATTTCCACCATAGCATCAAACGAAACGTAATACCTAGGATAAATAGTTAAACCGTGTGTTTATTTTCAAGCATAGTATGCATAGGAACTGTATACCTGATGAATTGTAGGCTCACACTAGTTAACATTTTTTATGTTTTCGTTCAACCAATTTGTGTTGGTATTGTTGAGCCATACGTGTTAGATAAAGTAAGCAATTTAAGTGACATAATTATTTTAAAAATCTCATGCTTATGCTCATGAGATGAAATTATGTTCACAAATTTGTTAATATTAAACAACTAACAAAGTATGATCCAAGATTATGAGGTCTTGAAGCATTCCCTGTTTGTTTTCTGAAACAAACTGTTTTTTAAAGGTGAAAGCTAACAGAGATCATGTGCACTTATTTCAGCAATACGTTAACTCTCTTCGACGGTAGCGAGAAAATGCAGCCTGCAAAATGGTCTGGTAGTCAACTTGACGCAATGATTAGGTTGTGGGCCGCTCTAATACTAGCAATGGCAGCTGCTGATATGTTAGTGTTTCCTAAATAATTCCTTTTCCCAACTTTATGTTAAAATTTATAGCATATAAAACTCCAACAAAAGCCTATAGTCTGTGGTTGGTTAATAAGGATAAGAATATTTGCTTAGCAAAAATTGCACAAATACCTTCAACTAAAAGCTTGCGACAATTGTACATTAAACATTAATTCAGCTTGATATAATATATATAGCAACACATTTTACGCGACCCAAAATATGATATTGAAACCAAGGTGTATATTGTCAGTTTAATTTATCTCCGTAGGGTTGCCGAAACCACATTATAGTCTACAAATCTAACATATTTAGGTTGACGTAGTTTAAACCTATGTTCCTTCAGTTATCTACGATATCATTATAGGCTGTCAAGTAAAATAGCAGCCTCTGTACAGTAATTTGCGCAAAACTGCCATAAACTTTTCTGATATTGTTGAGAACTTACGTAGCTGTATTTCGTTGTACGTTACTGTTTTCGCCAGATCAAGGTTCATTAACTATTTGTCGACGAAATCTTGTCCGCCTTCTTTTTAACGGCATATATAATTACTGTAACATTATCCATGACGGCAATCACTTTTTGACATGAGTTGCACAAAAATAGTTTTGCTAGTAAAACGTAAAAACATGCTGCCGTACGCCATATATCACACAACAGACTAAAATGGATGAAAACCAAACCTTGTTTATCTGAGGACACAATTAAATTAAATGAAACACATTTTCCTTGCTGATGACATGATATAACGGATGAAAAGGAAAGAACCAAATATTTTAATCAATGACATGCATTTCATGTGCATATGACACCAAGGGACATTTGGTTCTACAACCAAAGTTTGCTCAGAACCGCAAAGTACACCTACACAATCCCACATTGTGAGTAGAAACAAAAAACATTTTAGTAAAATAAAATTAAATCCATAAACGTTTTCAGCCTTGAACAAAACCAACTACACAAATATTTATCTCGTGTTCTTATAAACCTGTTATTCGGTAAAATGGAAAGGATTTTCTTTTGTGCAGCATTTTTAGCCAACCAATGTGAAATATGAAGAGCATCTATTCCGATTTAAAATAACACATTTGCAATTTAAAAATCAAATTGGACGTTGATAACTAACATTTGCAAACCTACATTTTTAGTTTTTCCTTGAGAATTGTTCAATAAAACTGGCCAACTTTAGTGCTTGAAAAGAAATATTATAATAATTTATTGCGAGCTGGTGCCAGAAATTGAGGTCTAAATCTGTTGTTTACGGAGCGTATGAAACTCCTAGAGCTTGTAGTTTCTTTCTATTATGTTTAAACGCCAAACCACAAAATATCCTTAAACTAAATTCTCCATCTGAGACATATAACAAAATTCTGGACAGTTACGATAAAAATATGACTGATAAAACTTAACGTTTGATAAAGTTAGCGCAAGATGTCTCACGTGCAATGGTAATGATATTATCTTTAAGATTTAACAGGACATAATGAATCTAACGAATGAACTATACTATTAATCCGGCAACAATAAGAAAGCAACGGATGTACCATTAACAAAAGAAAATAGAGAGAATTACTTGTCTTCATGCATACTTTAAAACAGATAGTTCCATTAATAATCGGAAAAGCGCAATTATAAAGCGAAATTCAACAGATGCATGAAACTTGTATCTCTCTTCAGTGTTGGTAACGATAACCGATAATGTTATACAAAAATCAGTGGGTACAGGCATGCATACCATCAAACCAGCGACAAAGCAGGTGTCTATCTTTTAAGAACCATAACAGCCTGAGGCAGACGGATAATTGTATGGTACAAAACCACTGGCATTATCCGATTAATGGCGAATGCCTCGGTTAACCGCAGAAGCGAGGAATTAATATAACGAAGCATGCACCTAAAGGTTTTTCTTAACTTATTTACTTCAAATTAAGTCAATACTTGTCTGCCATCAAAGATGTTTGCAGCCAACGGAAAGCCTCATCGGATTCGGGCTTGCTTGCTCAATGATCAGGCATTGAACGAATTTTTGTACATTCACTTTTACTTGACTACTTAGTGTTCCATTTGTCCTGCCTATGGAACTATCTTCACATACGCATATTAATGCATATACGCAATTGGAGATGTCCCCAATAGGCTGAGTCTCTTTCAATGAAGGCAAAGGTAGCTTGTGATCTCGGATGTTGATTACAAATTCGGCAGCACAGAACTTTTCTGTGTTGCGGAAATCCGATTTCATGTATTCCTTAAAGAAGCTACGTCACCATTAAAAGACAGGTCTACGATTAGCGTATTCTTAAATAGAGTATATACGGTAACTTCTATTTCACGGATCTTGCTGTGCATTCGGATAACTATTTAGGGTAGCCATTAGGAATTAGCTTGCTAATAGTTCCATGGTCTGAAACATCTAACGAAAGCATTCGTTTGGCGCGGAAATAATGTTTGTACAAGCGCAGGTTTTGCCGCATTGTAGTAAAGCTGATAAAATATAGACTCTGCAAAGACAACCTATTATTTCGGAAGACAGACTTCTTTACGGTTCCGTTTTTCCTGCGGCTGATGAGAACATCCTAATTTGGAATACATGTCTGTTGCTCGGAATCGCAGGAAATAATCAAATTGTCATTCGGATAGGTAAAACGCTTCACTAGCTTTGCCAGTTGCATTTCTGCCGAACGGTACACCAAGTTATGGTCCAAGTAAAGTTTGGAATAGAGTAACCGAGCTATTTCTTCTGATAGGCTTCGTTCTATCATCAGCATAAAGAAATGCGCTAGGATGGGAAACAGTGGGCTGCAATGGCTAGCTCAGAAATTGTTCTACACGGTATGTTTCGGAAGTAGATGTAGATATTATTGTAATGCATCTTTTAAGCATTCAATCGCAGTCGACAAAGAACAGCCAGTAAATGCTGCTAATTAGTTTGGAATAAACCTTGTGTGAATGAATGGCAACGCGCCATCTCAACTTAATAAACCGTGATTCTCATTGGAGTGCACCTATTTACATTCGTTCGTAGATATGCGCTTTACGGGCTAAGGCGACAATCACAACGTATTTACTATTCCAAGAGAAAAAGAACGCGTCATTTCGCTTATCAATTGTGTGTGCATTATTAATACTGCTTGTTTTAAGGACGTGATTGTGCTCATATTTCGTTGGTTCTGTAAAACCCTGGATATATTTTCATGTGAACACCTAGAATATCGTTTCTAAGTCTGTTGATATTCCATAATTTTATAGGTGTCATAAGCTATGTAGGTGCAACAACTCCATGGCAACAATTACGTCTTACTTAGCTTGTACTTCTGAAGCTTTTTTATAATGTTGCTGTGAGTTTTGATCCATGGGGCAATACTAAAATTACTCTCTACGTCATTGAATTAATGTCTAATAGGCAGATACGAAAGTGTGCTTATTTTTACATTTATCTACATTTTCGCGCCCCACAGAAGACTCAGTGTAAATGGTACGATCAAGGACAGAGACAGGTGGCTTTAGCACAGATACAAAAATCCGGAAGAATTCCTGCTGTTGGCTAAGAAAATGACTTTTCTTAAACATACCATTTACACATTAAAGATATCATAAATCTGTACGATAAAGATTATTTTAATGCAAAATGTGCGTACTGCGCTTGTTGTCGTTTAATAAAGCTCATGTTTTTAGAATTTAAAGGCAAATTTACACTAAATTAAATTAAAAGTAAATTAAAATTAAACATTTAAAAATTAAAATTTTCTAGTGGGCAAAAATTAAGTTGCTTTTAACTAAATACACGTCTCGGCATTGTTCCTTACTAGCCTCCCAAAATAAGCCGGTCGATGCAATTATTAACAAACATTTATTGCTGACAAAAAATATGCTCTAGGCATAAAATTTACCACAATTTATGAAAAAAATTGGTACTTTGCCTAGAAAATTGTTTTTTAGTAAAACAATTTTTGAAAATATCTTTTTATGTGCTAGTTAAACTAACGCATAAAAACAAGTTTTACAATTCAAAGTTTGCCTACAGTAACTTGTTTTTATTAAGGGCTTTTGTCATTTTATATAAAAAGATTAATCGAATAAAGGGATATTATACAAAATCATTAGGCCGGCTTTTTGCCTGTGTCCAAAAAGTCAAGAATATTTTTATTTCGCCTTTCTGCATTACAAGACGCTTGGGAATAAAATGAAGTATTCACAAATAATTTACACTTTGTTTATCACACGGTAAGTAATGGCGTAAGCGAAATCCTCGTCTACTGCAACAGACAGTACAATATCAATGTGTGCATTCAAGTAAACGTAACTTCCTTTAGCGCCTAATCACACAATTTCAAAATTTTGCTGTGCTGTTTTCTCAGATATTACTTTTATTTCCGACCCTGCTTATCTGTTCTTACTATTGTCCGTTTACGATACAAATGATTTATTTACGACAATTGATCTTCCGGATTACGTAGATTTTTCGGTTTCATTATGCTTCACTGGCTCTCTTAACTGTCCTGCACTGGTTAGTGATCACGGATTTCCTATTTAGCCTAGTCCTGGATTAAAAGGTTTTCTCTTTGATAATATATATTATATAGCTCCCGATAGTTTGTCAAGTAATACCCTGATGAAACATTATATGTGACCGAGGCTTCATCACTCCATTTCACCTATTATTTGCCTACACCAAATCTTAACTGTTATCATGCTTGAACGCAATCGGATATTTTAAACAGCGGAAAACTGGTAGAATTATAAGACAGGTGCTTTTATGTACTTTATTATTTCTTGCATTTCAATATTGCATATTTATGTTAACTGGACCGAAAATGCTCAGTGTCATAATGGGTAATACCATC
>OX104059.1:25266466-25322371 GCA_944474145.2 Dicrocoelium dendriticum | reverse complement strand
TTCCGCCATGTTTATTGGCGACCCACCGTTGTCGTGTTTCTTGACATAAAAGGTGCCTTCGATTCGGTCGATCGATGTGCACTTTGGGACTGTCTGCTGAGGAAAGGTGTGCCTGATAAATATGTAAACATTATCAAAGCGCTGTACGCGCATAGTTCGGGCAGGGTGAGGGTTTATGGCAAACTGTCGCCACCCTTCAGTATCACCAGCGGCGTGAGACTACGATGCCCGCTGTCACCTTTCCTCTTCAACTTCGCTATAGATGAAGTCATAGAAACAGCGTTCGCTGGACACGACCTAGATGGTGTGGAGCTACTTCCTGGTGAGCGCCTTCTTGACTTGGAGTATGCGGATGATATTGCCCTAATCTGTGACAGCCTCCAAACATGCCAAAGAGAACTGGACCGATTAGCACTGGTTGTCAATCGTTTTGGGCTATGCTTTGCTCCATCGAACTGCAAAGTACTTCTCCAAGATTGTCATTGACCCTACCCTGCGCTAACGCTTGGTGGTGATCTGCTAGAAGCCGTTCAGGAATTCAAGTACCTGGGCAGCTATATTAGCACCCGTGGGATTGAAGATGAGGTTACGAACCGCATAGCAAAAGCTCGAGGTGCTTTTGCCAATCTCCGCCACCTGTGGCGCAGACGCGACATTACTCTCGCCCTGAAAGGTAGAGTTTACAACGCAGCCGTCCGTTTACTTTCTTATATGGTTGTGAAACCTGGCCTATCAGGTCGACTGACATGAAGAGACTCGTCACATTCGATCATCGCTGCCTTCGCAGATTAGCTCATGTCTGGTGGGAACACCGCGTGAGCAATGAGCGTGTTCGACGTCGCGTATTTGGTGCAGGAAGAGCGAGTGAACCGCTCAGCACCATTATATCACGCACCAGGCTCCGATGGCTCGGCCAAGTGTTGCGCATGCCAGCACACCAACTCCTCCGACGTGCATTGTTTGCGCGTTGTGGGTGCGGTTGGACGAGGAGGAGGGGAGGCCAAGTGATGACTTGGTCGAGAGAAATGAAAACCCTCACTTCGAAGTTGGCGTCGGTTGGTGCATCCCGACTGCCTGGCTGGGGTCCTAAGGACGATGAACACGTTTGGTTGGACACACTTGTTGATATGGCTAGGAGCCGGCACCAATGGCGTTTGTGTTGTGATTTCCTTTGCCCATCCCCCTCCTGTTTAATATCCCCCTCCAATCACGATCTCATCTGTTAGGCATAATATGATTCTCTGTTTACGGCAGCAAGCTGTTAGCTCTCCGGAACGATGTCCATCCGTTACTGGGGACTCAGCGGGCGTGCCACTGTATTCCTTTTCTTGTCTTTTGTATTGCGGCACAATAGCTAAGATGTTTTCCACCTTCAGCTAACGTGTAATGATGATGATGATGATGATGATAGAGTCATATTAGTTGTTCTGCTAACTTATGAAGATAAGTGTTCCAATCAACATTTCTTGTACTCTACCATTTTTACTCATTTTAATGATGAAGGGAATTATCCGAATTTAGTATTTTGGTTCCACTGTTTTATATAGGAGTTCAACCACCTTAATAGTGTTAGTAGGTTTAATGCTTTCGTAAAAGTGCAGGACGTAAATAATTAGCATATGTTGGACAAGGTTGAGATGGAGAGATGAGTAGGTATTATGAGCTCTTCGTAACAAAACAGTTTTGTCTGCTTCCTTTCAGATTTGATGCTGTAAGAAATTCAACAAAAAATTATGTACAATTAGCTATACATCCTTAGAATGGGCTGCAGTGCGATTATTAGAGCAATAATTCGGCGTTGCATTTCGTAAGCCACCTTTGTTTTTCCGTGGTATTATAGATATTTTCCCAGATAAGCTACTCCCTCGATATTTGTAAAGTGTGTAAATATTTGTGGTATCAATAAATGTTTAACTCAAAACGATATCACGTTTGATAAATGACATCCGCTCTTGCCCGGTTAACATTTCGATGAGTGGTACGAATGCGCGTAAGAGCGGGGAGGTATATTATACTTCAGAGCGGCTGGCCGTGGTCGGGCAGCAACGAAGCGCAGTTCCAACCCACAGCTGACGCATTGCTCTTATAGAAATTATACGCTTAATTGTACCACTCAGGATAACGGGTCAGACTCATTTGTGCTTCCTTATTGGAGAGGGAAGACAATTTTAGTATTTGTTTTATAGGAAGTTAAGTAAGATAGTTTAGTACCTTACACTTTTGAATACCGTCAGGTGTTTTCTTGCCGTCTACTATATGTATACTTTCAATTGCATGGTAGTGTCAAGCATTTCTCTTTCTTATGCAGCTTTGACAATTGTTCGCTTTTTGTTGAACGGTAAGCCCTTTGTTCTCCTTCGTGATGTGTGCATGATTTGTATAATTTTCCAGTTTCAGTAGTCTCATGTATCTGCATCAAAGTAGCTGTTATTACTTTTAAGACGTTCAGAACTACGTATTTTTAATTTAATAATGGTTTTCATTTTAATCGGGAGTTTAAAAATTCAGCATATGTCCAGTGGCAAACCATTTTCCGATCCAATTGGACTGCGCCACCTTCCAGACAGTCATCTGTAAGTCAGCCAAAAGTGCCTTCAAACACAGCCTTTATGAAACAAATACTTCACTCCTGACTCTTAATAAGGTTGCATCAATATTACCCAGTGCAACTTCCAATCCAGTATATTAACCGTCGGCTTATGTAATGTAAGCTATATCAATTTCGTTGCATGATTTTGTAATTGCTACCACTGCTAGATGTTCATCCACAGCATGTTGTTAGAATGTTACCTAAGATAGCAAGATTATTCATGTTTATCTGTGGGTAATTTTGAATCATGGGATAAAAGGTTATTTTCCTATTCAAGGCTTTGCTCATGTTGTCGAAATTTGTCCCATATTTGAGGTGGATGAGATGAACATGATTACCGGTCACTCGCATTTTTAACAGTTTAACAATCATGCAGCAGATTATGGCACTATAATCGCAGCCCATTTTTGGTGGCACATGGTCACAAAACTGACGGGATTACCATAGTGAGTATCAGACCAAATGTTTTGGCTGTTTTTGTGGGTTCATTTATATGTTATGTCACAATGGTGGAATTCCAGAGGATATGCGATAAATCAGCAATGTAATTTGACGGTCGAGGTTCACTTATCTAACTTAGTACACTTTAGGTCATTAATCATTCAGGCCAAGTATTATGATCCTCAGGACATATATCGCACATAATAGGCATGTTTCTTGGATTTTCTAAATAAGCTATTTATTGAAATTAACAGTATTAATGCATATGTCATAGACACCTCAAATCCATCACTGTTCTAATGTAGCAAAGAATCTTCTGGACTACAAAGGTTAATTGCAATATTGCCACCTAGATATCACGGTTGAATTTTGGAGCAATATTTTCCGTGCAAGCTTTGAAACAATTAATGGATTTTGGTTTGCTAGATGCAATAAAAATGTTAGGGTGGTTAAACTAATGGATACGTTTTGAAAAATGTTCGCGGTAAAACGGCAAAGCTTATTCACGCAAGTAGATTTGCGAGCTGATGTTTACCGCTCCCCATGGACTAATAAATTAACCTACGCTAAAAGCAAGTAACTCGTTAAAATACGTACACATAAGTTATATCATATTCCAGTATATGTAACAGCTTTTCTAAATACAAACTTTGATTTCCCATGCAGTATTTTCTTAATTCAAAAATAACTGACCTTTAATCTACTGGTATTTGTTAGCGAAGTCATTTGCCTCAGATTGTATATTAACGGACAATACTAGGATTTTATAATGGACAACGCATAATAATTCCACGCTTCAAAACCAAATGGTAATTAAGGTTGATTATTTGTTCAGCGCCTTTGCCCGATTTTTAGTGAGGAAATCACTTAACTGCGTTGATAACGAATAGTTGACAACAAAATATCATAGCTTGAGGCAACAAGAAAAACCACACCTGTCAAATCAAGCAAAAGATATTATAAAATATTTCCGAAAAGTGACTTGAATTACAGACGTTTGCGATCTCAAATAAATGATATAGAGTTCACAATGATGGTAGAGTTTTATCTCCACACTGAAAGCTGTGAAAATGGAAGGGAAAACACAGTGCATACATACAGCTCAACACATGTTCATGAATTATTCAGCTGGTGCTATTGAACAGAAAGGAATTGATGCATCTTCCTCCAGTATTTACATCAAAAATATACATATTAAATTTACATTTAAATATTGTGATCCAAATCGCAAAAACCAAGGCGTAATGGAGTTAAAGTTAATAAGCGGAGGAGCATGGTAGAAGGAAAAACTACTTAAGTCTTATTTGACGGGTTTTTTGAGGTGACGATAACTCTTCTAGAAACGAAATCCGCATGGTATCCTTTAACCTGCACTTTTAAGATGTACGAATCACAAAGGTATATGAAGTATTGTAGACGCCATCGGCCATTGTAGTCGTTGATAACTATCAAACTACATGCAGATGGCAGAATAATTAACAGTAAAATTTCATTTTATTCTGTAGAAAGTAGAAGTCACGATTAATTGACGCACAATAATGTGCCTCGACGGGGAATCGAACCCCGGTCCACGAATTTCTGGTCCGCTGCCCTACAACTGAGCTACCGATGGAAATTCGTGGACCGAGGTTCGATTCCCCATCGAGGTACATTATTGTGCAAGAATTTTAATCGTGACTTCTACTTTCTACAAAATTCACACTGCTCCCGAACATCCAAGATTAATCTACCATCGTCCTTTGGACATTTGAAAGACAGGTACTTCGGTCCATTGGGAAGTGACGTGTGAGTGAGCCAATCTGTAACATCAGGACAGGTACTGTGAGCCCATTGGCAATATGTCGTGCACCAAGCAAAAAGTCATGTGTTAAAATGTGCGCACCTAATCGTCAGCCCTCGGTAGCTCAGATGGTAGAGCAGCGGACCAGAAATTCGTGGACCGGGGTTAGATTCCCCGTGGAGGCACATTATTGTGCGTGAATTTTAATCGTAACGTCTACGTTCTACAAATTTTACACTACTTACGAACATCCAAACATTCATTTTATTCTGCTAGACATGCTATGCAATGCGGTCATACTATTTGAAAAAATAGTAGCCAAGTAAGCGACCATGTATTTTTAAATTTGTGAAAAGTCTTGTTGTTGTAGTTAGTTTAGCATCATTTTTGAACATGGGCAATATAAAATTTTGAAGGATCAACCGAATAATACATGTTGAAGCAGATATTTCTAGATATCAAGTAATGTAATATGTGTGCCATTAGGTGAAATATTGGCGTCAAAGTTAGCTACTTTCAGCTTTCAACAAGTAGCGAATAAAAGTACGCCATTCCATTATTTATGTATTAATCAGACGCAAAATGATACTTGTGTGTTAAAGCTTCTGTTGTATGTTTTGCAACATTTGCATGAAGGGTTGTATATAAGCAGTTTTACGTGGATTATTATATAAGCAAATAGATACGAATCGCAAAATGTTTTTAGTGATGCGTGTTACAAGTATATAAATAAGTGGCGCGGAAATTTGTGTGTAACGTAAACGTTTTGTCTACTATAACACATCTAATAATATGCTGCAAACGGGTACAAGCCTAACATATTGCCACGTAATCCAAACATCTTTAACATTAAATGACAACGGATTTTAATAATTTATTTGATAAACATAAAAATGGTTGCTGTCACTTTGTTAATTTACCAGCATACGTTTTGCGGTTTTGGTAATTTGTGATTATTTCTTTGGGGTAAAAATTGTTCGCAACCAGACAAAGTAATGTTATTCTGTATTACAATAATAGCCTAAAGTATAAGTTATTTGACGATCCAACGTCCACGTATTCAGATGCCCGAAAACTTGGTTTTGAAAGGTTAGTTGTGGTTGTATTTAATACTACGCACTTAAAGCATCCAGGCAGCATACTCACGGCTCCAAGTCTCGCCTCCTTATTTTCCTTGAATTTGGTACCCTGTACATTTAATTGATAAACCAGTTGCTGTTTAAGTGGTTTTTGCTACTGAATATCCGTTATAGGAAGCGTGCGTAGCATAGCGACTTTACATCGCTTAGGCGATAACATCTGCTATTCTTGTATGCACCTCAGCCAAAAATGGTAACGTTATACGATCATTGTGTGTACTAATGCCCCACTAAGGTCATTTCCTACCTAGTTCTTCAAACAATAGCATAAAATTAACACGGTAAATACTGCATTGTACATCAACTTTCTATCGCTTGCTCACTAATGTGTCTGGCGTCCGCGACGGTTATGTTCCACCACCAAGAATCAATGTCGTTAGTAGGTGGTGAGTGAAATCTACCCATACGAAGCCCGAGCAGTTCTCTCCCAATATGTCGAATTCTGCCCTTCACCAATGGCGCTCACCTCCCCTAGGTCACTACCCATTGCAATATTTATCTCAGTGGGATAAAGCACAATAGCATTTATCTAGTAAATGTAAAATGTTAACAATAACTAAAAGACAATATTTTTGACATAAAGCAGATCAAAATCCGCTTAATTTTGTTGAGCATATGATATATAATCGAGCAGATGTTTCACCTAGAATGTGACGCTGGGCACTGATTACATGCGCCCGAAATTATTAGTTTTCTTAGATCTACTGTTTAAGGAACAGTACCGCATGTCTATTATGTTACTCACTTCCAACCCACAATTAGTATTGCGCAGTAATCAGGGGTTCTGGTGCAACGAATGCAACAACTCAAAGCGCCTCAATGAATTCAAGACAGCATAACGCATCATATTGATCGAGACGCGACGCAGTTTTCTGTCTTAGGATATATCAAATGCGTTTGGTCTGCTACTGTCCATTTTCTTCGACAAACGAAGTAAGTAAATTTGCTCACTAGCCCACTCCTTTTCTTAGCGGCGAACGGAAGAGAGTATATGTCTATCCTCATCTGAAATCATGTGCATTTTGTCAACAATATCATCATCATCAATATCGTTCATGTATGCCACCTGTCCCGTACATTTTTGATTTTTTCATTAAAACGTATGAAACACACCCCTGTCGACTAGCTTATTCCCAGCAACGGTGCATGCATTCTGCTAAATATCTCATTTACATGGATAAAATATTGCCCATTGCCCCAGTCTCCTATGCAAACAACATTCTCGAAAACAATTTCTTCATTTGCAAAGATTGCGATACTAGGGAAGTACTGCACTATAAGTCTGCGATGATCCACATTTGAACAATTTGAACGCGTGCGGACAGCAATTTTGTACAGCACATCCGTAAAGCTCCATGTCAACCTGCGTCCAAATAGCTAGCTTTAAGTGAGGCACAACTCACTAAATGAAGTCTCCTGAAACACGTGTAGGGAACAATTTTGAGGCAAAAATATATAGCTAGCTATCAGCATGCAGGATGTCGCAAATGATGACACATGTTATTATCCTAGCGTAATGGTGCTTTGTTGGACTTTTCGCAACATATTAGACCTACAAATTTAAAATTTTTAACGCCATCGCAGAAACAAGACACAGCCGGTTTCATTGTATATTTATAGTGCTCTAAATAGAAGCTAAGTGATCCGGTATATACAAGTCTTCCAAAGAGCTTTGCTGGCAGCTGGTAAAGGTAGTTCAATATGATTGAACATAAGCATCTTGCACACGCCTACGAACTAGTCTCGTGAGGTTCCGTAATATTGTATCACGCCAAATTTATTGCTAAGTATTTTGCTATGTCGCTTAAAGAAATAAATATATGAAGTGTGTGTATTAATTGCGTACTACGTATCACACATGTAATCAATTTCCTTATGTCTCTTATACAAAAGGTGACGCAAGTCATATCTCGCAATTGGATGTTATCGCCCAGCAGCATAAAGTTAACGAGTGATTAATGCTTGCTACTCGCAGTAATCAGTTTAGCACAATACAGATTTGTCTTCCTCAACCTAGTGAATTGCTATTAGGCGATTTGGACATAGCGGCGGATTGAATTTAGCTGATCATAGCCGAAGTTTACCTAATACTTAGGATGTTTGCTCCAGTTTTAAACATTTATATCGCCCAAACATTCGTGGCCTCAACAGAGTAACACGCACTAGGTATAGCCACATTCTCATCTCCGGGGACTTCAATCTACACAATCTGGAGGTTTCAGCATCGCCCAGTGAGCAGTTCAAAGCAGACTTGCAGGAACTGATCGCTAATATTCCTTTGTACAATCATGTCACCACGCCCACTAGATTCAGGGCAGCAAAAAAACCGTCCATACTGGACCTTGTGCTCACGAATGAAGAGCTCATGGTTGACAAGTTATTGATGGATAGTCTATTAGGACTCAGTGACCATGTAGTAATAACTTTTGACTATGTGTGTTATGCAGAGTATCCATCTGAACACTCGGAACTAACTCATACAATCACACGCTACCACGTATTGAAAGAACTCGCAAACGCAACTGCTTGGGAATTCTCAAACAAAAGTCCCCTTGACAACGTTTGGGCAGAGTTCGTTAATAAACTCAGCGACGTCGTCGACAGAGCATCAGAGACCAAACCACTTCGTCCCGAGAAAATGCCTTCAATTATAAGGAGTAGGACTCGAAAATGCCTGGCGATAAGGGATACAGCATGGCATGCCCACAAGGTTAACCCCGGCTCACAGAATTGGGAAAATTTCCTGACCCATCGCAACCATTGCACTGCACTTGTCCGTGAGGACAAAGTAACTTATCAACAGAGCCTAGCCAAAAAATTCATGGCAAACAACAAACTGCTATATAGGCATGTCAATAAGCTTCGTAAAGTGAAGCATGGAATCCCCCCACTATTCACGACAGGCCGTAGAGTACAAAGCGCCGAAGAAGCAGCTAATGCCCTGCGGCTTCAATACGCCCCAATCTTCGAACTCGCAACATCTACCTGTCCCATAATATCAAGCACATTACCGACACCTTTGTTTACAAAAGTTATTTTCAACCCATCAATTGTGCTAAGGAAGTTACTCTCACTGAGTGTGCATAGTTCTCCGGGAGCAGACAACATCCGCCCGAAGACACTGAAGGCTGTGGCCAACCAGCTGGCTGAACCACTGTCACAGTTCTGCCAAAGGTGATTTGATGAACAACAAGTCCCCACAATGTGGAAGTGTGGCATTACCACCCATATTTGTAAAGGCGGTAGCTGTTCTGTTCATGCAAACTCTCGTCCAGTGACTCTCCTCCCTGTGCTCGCGAAGGTGATGGAAGCAGTCGTCGCTGATACTTTAATGGACTACCTAGAAAAATGCAACATTTTGATCCTGGAACAGCATGGCTTCCGTCAACACCGGTCATGCACTACCAACCTACTTATTGCACGAGGTAGTTGGACGGAAGTGGCCGATGATGGGGTCGGAGTCGACGTCATCTATCTGGACTTCTCCAAAGCTTTCGACCGCCTTGATCACCGCATCCTACTTCAAAGACTACAGAGTTACGGAATCGGTGATCCTGTACTTGGTTGGATTGGCAACTTCCTTTACCAACGAAAGCTTCAAGTACGTGTTAGGGGATCACTCTCTAACCCAATTGAGGTGGAATGTGGTGTCCCACAAGGCTCAGTGCTGGGACCGCGTTTATTCCTTGTGTTTATCAACGACCTGGCAAGAGTCATGTCCCCAAATTTCCTGCTTTTCGCCGATGATGTCAAGATATGGCGGGCGATTGGTAACAAGTCCGATCAGGATCTGCTCCAACATGACTCAGATCGCATTTACGAATGGTCAAAGAGGAGCAAGCTTCAATTGAACATAGCTAAGTGTAAAGTGATGCATCTGCGTCACCAGTTGGTGAGGGCATACAAGATTGGAGACCACATTTTGGCGAACGTTTCTCAGGAGCGTGACCTGGGTGTATTGGTGCAGGAAGATCTCGGGTGTTCAAAACAAGCAGAGAAGGCGACGAGAACCGGCAATCAACACTTCGGCCTTCTTCGCAGAGCCTTTGGTCGGTTTGAACCCTCAATCTTTCCCCAAATGCTTAACGCCTACGTGCGACCTCACGTGGAATATGCTATTCAGGTGTGGCAGCCGTGGCAGAAACAGGATCTCGTTGCTCTCGAGACTCCTCAACGACGGGCAACCAAGAATGTCAGGGGCCTCTTTCATCTCCCCTATCAGCTTAGACTAAAATCTCTATGAATGTACGGCAGTCGATATCGGCTTTTGCGGGGGGATCTCATAATGGTTTACCAGATTCTGAAGAACCCAAACCACATTTGCCGTGCGCTACTGGAATTGAACCATAACACTAAACTAAGAGGTCACCCTCTGAAACTGACAATTCAGTATAGCCGGCTTGAATGCCGCAAAAATTTCTTTTCTCTCCGCGTGTGCCAGCCTTGGAACGCCCACCCTAATTATGTCGTCTCTGCTCCCAATCTGGCAATATTTAAAAAACGTGTTGACGATGAATTGTCTTACTTACATTTCATTTTATGACTTGTTAGCCAGGAGCTACAAAACGCAATCAAACGGTTTCTTGCCAAACGCCTAACCAATGGATTTATAGTTTCATATGTTTCATACGCGGACTTCTCGGCTATTCCGCATAAGTCTATGGTGAGTCCACCACAACGCTTTTCCCTTTATCATGCAATTGATTTTCACAATAATTTTCCATCCTACGGGACTTGTTAATCAACGCTTTTTTACCTGTAATAAACCATTGTTCCATTGTTCCATTGTTACCTTGTGCATACATATGCATAACTCATGGTTGGTTTGGTATTAGTGGGGCACCATAGGTTGTATGCAACAATTGGTCAAAAGATTTACGTATAACCACTATGCAGATTATCCAGATAAATGTCAATATTTAATACATAATTCAACATGCCACTAACCATGGTACGACCTATTAATATACGAAATTGAGCACCATCGATTAATAACACATTAAAAGCTTATGTATTGAGCTATTTGAAAGTTTTAGAGACATAATCACTGGAGCATCAGAAAAGAAGGTAAGTTGTCAGCTTAAGTACAAACAACGCTATAAGCAGCATTTGTATACTGCAGCACGAACATATGTGTAGTAGGTTTATTATGCTTAGTTTCATTCCTAACATGTAGATTTCCAGACCTAAAACAGACATGGTGCTACACTCACTCCTAATAGGAATGATTCCTTCATTCTTTTCCAGCAACAACTTTTGAAGCCGGCGAAAAATATTATATTTCAGCTTATTCATCATTGTCACTCCCAATCAGCAGGCTAAGACTATTATGAAACATCACCAGACGTCGGCGTTCCGACATTTTGCATCCAGTTAGTGGTGCTAATAGGGCATGACAATGATGAATTAGATGAATTATAGCAATACCCTCACAATTGCTCATCAGTAGTATAAAATATGTCCGCTTAGATCCTAACTCCCCTGTGGTACAAAGGCGCTATGCTCGTTATGCTAGCCATTATCCTCTGCACATTTGGTAACTGGCATGACAGTCTAAGCTGAGCATGACCATATCATAGTCATTTGTCAATCACGCAGGTCCGCGGCTGTCACTCATTACGAAGTGACACCAGCTGCTGGCATCCTTAATTCATGGGGGCGGAACCCGGCAGGGATCCGCTGGAAGGCGCATCACTGACGATACCCAGAAGATCAAAACGCCGGCATCTTGGCTTTTCTAGACTAGTCTAAGCCTTCTTGTTGAGAGTTACAAAGACGATTTAGCCGAATTATCCTAAATCATCACTACTACTTATCAGCAACATAGCAACACGCATGGAAAAGTGCAGCTCCATTTGTCCTACGCTTCGATTGAAGAAACAACAAGTGCATAGTACAACAGCGAGTATATCCCTGGAGCAAAATGTTAGCGTTGAAGCAGGCGCGTCTTCAAAGCCTACGATTTCTTTATGTGGGACTAAAGCTCTAACTTGCAATAAGCATATTAGTGATATCGAATAGCAAATGTAAATACCAAAGCAACCAAGAACAATGTCCAGCGATCTGAGGCGCCGTAGCTTCTTGGTCCTACACGCACTTAAATCATGTGATTCCAGTCTGCAAGTGGGCTATGCATGATGTCAATGTTCACGGACTTTGATGGATAGACTGCGCGATGTGGATGAGTGCAAGCTCAAAGTGAAGTGTATCGCTCGTATAGGAAAGATAACCGAGGGTACCAATTGTCGAAGCGGCCATTACTAACGTAATATTGTCCCGCCTTAATAGCTTGAAATGTTTAAACATGCACGAGCTCCCAGACTTAGACGCAGCTCACAGAGAGAAACTGAAGGCTGTGATGATTTAACTAAAGCGATACACAAAAGATGTGAAACAAATCAACGGATTGTAAATTTTCTGGTGATTACACGGATTCCAATGTGAATATGTCTCAACAGGTTTCTGAATCTTCAGGCGCGCCCGGCGGTTTCTACCGCAGCCTGGGCTTAGTCTTTACTAACCTCTGCAGTCTGATGATCCAGCGCGATGAGCTGTAATAATTTGTAAGCTCTCAGGGACCAGACGTATTAGGCCCTGCTAGTCAAACTCCAACGTAACTGTGCAAGATGTTTAAATCAGCGGCTCCTCATGCTTCCGCTGTGACAGATCATCTAAGTATAGCGGTGGCGTTCTACTTTACATAAAGTCTTCCTTCTTTGGGAGACTAGTGAGCGATTACAAAAGCGCTGATGAGCTATGTGAGCAGTTTTGGTGTTCGACCTACTTCAAAAGCTTAATGATGCCGGTAGGCGTGGCATAACGCATTCCACTGAGCCGCTGCTTGGACTGGTTGCCGCATGTCCGCAACTAAACGAGTCGTCAGGTGTTTCTACGCATGGGCCATTACAACTAACCCCACTACAGTGGCCTGAAGCTGAACTTTCACCCGGCCATGTTGAAGTCGAGAGGAAGTATAGCGATTTGATATTTGAAGCCGGAGCCGCACAGTACATCAAGTAACCGACACACATATGTTCGTGCGGGGCTCCATTGTGCTTAGACCTGATTTTGACCAGCTGTGAGTAAATTGTGCATGACATTGAATTCTTAGATTGTCTTGGAGTCACTGACCACTCGATGATCACAGACAGCTTGGAAATATCGCTGCAGTATGCACCCGTGCTGGAGCCAGGATTCAACTATTGGATGGTGGAATTTATTGGCCTCACTCGAGCAGTGAGCCAGATGGACTGGTCTTCACCTGAGTTCCCGTCTATTGAAACCTTAGAGCTATACTTAAAACGGGAGCAAAATCGATGTGCATCAGATTTGTACTGCTCAATTATCGGATAGTTGGGCCAGTCAAACCACATTGGTACAACAAGGATTACAGCAAACTGGCTCGACGACGACGTTAGACTATGCAAAATTTCGTGTTATCTGTATCTAAAGAGGACTACATTGAGTACATGATACAGCGAAATATCTGCAACAACGCAAAAACTAAAAACGCGGAAGCTCCGAAGATCAGCTTTCAACAGCCGCAAAATCTGCTCCTAAGTGGATCTTCGCTTACATGATACGACGCATGAGGGCTGCTGGCAAAGATCCAGTGTTGGAAGCTTCAGATAGACAGCCCCTATCTTTGAGCACAAAACGTGCGCCCGAAATGATGGCACAATTTGCCTCCGTAGTTGCAAGTGAACAAGTATCTGTTCCGAGTTCAACGAGTACCGCTCCCGCTAAACTAGAGAGCCTAAACTGCAGCATTGAAGATTTACGCAAGTTTCCAGCAACTCATGGTGGGACGAAGCCTGCTGAGCCAGATAGAATCCAGCCACCGATTCTCAAGTCTTTAACGGCTATCATCGCGTCTTCTGTATCTGAGCTGTTCACCAGGTGACTATCGACTGGAAAAATACCGGTCGACTGGAATGGCCCGGTTGCAAAAGCCAATACGGAAAATTCGTAAAGCAAATAAATGAATAAGTACCTTCCGATCTGCCTCACTGCTATTTTGGTAAAGACGCTAGAGGAGATCGAGAAGAAGAGATTTCCACAGCTTCTCGAGTCGGAAAGAATCTTGACGTCCGCACCACATTGTTTCTTGCATGGTGGCCCGAGCATCACCAAACTACTATCGGCGAGCCATGAATGGTTACAAGCGCCGCATCAATCATATCGACAGAGGTCATTTTCATTGACTATAGTAAGTCTTAAGTCAAGGTAAAATTATGCAGTACTCCACGACAGGCTGAGGGTGTGCGGGGTTGGCGGCCCGCTGCAACAATGGGTCAGAAAACTCCTTTTGTTCAAACGTGGACGGTCCGGGTGGACAGCCATTTTACCGATTAGTATCCATCGAGTATTGGCGTGCCTCGTGACACTGTAAGGGGGCCTATTTTGTTTTCCATCCATGTAAACGATGTGCCTCGGCTACTGTTATCACCTTGTGCGCTGTTCGCAGATGAGTCGAGGGTGTAAAGAATAATTCGCACATACGATGATTGTGACATGCTTCAGCAGGAATTTGACCGCCTCTTCACTTGGTTTATAGAGGTCAAAATCTTGATCAACCCCGTCCAGTCGCAATATATTTGACTAGGTAGGTGTGAGCACAGTCGAACCTACAGGGTCACCGGTCAAATGTTGCATCCTGAGCCATTCTTGCGCGACCTCAGTGTACCCTCACGCTACCACCTAAACTTCATGGATGACACGAATAACCTTTTCCAATACTGCCTTCGTATGCTTTGGGCGCTCAGGCGCAGCTTCTATACTTGGTCCAAAGATATTGCCATTCGCCTCTTCTTCTCGATACTACGACCAACGCTACAGTCTGGCTCATTCGCTTATTTTCCTATTACCCAGGGCGAGGTAAAAATGATTGAGCTAGTACAGCATTCAGCAAACTGGCTGATTCCCAACTTATGAGGTAGCTGTATGAAGACCTATGTAAGAAACTATTGCTGTGCACTCTAGTCTGTCGTGAAATGCGGATTGGCCGCATCAGATATTATATCAGGTGATTACCCCATGTTGGCCGCTGCTTGATTTACGCACACCAACTAGCACACGAAAACACCGGTACAAGATTGTCGTACCGAATTTGAGACGAATCGATCAGCAACTATACTTCGAACGAAGAGTGGTGCATGTATGGAACGGCCTGCCGCTGCAATTAGTTGAGGCGAAGGCGGGGTCGGAATTTATGATGTCCTTGGAAAAGCATTTGCTGGCGCAAAATGTATTGAGGGCAACACAACATATCCTGAGTGGTATTAGATCCAGCTACACAGCAAAGTCTACTTGCTGCGTCCAACCGGTAATCAGTAATCAACAGGCTTCGAATAAAAATATATGGCATTTCTTAACATTCTCGACATACAATATATATAACGCGCAGATGCAATGGCTAATAAACTGCAGCTAATATTTGTTACGTAATATAACCATTTAGCTTTTCCCTGTCACATAGAGTTTCCAGCATTCCTTGGTAAACCATTTTCACACGAACACTTCCAAGCAGGATTAATTTGGATAGGGCACTTATATTTTAACTGAATAGTTCCACGAATGCTGAAAAATTTCGCAGAGCCATGCGGTTTAGAACTTCTATGCTAACCGAAGACGTACCAAAATTTGCGAAAAGTTTTTTGCTTATCAAAAAGTTCCTAAAATGTAGCAGCAAATTATTAACACGAAACATAAATTACACATCCGAAATACGAATAATCAATTAATCGTGTTTTCTCTCTTTGTCCGTCGAGAATTAATATGACTGGCAACGGTGCAGGTAATTTACGAGATGTTCGACTGGAAAAGTAAAGATTATGGGATGACTATGCTTGCCTTCATCTTACTACCTAAAATGTTGATATTTTGATCCATTTTATATATGGAAAATAAGGCACTTGCGTGCTTTGACTTGTTTTAACGACACTATCCTATGTCAGCGGTTGCGGTATTTGGTCGACTTCAATAACTTTAAAAAGTTAGCCAATTCGGGCACCGCAATTAGAGCAGAAGCTTGGATTGGCAGCGGTGCTTTTTATACAAACTAACTACTATTTCTCGTTATACTCCTCTAGGAACACAAACTATTTATTGAAGGATTTCACCGGCTGGCATGCATCACACCTAGATACACGAACGGCGGACAGCAGCGGGATTATTGCAATTGTTTTTCACATCAAAATAACGGTAGATGACTCATGGGTGAGGGATTAATTTAGCTAAATTCTATCAGTCCTATAAAACATATACTACTTAAATTAGTTTGACTAGTTTATTTCAGGCATACTGAACTAGCTTCATTTGGTTTGCCTTACTTATCTTTGAAACGCTTGGACATTCTTTTTGTTCGTATCACCTTTTCAGATTCGAAATGTTCAAATTATACTAGTTCGATGATATGTAACCTGGATTTTATCAAGACACAATCGACTTATTAGGCTAGATTAATTTGACAAGGAAAGCTAAGTAGTGTTATATAGTCATATTCATTTTCATGCCAGCCGGTTTGAAGTCCGCGTAGGATCAGTCGAAGGCAAATGAAAAATGCTAAAGTGAATGTGTTTCACGCTTTAATTACCCAACGCCGTACGGAAGGAGTTTGCCTGAGTATGGATACTCAACATGTGAAAAGAGATTTGACACGCTGCATATATTGTGAATTCGGTTAATCTGAATTCTGTTTCTGGCAATGCGTTCACCTGGTATGTAACCTATTTGGATGGTTTCTGTATTGATAATAGAAAAATGTTAGATCGTAATATACCGCAGGGATTTTCATGTGTATTATGTCTTCCAATTTGGTTAAAGTCAAGTGCTGAATTGAAACCTGCATGCATTTAATTGATGTAATATTACTCTAACGTTTTAAATCTGGCGCGACGAGGCATAATTTATCACAAACAAAGAGGTAATAATACTCAAAACTTTTATTTCTAGTCTATGTGAACAAAATTTTGCACCTAGGCGAATGTCAAACTAATTACAGATTAATTTCATTTATCTCCTCTACGTAATAGGTGAAATACGCACTCATTTATGTTCAGGTCAGCTTGACCTTTACACGTTGTTTAGAGTGAGGTGCAGAAGATCATCCTAGGGCTTATATTATCCAATAACGGATGTCCCGTCGTTCTGAACCAAAGGGTTCTGAACGGAAAGCGGAAAAGGGAAGTTAGTGGATAAGCCATTCTTTTGAACTCCCGCTGAAGCAAAATCCAACTTTATCGAGCAATCAAAACAAGTGTAAATGCCAAGTTCGTTATAGAATCAGGAAGAAAATAAAATAGACAATAATCTCCAGGCAGGTAAAAAAGTATATGATATGCTCACCAGTAAAAAAGGAATAAAGCACAAATATCTGGCTAGACATAATAAAAATATAAGGATCAGTTTGCAGGACATCCGCAAACATTTGCAAAATTTATTTTAATTTTTGGACATCTAATAACGCAGAAATGTCAACAGTTTCATCCTGTGAGAAAAATATTTCAGAATAAAACGGCGATTCCAATAGCAATAGAATCTAGTGTAAAGTAAATTGACATTATATCTTTTGTTAGTTTAATAGGTTCCAGTGCGTCGCAGCTACACTAGGAAAAGCGACCTAGATGATGGCACATAAATGCTATATTCTCAAAGGAAGTGTAACGCGTGTTATATTAAGCTAATCTTCATAGTCAGGCGTTGTAGCGGAAAAACATATATCCGCTATACCCCGGATTATTACGGCATGTCGTTAGAATTGTCTGCCTTACCAGCCATCATTTCTACGGTTATTCAAAGCGATGTTAAATTTATTACGCCAGGACGAATAAAAATATAAGCGTAAAAAGCAGTTCTGAAAATATGGGTACTGTTTGTCCACCCATTACTGCCTCTTAAGTAATAAGGCGCATACTAGGAAATGGAGCCGGGTAAAATAAATTACATTAATAGGGCTAACGTAAAGTTAGTGAAGGTCAGAAATCCTGGAAGTCAGGGTAACCGAGAGTCAATGACAATCTTGGAGAAGTACTTTTGCAGTTCGATGGAGCAAAGCATAGCCCAAAACGATTGACAACCAGTGCTAATCGGTCCAGTTTCTCTTTGGCATGTTTGGAGGCTGTCACAGATTAGGGCAATATCATCCGCATACTCCAAGTCAAGAAGGCGCTCACCAGGAAGTAGCTCCACACCATCTAGGTCGTGTCCAGCGAACGCTGTTTCTATGACTTCATCTATAGCGAAGTTGAAGAGGAAAGGTGACAGCGGGCATCGTAGTCTCACGCCGCTGGTGATACTGAAGGGTGGCGACAGTTTGCCATAAACCCTCACCCTGCCCGAACTATGCGCGTACAGCGCTTTGATAATGTTTACATATTTATCAGGCACACCTTTCCTCAGCAGACAGTCCCAAAGTGCACATCGATCGACCGAATCGAAGGCACCTTTTATGTCAAGAAACACGACAACGGTGGGTCGCCAATAAACATGGCGGAATATGACTCTATAGAAGTTAACAAAAGCATACCTATTAGTGGATGATATATCAAATTTTTCCTTTATCCCCCACAATAGTATCGAATTGGGAATTAATGATTTATCTTCACAGACTGCGTGTAGAAATATTTGGCACATGAAATTTGAAACTGAATAATCATAGGAACTGAGTATGTTGGCTAAATACCTAATGACGGCGTTACCCTTGTATGGGTTAAACATTCCAGGCTCAACTTCATAAACAGCATATTTCCTAATTGGTGGCATATATAAGGTAATTAAACGTCTACCTCAGTAAGATAATTGTCCCACACGGAGCGCGACAATAAATGCTCAGGCTATTGTTAACCATGTGTTAGCATAATACATAATCATACATAGTAACTTGCAAAGTACTAATGGAAAAGCTTCAGATACTATTTAACGGTAGTACAAATTGCTCCTTTTAAAATCTACGATCAGGACGCAGGAAACTCGCTGTGGCGGGCTTCAATTTGACTCCCTTTAGCGAAACCTTGTAACAAACACACTCGTACTATTTATAATAGTATACTTCGTCTGGTATACATATTAGCTGCGTTTAGCTCGTGATCCGTCAAAAATCAGAAGGCTAGCCACTAATATAAATGACAGTTATTGTGCAACTAATAGCTTTGCCGTTTTGACAGAGAATTTTGGGTCTTGAGCCCGTGAAAAGAAGCGTGAACATCATTTGTCCAGTCGTTCCAGTTGTGTTGTTGATGCGATTATTTTTGCGTTTTGGTTTAGTGTGAGACGAGGCGAAGTATCAATCGGCAATGTTTGTCACGTGATACGATGCGCCGTGATGGTCATTGTGTAAAGTTCAAAGCTATATTTAGGTCAGCGTGTATATCCCTTAAGACATAGCACGTAATGTGTAATAAGGCTTCGTCATGCATTGTGTAGTACAGTTCCAGTTCTCGAATACCCTATCTTAAAAATATTTCATTAAATATCCAATAAATTGGGTTTATTCATAGCCAACAAATATGGAAGCTGAAAATATCGTGAAAATTTTCCTGGTAAAGCATGCACAACTATGAAAACTGCTGCCTTTGGAAAACGTTCCTGAGAAATTATTTGAACTTAAATGTAAATTTGTGTGTTTTTCTCACAATTCCAATATTAATGAAGCATTTCCATTTTAATGTCTTTAAAATTGGTAAAATTCTTTCGACCCGAAAATATATCTTAGTTGATGTAAGCTTCCCCCAGTTTCAGGTTAACATGAAAACGCAAAACGTACAGTCAAATAACCTGTAAAGCAAAAATATCGTTGTATCGATTACTTAAACCATTACAATATCAAGTCGTATATCGATTTATGGATGGTAACAAATAAAGATATCAGCCAGTTAATAGCGATAATTTCGTGCATCCAAAATGAATCAGACTTTATTTGTTACATGTAATCACAGCCTACACACTAAGCGTCAAGTTCGCATCATTTGCATAGTTGTTTAATACTGCACAGCATGGTGCTGGTGTACTCTCAGTAACCGGAAACTAATTTCTGTGATCAACAAATAATTAACATATGATCAAATGATGGACTAAACAATGTGGACTGGAAGCGTTGTATGCAATGCTAATGAGGCAATTATGCCGTGAGATATATGCAAATCAGGCATAATCAACGGCGTTCAGTTAGGTGAAGGGCATTATGTCGTTAACTTTCGTTAACAGAAATAGGGCCATTGCTCAACACTGGTAGAATATGCGTCAAACTGAATAGAAAACTATTCCGAGGCGTTTACCAAACAAAATAGCGGTGTGTTGTTAACATATAGAATTGAGTTGCACAATGGTTTCCATGCATTAATGAAGATGGCAGACGCTTCTTTCTGAATAATGTAGCGTTATTTATGCTGGATTTATTCTAATTTATATTTGTGACTGCATCAAAAGTAAATAAAACGAATGAAGATTTCCATGCATGTAATTAAGGGCATTTGTGCTGCCAATGCATCGGTACGACTTAACTCACTTTTAAATTAAAAAGCAAAATTAAGAACCGCAAATATCATACATCATTTGAGTATTAGTGGAAAGTGATGGTCACAGCTTTAACTGGGATAATAGTGAAATCCTGGGATCATGCAACACAAAAAGTAAAATGGCATTGCTGGCAACCTATTTTGCTGAGATTAACATAATTACCATTTGCGTCGGCATAGTTTTAATATACCATACGTTGATTTGAAAAGTGTGAATGATTTTAGGGCGCAAAGTACACAAAAATAATAAGAGTGACGTTTTCACTCGAGAGGTTTGTAGTTTCAGATCATGGGAACTAAACGAAAGTCAGCGTTTTCATCAGTCACCTGAACCCCGCTGACGGATTGATTAAACAACCTGAATTATTGCACCTTGTAAACCAATGCACTGGCAATGCTACCTGGCATTATTTCAAAATTTTACAATCAGGTAACCAAGCTCCGCTAACGAAAGCACAAAAAAGGAATGAATCAAGCTATAAGCACCTAAACAACAAGACGCTTTACACATAAATGGAAACAGTTCCGCTTTCAACAATAAGTATTCGGTTGCTTGTAAACTTTAAAGAATATATCTCAAAACAACATGTTATAACGCTTATATCATTGCCAGATCGACAGTCACTCGATTGTGCTCATCATATCCAAGTGGTCTTACTAAAACTTGTTCACGACAATTCGGTATATATTGTGCCATACAGCATGCGTTTTGGTATATTGCTGATGTACGTTAGCTTTAAAGTATTGGTTATAAACGTTTCGGCTCAGACCGTAGGGTACACCTTAAGTATTTCTTTAGCAGGGAACATTAAGTCAGGAGAGAAAATTAATGTTTGCTTGATATCCGTAGTACAATAAGAGTAGCGAATAGAAACAAAGTTTAAAATGACAAGAAAAGACGAATTTTGGTGTATATATTTACCGGTTTTTCTTTGAGTTAAAATATTTTGTAAGTTAAGCCGCACCGGATTATAAGAAACAGTATTAGCAAACGGATCGAAATTCATATATAAGTCGCAACGCATTCTACGGCGAAACAAAGTAGCCGGAGATTTCTGACTAAATTCAGTGCAATAAGATTAAATCTCAATATTATTCAACTATAACACATATTAAACATAAAAATGCACTCGCAATTTCAACAATTTTTCTTCTACAAACCCAACGAATTCTTCCTCATCTGTCTCGGAGCTTCATAGTTGGACGATATCGGCATCAAGGAAGCTCGGATCACACTCATCCTCATCTGAATCAGTCTCGCTGCTGTTGGTTGGCTGTTCGTTGATGATTTCGGCATTCCTGACAGCTCGGACGACAGTTGAGACCAATAGCTTTACACAGGCATCGACGATCTATTGGCAGATAGTGGCGTAACTAGGCTGTCGTCACCACATTGTATTAGTAAATTTGTGCTCACTCTCTGTCATCCAATTATTCCACACGGCTCACAAAGCAAATTTGAAAACCATGTTTACAAAATATCGAGTGGTTTGAATTATTTGATTAATCTTTCTTGAGTGATGGCAGGATCTGAAACAGATTTCTTAACGGCATTTGACTTTGCTGATTGATCGGCCCTCATGAATGCATAAACCACTAAGGAGGGAAATGTGTGGAAAAGGCCACATGGTCTCCCGACGTATAGGTATTTTAGCTACTAACTCAATATTTTCTGGTCTAACGAGCCCTTTGGGTGGGCCTTGGAGATAACCCTAAAAAGAATCCACCCTTCTGTCAACTTCTTTCGCTTAAAAATGACTCTGGGTGGTAGTTCTTTGTCATTAGCCTGGCAACTGCGAACTACAGTAAAGGATGATTACTCGTTCCCAGTGGTGCTTATAGATACAGTATACGTCCCTGTAATTGCAACAGTACGGCTTACGGGAATGGTAAAGCTGAGAGGAACTTCGATCAATTTTGTGACGTGGTCTAACTAGAGCTTCAGTTTGGTAATCTTGTTAATGCGGATGATGGAATAATTTTCTTCGTATTCCTTTGGCGGTTGCTGTGTAGTGGTATTCTTGTGCGAATAAAGAGTTGATACTTTTCCATTAAAATGAAGCACTTGAAAGTCGCTAATTTTCATGACACGTGCCATCGCTATTTCCTTAAATCGAACGGATATTGTAGCGACACTCCTACCTGCTGTTGTACTTTTAGAAATCTACCGTTCATTGGTGTTCTTTAACTGTGGCCATGTTGCTTTGTTCCCTTGGAAAGGCTGAGTTGGTTTATTTTATGGGTGCTGGTCAACTTCATTCTTCTTTCACCTAATTACCATTGATTCATTAATGTTGAATTATTTTGCAGCTGCTCTGTTACCATGCATTACTGCGTGACTAATCGTCTTGAGTGTGAAATCAGCTTCAAAAACATACCTTTAACAAGTGTCCTTTTTGGATTCTTTACACAGAGGTTTGTTGAAGCAAAGTACCTATCAGGATAAGTGCTAGGGTTAAGCGAGATACCTTCATCTTGATGTCCAGCATGGGGCAGGCGCTAAAAATATTATCGTGCATCACATCATAGGTGGACCATTTTATATGTTTTCACGAAATTCTACGTAAGTGCATTGTTACTTAACCTGTGATACACGCACAACGACGTATGTGCCAGTTGTCTATCAGAAAACCTCAGTTTGGTTGACTATGTGATCGTAGCTCACACTTGCGTCACCGAGTGTCCGGAAGAACGCAAGTCTTTGGATTACTGGTGTGACCACAGATCGCGTGTTTAAACACTCACATGCAACCAGTGAGATACAGGTGCATGATTTGGACAGTGTTGGCATGGTGTATTGTTGGATCAAATAAGTTTGTCCGGTGAAATAACCATCACAAATATCCCAGTATGGGACATCAATGCGGAGTTTTGAATAGTTGTTTGGTTTAGGGTCGCCATAAAGCTCGAATCAGTTGTCTACTGCACGGAGTTTGCTACACCCAATACACATGTGTCATGAGACCATAGGAAGCTGACTCCACGAGGTTCATGAGCATTGCTTATCTTTTGACCATCAAAATAGTAATAAAACATCTTGAAGCATTTTCAAGGAAGTCTGAACATAGAAATTAATAGGAATTCACTAGTCCACAATATAAGCATTAATCTAAAAAGGTTCACACAAGGCGAACCGAAAGATTTCTGACAAATAAACATTTTAAGAGCGTTTTATTGTTCGAAAAATACGGTAGTTCTTTTATGTAGCATGGACAGGGTTTATAGGCACGCCAGGTCGGATCTAGTTAGGCTATGCATTTTCGACTCAGGCTTCTTCGGACTTATTTTGCTTTGGTGAGAAATTCATCGACCCAAGCATTTGCACATAACCAGCTGACAAGCATTAAATATTTGTGCTAGGCAGTGTCAGTAAGCTGCTAGGATAGGAAGAAGTGACTGCTTATATTAACAAAGCCAGGCTTAAGTATTAAGTAAATGTTAATATTTTTAATTTATTTTAATTAGCGCTGAGCAGGTTCTCATCGCTGTTTCTTTACGTATTGTCGCAACACAAATGTAACGGCACAGCATATATACACTATATTTGTTAGCCAGCGTTGAAATTCTGATTAAGATATTGATCCCAGCTTTCCCTTTAATGAGCATAATTTGCAAAGCATATATTTCCTCGCTAGTTCTACTTCTCGTGTCGATAGTGATATGGTTAATATTGATACATCCAAAATTACGTCTTGCAAGTCAATATTAAATTTGCCAAGGGAAGCTGGAACATCAGTTGCGTGTATTATGAGGTACCTAAACAGAAAGACATGAATGTGTAGTCGTGCCAGGTCTCATCTCCCAACAGATGCCAGGCCAAGATATATTTCCAGGTTGGACATTGTATACCAGTAAGTTATCTTTAGTTCACGCACATGCCAAATCTTAATAATCTGTCAATTTCCTAAACTGGACATCGAAAGAAGCGGCTGTGTCACCATTAACATTTACGTTGGCGGGTAGCGAATATAGCCACTGATGTTTATGGTTTGCAGTGAATAGGGACAGTTTGATGAAAACAAATGATGCTTTATGCCTAGTAAATCTGGAACAAAGAGGCTGCGAATTGTTTTGTTTAGTGTTGATTGATAAATATTTACTAGGATGCTCAAACTGTGGTCGTCAATGACAACTACATTGTTCGAGATAAAGGAGATCCGATGTGTATCGTAAAAGTTCTGACTAGCATAAACCAAAATTCGCTCTACTAATATATGAATACTATTGATCCCAAGAGATGAACAATAAAATATTACGGCTGCACACGGTTTACATGGCTACTACTTCTGGTCAGTTGGTTCACAAACACGTTCATTCGCGCAGATGTCAAGTGCATCCCCTGACAGCAATCTTACTTGATATCCAATCACAAGAAGGTACACCACCGAATCCGTTGGCTACCGAAAAACTGTAGTGTTAATTCATTTCATTATGCGTGTGCAGCGATATAATATTACTTACCTGAGCAACGTCGTTAGCATGGAAGGACTGACCTTACCAAAACTGGTAATTAAAGGGAATGGCAGGACAGTAAATAACCGTTGGAAGCGCTATCTGCTTAGTATTTGGATGCGGTTTTTACTGCTGCCATTTAAGACAGGAAACACTTGACCAACCACAAAATATAAATTAGTTGTAATATATGGTAATTCAGTATAAGCTTTCACTTTAATTACATTTAGTCGTAATTTCATTGTTTTTTAATATTGCAGCTGTTTCATACGCTGAAGCATACTTATGCGCAAACATAACTTTCACAGGGCACCTAACTTTCCGGTCTATTCTTCAGGAACGTTATACCCAAGGAGTGAAATACTACATCAAAGTCAGTGGGAAAGTGAGTGAACGGGACACTACCGCACGCTTAGTTTATAACGATCACTTTAGTACTGTTTCTTACTTAAGCCAATCAAAGGAGGCAAACGCAATGAAATGAATATATATATTAACCTAGTGCGACGGTTGGTTTACCTCTGTGACCCATAAGATATACTTACTGGGGACTCAGGAACCAATGAGAGCAACCCCAACCCTTTTGGTCATAGATTTGAACAAGGAAATATACTATCCCCTGTTCCTCCAAGTTAGGGCTTAGAAATAATATGAAGGTCGTTTCTGTAAAATCAATAATGTTTAACTTACCTTTGCTTTGACAGAGTCTTTGGAGCCAAATGTTTTGGCTAATTAATCATCTCACTCACTTGTCCAAAATCGTGCGCCATGTTGACGCCTGAGTTCGCTTACAACCATGAATTTTATCCCAGGTTTAAAATAGATGACGTCTCGACCGTCGCGCATCATTATAATTGCCCCCATTCCGCCTCTATTTATTCGCTATTGCTTCCTTCCGAATCATTGTTGCTTACTTCTATCTACAAGTGTTTGCTTAATTGAGCGCAGCCGCAATACATCGCCGTTCTAACATAAGCCTTCGCTGATTAAATGCGCAACAATGTAAGAAACTTGGAATAACAGTCGGTAGAGGAAATGACTTGCTGAAAAACCTAAATGCGATTGCAAACATTTGGGGGCATGAAGCATACACCTTGTCAATACAAGCCGCCACAAACAGCTGGTTGTTGTGCAACTATTTTACGGCACAATCGAGACAGCTTCCTTGCAGTTTTCACTGCATTTTATCATAATCATCTAAGACCTGGCAAATAATTAAGCACTAAACACATTTCAAACAGGTAGTTTGACTCGGATACAGTATCAGAATCCGAATGGTGAGATGACGATACATGCCCGGTAAATTTCCAATCCAAATACTAGGCAATTCACGTTGACGCCAGCTTGAAATGTGAGACAGACCGACAGCACACAATTTGATTGTCATTAAATTTATTTCCCGCTGCCTTGTCGACTTTTATCCACATTCGCTCTTCCGCCTTTCTACATGTGGACGACAAAGCAAAGCACTTCTCGACAATCGTTTAATGGGCATATGTAGTATTCGCACAATCCACCGCAACTTATTCAGTGCCATCTGTTGTCCCAAGTAATTAGCCTGGTTATCACAGCGTGACATTTGTCTAGGCACATTATGATTTCGGACACGCTAGTGGTACAATATGACAATACAACGCAGACAGAGGTGATCAAACAGGTAAAGGTGACTCATATTTCTAGATAAAAGGGATCATACATCTTCAGGGTAGAGCAAGGCGGCCCTCAAACAGTCATTGTAAACGCGACTTGTTTGGTTTACAGAAACTCATTTTTGAAGAAAATATCTCACCAATATAAGAAGGTATATATGGCTTACTCATTATGTGAACTTTATTCAAATGTTACTACTGATGAAGCTATCAATGTAAGTGAATTGACCAACCACAGTTAGTTCAGTGCTTTTTTGCTTAAGAAGTCATCTGGTGGCTTGTGGTGCTGTAACAAATTGTGCACTTGGAATGTAAGGAGCAAGAGAAAAGGATGGGACTACGATGATGAGGTTTTGCAACTTTGCTCAAGCATGTAATATACTTTAAACAGCAATCTATTATCGTTCACATAATCAATTAACTTACCTTTAATCAGGCAGCAAATCAAAGCCTAGGTCGTAAGGTTTTGCAAGGAGACGCCCTGTGAATCGGTCCACGATTTAATTGAGCAAACTATAGAAATACGTAAAGCCGGACGAATGCTTCTTGTTTCCGGAAGTATACCCGACAAGTTATCGTAAACGCGACTATGCATGCTCGAGTATAGAGCACGCAACAATAGCACATTTGTTATGGGGACACCTTTAACCGCAAGTATCTCGAAGTGAACGTATCGATTTACTAAGCTGAATAAATGCAGTCGAGGAAATAATCTATCGTCGGCAGCGATATGTTTTGCGTTGATCTATCACCTGCCGCAGAGGGAATGTGTGGTATTAACAGCTACTCCATGGGCAAAATCCCGCTTAATCTTTTCTATTCCCAGATTCCGGTTCCGCATTGGGACGGCCAACGATCATTGAGAGGGCTTACTTTGTTATAACTGAGGTTTATAAAATGCTATGTTGGTAATCAAAGTCGGTGCGACCGCACTGCACTTATATTGTCACTATAATCGATCCATGGAGGTTGGCTAAATTATCCTCGTTCTACTAAATATGTTAGAACAATATCATCTCTGCAGTGGAAGGTAATAACATGCTCATATATTTCTGCTTATAGGAATTCCCGGTGGGCATCACGAAAACATTTAACAGCTATGATGGCTTTACGAAACAAGACACACCATCATGTGTTTAGATAAGCCTTAAATAGCTCATCTTGCATCCCATGAGTAGGAAGATTTCGGGACTTGAGAGGCCAAATAAACTGATTCTGAATATAACCCGCCCTCAGCCATACAGCAATCCTCAGTTTAAATCAACGCAACAGCGATATTTTGAATGTTAGTGCCGTATGGTTTCTGGAGAAGGTTGTTGCGAATAAGCTAGAAGAACTTTGGGTAAATGCTTGGTTCTTATACCCCTTATATTTCTACAGCTTGACTGTCTCATCAAGCTTTTTTATCAGCACGCAGGTACTGGCTTATTTGTGTCTACTCTTCTGCATAATTACGTATTGCTCAGAGCCAGCCGGGAGTCACTTTTGCACATAAACACGAGCGTAGACCTCATGGATATGCACTAGCTGGTGCGGGGTCGAATTCTAGTATTACAAGTAAATATCCCTGCGTTGTGTATGGAGGCCCTCAGCCGAGTACGTTGAAGTTCAGCGCTATGAAGACAAAAAGGAAAAGTTTTGTACGCTTAATATCCTGGTATGCTTACCTTAACATGGACTGAAATAACGTCTCAGTTAGTGATCAAGTGGGCGATTGATTCGCATCCCGGTAATGCTCATAAAAAAAACAATCTATCACTGATCATCATAGTTGAAATAAGTTTCACCTGGTGAGCAACAACTCAGGATAAAAACACGTCATCTCTAACTACTGGCAGAATGAAAATGTGCGTCTAAACATGCTTAGTCATCATTGGACGTCTAGTGGCATTTCCATGCCCAAAGTGTCGATATGTGACAAAATGAATTCTCGTCTGCTTAACATGCATTCGCAACCGACACCAGCCGTTGTCGTTACTGCTGGATATGAATGCACACATTTCTCCTAACTAAGCTTCTAAAGATCCCAGGCGACCTACTTGTGAAATTATATCCTCTAAAAATACTACGAAATCTAAACTATTATGCTTCGTTGTAGCTAGTCAATACTTGCTGGATGTCCTTGGTATGTTTGGAACTGCATTTTGAAAGAAGTAGGTGAACACCACAAAATAAAATCGTTACGTATCACTACTTTAGTCTATCGTAGTTGAGTTCTGCAGACCTTGTGCAAAAGATTGGCTGCTCATGGAGATCTAATCACCCAAATATAACGCAGTCTGTTAGATAAAACGCGACACACCCCAGATGTACCAGTGGTTACCATATTAGTGTCTATGGATACATGCAAATAATAGTGAGACGATAAGCCGGGAGCAGTTATTTTACAAGCCTATTAGGGTTATTTATCCTAGTGACAGTCGCAAAACAAACCTCAATGCCCAATGTATTAAAGCAGCTTGCTAAGCCCGCACCGTGCGTGCATAACAGGCAGTTGCGCTATCATCTTTCCAGAAATGTTGCCGGGAAAACCCATTAGCCTGCAAATTTAAAGTACGTAATTATGTGTTCTTCCCTGCACGAAAATACTAGGAAGTTTATGTCAGGAGTATTTAAAGGCTGAAAGCTACCGATAACGTTAATGTAAAGAAAATGTGGTCCAACATTCTTAAAATAGTTAGTCCAGCAGAAAGCATCCGCTTGGGACTATGCTGCATACAGGAAGCTCGGCAGTGTCTTGTATTTGTCATCTCCCAAATGTGCATCTTCTGTAATCCGTGCAAATGAAATATCGCCTCATCGCTTAAAGGAATGGAGTGATTATTCACGTGATTTATAAACTAGCTACAAAAAGTATGCCGCTTCTTCGGATTACATGGGTTTAACACTTGCACTTGTCGTGCACCATACCAACAAAATTTTCTCGATTTTCAAATCCGCTAAACTGTAGAGAGGTTTGGGTGACAATCTTGAGCGGCCGTACGTATGCTAATATCCGCCGCCTCGGTCACTTCACAGATAAAAGCATAAAAATCACCTGAGTTCATTCGCTGAAACAGTGTTGCATTCAATTAACGAAGCGCATCGTATGCATAACCATACCGGGCAAATGTAACCAATGTCAGTACGAGAATTTGCCTACCTATAAACAACAGTTGCTCAGCTTGAGTACTGCAATTTATTAACTTGTGGACTCCCCGTTATTTGACGTATATAAATTCCTGCCCTATATATATGTGTGTGCTTGGAGTAAAACATGCGGCTCTGATTGGATGGCTAGGCAAATATTGCAAATTACCTGTCTTCAGTAGAAGCGCTTTGTTATGAAATGGCTTGAAATCATACGCATTTCGGTCCATCTTTTCCGATCGGACCGTACTTCACTGAAATAATGACGTAAATTCACGTGAAATATTAAGAGTATTTAGCCAAAATAGCCGTTGAGTGAGGTAACGCGCGCGGTACGGAGCTTAATAACACAGAACTACTTTTACTTAACCCCTTTTCACGCGTACCCGATGATGCGAGATATCGCAGCTTTTTCTTTGAATTGTTTGTTTGGCAATAGACCCTATTCGGCGTTTTCTGCATTTGTTCGCGCTTAGTATAGTGTAGCATTATTTAACAGTCGCTTCCTCAAACGTGCGATTCTTTAAATTGTGACATCCCAGTTATCTGTCAACAGTGGTCTCTTAGATTGCCATATTGACGCGAAATCAAAATGAACGCCGAATATTTTGACGAAGTCTTCATGATTTTTATTGCACGCATTCTATTACGGATCTGTCCAGTCTGGGACTGTAAAAGCTGTCGAAGTTCTTTACATATATTTGTTCCAATAAATAGATTAGCTCGATGGGTTCGCACGTAACCGAATTTAGATTCACTACAGCTGACGCAGGTTGATATTCTTGAAATCAGGCAAGTCGCTCGGATTCAACACTATCCAGCCCAATGTTGTTCTAAACTCATTCGGTTTATCAACACTCCGTGTGTTTCAGTATGACGACTGACTGACCAGACAGAGTCTAACATGAGTGCTTCATCGTCATCTGTCGATCGAACAGACCGCAACATTAATTGACATAGCGCAGGGACGGTACTTAGGTTCAGTGTCGTCATGGATCTTCGCACCCCGATATTATGAAGCTAATGGAAATCGATCAGTGTATTATCTGACTTGTCATCCGTGAAGCTTTGCATCCAAATGTTACCCGCAAGACTAAAAACTACAACGAACAATTCACCAATTGAAACAGTAGACATTTAGGCTTTACTTGGTGCGACACCAGATGAATAAGTATTGAGGGTCCCGAAGTGCTTATTATCCTACTCAGCGTACGGTAGAGGATCATGAAATAACCTACAGTGAGTTAACGCACAATAGTTACTTAAGCAACAGCTTTGTACATCGAAACTTTTTTAAGACAAATTTCTCAATATCGATGATAATGACAGAATTCTAAATTGTCATGGTGGTTAAAATCCGGAATTCATTGTATGAATCTAAACATTGAATTCGTGCATAAATAACGCATATTAGCGAGGCCGTTTTATTGATACTACAGGATTCCGTTAAGAGTCATGACCTCAAGGAATACAGCCGCTATATCTATCAGTGTTAGCAGTTGATCTAATGGGAAGAGGGATAAATTACAGTAAGTATACACGAGTTCGGTTGCTTATTCACGAACTCTGTTAAACCAATAACATTTTGGTTTTCTTTCCGTCCAGGTGACCTTTGAGAAATGTTCCGCACAGTTAAATTGCAAATGCTTTGACAGTTTTTCAAATACGGTGCTAATTTTTATCGACGTGAGCATAAAAGTTTGATAACTAAACTGCAATAGATTTAAGTTAGATAGCTGCAGTCCTACAGCTAAACGTGAGAGCGATTAGAAGTTGCTGTGTTTTGATGATATGTAGATTGTTTCGGGTCCTAGCTAACTTATGAAATAGTTCGAAGCGGTTGCGCGAAATACGCATTGCTTGTTGGCAACCTTCAGCATGTTTCAGGTTGAACCAGCACCCTGTAGCTTCTTTTGCGCGTCCACAGCAATAGTGTATCATATATAAAACTCGGATCGTCGGATCAGAAGTTGTTAGGGTTATGTATACTTTTAAACACCGCATAAACTCAATTAATTAGACGGATCGCCATCAATTATAAACAGCTTTATTTTGAAAATTAGGCCACTATGTTTGGACCAAAACAGTTAAATATGAAATCAGGGAAACATTTGTTGGCAGCATGTGAACCTAATTCAATGTATGTGTTGCCATCTCAAAAGCTCACAGCTGAGACTGTCAACGGATCATTTAAAAGCGGATTCTAGAACATGAGCCAAGCATAAAATATCGAATTAAGAAGATAGATGAAAGGCAAAAGAAGAAGGAAGACCCCACACTTCGTATGGAAAAGCACATCATTTAATCTTCAGCTGGTTGGACGTAGCAAGTCAACCATTATCTTTATATTCCAACGACGGCAGATAGTTATATTGAGCCAACTGTTAATCCGGGTTTCAGTAGTCCGTACCTTTGCAGCATCAGTCATAGCAATAGCAACATAGCAGTACTCAGCAACAAAACCAGAAACATACTTTATTGCACAATACAAGTAGGTAGAAAAACGAAGCCTAGAATAAAATAAAATACTAGATGTGACAAGGAAACTGTAAGCTAATAAACCTGCAATATACTCATGATCTACGCAGGGAAGTTATTACGTAAATTCCTGATACCTTAGCCAAATAACGAAAGGAAAACAGTGAACAACTTATGAGTTAGTCAGCAATCGTATTAGGAATTGGCAGCAACTGTAACGGTGGTGTGACAAAACGTGACACTAAAGCGGGTTGTAAATCGCGAGATTGTGCAGGGTGAAAATTTTTATCTTAAATAGCTAACAAGAGGCCAGTAACGCGATGTGAAAACAAAAAGATTTTCCATAATGCTTGTTAGAATAAAAAATCTAATATTTTTTGTAAGGGGTTAAGTAAAGGGTTTGGAAAAATGGTAAACCCGTTGGGTTGAATGTGTATGGTTAGCTTTGAACTTTATAGTTACGTTCAACCAACGTGTTGTTTTCTGATTTGGGCTGTCTATGATATCAATGTATTAGTCAGTTACATACATTGCTATATTTAAAAGTTATAATTAATCCGAATCACGTGTCATTATCTGACAGTTTTAGGTCAAAATGTTCCGTAATAGGATGGGAGCCGATAAATCGAGGAGGAACTGAGCAAAAGTCTGCAGCAGGTCATATTGATGTTCTTTTCATTTCATCCTTTTTCCATGTAGCATATTTATGCATACTCATAAACATAAACTTACTGTATTTTCCTATATGCTTATGATAAGATGATCGAACCGGTTCTAATAATAATGAGTACAGCTTATCCCCCTTAGACCGAACGATAAGCAAAGCATTATAGGTTGATGTTGTGTAGGTGAAAGAGAAATACAAATCTGTTTTGGGCCTGCGAAGGCAATCATCGTCAAGTTGGAGCTGCTTGCATCGATCAAGATCGTTCAGTGAACGGGTGTCCAGTATTTGCTTACTGAGCGACCGATTTACCCACGGTATTGATATTCTCTTACTTTGCACGTGTTACTTAACACCAAGGAGAAGTAAACTATTATCGAAGATACGCACGCATTTAACAAGCAAGTCTACATTTCTTAATCACTAGCTACTCAGATGAAGCACGTGATTTATAATACTTGTCAAATAGCATATCCCGAATCTCCGCAGACCCTTAGTGAAATATACCTATCTAATTTGATTTCAAAATTATTGCAGCCGTTTTTATAAATAGCCACCAGCGTTCATCTGTATTGCAGAAAAGTTTAGTCAGATACCAATTTACTATTAATCCATTTGAGAGTATTTGTGCGGCGTTAACCAACAACTGCTATTTCGATGCACATTCGTCACCTGTGTATACGTATTATATCCGGGTACTTTGGCAGCAAAGAACAAACGGGACAACGGCATTTCGGATAAAGTCAAAGGTGAACCCCCAACCCATTCTCTGGTTACGTTGTTAGTTGGTAGCTTGCGGAACAATTTAGTCGGCAGTACCGCCAACTCTCATTTGCGGCTCCCTCAACTCATGTCATGTACGAGTGCAACGACCAATGAGTGTCTAAAACGTTGGGTCTAGGCTCTGCTAGGTTATCGGACTATGCGCTTGCCCGCTGAACTATTTGCAAATGGATTCAATCCTAGCCGCCTGTGCAGCATATTTGTGCCAATACGAGTGTACCCACCCTCACAAAACGTGAACAGCCACCCTGCACTTCATGGCACGGCACGCACTGTATTGCAATCTTCTGAGCGCCTCGTCTTTATATCCATGTTAACTTCTAACCAGATGATGAATGGGCATGAAAATGGCATTGGCCGGTTACGGTTGCTTAATCACTGCAAACTAAATAAAATTTAAATAGGTATATGACTAAATTTTCTGCACCACGTCCAAATGCTGATGGGTAACCTAATAAATACGACAAACATTTAGCAATCGTCTAGAAATGTGTACTTCATTTCATGCACCTCAAGACGTGAAGTAATTACAATTCTGTTTATTCTCATTCCGTTGTTTTGATGAGTAAAACGACAGCTTTGTTTTAGCATTTTCCTCTGGAGAATTCCCTCTTCCACTGATCAAAACACTAATCTAAATTGGACATTTACTCTGTGTGCGCAAATTGCTACACTATGTTATGTTATCATTACGCTATTAAAGAAGTATAATTGCATCTGCAGATAAAACTGCTACCGAGGGTAGAGCAGTGATCTAACAACTTGTCATATAGAAGGAGTTTACTGCGCACAGACCACCGCGCTGATAACGGCCACTCATGAAGATCTTATATTTGTCTACGCTTTTTACGGTCGTATCATCTGTCTAAGCCCAGTTAGCTTAGATAAAATCCATGACAGTATATGAAATGAGAGTTCCAAATACTAAAGCATGCCTACAAACAAAACATCTTCTTTTTGTTAGGGAGACTATAACAATTACATGGCCTAAATCCATAAATTTGTTACAATATTCAGCAAAGCGAATTGATAAGTCTGGCAGAAGTTGGCCGGTAAAAGGCATCTTTGAACTTGTTAAAATTGTTCTTTTACAGCAAAATTTTAAAAAAATTGTTCTTTTCCTATACACCAGCACTGGTGATGTGATTGGCTTGTTGCAGATTGTTTGGTAGTTACCAAAGATCTGGCGACACCTACTTTTGAATCGAAGTCGAACAACGGCAAGCTTCAGTTGACTGGTAAGGTGCTAATTCTTATGAGTACAGTGAAAGTGTCCCTTAAGGAATAAGGGAAATCAAGGCGATCTTGCCATAGACAAACAGAAATGAAACTGTTGGGGCCAGAATATTAGGATGGCTTAAGAGGATTGAGCTCCCAAGCGTTGGTGCCCAAATACAAGTTAATGTTGAATAGTTCATCTGTATATCTAGGTATGTGAGCTGTAGTTTTCGTACTATCATCAGTGGTTATAAAAATGTAGGGTTTAGAAAAACGCATCATTATTTAGATCACTAACAAATCTTTTATCCGGTAGCAATGGTGATTAGATGGATGCACTTCGGGAGAGCCGTTAGCTGTCGGTAAATAAATGACGGAAGTACGAATTTGCAATTAATCTCGCGGTTCATGCTTTGCTGACTCCAAAAATGTATGTTGGTTTTTTTCGTTGAAGCAAGGTTTTATTGATACGCATAAAAAATGCCACTAATCTCGGCTTTATTATTTGTATATAATAGTTTATATTTGAGAGGCATTGACTTTATAATGGTTGTGGTTATTTGCGTGTATGGCATAGCTCGGCATCGTTTTAATGCTAGTATATTCCTGTACAATTCAAACGTTTGTACAGATTATTGTTTATATATTTTATCATTCGCCAGAAAGAAATTATCACAGTTCATTGCTGGATAATAAATGGAAAAACAAACAATGCGTGTAGGAGTATGACTTCACATTTCAGAAAAATCGTTTTGTTGGTGCTGTAGGTAACATTGAAGCTTGTCAATCAGGCATGTTTTTCTGTTGAGACTGCCAATCTACCATCGTCTGCAGTGATCGCGTTTCTCGTAAGATTACGGGAAACAAAACATAACGCTCAGATCATCCAGATGCTTTTTCTGTTTTGTTCTACTGCCAAACTCCGTGTCTTCGATTTGCTAATTTATAATTTCTCTCGGTTGAAACCTCGTTTTTACCTGAATTTCTGAGTGAACAACGGCATTATCTATTTCTGCATATTACACAGTAAAACAGAGAATGTTGGCGTAAGTTTAAATTAACTGTGAATATAGTTTAACTGACGAGTGCATTAATTCGCGAATAAACCAATATTTAACCATCACCTTATTATAAATATAACAAATATAGTTTAACCCAAATGCAAATTAGCTTGTGAATAAACCCAGTGTATGTCTGCGTTCATTTTCATGTGAACGGAGCCAATCATATGTGAGGTGGAGCCCATTACTATAGCTGATTTCATGATGTAGTTTACACAGTTGTCATTGGTAGGGTTATAGAACCTAGTAATTTTGATGTTCAATCTATGTTTGATATATTTTTCCAATGCACCTGAATTGCGCTATATTTCTTGTTTTGGCCACGTTTCTGAGACACACAAAGTGCGATCGCAATTGTGTATAAAGCATATGCTACCTACCTACCAACCTAGCGAAAATTAGTAACTAAAATGAATATAATGGCATTTTTAATTCAACAAGTATTTTTAAATCTCGATCAATTTGTTAAAGCAAATAATTGTAGTTGCAACCATTATGGCTAAGTCAGAGCGACCTATATATTTTCTTCGCCAGTTATGCAGTGTAATCCTAGTGAAATTGGTAAGGACGTAAGTAATTAATCATGTTTTATATGCACTGCTGTTTAAGACTGAATATAAAAAAACAACACATTGCAAGTTTATTTCCAAGAGGCAGATACTTTTTGTTTTTGTGGGTTATTCCATTGTTCAAGAAGCAATGTGACTTAACCAACGATATTATTAATTAAGTATTATTGGTTTGAAGCAACATGGGTAAGGGAGGATGAAAATAACAGCTTGCACGTTAATGGACTTTTTGGCAACTGCTTGAACACATCAATTTATTTAGGTGTTTTCTTAAACTAACATCTGAAATACCATTAAATGCACCGCAAAATAAATTGCTTGTACTGTATCATCGAGGTATATACTACAGGTAAAAAAATACAAAACTAAAGTGCCCTTTTATTCAAAACGCTTTACGCGGTAAAACAAAGACATCAGAAAGTGGCCAAAAGTAAAAGTTATAATAAAATGTGCCAATAGCAGATGATTGATAATTCGTTCGCCGATTACCTTTGCCGAACAGTGGTCTTTGAACTATGGAAACATTTTTATTTTTGGTGTGTACAATTGATTAATTTATTGCTTATCGGGCGACATCGTCACGAAACAAAGCCGGTTAAGGAGGGATGTGTACATCTCCTGCGAATATAACTAAATTTTGCCCTATTTTTTACCGTGCGTAAGTGTTTGTGGCTACGGATAATAGAAACTATTACAAATATCCTTAATTTTAATGAGGACATGATTTTCGAAAAACACTTTCCAGAACTCCTGCAGATAATCCGCTTTTTAAACGCATTTTAATAGCAAGAAAGTAAACGTTAAGAAAGAATACTAGAAGTTAACGAAAAGCCCCATATTTAACTCTCTCTCTGCAGAAACACTTCATATGTTTATATTAATAGGTCCTACACAGTTATTGAAATAGATTGATAGAACACACTGTCAAACATAGTACAGCTAATAAAGGTAAGGCGTATTCTGCAATCGTCACATAACCAATGCACCAAAAGACTAGAAATATCTGCAAAACTCATTTCTATATTTACCAAGAACGTTTATGAAAGGCCCAATCATTATATTACTGTTGAATCAAAGTTATATTCCTTATTGTTTATAGTACATAATTATGTAGCATTTTTCTAGGTTGAGCGGAATTCTCTGTATGAAATTTTGTAAAATACAGGAAACCTAATGGCTGAATATTGATATTTCAAAGCTCCAGTGGTTACCTTCACTCGTATGATTAATTGGAACCTAGACAAGGCTAAGTGTAGATCACGTGCTGTGATGATTGCTCCAGCATATGTCTTTAGTGCAAGCGATGAAGGCAGTAAAATTAAGGTCAGCCATACTCACCGCCTGATCAATCGATACTATTATCCCTAGAATGAAACCTTCACGCGAATGTCATTCGAAGCTAGAGCACATTTGTTGCAAGCACGGCGGATTTGAGTAAATTGTTGGTTGATTGATAAGTTGCTTTGTCCAATTTCGGAATGTCAACAGAGCAAAACTCTGCCTCGACATCCTAAGGTCTGTGTAGAAGCCAGCGTATTCGATGTAATTAGAAATCACTTTTCAGCAGGAATCTCGGCCGAGCTGTACTGTTATGGACATGTGGCAACCTATAGTACTACGCACATTACCAGGCTATATTGTATTCAAAAACAAAGACTTAGCTTCGTTGACCGGCAGAATGCTACTTGTAGAGCACATGTATAAGCTGTTGCTTTCATTGTGATCTACTTAGTGACCGACGCGAACGGCCACTACCCCCGAAATACAGCAGCCTTATTGGAAGAGGGCACAAGTTGACGAAAATAGATAAGGTAGTTGCGGATGAGTACAGCAAATAAATTCGTCCCCGTATTGTAAGTTGGCATGGGACGCTGGTAGATTTTTCATGTTCCATGATATTTATCCCGTAGTACCATCTCACTCCCAACCATTAGTCGCTTATCTAATGTCTCATTTAAACAATAACTGCTTATTTTCTACTGGTTACGAAAGGGTTCGTGGTTCACTATGTCGAAGGATAAACTGAAATTAATAAAATCAGATCGACATACTTCCACGGATCTAGCGCTTGCAAACATTCGTGCCGCGTTACCAACAATTTGGCGATGCATCAGCAGCTTTTGGTTGGTGAGTATTCAATTCGAATTAACCAGTGACCCTCTGTATTTGCTTCACTTCCAGGTATTTCCATTCGCTAGCAAATATATTCCAGCACTGCCAACTGTTGGACTGATCTGTTACAGATGTAGAGATGATGCCTGTGGGTGATACGAACCGAATGGCGCCGAATCAGGAACAACTGGCTTTGGACCGTCAATAAAATGTGAGAAAAATACTCGTATGTTACAGACCGCAATCCAGGTTTTCTATTTCGTTTCGGGCTGCGCTAGTCGTACAGGGTCCCATTACACTGCATCTTACAAATACGGAGGCGACGTTCGTTGCAAGTGCAGACGCACGCTCATTGCCGAAGTTGGGTTCTCTCCGTCAGAGCCGTTTATAAATAAAAGTCATCTGAGGGATTCTGATAATCTGTCTACTTATCAAAATGTTTATTAGGTACCTTCACTGCGGACATAAGCTACTCAATGAAACACCGACGCTACTGTGCTTATACTTTGTTGTCAAAGTCTACACATACATACAACATACGTAATATTTCACAGAAGCAAACAAGAGGACTAAATTAATTAGTACGAGTCACTATTTAGCTACTATACTATACACCTGATACAAACGCAACGGATTCACTACTTCTTTTCGGCTGCTTGTGGACAAAAAGTCCAGCTCACAACGAAATCACACCTAATGTAAGTACAGTCGACAGTTCTTAGGAAATCAAGCTTATCGAAATGATCATTCGATTTGACTAGTAGTTCGAGGGAGACGATATAATGCAGTTCACCAGGATTTACAAATGGCCCCCTGTGAACGCGCTTATTGTAGCGACAGCACTATGTAGTCAAAAGATGCTACATGGTCTAAGAACAAATCTTTACAATTACGTCCTCTGCAGCTAAGATAAACAAAATCCAGATAAGACGCTGCTTGATGCAATATTATGTGTGTCGTTTATAAAAAGAGTTGTACCTTTCAAGTCAGAAAACTGTGCCTCCACATCAAAATGCCCGAAAAAGTAAATTTCATGCCCGTTTATTCTAGTAATGTTTAAATAACGCTTGAGAAGGAAGTGTGAACGAAATACTTGGTTGGAGATACATAGGATTCTGTTCATTTACGGACATTGCGGGCTGCAATAAGCAACGGCTACATAGATTGCAGCAGGTCTGAGCTTGGTCGTGTACAATAAATGCTTCCAAATAATATCATACCATCAGAAGTGCTAAATATCCACCGCACGATATAGCACAATTTCATATCCAATAACCACTAAGGTCGTTTGATATTTTATGGGCCGAAAGCAAGCTTCGCTAATTTGTAAGAATATCTAGACAGTTACCCCGGCATTAAATTAGGTCTTATTCAGTCCTTAAACATCCTGCTGCCAAAGATCAACGGATTGGCACAATGGGACAATTTATTGTTACTTTACCGCAAACTAATTAGTAAGCTTAGCGCTAAGCAGCTGTTGGAACGCACTATTGCACATGAAGTATCATTTACCTGTTGATCCAGCTGTAACGAACCAGGGTAACAAGACCGCAATTCACAATTCTATCTTAGTCCCACAACATTAGCCTGCTACTGAAGCTAACCGTTCGCGTACTTGAGTTTCCCCATCTAAATCATTCATATTTGGTTGAGTACGGACCCTCAACCCTAGTAGACTACTAAGCAAACTAATGTCAACGTGATTCTTGAAGAACATGACTCACATATATTGATTCCCATCTGCATCTTTTTCCAAGCTGGTTGTTTTCTTTAAACCGCAATCTCCCTTCATTCACATGAGGCTAACCACGAAAATTTTCCAGATTAAGACAACGTGGTTAAAGTGTGTCTAAGTATTTGCATCGTTGAATTATCCGGATGAAGTATCATGAGCATGAAGAGCAAGTCTGCGTTGGCACTTTCTCCCGTTTTTCTAAACTTTGAGTATCCCACTGATTTTGCTCGCTTATGCCGTCGTACGTCGAGAACTTGACTATGGTATAGGTAGCACAGAACTACCAGCTGAGTCTCCTTGAAGCTCCGTCAGAATTTGGCTGAGTTTTAGTAAGCTGATGACAGGTGAAAATAATGAATCCCATAAATGCAAATAGTCATGCATTGTGTAATGGGCCATTATACACCACGAGATTAAAAAGGCTATCAAGGCTTTTAGTTTGCTGAGGTGTCTTAATTGAGAAATCAGTTTCTTCCAAAGTTAGCCAGTGCTGCGACCGTGAATTAGCTAACGAACACCGACATTCCACCAAAAAATAATGATTAGTTACATTTGCATTGCAAGGAAAATTATTATATCAGCGAGAAACTAGCTTTATTTTTTTGGGCAGGGATTGACATTCCTAATTTACAATAAAAATATCCCTAGCAGTAGAACTTTTTATGATTGGTATTGAAACGGGTATTCAAATGCTTCTTATCTACGTTTTATGGTTGAAAAGTTCACTACAATGGAAAACAGCAGCAATAAGCCATATAATGTTTAGCCGTAAATAGTGATTGGGAAGCAAGATATCCCAAACGGGTTTCGATGAAATCAGTCTCAATCTCCAATGCAATTTTCCAGCAAAATAACATATACTATTCAAAGCATTCTACACCTCGCTTTTGTAACGCAATGAACAAAGAACTTTAATACAAGGAAATGACATTAGAATGTTTGAGACGTGGTATATCTGCTGTACGCAGCTTTGATTTAACCGAATTCCTAACCCAAACAGCCCATGATGTAACATGGACCTCGTTTTAGAACACTGTTAATAACAATGCAACTCACAGTCAGGCCCCTGTGCACGTCCCACACGGAGCTTGCACTCTCTGCTAATATGTGTTATGCATTGGAAATGGAGCAGAGTATAAGTGGTTATACATGCCATCAGTTCCAAATTTGGATGTTCCAGAAGGACAAATTTATACATATATTAACCTGGATAAATTTCTTTCTACGAGCGACGCAAGTAGACACCATCAATAGGATAATTGTCGGTCTTCCATGCCGTATTCCAATGAAAAGGTGGATAATACCTTGGTTGAGAACAAATCCTTATACGAACGTTTCCTTGAGTCTAATAACGGTTGTCAGGTTGTCATGTGCGTCCGATACCTAAACACTAATATGACGACAGCGATTGCACTGAGGGTCATATGGAATATATGCCTATTTGAGCGATTCTAAGCAAGCAGCAATCGGTGGATGCGCACAGGTGCCTTATTGTGTTGTTTTTAACTCGTACATATTTAGACGGAGATATATTCTTAGTAATTGTTAATGTTATCACCGAACCTCGATTTCAGTAAAATAAGGTTTGGCCTGGTTAATAAATATTTACATATAGTTAGATTTTGTCGGCTTTCTTTAAATTAATTGCGTGAAGTTAATTTACGGCAATACAGAGCTAACACTGATATACGTACGTTGAACATCACTTTTATCAACAGATCACCCATTGTCGTATGTGCCACGATGATCACCAGGAAAAAATATTTGGAGATTGCAAGTTCTACTGGGTTCATTAAAGGCGTTAGTCTACTTTAATTACTAAATACAATTAAGTTCAGTGGGGTTGTTACCATTGAGTCAACCGTCATTTTGAAATTTTATGCCATTTCACCCATCACACTGGCATCTATAAGATAATAAAACCATTTTCCACAAAATATTTTTCTTTCCTCATGGTTTCAAACTAGAAGCTAGTTACAACCAAATAGTTATCAGATGCCTAGCAAAAGTGAATTGATAAAATTGAGCATAAATACAAAATGAATATCAGTATATTCAAATACGTCTTAATAATTGGTATTATTGTTTAAAAAGCTGAAAAACGAGGTAACCTAATAAGTTACATTATTGCAGCACTTAGTTTAATTTCGGATGGAATTTTATGTTCACATTTTATATTTTGTCATTGTTTTTCCCAAAGCACGGATCATCTTCGCTGAGATAATTAGCGATCTGCTGTTATTTATCTGTTTTATTTTAAACTTTTGCCTTAGTCATATTACAGTTCAGAAATTAGATATAGAATTAGTCTCCTCATTAAACTTCAGGATCCATTTGCCTTATCAGTAAAAGCAAATTCCTGGTAGGTGAAATGATATAATCTATACAGCCACATCCAATTTGGAAATCTACCCGTTGTTCCTAATTCCTGTGTTACTGTTCTACGTTGAGGTTACGAGCGATATGGGCAGCTGGTAATTTTTAGCACGCATTATATTAATACACATAGTATCGCATAGTTCTCCTCCTACATTTTTTTTTAGTGTGAGTAACCCATGCCAGCGGAGGGAAGGCGGTTGCGATTTACGATCACGTTTTCAACCAAGTTTCTGATGGAATCCTTTAAATATAAGCAATAACTAGGCCTATACCATAGTAGAAGGCAGACGTCCGGACTCAGCGTGCCAACGGAAATGATATTTAACCCTACGCTGTTTGTTCGTTTACCAGGAGAATCGCGCTTTCTCTGTTTCTCGAATACACTGGTTATCTTTAGACCAATTGTGTGGAGGAGTTGGAAGAACTGACGATATTTGCTTACTATTCGGTCCCCCTTCATTTCTTGGGCAATACTGCTTCACTAGCTTTGCTTGTTAGCATGCAGTCGTTGCTGTAGTTTGCGTCTAGTTTTCCGTTTGATCACCTTTGATCAGAACCAGTCGGGTGTTCTCTGCTGGATCCCATGATGTACATCGACAGCTCGGAAGTCCAGTGACAGAGGAGCTGACAGTCGACAGCACTGATAGCAGTGGATCAAATGGAGTGCATAGTGACCGGTACATTTTGCTACTGTGGCTCTGTTACATTAGGATGAAACAGTGAACAATTTGTACGTATGGCATCTTGATAGGCATAGTTAACCCAGCGTTGAGAAAACTTATCCGTTCTTAATGAATATTTGGAGATTTGTCTCATTGTTCTTTCATGAGAATACGACTACCTATCAAGCAATAATTTAAGTCGACATAGAAAGTTTAGCTCGAGCGGCGCACCACTTGTTAATTTGAGCAAAGTGACCTATTTTGGGTATTAAGCTGGCCAGCTTTAAGGGGATGCGAAATCGCATTTCGTGATCCACTATGAAGTAAAGTGGTGCTACTAGCAAACCATCATGCTTTGCGCCTAATATCAACAAACCCCCTCATTTTCAGTCTAAATGGAGTTAAGTCCATACTTGCTACCTACTTGAGCCTCTGAATAACAAAGACGACCTCCGTGCGCACGAATATCAACCGCATCAGCAACAACAGCATCTATGACTGAACTTGTGGCACTAAGAATAAATAAATTCGGTTCGCGTAGAATGTGTCCTTGGCCGCGTCAGAACTGTAACCACAAACAAAATCCGTCAAGTGCTAGTTCGAGAATCACAGCTTACTGAGTTAATGAAGAGCGAAGCACAAAAACGGTCGATCAAATAAAACAATCACATGACGATGACTTATCATTGGAGTTGTTCCCATGTCCACCCCGGCAAGACCAACGTTTTCGCATCAGCGAATTTTGATAGGCGTGACCATTAATGAAATTACACGCCTAGTGAAGGAAGTTCAGCAAACTTATAAATTTATTTATTACATATTCTCTCACGTAACACACGTCAAAACCTAGGGTGTCCAAGGCGCATCTAAATGTATTCTGTTATGCCATTAACTCTAAAGGGTGAAAGTTGGACATCAGTTGTTAGCAATAAATAAGTAATTAATTATTTTAAAATTTTCGTGCATTAGGTCTCTCGATTATGCTGTGAACAAGGAATGACGGTTATTATATGTTCTGGAGAGTATAAGGAAAACGGTACTACATTTTCGCTTATTTGCTCTGCCTATGTTACGGAACGCTCAATACATAAGTTTCTATGCGATGGTAAATGAAAAGATTTGGTCAGAGAAAATAGTCACTGTTGGACTGGGTTGAGTATAGCCGTAACCTGTAGAACTATACAGGAAGAACATTGTGGTAATGAACCAAAACCTATGGCTTAGTACCCGGTGGCAAATTAGAAGGTGGTGGCAATTGATCTTTTTACATAATTGTAAGCGATTCCGTGTCAAACCACCGAACTAGTAGGTCAAGAGACTGGGTGTGTCTTGCCTCTAATTAATGAAAAATCTGGCGACCGTATCACTTAATTTCCCAGAGGGTTTCACGCAGTAAAGTTCAGTAGGTCTAAGAGCCATGCAAATCGTCACACCTCATTTAGGTCCGGTATCGTAAAAAGAGCAAGTGTCAATATATACCCTTTGGTTGAATGCTTGTGTGAAAGCACGTTTATGCTTGAATCAACATTACATAGACTTCAAACTAAATACGAATAGGATTTACCAATACTACATTTGTATGCTTTGGTCGCTCAGGAGCAGTTTCAACATTTGTTCCGTAGTGATTGTCACTTGCATCTTCATCTCAATAACACGACCAATGCTACAGTATGGCTTTCCCGCGTACTGTGATATTACCCGGCGTGAGGTAGAAAACACTGCGCGAATGCAGCCTGTAGCCACCAGGCTGATTTAGCTTACTTGGCGTACAGTAATAAGACCGCCATAAGAAACTAGGCTTGTAAACCTTAGTTTACCGTCGAATGAGGTTTGACCTCGTTATGACTAACGGAATATTATATCTGGGTGATTACCCTATGTTAAAACCACTGCTTCGTCTGCGGAAACCAAGCAGCACACGAGGACATCGGTATAAACTTGTGGTACCGGATTCTAAACGGGTCAAACACCAACACATTTTCGAACGCAGATTGGTAAATGTATGGAACTACCTGCCACAGCAAGTAGTAGAGGCAAACTCATTGTCGGTTTTCAAGAATTTCATGGATAATCAATTAGCCGACGCAAAATATATGGAGCACAACATAATGTAGCGGGTATTTGGCTATGAGTGACGACGGTGCAGTTGACAGAGTACGCCCTAATCGCTGCTTCTAACCAGTATTCGGTATTCAGTATACTATACGACATCAAACACAGTCACTAGAATCTAGCAACTGCCCAATTAGGAAAACTTCTAAAGCCATCAATGTATGCGTTTCCAATAGACTAACGGGTGATGTATCATTACAGGGTAACATTCAAAATTGGCATATAAGCTATCAATCCGTTCCCGTATTTTAACAAGGTATCTAATGTTTACACACTTTTTTACCAATAGGGTAATTCATTCAGGCGCTATTAGCGAATAAATGGCCTCGAGACCAAACTTGACAAATATTAAACGCCAATGTTGGCACGTATTTGTATCGTCAACAGTTTTCCGAAAAGGACAATAGTTGATCCGAGTCCTTAGAGGTGTTAACGTCGCATTGTGTTCCGATGAGTATATGCCATAAACTAATTCAATTTTCGTTAATGGCAGTGGTGGTATTCTAGGCCGATAAACAAATCTCAATAATACTGCGGGGCAGTAGGTTGAAATAAATCAGTCCTTGCTTCTTCTTGTGTCTCACTTATATAACATATAATAACATATTAAACGCCTACCTAAATTCATATTACTTAGTCACATTCGAGTTAATTTAAATCGATGAGCTATCATTTACACTTGAATACATGCAAATCTTTCGGCACTTCATAATGGAACGAACTAACTATGCTGCATTAATCATGTTGATATGCTAAAGTTATCTATTAAGTGGGCAGTGGCCAAATTCCTTCAAATTCTTCGGCAGTGCATCTGCTTGGGTCATATTATATAAGAAAAATTTACCTTTAAATTCTCATGTACAACTGGATGATATAATAATGTTAACGTTTGTTTAGCGAAGTTTTCCTTCAATACAATATATACAGTACATAGGTTATGGTCAATCCTATCGCTGATTTTATTATAGCATAAATGTTTCATGAAACCGTAAAATATTAAAAGTGACTAGTTGTAAGAAGATTTATTTGACGCCTAATTTTACATAATAATACTTAAAGCTCCACACAATCTTAATTTGTGTACTCTTACATAAGATATTCAAAGTTTATAGCGCAAAAATCTACATCATCAAATTTACCTTACCGTAGCAGCAAAAATAGCACACACCAACTGATGTAACTTTATACCCTGCCAATATTGTTAATAGTTTATAATATGCAAGTGAGTGTCAGCTTTTATATGCCGGTTTTAATTTCAAATAGCTTCGTAATAAAGAATCTTCAGTTAAACTTTATAAGCTGTGCACCAACTGGATTTTAAATTTAAATTTTAAAAACAGATAAAATATTTGGTTCACAAGACGAAAATAATGCAGATTCAGTCATAAAAGAAATTATGATAATTGCATATGTAAGGTTATAAAATGATTGTGCGTAGACTTGTCGAAGCTTTCAACCAACACTTGTTAATCTTATTTCAGTATTTAGATTGACTTACTCTACAAGGAACGTTTACTACACCACTTTCGAGCTTCACTCGTAAAACAATCGCGCAAATACTCTACAAATGCTAGAATAGTATTGTGGATTTTTTGCTAATTTCACCGCAGCGGACATCAACGAGAAACAATGGCAGATCCGAGAAAGCACTATACGGAATTTCCGTTCTACTGCGACATTTAATTTTTGCGCGCTTGCCGAATAATGTAGGAACCGGGTCCGCGAACATACTTCAACGCGTTAACGATTTATGCTACTGAGCCCAGTGTTACGGCCGCCGTCTGCTATGAATGGAACCGTACTTTACTATGTCGTAGCTCATCCTTTAATGTGGTGAAAGTATTTAAAATTTCGGGATGAGAAATTACCGTCAGATCCTTTAAATATGATACGTTTGTGTAGTACATGGTGCTGTATCGTAAAACACGCTAGCCTTTAGCAACAAAGCGAATTATTAAAAAATAAATGATGTATTAAATCTGTCCATTGTGCTATTACTGCATTTGGTCACACTGCCATTTTGTGAGACATCAAATTATTTCGGATTCGTAAAATAAAAATAATTAGGGAAATTGTGCTTTTATACGTATGAGTTAAAACGCAGCACTGCATCTTTCCCACAACTTGATAAGCGGTCACCTGATCTGAGCTTGAGAGCGCAAACTGCATCTAGTGTAATTTTAAACGATTGATATGGAATTCCGATGAACTGTATTGCCGCCATGTAATACGTAAGAATATAATTTGTGCTCACAGAAAAGCGACTGTATGTAACATCGAAATAATGAGAAAAATCCCAATATACAAATATGTATTTTGATCAAAACAAATGATATGTTATTTTGACAGTTATATAACAATCTACTAAAAATCAGAGCTTTTAGATATAACTTCTGAGTTGCCAGAAAAATATACACCATTTGCGCTTTATTACGAATGTTTATTTATGGTTAAACATTAATTTCATTAAACAAATAACACAAATTAAACAGTTTAGCAATACTGCTAAATCCCTAGCGCTGCGATGTTTATCAACTATGTTGGAAAATGTAAATATGATGATTAATTCTAACTATTACCATTAGTTTATGTTATGACAAATGCTAAATATCAAACCTGTTGCCAGCTGAACGTGTTGTTTCTTTATCGTACACTAGCGTATAAATAAACTAGCGTGATATTTTAGAAATATTACTTGGCATACCTGTGCTCATAATATATAGAGTGATGGCACCAAAACTAACGTTTTGCAATTATAATACAACGTTTCAAATATATATATGCACACATATAAAAACAGTTACTTGCGTACTCATTGTTAAATTATTGAGAAACAGGAGCAAAAATAGCTGATAGCAAACATTGTTAGGTGAAATGAGGTGGTTATTAAAAACTTTCAAAATTCAACGATATGTTTTGCGGAAACCTTGTATTTTCTATGCCATTTTCAGGACGTACAAAAAAGACATGTTGCACGTTGTCAACGTCCATGTTTCCCTTAATCCAATGTGTATTTAGCAACGGTTAATTTCGAGTTGTTTCATCGCAATTAGATTCCAAGATAGATAATATAGATAGATAAGCTACCATATGTAAGCAGCCATAGGTAAGAACCAGACGCGGGTGTAGCATTATTGGGGTTCGTAAGTGGTGCTCATCTATCGGCCCCCTACTGGGGATAGAAAGCCGTGAACGCTAGAGGCTAACGCCAACTGGCCAGCGCTTAGACCACTAAGCCATGTTATCAAATTGCACTTTTTAAGTTGCTCCTTTCTGTCAGCTGATTTAATCCAGTATTTAAAAAAAATAGCATTTTAAAAGGCCATATTCAAGCACAACATTACTTAGAGGTATTATTTTTCTAGAGTATTCACTGAAATATGCATCAGTATCTATCTCTCTTTCTTTTTAGTACTTCAAAAAACACAATGAATACGAGCAAGCTAGAAAATAAATAAATGTGCAAAGTAAGCTTGTATGAAGAAAATGTTATTTCCTTTCCTGACTACTCTAAATAGAACGCACCAAAGTAAATGCTTTAAATAATAAAAACTCTTTCGCAATTAGTTAGTTTCTGTGAAATTTACACTTCTTCCTTTTTGCGAAGTACTTATTAGCCATAATGATAAATGCTGCTGCAGTTACAGTAATTATGAGAGCAACAAAAAATCTTCGCCGAAGAATAGTTCACTTAATATAAAGTCTTAACTATTATAAATGGCAGCAAACTGAATAATAACTATCTTGGGAAACAACAAATCTTTTAGAGTTGCCAATTAACGAACAACAATGTAATGTTTAATGTAAAGAAAACTCATGCAACTTTCATATAACTAAAGAAAAGATCGGTAGCGATGTAACTGGTATAGATGTTATAAGGCTAGGTGATTTTGTCGTACATTAAAGAAGGTACTATTTTCGTATATGTTTATTTTTGTGTGAATGTCTAACGTTATGCAGATGCGATTGTGGCTAATTCAAAACAATTAAAATAAGTAAAATATCAGCTTAAGAATTACATCCTAATTCATATTAAGATAATTCACAGTGTCATAATAACCTGTAGTATACCAGTAAACACGCGCTTTCATTATTTTGTAACTATGGATTTTTCGTGTGTGTTGGCCTTTAATATTTCCCCTAACTGCCCTAAACGCACGTCCGCTGACAAAATATTTTTTTGCCAAGAACCTTGCTGCAGTTTTTTGCCCTGATTGATTCGCTTTCTATTTTGTAACCTGCACTATAAACGTTGGATACAGTCTCTTCCAATTCCTGTATTCTACCGTATTTCGCACGCACGTCCGCTGACAAAATATTTTTTTGCCAAGAACCTTGCTGCAGCTTTTTGCCCTGATTGATTCGTTTTCTATTTTGTAACCTGCACTGTAAACGTTGGATACAGTCTCTTCCAATTCCTGTATTCTACCGTATTTCGCACGCTTCTTAGGTGTCATTTATTACCGACTATTATGCAGGCTCAAATTAACAATTGATGACCCCGGTCTAAAGCACGCCGTCTGCCTTTTTGCATTTTTAACCTGGTGATCTCCTTTTATTGATTTGTGATCCATTGCTTGTGAGCATAATCTTTTACCCCTGCCACAACGTTTTTGGCTTTTTGCAGTGTGTTATCTAGAGTATGAGCCATCTACATACGCGGTCAGCGTCTTTGAGCCTGTTACGGTCAATGCTATTGCGTTAGCCACTCGATCTTTTTGAAAGAATTCAATTTCGTTACGGTATATGTACCAAAAATCCTTTTTTACCTTAATAGGATTCCTTCCTATTTTTCCTTGTAAAATCAGGTGATACCTCCTCTTCCTCAGAATATGTTCTGCAGGTTGGGTACACCAAATTTTATCCCCCATTTGTAATAAAATTTCGACGCACTATACAAGCTATTATCTAGCAAATAACGACTTATGACAAGCTGTCTGCAGTAAATATATACTGACCTGCTAATATAAGTAGGATGACTTCAGCATCCAGCATGGACTTCCTCGCTCAATCTGAATTGCGCCCATCTATTTTAGCATTGGCTTCAGACGACACTGTACGAGCCGTCCTACAACAACACTTTTGTGGGCAATGGCAACACCTTGGATGCTTCTCTAAGTGCCCTCAGTTAGCGGAATTCAGCTACAGCACGCTTGAGAGAGAACCGCTTGCCATTTACCCAGCCATTTGTCACATCAGACACACTCAAACTCCGCGCTATTACTGTCTACAATTACCACAAGTCCAAAAGCTTTGATTGCAACTCTGCTTGCAAAACAAATTCACCACGCGAAACAAGACACTTAGATTTTGCCATGCAGTTCCATACTTACATGCGTCATATCTCAGGTGTCGACCTTCACGTCACCTACGGTCTCTTTCGCGTCAACCGCACTCTCCAGCCTTTGCTTTGCTTTTGCCTTTGCCCCCATGGCACCGGCTTAGGCTCAATACGAAGACATAGAGCGCCCTAGGCAATACACTTCGCTGCAAGTGCAACCTGTTCCTCGGCAAACCATATAGGAAACCATCCTATGTAACACATACACAGGTTGTCCCAGACACCCCCTACTCGTCTCCTTCAGACGCACTGCACTCACTATCACATCCCGCTATCGGTGCATGTTTGCACCTGGTGACTGAAGGCCTCGTTTTGACACTGATAAACAAACATTTTCGTAACTGGACTCGTGCTGCCTTCAATGTATGCGTTTCAAATTATGTCTTCCCAGCCGCAATCTTCTTGGTTCATTTCCCTTACTGTGCTCTCGGTTCTCACACTACACCTAGTATGAATAGGATGCATGCCACCTTCACACTAATTCTTATAAATTCTTACATGTTTCGACCTCTACTTCAGAACGCCAGAAGCCATTCCCGTGAAAGACTGCAGGCTAAGACTGTTATCCGGGCCTTGGTAAACCGGTTGGTAACGCAATACCGATGCAAGTTCACCATTACAACTAACCGAGGAACGTCTTACGAAACTCCGCAGTCCACCACATTCTGCAACTTTATTGCTGTCGCTGCATTCATACGGTAGTGTATTCCCCAGCAGCCACCGCGTCAGTTAAAGTGTTTCGTAGACTGTCTGAAGCTCTGCTGTGCTCCTCATCCGACCCAAGTTTGAGCAAAATAATTTTGCGCCTATTCACAAACATTCGCAGCGGTACCAAATATGAATTGCAATGTTCACCAGCTGTTGCCAGGTGCATTCCTTTCATCCCTTGCATCGTCGGTTATGCGTTCGCCTAAATTTGTGTCCTTCTTAGCCCAATGCGCGTTCATCACGCCCGACAATACAGGTGAAAAGACCAGATTTAGGTAAAATTACGGCGGACTTTATACCTGAAATCAAGTCCTCTTCTGCAACGACGCAGTGTGGCGCACACTCCAGTCTCTCTATACTGAACCGTTTAGGGTGCTGCATAGGACTACAAAAAGTTCAAATTACAAAAGAATGGTCAACGAACAAAGATGTACATAGACCTACACATAGTGGCTTTTTTACGAAGCATTTGCAACCCAACCTGAGGCTTTCACACTAGCCCCCACAGCGGTAGTGACCGCCCCAACACCGGTTATCCTGAAACCCCTGTTGGCGTCGACCCAGGACCGACCGTAACTCAACCCCAGACAACCGACCGATGCCTTAGACAGGTCAGACAACCACTCCTTTTTACAGGATTTGTAAACGTTTACTTTTCCATTAACTCGCATTTGCCTCTTTAGTGGGAATCGTGCGACACACCCACAAACATATTGCAAATTGGACAAAATATCTAAAACAGCTTAAAAAAGAAAATATGCTTGTTTGCTTTTATGACGCGTGTCACGTACCGCTCGGGTGTCAAGCCACTTCCCCGACCCTCGACCACACCTCTGAGTTTTGCGTGTCAGAAACTCAACCGCCGGGATTGCCAACGCTAACTTCGTGGAACTTGGGAGGTTGACTTGAGAACGGTGTGGGATATGACACCTCCCAATCGCTCACACGAGCCTGGAGCTGAAGGGAATGTTCTGTCGGTCCATTTTCTATACTAGCCAGCTATTTTGCTGTTCGACTAGCTTGCCTTGGCGCCCCAATAATGATGCACTGGTCACCACGATCCTCATAAATAGGTGATAAAAGTACAGCAAAACTCGGCTACACACGCCCTCTTGGAAGCATTTGTTCAACCCCATGCAACTATTCGCACAGACCATCTACTTCCGTTTTCACCCACTAACGGCCAAACGAAATACTTTCATCCTTGAGTCTTTTATGAAGGGTTCCTTGTGGTGTACGGGAATACAGACCCATTCAGTATTTTTTAACATTGAATTTCACGTTGGTTTTATCTGAAAAGCAACCAATTTTTACAGGGCACATAAGTTAACACCAATCCATTTGGTAACTTGCTGTACGGTTTCTTACTCTGGTTATTCACCTTCCAAGTAATATGCTGTCTAGTATTTGGCACGCCTCATACGCGTCATTGACAACCGGCAAGAAATACATGCGTCATTAGAAAAACCTTAATATATCGCATCCTAAGGAACAAATAATAATTGAAAACAATAATCAACTAACTATTTAGTATACCTGAACAAATTAAAATAAATGGTAATCAAACATAAAAATAAATTGAAAGCGTAACGGCAATTCTTTTAAATCTACGTAAACTGAATCAAAACCTGCTTATGAAAGAAATCTTTTAACAAAATTTTTATATCTCATTTCTGGGTTGTCCGAAAAGGATAAAACTTATTTATCCATTTGAATTTAAGTACTAAAGTATATAGTTATTTTGAAAATATTTATAAAAGTAAATTTTTAAGACGACTTAAACGGTTTAGCAATATTGGTAAATCCAGTGCGCTGTGACAACTGTCCGCTATGAAGGATGTTTAAAAGCGATTAATATATTTTTAGTTTCAGTTAAGGCAAATGAAATATCGTAGATATTGCAAGCAAAAACTTTTTATTTTCTTCACCTTGCAAAATTAATTATAAATACGGCCATGAATTTTTGGAAAAATTACTTGTCTTTATTTGTGAATATTCATAATAATGCACCATTTTTGGCAATTAAATGTATGATAAAAATATTCAAATTGTAAACATGTACAAAGATATAAGTATGTGAATGGACATTATTTAAATATTGCGAAATAGGTATTAGTTCAGCTGACAGTACAAGTTTGTATGTAAAATACAGTGTATAATAAAAGGATTAAAATTTCACAAAATATTTATCGTGGAATGTTGGGAAATACTACGCGTTTGTCACGGCGTATAATAAAGAAGTATAGGCAAGTTGTCGTTTTTAACGCGTCGCTTAATCCTATGTACGTTTTAACACAACCACCTAAAAACTCATAATCAAAGTAAGGTGGGCATTTTGAAATTTTTCCTACCTACTCTTTGGTGGATTAATCATATGTTCTTGACCATTCGCTGACGATGAAGTTGTAGTTGTTAAATATGTACACTGGATTATTGTTTGTGTTAGTAACTCTGGAAATGAATTATTACTACGTCAATTAAATATTAAAACAAATGATTCCTTATAGATTGAGGTGGCTTGAAAGCAATGTTTGAGCTCAATAATTTTACATATTTTTGTCAAAAGTCAATATATCTTGGAATTTGAACATATGTAGATGCATGCCTCAACAACTGTCTTAATAGGAGTTCCCGTATTTGTCCGTTTTTGAAACGTAAAGTAAGTCTCGTCTATCATTAGTTAGTTCAACTTTCCATGGAATTATTATCCTAATTGTTTAGTAATATGCAGTACTATTTAGCATATAGTTATGTTAACAATTTATTATTAATATTACTCGGATTGAAATAGAGCAAACGCATCTTATAGGTAACATTACTTTTGCCGTGTGCTTTGACAACTGGCAATTGTCCTTGTAAAAAGAGGCCCAACAGCAAAGTGGTTTTAACGGTAGACTTTTGAACAAAGGAACAACACTGCGATGTAAAAATAATTTTGGCAGGTACAAAATATTGAGCAGCAGATATATGTGTGCTGTTATATTTATGAGTTAACTTAATTACATGAGGTCTCACGTTACAACTAAATGATTATGGATGACGCCATATTGATTTGCACATAGTTGAAAAACCTTTAGGGAAATTCGATTATATATATCACTCGAAATTTATAGAAACTGTTAAATAAATAGGGACATTTAATTTGCGTTTCGAAAATTGCTTTAAAATATTATACATTAAGTGGCACAAAAACACCGATGAACAATGATCGTTTTTTACCTAAAAGCATATAAATGGCACTTATTTAAATGTTATACAGGCTTAGGAATTACAAGTTTCGTATTTTTAGTGCCTTACTTGAGGATGTAACACAGAATGTTTCCGTTGTATGTTATGCAGTATTTTGCTAGAAATATATAAAATTGAGTTTGCTCAGCGTTTCATCTAATATTTCGTTAAGCAAAACCTCCAAAATTTTACTGTCAATTTGACATAGATTGTCGCATTTTCTTAGAGCTCCATTTTGTCAGCTAGTATCCTTCCATTTTCTATACAATGTCCAAAAATGCATGGATATATTTTGTCATTCTTGACAAGTTGTAGCTATAGTAACAGATAACCTGAAATTCACCGCGAAGTAATGAATAACTCAACCACTAGATAATTACTAACAATGGATTAACAAAACAAGTACGCGTTTGATAAGTTTCATGGTAACGTCTGGCAGTCTACCATATTCCTTGTGTTCTGCTTGCGTTTTCTGAACAATAAAACATTATAGCAGAGACTTTCTGTTAGCACAACTAAATTGTTCTCATGTATAACCGATGTAGTTAATTTTAAGCTAACAAAGAAAGTGTAAGGTTTTGCAAACAATGAATTTGGATTAAAATTAATGCGTTGAATATGCCGTACGACAATGAAAAATATTTCACGTATCACGATTTGAATAAGCAAATCAAAATCTGCGCCTTCTTTTAAAGAGCAGCAAATTTCTGCGATAAGTTAAATTGAAGAAAATTAACATATATTTAGGATGTATCTGGTTTGGCATGAAACACTAAGAAGCAAGCGCTAAGTAAAATTTTTATTATTTTGTGTTTGCTTGGAAGGAATACAAGAGTCGAACAAGCCAGGACCCCATCGCCTCGGCCTGCTGCCCACACCGATCCGCCCTGATTAGGGTGAACAGAGAGCCAACCAGGTAAAGTGGCCAATGAACGCTAGGTTGAAGTTTCCTTATTGGCTGTAAGTTAACCTTTCCAGAACTCTCCACGGTCACTTTAAATATACCATTCAGGAAACTTTCCAATTTACATTTATAATGAATGTTGTGAATTGCTAATTCATTCCTGTTGCTTTGCTCGTCCGGTTCGTCTCCTTTCTGTCCCGTGGGGTTCCAGGGACTTCGGGTTTGATTGGGAACCAAGCGTCCATTCAGGCTAGGGAC
>OX104059.1:25167179-25265970 GCA_944474145.2 Dicrocoelium dendriticum | reverse complement strand
ACGTTACTGATTCTTTCTTATAGAGCCTACGTGTTGCGTAATAGAACTTACGTCTCAATCCTTGTGGTTCTCCCTTGTCTGCATTCTACATTACTACGCTTTTCAAATTACTAAAGGGAACTAACTGTTTCAAATCATGATCGTTATTTGATTTAATCTCACGCCATATCTTGATATCGTCAGCAAACTGCAGGAAATGTGATGCGATGTTCCCTGCATGGTATTTGTTGAATATCAAAACCTAACGTGGGCCGTAAACTATGCTCTGGGGCAGACCAGACTCATCCATTATGAATTCAGCTAAAGAACGCCGTACTCTCAAGCCTTATTTCCCTTTGGGCGAGAAAGTTGGTGGTCCAACTCAAAAGGGTCACTGGTCCCGTAATACTAAAACATGGAAATACGTATCTGATGATTTTAACGACCAAAAGCCCTTGACAAACCAAAGTAGATCACATCAAATAAATCTTTGTCGTCACCGAACTTGGCTCAGCAACACCGCTCGCTGTCGACGACATACGTGTGCTTGGTAGTAAGAATGTTACAAGTTGCTAGAAAAGCGCCAACGCATCGGCTTCCATACATTTCATGACTTTGGAGATTAAACGGTGAAACTACACTGGGCAATAATTTGAGGACACAGTCTTGCTTCAGCTTTGGTTACTCAGAGTAAATATTCAAATTTTCTACACAACGGAAAGCTGGTTAGATTTTAGAATGCGCTGGAACAATTGTGCCTAAGGTATTACCAGTTTTTGCTGTTGCGCCCAGTGCCTCGGGTGAATGAAGTCGATTCCCGGCGAGCTGCGGGTTTTCAGATAAGTCAAAATTTGCAAAAATATATTGGCAGGAATTTAAGATTAATGTTTGTGCTGGATGCGGAAAAACAAATGTTGGAAAATGGTCTTATGATATGAGCCTCTGAAAGGCGGATGACTCACATAGCCTCCTCTAGGCTATACTACGCTACTGCACGCCACTCTACTACGCACCGATGGTGTCACCCCGATTGGTGACAAAACTTTTGCAACCAAATTGACAAGTTCAGCAAACAGTCCACCTGCCAGCTATTAGTAATTGGTAGTTGCATTAACCCACATGAAATTTATAAAGATTTAACGTGCTTTACTGGGTTTTCAAGGACAACATTTATAGGCATCAAAAGATGCTTTCTTTCAGCGCCAGGTTTAATAGTAAGCTTCTCGTATTTCAGCTGCTTCGCAAATCACTTCGCGCGACGCCAAATGCAAAAAGAGCTTGGAGCTTTTATCATAATTTTAGAATTCTCTTCTGGTGTAATCAGTTTCCCAGTTCGGGACACACGTTTTTGCTGGGTATTTTATGACCTGATTCCAACCATGGATTCAAATCCTCTACGATAAAAGCGAAATTAGGATTCAGCTGAATGGCAATCTACATTTACTTTAGTGTAAACCATGATCACTATAACAAGCTTACAGCGAATATCAGTACAATTTAACACGGATACTTGCGAACTGCTCTCCTTATGACACTAAAACGAATGGTACTGCAGGTTTGAAGCGCAAATATTTGACGGTCTTCGGGCTAACGTGACCTGTTTACACCGTCACAGGGGAGCCATTCTGTTTCGCTTAAACAATAACGGCCTCGATATCGGATCACCAAAACTTCAGGCACGTATAACAAATCACCATATTTAATATTTCATCCACCGTGTGATGAATACTGATGCATATTAAAATAATTGAGTCGTATATACAACTCGTGCCTAATATTATGCACTAAAATTCGTAAGAACAACACCGAATATCAATTATAACCAAAAGTTAATAAAATTTATTAGAATGTATAATTGCTTTAATAAGCAGTGGCTAACACATTTGAGAATATGCGTTGAAGCATATCACCAAGCCACAAATGTCCGCTAAATACCAACTTTATTCTGCAAGATTAAAATCATTCTGACCGTTACATTACAAAGAAACATTAAATAAATTTGCATTTCACACCAAACGAAAATCGGAAAGGTGGCTACAACAGATGTCGGAAGTTAACTTGCTTGCCATTACCGATTGCTATTCACGTGAGTAATACACCGCATATATAACAACTCACTGATTGGGACTGTGAAACCAGAAGGTGTGCAGAAGTTTTGGAATTCAAAATTAAGAAATCCTTAGACCGTAATTTATTAGGATCTGTTTGTTTGTTTTTTTTTACAATAAATATTCTACTAAAAGAGAATTAAACCGACGCATGTTAACAAACATATTCATGTTGAAAATATAGCACTGGTTCCTGCGTGATATTGTAAAAAAGTCCTTAATAAACTACAACGATTCTACATTATGGAAGTGTATTAAGGACAGTTGAATTGTGTAGGTGGAAAATCATCACATCTTGACTCACTTAGACCGCCATCACACGCCCGGAGATGCAATTTACGTGCGTTTCATCCTTTCAGGAATCCTCAGCATTGCGCATTACATCTGACATGGTAGGACTCGAACCCGCAACTCGACTTTTGCCAGTCTGTGGTTAAGACCACTGAGCTACGAGGGACGACAACGACCATCGTGAAAAAGTTACTAGATGTGATATGGCGCCGCTCAGTGTCCAATGACTTGCACGTTACTACCTTGCAGAGGACCAAAATTTAAGCGATTTCTACCAAACATTCAATTAGATTGTCTGCGTACCAGTTGCATAACCTATTTGAAAATCAAAGTGGGTATAACGGATAGAATTTGGATATAGTGAATGTGTTGCTGCAAAATTAAAATAATGTACTTTTATGCTATCGATCATGCTCACTTACATCAAAGTAAATGTTTGAAGTTTATTTGTCCATGACAAACATCAAATTTCGCTGCGTTTGGTGTCCATCAAAAGTATGGCTTTTTCATTGCACACTCGCTATTCGAAATGGTCCCAGCTGCATCATCTTTGAAGATGATTTCTTAGGAATAAAATGTCAGACACTAAAAAGACTTATTGTTGACCACCATAATTATATTGAAAAGTTACTTCTCCAGTACCTGAATGTTCGCCATGTCAATGTGTATTTTTAGCGAGAAACTATGCTGCTCACTTATCTATGTTTACAAGTTATAATACAGCTTGAGTGTCCAATATACGGAAATGTTAACACATATTTAGATATGCCATTAACAATGAAGATTATACTTATCAGCTTCTAAAAGGGACGCAAAGCCAGAAGCGCGATATATTTTAGAACAAATTGCGGTGATTTAACAAGGAAGTAAGTGCATAACCGTTCAGTTATTAAATAGTGGTTTTATGGTATATTGTTCTATTAAAAATTTTGTATTTATAACATTTTAGATTTTTTAAGGGAGCATTAATGACAGTTGTAAACCTGGTTCGATTCAACTTGTTAAAGGAATTAAGTCAATGGTGTTGAATATGGTCTGGAAAGGAGAAACTAGAGAATGCATTTTCTTCTACGCAAAACGTGTGTCGCTTCAGCTAATCTTAGTTAAATAAAAATTATCTGTTGATCCTTAATTTTAACCTGTGAAGTTTTTTCTACGAAACTGATGCTATAACACAGGATAAGCGTAGAAATAATAAACATGCAATAATCAACTGTTAATCAATTATGATAGAAAACATTTGCATTTCGACAACAAGCATAACGTTTGTATTCAGAAATATCCGACTGGCACTAGTAACAGAAAGATGTAGTTTTAGTGATAATAAAAATGAAAAACCATAGGATTGAAATAATGCGTAATACGCCGTCTACAAATATACACAATAATGCACGCATGTCGTCTGATATATGTTTATTTGTTACTAAAAATTATATTCAGTGCACTAGCTTTAGTTACAGAGCCTTATAAGGAATACAGAACATTGACTTTCTGAGATGTAAGAAAGCAAAATCTGTAGCGAACGTGTAATAAACTATTAATGTTATCCCTTGTTTCTCGGTATGTTCATAGATTTGAAATTAATGTCTTTTTCTGCCGCCAATATTAAAACAATTACATTGCTATCTTAAGGGATATTTCATTGCGTCCTTTGTGTTGCTTCAACTCGCACGCGTGGATAATAGCATAAGGATCTGTGCAGTAAGGAGCATTGAAAAAGTAGCAACAAATGTGAGAAGAGAATGTATCCTGCGGCTTCATTGCTTAGTAGTAATTTATATGTGGTCTGGTGACCCTGAAATTCTATGTTGAATGGTCTCACCAAAAGACATAGTGAAATTCAAAAGCCTATGAGACGTTAAACGCCTTATCCTTGGGAAACCTGACTGAAGTAGTTGTTGTCATATGAACGACCTCATAGCTGATAACCCCAACTTGGACCGCAGCCGAAGTGCTGAAACAAATGCAGGCGCATTGTAATTACTGGCTGCTTGGCAACCTGGGTTCTCAAGGGTAAAATGGAAAATTGTAGTCAGCAACTACCAGTTGTTTCAGAATATCGACGTTTTGTTAGCCATAACCTTATATGGTAAATCATGGTTCGGATGCGTATTTGAAGTATAGGATGATGAATAATCATTTAGCTGCAATGAAATCTTAGAGAAGGTTTATGTTGACTATGCTTGATCCCTAATCCCCTTGCTGTATACTTACGGATGAGCATGCCGTTAACCACATAAATACTGTGTTATGAACAGTAAGTTAACTCCTCCAAAATTCGAGGAAGCTTAATGAATTAGGTGAAAGTGTCTACGAGAAATCGCGTGCTAGAATAATGAATACTGTATTTTGGAGCAAGTAGAAAATAATTCTGTACCAATCCATCGGGTGATAATCAAAAACATTTTAAAAAATAAATAAACACGTTCGGTTGTTATCCTGAGAGGGTTCATCAACTCCTTCTGTAGCACACAAAATGCTTGTTCTCACAGTGATTCACAAGTAGGTGATATCGTTGTCAAGTAGCAACCGTTCTCTGAAACGTATGTTAGCGAAGTGTAAATCCATCAAAGATTTGAATTTCTGCACAGATTCGGCCTCGACGACTTGTTCTGGTAGACTGTTCAAGGCGTCACAACCCTCCGCTCGAAACACAGGGGGTGTGGGTTTTTCTTCAGATCAGGTACCACGAGTTTGTACCTGTGCCCAATTGTGGTGCATGGTACTCGCAAGTGGAGTAACGACCTCAGCATGGGGAAATGACCGAGATGTAAAATACGGTAGGTCATGATAAGATCCACTCGAACACAGCGATACGACAAGGTGTAGAGCCCAAGTTTCATGCACTGATTTTCATACGATAAGCCTCTTAAGCTGGGGATCAACTTGGTGGTGACGTGTTGTACTCATTCGATCTTTTGCGCTTCGCGGGGAGTGATCGGACAGTATGCAGGCGAGCCATACTCGAGCATTTGTCTGGCGATGAAAGCGAAGAGGCGAGTGGCGATGTCCTCAGACCAAGTGTAGAAGCTGCGCTTTAGCGCCCAGAGCATGCGCAGTCCGTTTCGATACAGTTTGTTGGTGTTTTCGACGGATTTCAATTCGCAGCGTGAGAGTACACCTAGGTCTTTCAAGGAGGGTGTGGGTTGCAGTGGTTGGCCGTCTAGGGTGTACGTTTGGCCGTGAACTGCCTCCCGAGATTAATGCATAGGGACTTTGACGGGCTGACCTGTAGGTGGACGTCAGCAGACCATCCCGCGAGGCGGTCAAGGTCTTGTTGGATTTATTTTGTGCTACAGAATGGTAGGGAGACTAGGTAAGTTATTGATTTTCTTTTCAGCCTTAAATTACAGGTGAAGTGTATTGATATGCACGGCCATGTAACGAATGATAAGTTTTGCAATATTATGTATGAATGGGATACGAAGTACTGAACTTTAATATATGTCCTGCTTCGCATACGGATTTAGCTAATAATACCAAATAACGGTCATTATCTAGGGATTGATTGCAGGTTGATAGAGAAGGAAGACACTTGGCTAACGGATAGGTATCATACATCCAGCATAGACTATACAACGTTTCGATGATCTATCATATATCGCACAGAATAGATGACGGATGTATCGAATTAAACACAGCAAAAGAATAAGTTAATGGCGATATCATTATTTTAAGTGGAGTAATGTACAAAATATCTTCGAGCAGGATTCACACAGGGTTTAGGGATAAATTATAAAAAAGTAAGTAGGATCAATTGCAGTCTTATACAACCGTGAGAATAACTGCATGAGACATGCTACCAGATCGATTGAAAATAGCATGAACATCAACCTCAGTAAAACCATGCTCTTTGGGATAGCAGCTTATAAAAAATAAATATAGCTGCATAATATCATCAAAACCATCTGGCTTATTCTGTATAACTTCTTTATAAATAATATAAGTAGCATAGTTTGTGTAATGTAAAATTGACAGGTGACTTATAGGTGCAAAAGATAAGTTTGATCCGGCAAATGATTTGATGTCGAAAACCATTTCATCGTTTTGCATATAAATATATATTGCGTAAAATAATTATTAATTGGCAAAAGCAGCTTTAGTCAACATTCATCGGATAATATTCGGAGTAGGGTGTGGTGTTAACTAATAAAACATCTTCCTAAATTATGGTATGTTTACAAATTGCAATGTAGCATTGTTTACAAACTGAACTAACTTTGCAAAACTGATGGAAAATTAGTCGTTCTTTCTTTAAATCAGTTTAAGTGAACTGTATGATGTTTATACTTTGGAGCACAGATAACACATCGGAAAAATGCATACAAAGGTACCATACATTATCTATTCGCTTAGCGTAAACAATTTTCCTATTTTTTCAAATATATATGTATAGAATATACATTGTCACCTTATTCTTATTAAATTAGCAGATAATTTAGAGCAATATGCATAGAAGCTTCTTCAAAATTTTCTTAATCTTACTAGCCCTTTGCGTATTCTTACATTTTAAAGAACTCTTTTCTATCAAAGATATAATAGCAAAGATTTTGTAACATGAAACGATACACATTTAAATATTATGGAAAATCTTTCAGTAATACGGTTTATAAAGTAAACTATTTGCTTTCTCCAAAACAAAAGCTCGTTTATCATCAGTCCTTGATAAAGTGACAAACGCGGAAGCGATCAAAGAACAGGAGCATTCCAATCTGAGCACGGGAAACAAACAAATGCGTAATGGTTTCTTTGATCTAGTTTAGCATAAATCACGAGGTTGAATTAAGCATCCAGCATCTTTAAGCAAGGATGGATATTATTTCATGTTTGGGAGTATGTGATATTTGTTCCCTAGAAAACTAACTTGCTTAAAAATGCAAGAGGCATTCACATATTCTCAAAACTGAACTCGGAAAGAAAAAATAATAAATTTTGATGGACAAGATGTATAGGAAACGAAATGTTCACTTCCTACAACACAAAGTTAAGGTAAATATTTACAGAGGTTGCTCCAAAATCAACAGTTTCATAAGACTAAACGAAGTCCATTATTTTTCTTATATACGGTGGACTTTGTCTATAATGTACGCAACAATTATGGGTTACTTTTTGCAATAAACATGACAAGAGTAAGGAAACATTGTTACAGTTGCGCCATTGCTGTAAGCGATTAATTAATCTCTGATATTTAAAATCCGTTGTTTTAAGTGTAAGCGGCAGTTTTTGCAAAAACCCAACCTGTGATTTTAGGTACTTCTGAGTTACAGAGTTCCGTTTGATCCAAATTTGCCATGTTGCCTTTACATGTTCGGATATTTTCACTTAGCCATTAAAATTCGTTCTAAATTTATTTACAGAAAATTATACTTCATTTGGTAGTGTATACGTTTTTTCTTTCAGGCAATTTGGTATGCATTTAGGAAGATTTCAGCGAATATATATAAGAGTATTCTGAATTATACTGTGCTTTCCATTTTGAGAGGCCTTGTGAGTGCTTGCTTTATTTCGAATGTAGCAAGAAACCTTTAGATCGTACCATCAACAGCGCTGGTGTCTAACGTCGTATGGCTGGGATCGAATCTATAAAACACGATGATTCTGTCAGATGTTGAAATAACAATGGTGCATTTGTTGACTCTTTAGTTATATGGGCCAAAACAGTTGCTTCATTAAGATGTATTGCTAAATCTTTCAAGTGTGGGACAGTGGGCCTCAAACTGCATCGATGCTAATAACTTAGTCATTGTTGATAAATATGTGAAGATTTATTTTGTTGTTGTGCACGGGATAACGTTCATTGAAATATCAAGTTCTAGAATATAAGTTTATAATGCGACCGATTTCTGTGCAAACTGAGCCAGTTTGTCGCACGTCTGCGCAAACAACTCATTTTATCTGAAGATTGTGCTAGTGAAATGCTCAGTACAGAAACATAGCGGAATCAGTTGTATAAATAGTTTTCTGTTCACTTAAGCTTATGTAAGCAGATTTCGGATAGAATTCCCTAAACCACTTAGATCATAATATTCCAATATATCAACGCTGTCACATTTACTTGCAACGTTTATGCTTAGATTCCGGTGGTCAAGCAGTGCACGGCAATATAATCCACAAACACGTTAATGTCGTATGCTACTCTGTCTAAGCAAACTGGCTAATAACAACCGTTGTCCGATATAAAAAGCTGTTAGCAAGGAATATGTGAATTAAGCCACTTGACAATCTATAAAGCTTTAAGGTGCTTCATTGCGTTTTTCAAGGAAAGTAGATTGTCGCAAGCAACGGAGACTTCCTTTCTGTCCTAATTTTAATAATAGGTTTTCCATGTTGCAGCTGCTTTGTAAATCATTTCGAAAACGACAACTGTCAAGTGAGATTTGGGGTTTCATTTTAGTTTACAAGTCGGTTCTGGTGTACGAAGTTACCCAGTTCGGGACCCTAATATTATCTGGATATTTTATTGACCTCAAAACTACAAATAATATACACTAACGGTGAAAATAGAATTCCGGTAAACGGCGATCAACATCTGATTAGAGGTAGCGGTCACAACGAACATCCCAATGGTCCCGGGTTCGATGTCTGCTATATCTATCTGATGAGAGGAAATAACCTCGAAACGCGTCATGGAGTGCAATAGTTTCAGGCGGACAACACCCTATTTGCTGCTGCTTCATCAGCTACTGTCCTAGTGATCTAGTGGCCAAGGTTCACTTTAATGAGAATCGCTGCCCACTTTGAGATTGCGCGTCGCAATCCATCCACACAACGTGTACTTCAAATTGACTTTCCAATGCAACATCTGTTTTAGTTTAACCATATTCATTATAATAAGCCATAGCGCAAATTTCACTATATTTAAACTGATATCTGCGGGTTGCTCCCCGTATGACACTTAAATGCATAGTGCTGCAGGCTGTTAATGCGAAACATGACGGTCTACCTTTTAAAATTAGCTGTTCCAGGTACAACAAAAGTTGCCGATAGCTAATTACCGCAATGCATTATGGCTTTTAGGAGAGGAGGCTAAGGCAGTTAGGAATATTCGTTGAAGCATTTTGCCAAGTAGCATATATCCCAACTTTATTCTGCAGGAATAAAATCATTCTGAAGCTTACATTGCAAATTAGTAGTGAATAAATGTGCATGTCACAACGAATAAAAATCAGCAAAGTAGCTAAAACTCTATTTTAGTTGTTATTTTGATTTTTATTACAGGTTGATATTTACCTGCAAAATACTCCGGATTTATAATAGCTAACTCAATAGTTTTGTGAAAATATGAGTGCAGTAATTATGGGTTTTAAAAATAAGTGAACGATGGCTCGTAAATTTACCAGCAGATTGTTTTGTATCTTTTTGTTCAACCTAATCAATCTACTCCACGGGGGCTTTTAAAGCAGTATGTTTCGACACACATATTCGTTTTGCAAATATAAGACAGAGGATTCATGTGTGTCAGCTTGAGAAATTCTCTAAGACACTGTAACTTTCCTAAATATTTTAATTACACCGAATTGTAAGCCAATGCCAGCACACGTGGTGCCTGATTCTTATTTATTTGGTTTGAGTAAGCTGTGTGCCTGTTGCATACGGATTTGAAAATCAAAGCGTGTACTTCGCATAGAACTTGGATATACTGGCTGTTTTGCAGCACAAATATCCTATTGTACTTGCATGCTATGGGTCATGCTCATTAACGTCGTTGCAAATGTTTGCAATTTATATTAATCTGACAAACATCATGGTTGGCTGCATTTGTTGTCCATGAAAAATATGGGCGTCTCGTTGCATAAATTCTATTCGAAATGATCCCAGTATCAACAGCTTTGAAGATGGCTTGCTATGAAAAATTTCCGACATTAAACAAACATATGGCTGACCACATTGATTAGTTGAAAAGTCATATTTACACTAATCGAATGTTCGCTATGCAAAACGTTCTGTATAGAGAGAAACTATTCTGATCACTTCTCTATGCTTACAGCTTATTATATCACTTGAGTGGCCAACATCCCGAAATGATAAAACATATCTAGATATGCTACTTTCTATGAAGGCTATAATTATTAGCTTTTAAAAAGGGCACAAAACAACAATCGTGATACATTTCAGGAAAAATAACGGAGAGGTAACAAGGAGGTACTTGCATTAATTAATATACACGAAAACTTTGTATACATCACTTTTTAAACGTTGTAAGAGAGCAGTATTTACGGAAGTAAACGTGGCTCAACATAAATATTTGAACAAATACAATAAATCATATTCCATTTTGATTTATTTACAAGGAATAATCGTCTGGAAAGGAAAAATGGAAAAGAATTTTCTTCGTAATTTGCTCAGTTTCTTACGTCACTTCAGTTACTTAAAATTAAACAGAATTTATCTGTCGATGCTTAATTTTTACCTTGATATCTTTAATCGGAAAATAATACGACAAATCAAAAGGGAGGTGGAAAACAGGGCATGCATTCGTCATTCATTTATCAATAATGACAACGAAAGCATATGCATTTCGACAAAAATGAAGTGGAATCTAAGGAATATCCGTCTAGCACTAGAACACCAAAACTTATTTACAGTGAAAGGAAACAACATAAAACTATAGGAATGAAATTATGCAAAATACGCCATCTGCAAATATATATAATAAAAGACATACGTTGTAAGATATAGGTAGGTTAACGATTAAAAATTAAGTTAATTTCACTTTACAAAATTTAAAATGCTTGTGTGTTTCGGCTTTGGCATGCTTGCTATGTTGCTGGCGGATGGTATACTTTTTTTAAAAATCAAGAAAAATCTCGCTATGTTAGAATAATGAAAACAAGATTTATCTAACAATTTTAAACAAGCTCGTCCCTATGCTTTTATTATAATCAAAACACTATTGAGATTTAAGAGAATAGCTGTGTTTTTGCATGACTAACGTGGTTTTCTGCTTCACATCCAGTGAAAAAGTATTTCTTTCGCGAATATTTCCAGTGAGCACCAAGTGGTTTGGCTTTACGTGTATGCCTTAATTCGACGTCGCCGGCACTAAAATACATATTACATAGACATTTCTTTATCATGCAAAGTTGGGCTATCGTTCTGTAAACGTGGTTGCATTAAATGGCAATTTCTAAATCAACTGTGCACATTTTTATTTCAAATCAGCTTAGTACATCAAAATAATTTGTGTTGACCTCAGTTGTATAATGACGTATGACCGGTTTTAAAAAATGTTCATATTTCAACACTTTGTACTTTGCCTAACTAATGCTATGGGTTGCTGTGGATTTCAGGTCATTTTGCCAGGTGCTGTTGAAATTGGAAATTTAGCAAACGAAATCATTGTTGACATCTACTGTTTGTTCATTACTTTTTTAATCCTAAAGACAAGCTACAACATCTAAATGATGGTGGGGTTTAAAAAGAGCAAATTAGGGAACCTGTGATCCAGAATATCATGCAGAGCTTGGAAAAGTTAAATTATCCAAACACGAAGCGTTAAATCAGTCTAACGAATCATCACAAGCTGCGTTCGACAATTAATTCAGCAAGTAAAAACGGATGATTAAAATTACCTTAGAAAAGTTTCAATACAACATGGTATATTCTGTGGACAACGTTTCGATTTTGATTCTAAAGCTTTGTCAGGCCGATTAAAACAGTCGGGGATTGGTAAAGAACTTATAGTGAACAGGGAAGCAAATCGCAACGAATGCTTTATGGGCTGAAATTTAATTGCGTTGTTGGTCAAAGCGTTACTCTAATAGTGCTTGGAACTTTCACATATGATGCGGATTAAAAGATCACATCCAGGAAATGTCTTGTTGTTTATTCTCCGACCTACATTCGTCCACCGGTGGGTAGACTTGGAAAGAAGGGTTTGTAACTTACTAATAATAAATTTTAATTAGACACCTACAAGGTATTTAAAGTTTGGAATCTGATTTAACCAAATTACCCGTTTCAACGCCTAGGTATAGTTCAGAAATGCTTAAAATTATCAAATTTACTGGGTGGTGTTTTGCACCTTCAGAGCCACTCAAACCAGATTGGTCAATGGTTAGAGGCCAGACAAACTCAGCCTCCTGGTCCTCCACTTTGGGGGTTGGAGTGAGAGTCGTTTCTTATTCCTTAAAACGGACTCCTTGTAGTCCATTGCCAAACCCGCTGCCTTGCGGCCAGGTTTTTGAAACAAAGGCTTTGGTTGGGAATCCTAATCGTTCTCCTGTCTAGGCCTGGGCAACCTGACAGAATTCTGCCCACGCAATACAATGAATCCTTCCCCAAACACATTTCGGATGCTCTAGCCACCGCAGAAGATAATCAACGGTGCCCTATCTACTGCATCGAGCAGGGTGGATAGGGGTTTGAATGCTACTGCTCAAGCCTTCCTCTGGTTAATTGGATTTCAATCAGTAGCCGGATGTGTGCGGTCCGATTGGCTGGCTCGTTCAAAACTTCGAAGTCGCGTGGGACTAACAGGTGTCTATTCGTTATCGCTGCCTATGCACCGACAAACTGTAGCGATGACTCGTTAAAAGACGACTTCTATCGCCAACTGAACGAAATCCTTCGCCACAGAAGAAGCTCGGACACTGTAGTGCTGGCTGGGATCTGAACGCTCAAGTTGGAAAATTATCCGCAGATGAGCTGCATCTGGGCGGCCAACATGGTGTAGGCTCCCGTAATGATAACGGTGAGCGGTTACTTTATTTGTGTGAGGATGCTCGCTTATTTCTTGCGAGCAATAATTTCCGACACAGCACCCGCCTGGGGGTGACTTGGCGCCCACCAGCCTCGAACCAGTTATGGATGCAGCTCGATCACATTGCTATCAGTTACCGCTGGAGAGGCTGCGTCCAGAACTGTCGCTCGATTTGGAGCACAGGTGTTGACACCGACCATGCACTTGTATGTGCTGACCTTCGGATGCGTTTTGGCGGACGCCCGCGACGATGTTGTGAGCGCATTGACACCGGAAGACTGGTGAATCCAGCTGTTCTGAAAGCCTATCAAATTACGCTGTCATCCGAGTTAGATAAACGCTCAATGAATGCAATTAAAGCTCACTGGTCTCATATGCAACAGGCCTTACTAGCAGCAGGCAAATCCTCATGTGGTATGTCTAATCGGCAACATGGACATTGGGTCTCTTCACAGTCTTTGGAACTTATAGATGCTCGCTGGCATATTCCGGCTGGAAGCGAACACAATGAAACTCTCAAAGAGCTCCGGGCAAAACTCCGTGCTAGCCTAAAGAGAGACCGCGAATCTTGGTGGTCTCGTCGTGCAACAGCGATGGAAATGGCCGCTGCCCTTGGTTACCATCTTTAGTTATTCTGTCTGATACGGGAAACGGGCAGCAGGAGACCGGGTGTTAGTGAAACTATACGTGACGAGAGTGGACAGCCTATCCACAACTTATCAAAACGCCTGGAACGTTGGGCTGAGCACTTTGAAAGGCAATTTAATCGGTCGGAATTGTTGGATTTCTCGCCGACCAGTGATCGCCCTGCTCCGTGGGCTGTTCCTTTGGATCCACCCTCTCGCTCAGAAGTCAAACATGGGATCAAACTGTTGAAGTTAAATAAAGCCGCTGGACCTGATGACCTTCCTCCAGCCCTCTTCAAATTCCGGGGACCTGCTCTTGTGGATGGTATACACGAGTTACTAGTGAGACTGTGGGAGCAGGAAACTGTCCCAACCGATTGGAGCCGCTCCATCATAGTCCCACTTTTCAAAGGAGGCTCAGGATCGGAATGCGGAAGCCATAGAGGAATCAGTCTGATCTCCATCGCCTCCAAATTGCTTGCCTCTGTCATCCTTTACAGACTGACTGGCACTCGTGAAAGCCAGATTCGTGAAGAGCAAGCTGGATTTCGTCGAGGTCGTAGCTGTATTGACCACATCTTTACCTTGCGTCAGTTGTTGTAGCACCGTCACATATATTGGCGGCCCACCATTGTCGTGTTCCTCGATATCAATGGTGCATTCGATTCGGTGGAGAGACATGCACTTTGGGACTGTCTACTCAGGAAAGGTGTCCCTGAGAAAGATGTGAATATTATCCGAGCATTATATGCGCGTAGCTCGGGCAGAGTGAGGGCTTACGACAAGTTGTCGTCGCCCTTTAATATCTCCAGCGGCGTGAGACAAGGATGCCCGCTGTCATCTTTCCTCTTCAACTTCGCTGTTGACGAAGTAAAGAAATCGCGTTTACAGGACACGACATAGAAGGTGTGGAGCTACTCCCAGGAGAACGACATCTTGACTTAGAGTATGCTGATGATATTGCCCTCATCTCTGACAGCTCACAAACGTGTCAAGCGGCACTGGACAGATTAGCACTAGCTGTCTGTCACTTCGGGCTTTGCTTTGCACCCTCGAAGTGCAAAGCGTTTCTCCAAGATTGGTCTGGACCGCCTCCTACGCTGACCCTTGGTGGGGATCAGCTAGAAGTCGTTCAAAAATTCAACTACCTGGGAAGTTGTATCAGCGCCCATGGGATTGAAGATGAAACCACGAATCGTATAACAAAAGCTCGGAACGCTTTTGCTAACCTTCGCCACTTATGGCGCCGGAGCGACATCACTCTTGCCTTGAAGGGTAGAGTGTAGAATGCAGCAGTACGTTCGACCCTACTGTACGGTTGTGAAACCTGGCCGCTTAAAGCAGCGGACCTGAAGATGCTAGTTACGTTCGACCACCGGTGCCTTCGTAATTTAGCTCACGTTTGGTGGGAACACATCGTGAGCAACTAGGGTGCGCCACGCCTTGTTTATGGCACAGGAAAAGGAACCGCTCAGCACCGTTATTTCACGCATCAGGCTCCGATGGCTCGGCCACGTGTTAAGCATGCAAGCCCACCGACTTCCGCGGCGTGTGATATTTGCGCGCCGGGGTGTGGATGGAAGAAGAGGAGGGGTGGCCAAGCGATGACTTGGTCCAGAGGAATGAAGACCCTCACTTCTGAGCTGGCCTCGGTTGGAGCTCCTTGGCCCCCTGGTTGGGGTCCGAAAGACGATGAACACGTTTGGTTGGACACACTTGCTAATATGGCTAGGAGCCGACCTCAGTGGCGTTCGTGCTGTGAGTTTCTTTGTCCCACCCCATTCCTCTTAGCCTCCCCCTCCAAGCACGTTCTCATTACTCAGCCTTATATAATTTTGCATAATAATTTTTTTGGGCGCACAGCAGCCGGCTGGTAGCATACCGGAACGATGCCCATCCGTTACCGGTAGCTCAGCCGGCTTGCAACATTTGCATATTTTCTCCTTTTTATCTACATATTGTAGCACAGTAGCTGAGGTGTTCCCCACCTCTAGCTTACGTGTATGATGATGATGATGATGATGATGATGATGATCCTACAATACCGGAGAGATTTATTTGTGCAAAAAATGTTGCCCTTATAGCACAGTTGCCATCTGCTGTAAAGCTGGCCATTTTGATGTCTGAGTTAATGCGCTGCGCAGCTTTTGCAAGTCTGTTCATGTAGAGACAGTGTTTGGTAGAGTAATCTCGGTGTCTTTGCTAAAAGATTAAATGGATAGAAGCGACATCTTGTTATTACTCATTACCGTTTTTCCGGGAATGATTATAAGCTTCTTTAAAAAATGGCTTGTAAATTCCATGATTGAATGAGTGATCTAACTTTCCCTTGTCCATCAAATACGGCTGCACCAAACAACTATGTATAATAGTACAAAAGGTTCCCTGCAAGCTTGTTAATTTTCTAACGTGGGCTATCCTTAATCTTTAGTATAGGCATTGTCTGCATGTTCAACATTACCTAAGTGTTCACTTATTTCATGTAGATAATTCAGTTTAACGGATTTCTCTTGCCGGTAATTGAGCTTCTGACGTAATATATACCAGTAACTCATGGTATGTTGTATTTTCTTATTCAAGTCTATTAGAGCACAATTCGGTTATATTAGCTACACCTTGGTAAATTACATTTGCACCAATATATTGCTTATCAATTTATTCTCTTGGAACAAATAAAGATCAGTATTATTAAAACTTTTCCGATAACATTAATCGCAATTGTGTTGATCTTTTATAAAATAATGATTATCTGCTTCTTTTCCTTGTTGCTGGCCTAGTTTAAAAGTGTTATTCCTTTCTCCATCTGCAAGTTACCGTGGAATAGCAGGTAAACTGTCAACTGGAAGATAGATAGCATGCAACTGACAGTTGGTGCGTTGAATTTGACGGAGTTGACAATGACAAAAATGCCGATGGTGCTATTCGTGCATAAACCATTGTTTATGGTCCTCCACTACAAGTTCTTATTTTCAACTTATATTTTTTCTACACAGGAACATTTCTATTTGTGACGGGTTTTATATACTATAATTTATGTTCTGCATATGACATTAAAGGTATTATGGTTAAATTATCAGATATCACGAAATAAATAGCTAAACGCAAATCTCTCAAAGTCACACTATTCTGGATTTTCTCGCATTACCACTAACTTGGTTAGCGTAATTTTCCTATCTTGATGTGAAAGACATCATTCACTCACGTATTTTAAGCAAGTCGTCAGCTATCACAGTATCCAAAAAAGGGGAAAAGACCGAAAAACCTTTTGATGTCAAGCAGAAATTAAAAACTATGTGAATGGAATTAAAACAAATAAACATGACTGCCTAGAAAACATCACCTTTTTAGCTGACCTATTAGGATCAAAACAAGTAATGTGACACTACAACTTGCTTGCAATCATCTAGTTCAAAAACCTGGCAAAGATTTAAGATTAGTTATCCGTGACCGGTTACTAGCCTTTCTGTTTGCTAAGTACTGGGCCGAAGGTTTGCTTTGTTCCAAGTAGCTAGTTTGATAACGAAATTTTTAGTATATCTTAAATTCAACCAATACTTTACGCTATCAGAATTGACCAAATAGGAATTTGTATATTAAAACTATGTATGGCGTGGTTGAATACTTTTGGCAAGGAACCTAGCTCAGTGAAGAGCAGCATACAGAAGTGTAAATTTATTGCATTTGCCTAAATGGCCAGACTCAGGGACCACAAGTACCTCTTCACGGCTGGCCGGATATGCGTAGAAAATATTCAGCGCGGATGGATAAAAAACAAATTTTATGGTGGGTTGCATATTAATTGTATAAAATACATGTCGGTCAAAAATGATTAGCTAAGCATTTGACAACAAAACGCGAGTAATTTGCTGCTTTGTTCAATTTTTAGCCTTACCAAAAAACCTAAAGGTGGAACTGAATGATAAAAATGTTTTCAATTACAAGGTTAATAATCATTTTATAGAAATAAAACACACTAAACAGAATACGCTTGAGCTATTAGAACTGGGGCTTAAGAATATACAAGTAAATTGTTTTGTTATTTCTGACAAACGAATACATCATCAAAATTTATGATATTTTTGCGGATAAACCTATATACGATTGATAATATAACTTACTACAGGTGTAAAATATGTAGTGACGGGATTTTGAATAATGCGCAAAACGTGTATGCTGCAGTCAATTCTTTGTCATTGCTGGAAGAGTATACCCGTGGTGCTTACATGCGCTTAGTAATAAAAGGATCTGTGGTAGTCCAAATTAAACATCCATAACAATTTTCAAATAGCAACCTGCAGAGTGTTCCAGTTATCTATCAATTTTTACATTAAAATGAATTGCCTTTCCTTATAATGTGTTAAAAAGAAGAACACTATAACAAGGGAGCATACAAACAGAAATTATTGACACAAATGTATGCGGTAATGAAGTAATTTATGCGGTTTCGGAATGGATATTTTTCATGCGTGATCAACTGCGTAGATATTCCAAGGCTGCGAGAGTTCAGGAAGCACATAGCTACGTGAAACACAGACAGCATCATAATATGCAAACAGTTCACAATGTTCAGCGATATCGATGCCTTACCAAATCCTTTGGATTAAAAGCTCGACTGACGTTGGCCACAGAATAATGTTTTACAAATTATGGAATATAGAAAATAATACGAAAAGGAACGGATAAACAGCCTATATTTTGCCCAAATTATATTTGAACTACGTCATGCATATCATGATATCTAAGGATATCTCCTACTTAACCATGTATAATGATGTAACGCACTGCATTGGAAATACATGCTGTAAACTTTATAAATGCATGATTACATGTAGTTTGAAGGATAGTTGATTGCTCTCAGTTAAAGACTTAACTAGTATGTGTTTTAGCTTCAATAATACTAAAGAGACGTGAGTCATACATAAGTTCCTTTGGCACGTAATAAATTGTTGCACGTCCAACCAACTTTGTGTATATATTTTATCGAAACCTATATTGTTCTAGCTGATGAGTTAAGGTTACCTGACTCCGACTTTAACAAAATGAAAAGTGAACTCGTTAATGTACATGCAAATATTATACAGCATAAACTCTAAGGATGCCGCAAGACATTCTGGACTGCAGAAAGAAAGCATTCAGATCCATCCATTAAATATAGCAATACGTATTTTACCTAGTAACTTATGCAGACGTGTAACCCCCAATAATCTTTGCGGAAACTGGATTATTATTGCTTTTAAATAGCAAACCCGTGAGTAACATATTTCCGAATCCTTTTTTAAATTTTTCATTCACGGGCAAATGATTACTTTATTTTGGTAATCTTGTGGAGCATTATTCTCCGCATAGCAAAAATATTTTTGCTGCTGAGGAAGTAATTTGGCATATTTCTACACATATTTATATCTAGAATGTTTTAATGATGTTATTAGCCAGCAGCCTTCGAATGCAGAAAGAAAATTTCATAAGCACTGTTTTAAGGCAGTTACAGACATCTGTATGTATTAAATGCTGGAAGAAACTAGCTGAAGTGTCGAAAAGAAAAAATCAACGTGGTAAGCTCCAGCAACATCATGCCCGCAGTTTTGTCAAAAACAACTTTCGGCAGAAGCTCAAATCATGGATGAGGAACATACGAGTATTAAATCCTTCGAGGCTTGCACATGTAATATAATTTGTCTATCTAAATGCCTCGCTTGTCAGCCCAGTGGAAACATGAGTATAACTGTTTTGTTTTGTATTTAAATTACCTTGGAGTGTATCTATTTTCCTTGCAGGGTGTAAATAATATTTTGAAGATTTTCAAGTTTCATCAATTGTGCAGATTATTCCAACACTTTGGTTAGTATTCACCTGTGTTTCTGTCCGTATCTTATGCATTTAAACACGATGGTTTTATTGATATTTGACATATGGTACAACAAAGGATAAGAACTATATAGCACTAATGGTTTCTCCACGTGCGTTCTTTCCTCAAGTTACTAGTAGTTCTGGTTGTATCCCACAAATAAAATTAAAAAAGACAGTAGTTATACCCACCGATTTGCATAAATTTCATTGATGTTTCTCAGGTTCATTTGTGTCCTTGCTACTTAGTAAAATAATGCGCATATTCATCAAGAATTCCCAACGAATTATATTCTGGTTTAGTTGGACGACATCATCAACTAGGGTTCGAAACTCAAAGAGCAGCTGTTTGTTTATAGAATGGATTGTGGTGTATCCATCTCAGTGGGGTCTCAAGAAGAAGGCGAATATAACGCTAAAAATAATTTATGTCCAGCGGAAAATCCCCGAGAAAACAAGAGCCATGTGTATTTAACCTATGCACGAGTCTGCGCATAAGCATCCAAGTTAATTCTGTCTAACATCCTTTTACGGACATTTTGTAAAATAATTTGCTTATATACCTGCGCTTACAGATGGCATTACCTAGATTGGTCAGCTATTTTTTGATAGAGTAACACCAATAGTCACTTTGCAAGTAGCCTACACTCCAGCGAGAGTTCGGGTTTTGTCTCCTATGATCTCTGCATGCAAACCTCTCAATTAAACTACAACAATTACTCCAATGTGATAGGTAATCGAGTTGTCATACACCATATGTCAAGTGATTCGACCGAACTTGACGTAGCCTATCGAAGTCGCAGGTTTACAAAAACATAAAAATATCGTGCACTAAATTTAATACAATTATTGTTCAAGTTTTAGTTGTTAGACAGTTTCGACCTTCCTTGTTTGGAAGACAATTTTTAGTCCGTATAGTTCAGCTGGCACTCTGGGAGTTTCGAGAGATTTGTTATACTCTAAGAGGTAGCAAGCTGGCAAGATCAATTCATAAACAATTTAAAAGCTAAGAAGTGTACTTACTGTCAACTACCGGAGGCACAAGATGGAAATCGCCATAAAATTTGCATTACCGATCATTTCACTAATTAGTGCATTGCTTATACAACTTCAGACAGTTGCGCCAAATCTGCTATCCAGCTTTAGTCTAAGTATTAGATTGCTTGTTTAGGCGCACCTGAACATTACCAGATCAGGTTTTGAGCTTGGAGTACGTAACAGGGCATTCAGCAAACAGCAACACTATTTATTATTCCATGGAAAGGGATAAGAAAAGTGCATCAATTAACTAACAAAGGCACCATTTATATTAAGTAAAGATGGCACTACTCCAGCGCAAATAAGAGGTTATTACTCTATTAGTCGTCACCATCCACAGTGTATTATGTCTACAATACAATCTAAATTATTTTTAACAAGATGTACAATTTCGTTACTTATCGCTATGTGTGATCAAGATATTGGTTTTGCTTCAATCATCACTGCTTAATATGCAGTTTATCTGAAACGAGACTTTGCCACAGCATATTTATTGGCAATGGAGCACTTGAGTATTTACTGCAGCTACAATGACGAATATGACAGTAAAGGGATGCATGGGAGCCTGCTGCTACCTGGGCAATAAGTGCGCTCATTCAATTCAACTCCATCGTAAGGCGTTTCTCCGGAGTTACTCAATAAGTCCACCTGTTTGCTAAATGATAAATCAAATTGTCTTAAACATGGACTGAATGTAAATGGAATCGTTTGCATGTTTCTTAATTCGTACCATATTAGGCGTTGGTCCTGAGCACTTGTTTTCCTTTACCGTACCAACTACTCGTCAACAACACTTATCAACAAGGTAAGTTATGTCTCCAACAGCGGTAACTAACATAATAATTAAGGCAGCACACTTCGAGGAGAATGCTTCACTAAGAGTAGGAATGTTGATGCACGGAATTATAATGTTTCAAATTACTTATATTTATCCTCTTACAATTTTAGGCCCTCAGTCGGACAATTACTGGAAGAAAGCATGCAATACTTTGAAAGATGATGAAGAGGTCAACGGTATAAATTTTTATAATTTTTGTATTTCACATTGTTCTGACTGTCACCTAATCCTGTATTTTATTTGAAATATGTGATGAATTATTTATGGAAATGATGCTGCTACTTCTGAGTGCCTACCGGTTTTTCGTATATCAGATTACTGTTGTGCAACAAAGAACTGATTTCCAACTTATGGTGTTGAATATTTTGACATATCTTTTTGCATCTTGCTATTGTGTTCTAAATTAGCAAGCAATTAATTGACATATACAGAAAAAGCCTTATATGATACAATGTAATGTATAAGTTGCTTCGTTGCGATACGGGAAAACCTATAGTTTTCGAGGACGTAAAATGACATTTTTTAAATTCTTCGTTGTTTTTGACATTATACTGTTACTAAGTTTAACTTACTTGATTTTACTGAATTTGTGATGAGGCCATCCATTTCGCTAATTCTGAAATTCTACTTACAGCAAATAACTGTCGTCTATATCTTCTTCCTGACATTTTGTAACATGAGAACATGGTATAATGCTTGGAGCGTAGAGCATATCATGGTTTATCTAACGCACGGCTGCATGTAATGAGGCACGTTAATATTACGGAGAGTGCTATTAACAGATAAACATTTCCGTGCATAGAATTACATTTTAGATCCTTTTTTAATTTTAGCTTTTTGTATAAACTAGCTTGTGCCTACATTTAACCTAGGAAATTTTAGTCTAAGTATCAGGTTTTACCTACAGCAAACGTTCATCCTCAAGGAGCAAAACGATGAACTACTAACCTTCAAATCTCTGCGAAAGGAACATTGTTTACTCTTTTTCTTCAATACTATACCGCACTACAATTATCCTAATCCTAACTGTTCCTACTAATGTGGGAGAGTTCAATTAACATTAGAGTTCTCTTGGTCCTATGGATCAATGCTATACGGATCATCATCGTACCTCAATTAACAAAGTCGGTGTTGCTGTTGCTAAAACCTTTGCGCAAATCTCTTCATCTTTGGAACTGACAAGGATTTTGATATCGACAGTCATTGTAAATGTTTTCGCCTCCACGTTAACTGCCACATTGAAAGTCTCTTGTGGTTAAGTGTCAGTTTACTTTAGGATTTCACCACTAGGCACAGACCAGCTTTTTCGAGCGAACGAAACCCATCTAGGTTAATATATTATTCAGCTCATAATCCATTTACTTATAAAACACAATGACCTTACCCAACATAATATCCAATCCGTATGGCTCAGTAGTTACCCGTCTGTCATCCGCGCAATATAGTCCGTAACTGTCGTAAAGCAAATGAACACGAACCTTACATTCGAACAGATGTTATCTGCAATTGCGCTTAATACCTCGACTGCAATATATGTATTCGACAGGATGCGTCGCCTTAAGAACGCTGTGAGAAAATACCGCTTAAACAATTGAGAAATATTCTACTTGGGGCGGAAAATATGGCTGGAACGTAGTTTAGTTAAAGGAAACCTAAAGATATGTCTAGTGAAAAGCATGTTATTTTGTGTACATTTCCCTAAAATATTAATCACCAAAGATGTAATGATAATCGTAACCAACTGGTTTTCATAACCAACTTCAAGACACTGCATTAGTTACTGATAGGACGCCACCACAGAGTCAATTTTACGTAAAATGCCTGACACTTGTCTGTCATTCCAACCCATGCCCTACAAGAATTCCGCATCACTAGCGGCTACCTAACGCCTATCCAAAACTTTCAAAACTTACCCTGCTTTAAGGATACCTGTTAACGAAGCCACTCGCAGCCAATCAATAACTCTCTGGCAATGGAAATCTGAATCACACATACCAAATGACGTTCGATTTTTGAAAAAAAGCATAGCCGTTGCAATAAACCTTAGAAAAGGAAATGAGGATAAAGGTAGTTAAAGAAGTTGGAGACAACCGAATCTCATGATTGTGATATAGACATGTCCTAGTACGATGGTTTTCCACAGCAACAAAAACTATGCAACAATAATTTTCATTTGAAACCTATCGTTAACTAGGAGCCAAGAGCCGAGGCCTAGCAGTTTGTCTGATCGTGGGTTCTAAACCATATTAACCCGCGTAGGCATACCTCAGGAACATTATACTCCCCACGAATATGTAGCCACATCCATGAGGTATACAATCCTCGCCATATGACCAACCAAATCCATGTCACCCAGTAAATTTACTATATACCCACTTTCCAGTATAATGTCACGAGTATGCATCTCTTTTCGTTTTAGTGTAAACATTGCTGGATATCATTAAGTTAATTAACATTTTCCCAGAAAAACCTAGTGTAACTTATTAAATAAGTAATGCCATTAAAAGCCTACTGATACATTTCTAATTACAATGTCAGCCAAAGTTAGAAGACTTTGTTGGAGATTTCAATAGATTCGGGTAAATCACTTCATTATCACGATATTCTGCAGATGACTACTGGTATAACTTGTATATTTCTTTTGTCTAAGGCGCCGACAGCCTCCAGTTTGAGTGCTCCCTGTAAAGCTAATGATTATTTTCAGCGAGCTACCCTGATCACACACATAATGAAAAATATTCTAAGTGAAAGTTGGAAGGAAACTCAATATCAAACTCCCGATCTATATTGCCGCATAATTATGTAATCATTCAAAGTGACTTAATACGGCATCGCACCTAGTCCATATGTGGTTTTGATAAATGTCATAACATAGTTTAGGAGCATTCTTTTAAAAATCATTTGCCAATCACAATTGCCTTCAGGTCTGCTGAAAAATATCTCAGCTACTTATGCTTGTGCTTTCGATTGCCGATAGATGGCAATCTATTAAGCAATTAAAAACCGATACGAAACTTGCAATCGTTTCCTCTCTCGATATGGGATACTTCCATGGTCTACTATATATTCTTAACTATTTCCAGCTTTTACCAAAATACCCCATTTCTTATTATTAAAATCGAAATACGTAAACTCCAGAAAGGCATGCCAACCTATTCAAACGGATGTCACACCCACCTAGTAAGAAACATGCCATCAAAAATGATATCCGACGCCCGTTTATTCGTAATAATATGCTCATTATTTGTTGCATTTTATGCTTTTTTGTATCAGCATGTATCCCCTTGTCAAAAACATGGGTTACGAGAGATACTCATCAGCTTTGCTTCCATATTGAACATTACAATAATATTCCTGCTGTTCAAAGCTCAGTATTTGGAGATGATTTCGTTTTATTTATCTCTGAAAAATACAAAAGTATCACTGTCATGCAAACAATAAACAGAAAAAACACCGGTACAACTATTTTCTTCTCGCTTTCCATAGTACTTAGGTAGCTTTGGGTTGTAATTACACCCACTCGCATTACTGCGAGGACGTCCTAAATTACCTAAGCACTCGTTTTTTTTACTTATGCAATTGTTGCTTTTCGAAACTAAAGCACTAAGTGGTAATTTAATGTACCTATGTTGAATGGACGTTGTAGTCCCATCTGCTTAATACGTCAAGTTAGTTTTCGCAGATTTATATGGTTGGACACCATATGTCCATTGTCCTACCATATCAGTGATGTGCTTTTTTCACTTGGCTTATCCAGGGTATCCGACTTTATACGTGACAAATTCCCTGGCGATCATCACAAGATAATGCGACCGTTTTTGAAAGGCCCTGTTCTGATCCTTCCCAGACTCAATCTTGCGTCATTCATAGGCCAAAACATTATCCACACATAATCGTTACCACCCTTTAGCGACGCATGTATTTGGAAAATTCTAAACGAATGATGCACAAGTGGATATTAAAAGGAGTCAAAAGAGTCACATACTATTGTGGAGTCTGTATCTGCCCAGTAAACTAAAATACCTTTCCAACTTCGATGACAATATCTTTAAAATTATGCAAGTTTGCAGTCGCTAATTCAAAACGCAACAATATACCCTAATGGTGCAGCAAAACAGAGTCATTGCGTAACTCTAAAAATTGCGGCAAGACTGACACATGACTAAGGTACGCCCTCAAGAGTTATAACAAACCTAGGAAACTATTAGGCTGGGGAACAGCAGAAACGAAACTACAGAAACCCCTTTATATGTTTACACTCATCAATTGAATAAGAGGGGATTTAACTTCCATAAGCACAACTTTTATAACCACAACTGAATGTTTGCACAAATCCTAGATTTGCTTAGAAATGATAAGTTTCGTGCAGTACAAGTCAACCTGCGTACAGTGCTCCGCTGATTTTATTGTACATTATCTAATTATGTCACATCATACGGAAATTCGCTACTGCTGATAGCAAACTACTGTTTAGAAGGCACACTTTACATAAACTAAGTATACGCTGTTAGGTTTTCCGTAATTTTGCTCAAGACCCCGAACATAATGGGCTACTGTTCAACAAATTACATTGTAAGTGTGAAATTAATGATTTTTACAAAATCTAACCGCATACATTAATACCATTTGGCTCCGTAGTCTACAGCAGCTCCAGAGTGCGTAAGAATATAAAGGTAGAGTAAATGCAACTCTGCTTTAATAAACCTCTTCAAGACCATATCACAAAATATTACATATGGCTCACAGCATTTCCCGTTAACTTGATACGATATAGCTGCGCAATTAAAGATTAGCCATGTTTTCTTCTAAATACCGCTTACCACACAATTGATTTCACAAATGCAGTAAAGAAAAATATGATAACTGGTATAATATAGCCTTTTAAAGGCCGGAAAACTTAAACATTAAGTGCATCACGAGCCAGACAATAGAAAATTTCCTTAGTAACAAAAGAACGCATTCTTTTATTGACGTACCAATGAATTAAGGTTAAATCCAACCAGCGCATAAGATTCAAAATTCTGCACCTACATTACATAGCATTGAAACAGCCTTAAAACTTATGAATATTGAAACTGCTAATAAAATCGGAACCGCATGGATATTAGTTGGACACGCAGTTTTCCTTTTTTAGGACTTTTGGCTGCTGGTGGCAAGCTTAGATTTGGAACAGTGATTTCTATAATGACGGCAAATTTTCGATAACACTGCAAAACGTTTCATAAACCCAGAAGTTTCTTTTATTAATTAATCTATTTGTACCCGCATATTCCTTCAAACGCTACCGTCTTTCATTCTTTACTGTTGTGTACAATTGTGCTATAATTTTCAATATTTTCTGCGCCACAAAATCCAATTCAGCTTCATTTGATGTTACACGAAAATCCTTTAGGACTTGTACTGCTTGCATTTTATTCTAAAGACAACTTGTCCGTTTCGATTGCTTACATATGATGCAGCATAAAATGCTCAGACTAAATCTCATCTTTAGGAAGCATGGGATTAGTTACATTGCAGCTTACATTTGGTTGCTTAATTTTTCTTTTGTTTACATGGTTGGCAAGACTTGGTTGTTGGGTTGAATCTTCTAAGTTCATTAATAGCATCCACACAAGGCAAATTACCCCAGAGCTCCTGGCTAGAAAAATAGGGGCGATGAACTTATTTGTGTCCGATGTTTGAACAGGCTAAATTGCCGGATGGCCTATCTCGGTCTCTTAATATCGTCCCCACACATAAGTTATTATGATTTTGACGAACCTACAGTTTTGTAACATTTGCCTAACGAAACCCTTTTGAAAACAACAGCAGCCTAAGAAAAAGAACCCAATTAATCACGGTCGACTTGTTGATTAAAATGGCGTCGACATTATGACGGCTTACTTGTTTTAACCGATTTAATCAGATAGTTAGTTGCTGCTTTGAATTGTGTTTGCAACATCTGGATAGATTTTCACGCATGAAAGCATCTCCTAAGATTTGGCTTTATAGAGGTCGCATTAACTTTCTTGAATCGCATCTTTTGGCAGCAGCCATTACCTCTCTCCAAGTTCTGTCCGTTTATCGTCTCTAATTTATTAGGTACCCCAAAACCACTATTGTGAACTACTATACAGAAGGAAAAATTACTCTTCTACTAAAGCTTAGCTTTACAGAATGATCAGACCGTGTAATTGATCCATATCCAGCCCTGCCACCTAATATATCAAAAATGAATTTAGTTAACTACTGGTTAGATTTTAGATTTTGCAATATGATTCTGACTGCACTTAGATACGCGGCGTTCAAACATCCGCTTATAAACATATGTAGGGTTTCATCAAATTTTATCAATTTCCACAGCATCTTCAATTCGCGTTCCGTGGATGAATGCTATTTTATCACATCCTACCTAGTATATTATGTACTTCAGAAATCAATGTAAGTAACATATCATGTTGCAGACCTCAATATTCCGCAGAATGTGAATGCAGAAATGTAGTGCGTGCCTTTACTAAACAACTGCATTAATGTATATTGATGCTGAAGCTGGACTAAGATGGTTAAAACGGCAGTTTAAACGAATGCCTTACATGAATTAACGCAATAAATTACAGGATCATCTCATCCGGTGGTTTTGCTAGCTGAGAATGCCGGGGTTATAACAAAATAGCTGCGAGACATATGTAGATTACGAGGATATAAGTCGAGTTAAATATTGTGACCAGTTACAGATATTAGCTGTTAGTACTTACCAGTTTTGTGAATGGAAACAATTGGGCATATGCCTTTAAGCATTTATACATCATAATGCTCCCATATCTTTGTCATTCAGTCACAAAAGATTTAACTTTGACGATGTACATTCCTATGGATAATACAGAAGAAAACAAGTTGCTGCAGTTTAAAATTATGTTCTTACGCTACGGATGATTGACACAGATTTATCGCTTCAATCTCTTTTTATACCAGGATGTAGAATTTTTTGTCCAGATTTTTCTAATATATTTTATTACGCACACATGTAATGTTGTACACATCCCACTTTCAATTGATTTAATCAAATACAACAATAGGCTTTATTGGAGAGTAGTTGATAAAGTCGTGTGTCTAATTAAAAAGTAGAATTGACGAAAAATAGAGTTACTTTTGCTTTACAAGCTGCCTTCTGAACTTATCAGTTTTATTGCAAATGCTTTGTCACCAATTTATTAACATTAAATAACGTAATATGTAGCGAAGCGGAATGTTGCGTAGGTGACACTTAAGGAAAAATTCGCCTGCAAAATTTAAATCTGAACTATGTATAATTATTCCACTCGTGATAGCGCACCGGTAGTTTTCACTTCATGCTCTGGTTTTAACATTGTAGATGGCAGATTTGGCGTCCATTCTCGACATATTCCTTGTATATGAGACTCCGAATGTTTGGTGCTTAAGTGGCTTATCTACATACTGAGCTATATTTTTCATTTTATGTTCCGGTAGTTCCACGGACTCACTTTTTGTCACGGTATCGCCTAATTCATTCGAAGGTCCGAAGCAAACACCCTCAAATGATGCTGAGTTGTTAGGCTTAGTGCCAGTGCCGTCACATACACATTTATCATGTGAATTTGCTCATCTCGCTCACTAGTTTATCCTTGTAACCTTTTTGACTTATGCATGATTTCAGCATAACATTGTCCAATAATATAACTTTGTTGAGTATGCAGACAAACTTAAATATAGCCGGGTCACTCATCGGCTGCATGTGCAAATATATGATGCATATGCGAGCTACAATCGTCTTGTATAAATTAGATGCTTGCCGCTTCTAACATACTGCCTCATGGTGCACATCAACTAGAGAAAAAATAATAAATTGCATTGGATGGAGTGCAGAGCTCGCTAACTAAACGTCTTTCGGACTCGTCATTAACACCATGCAACATATTTAAACTGTAATGTGATAGGATGTTCCTAGTATTAGCAAAAAATCTGGTTATAATTATGCAACACAAATGTTTCTATCACGTGGGGGTATTTTTAATCGCCGTTTTTCTTTTATGCTGAGCAGTGCATCGAATGCTTGCTTGTGATTGGTCTATTACCTCTCTGTAATCAGAAAAAGAAGTCCGCTTGGGCATGGTATCCATCTGATAATGAACGACCATTAAGAGCTAAATAAATAAATAAACAAATCGGTAATACTCGACAGCGATGCACACCTATGATAATTTGAGGATATCTGAAAGACGCTGTTGTGTAAATGAGAGAAAACACTTTTGTTATGTCTGTAGTCAGTTTACTATGAAGTCGCATTTCAGGTGCCCTTTTTCATTACAGAAGTTTGCCTACCATGGGATGAAATTAGGGGAAGACGATAACAAGTGGACGCCGCAATTTTTTTATTTTTTATCTAATTTTTATCTGACTCATGACTCCAGGTTAAATGCAAGAGCTCCTTTGAAATCCCCATGGTTTGGAGGGAGCCAAATGATCACCAGAAAGACTGCTACCTCTGCGTAACTAATGACACTGGGATCTCTGACCAAAAGGAGAACAAAATTCACAATTCAGATCTTTTATAAGCTATTCGAATTTTCCTCATGATTGCACCTTACACATTGCAGTGCCACCGGTGAACATGTAAATGATGATAAGTTGTGAACTCATCGTCAACTGTCCCTAATTGTGTTATCTGTGAAATCTTTGAAGATGAGGTTGTCAACTCAGGCTTATTGAGCAATCAGTGCTGAATGACTTCATACGTGACCTGCGCTCGCCTAAATACCAGGCCGATTCGCTGGCACCTCAACCACAACAGTGGCAGTTACTTGCTTCAAAAACTAGTTAGAGTACACAGAAGGCAAAGGATTATATTGTCCGGTTTCGATTGCATGAGAAAAATAGTTTGTTACTGTTCCGACATGGAAGAACTGTGAAAAAGCTTGCTTTGATATATTCCAGTGATGAATGGCGTATATTCATTGACTGGTCCCACAGTAGACTTATGGCCGTATTGTTCCACTATGGAAATATGTACCCAGCTGCGCATTTGTTACCTGCCAATTATATGCAAGCGACTTGCACAACTATGCAAAAGATACTTGCTGCACTGAACTAAGATAAATACTGTTGGAACAACTCTGCTAAATACAAAACCATGGGAATCCTAATGTTTATTCAAGACGTCCCAAAAGATTGCTGCTTCTTGGGTTTATGGGACAACAGAGCAAACCAACAGCACTACACAACTGAGCAGTGGCTAGAGATGACGGATAATGCTGCAGGGAAAATAAGTGGAAAGCATCCACCTGTTGTGCAACATGATCATATCTATCTACCGCCCCTTCTTCTAAATATTGATTTTATTAAATGCTTCATCAAACTGCTCAAGCAGGATGGTTTTGCTTTCCAGTAGATAAAAAATGTGCTTCGGATGACCAGTGATGCGAAGCTAAAGGACAGGGTGCTTTTGGTGCTTATATCCGTCGGGTGATAGCAGACAGTGCTTTCGAATGCCAGTTTAATTTTTAAGTTGGAAGCTCGAGGCATTCAGGGCAGGGTGTATAGGATTTTAGGCAGAACCAGGGCAGAGTACCAAAAGACATCAAGAACAGCTCACTGCTGACTAAAGGGATGTTGGTGCACGTTTTGCATAAGCATCTTGTGTTTTTCATTGAAAACTTGTGATCTGTTAACGATAAGCATGGTAAACTCATTCACCAACACATTTTAATATGAAGCAGCGCTGCATTTGCAAGTACATGCTTTCTATGCTGCGTGAAATTAGCTGGTTTTCTGCAGCGTGAGGGTGCTAGAACTTAAAAGCGAAGATCTCGGAGAAGTCATTATTTTCCAGTGCCAAGCTGTAGTCAGTAGTTAGCGGAGGGTGTTGCACTGATATTTTAAAAGTATCTTTTACATGGATTCATTCCGTATATGTTGTGATCCAGTACATTTACAGATGATTCTTGCGAAGTAGCCGTAAGATTACTGAAAATATGCGTTTGCTTAGTACCACATAATCTGTCATGCTAGATAACATCAGAATACAACTCTAAGCTCAGTGAAGTATTTTTATTACATTGACATTGCCATTTCTGTTATAACAAATACAATTCTTTGTTGTACAGTGAAAATAGTTATCATGGTATATGCCAGCAGTTCTAGTTAGATCCACTGTGCCCTCGCAGACCCCGCGATAACATTGTGTTTATTTTCCAAGTGCTAAAGCTAAAATGTGAATATAAATTCTCCTCTTGGCCAGAAAACTGAAGGGCGATATAGGTTACATATTAGGCCGTGCTCCAACATCCTGCAAAAAGCTAGCACTAGCATTTATTTTAGTTTATTCCTTTACAGATAGGCTTCAGTAAGGAATAGGATATTTATAGTATTCCAATAAATACAAATCTTTGCGATATGTTACAAGTTCATGCGTAAGTTTCAAAAACAGTCTGGCTTCCAATTTCTGTCCTATGTTAACTTGAATCTAATCTGCAGAAACGGAGTTCAGACCACTTCAAACCTTACATTTGAATCATTGCTTAGTTACGTTACTTCCTAATACATACCACCTAAGAAGTACTAATCAGCTCGGTTTCTTTCTACACCTTCTTTCTTACCTATGGTTCCACTAACCCCCAGGCTTGACTTACAGGTCTAGTTTGCAAACTTGACACGCAAAACACTAAGTCTACTCTTATCCTTCCAATTCCTAATTTGCGTAGATAACAAATTATTTTTACGTTGGCCAACGCAAAACTCTACATATTATTTATGACTTTCCCTTTTTGTGCTAAGCGCGATAAACTTATATGGAATTAGCTCCCTGGAAGCCGGGTCTAACTATGCTTTTTATGCCGTTCACCATTATCCTTTGATCTACAAGTTGTGGGCATCGAAGTGCTTGCAGATTAGCCAGGCCTCTAGCAGCTACAATAACTTGGATCTGGTAGGAATTGTTATAATCATTAGGTTACTTACGAACACAATATATGTATTAACAAATCACCTATAGACGTATGCAGCACATCAGTATTGGTGCAAACATAAGCCTTAAAATTGTTTCCGCGTGTATGCGATACCTCACGTCTTCTAAATCCACCGCTCGCTGTTTTACTTTCAGTGGTACATATTTATATATATATATATCACGTGCCGCCAAGTTAAACGTCTTTTTATTGGACCCTAAATGTATAACTAGGTCAAAGGGAATTAATAGCAACATGGACGGACGGTTAATATCTTCTAGATATGTGGTATATCTTACGTATTAATTAAGCAGTCTTCAAATTGCAGATGACAATACTGTACTTATCAAACACATAAGCCATTTAAACATCTAGAATATCGCTTTCCAAACGGATATATAAGTTAAAGCATACTCATAGTTAATCGCGCTTTTAATCAATTTCCTGCTATAATCGCAGAAATTCAGAAACAGAAAGACCTTTTAGCGTCTTTTAAACAAAGCAGAAAAATAGTATTAGTAAGTTAAGTCAGTTAATTGTTAAATAACGCTTGAATAGAAATGCAGCTGAAATTACCTTTTAATCGTCTGAGGAACAAGCATGACCAGTTTTTAGAGGTGTAATATTTACATTTGTGTTACTACAGGCACCTACGTCTCTGAATGGTGCATGAGCATGTAGCATATGACCTAATTTGTCCGCATTATTTTTAACATATCAGTGATCATTTTATGGTCCACATCTCATTCGTTTTCCATTAATTCTTTTTCAAATGTCTCAATAGAAGATTTTCCTTCAAATGTTATACCCTGTCTCTTTCGGTTTTCATCCGTCGATATATAAATTTGGCAAAATTACAAACGTAATTCTGCTTAATGTAATATAGTATAAGTCGGATTGCATTATGTACAACGCTTGCGCAAACGATGAAAAAGCTTATAAAAATTGTCAGCCGTAAATGTCGTTTTTGTTCTCATCAACCATTTAAAATATCTGTGGTACTGTATGACAGGACTAGCAATGTGAGCTCTCAACGCAATTTTGCTATCTTTCTCGGAAACGAATAGTGGTACAATATAAATATAACATGGATTTAGTCGGCTGCATATATGTTGCTTCTATTTTATGTTCAAGCAAACTGTTCCACGTATTTACCACTCTCATGGGGGATATCGTTTTACATCCGTTATGACAAATTTATATCATTGTCCGCATGTGCCGCAACTTTTCCGTAAGTGTAGCACTGGCCTTGGCATGTGGATGTCATCGAGAAGTAGGATACGGTAAAACATAAGGAGCTCGAATGGCACCCTAGAGTAGGACAAGGTGTAAAGCACTAGTTTCACGCCCCTGTCTTCATAACTCAAGCCATGTAAAATCAGGGTGAGCCATGTAGCAACGTGTTGCATTCGTTCAATATTTTGTCCTGCCTCGAGGAATAGGAATGTAGGCGGGCTATCTTTATCTAACATTCGCCTATTGATGGAACAGAAGATGCGATTGGCAACATCTCAGACTATGTACAGAAGCTGCAAAAGATATTTATATAATCTACCGTTTCGTTTGATTGACATATTTGTCTCATATAATTAAATAGCTGAAAGAATACATGCATTCTTTATTGCTAGGGATTAATTCCATTCTGAGAAAATCCCATTCAAGATATTTATGGGTGAATTGAGAATGGGTTGTATGGTTGCGTACGACTGTTTTTTATACCTCGCCGCTAAACGTTACATAGCATACTATTGTCAATTTCATTCAAAATGATTAATTTTTCTTATGCTTCTACAAAACATAAAACGTATTAACAGTAACATTAAAAGCAAATCTAGTATGGTATTAGCATATGGAGATTGTTTGAATAAAATACACAACGAGATGTATATGTTTACTTCGCCTGTATTAAACGAAGAGCCAAAATCTTTTATATACGCAGGCAACAAATAAATGTGTTTCAAATATTTATGGCGTGCTTGCGTGCCACAGTAAAATTTAGGCAGTTAAATATAGCTTTCTATTATTAGAACGCGAAAATAAACGTATTTACAGGGTATATTGCAATATATTGCACGTTGCTAATTATTTGTGGCAAATACCTTACGCATTATGCTGCAAGCAGTAACCATTCGTTCAAAAACTATATCATTCGCTTTAAAAAATAACATATTTGGTTACATCATTATTTATGATTTAAGGCTTGGAGGTTTAATTGAATTTTCTAATATTGCTAACATTCTACAGGTTTGTCCACAAAGTTAAACATTTCATTACAAAACTTTCTATCAAACACTCATTTGTACTAACATAAATCTGCTGCTTTTGCTTGCACAATGTAGAACGTCGTCGGGAAATGCTTACCTAATAAAACAGTGGTCACAGTGTTTTCTAATATCTATTGTCAAACCTGAAGGACATTAGTCTGCGAAAGTATAAAGATTAGGTATATAAGCCTACGGCAATAAAGGTTAAACACAGACAAAATTGTGTCTAGATATAAGAAAAGAAGCTTGACGTAATGCGATAGAATGTCAGAATATTTAAAAATGATGTATCCTTTAACATTGAAGAAAGCTCTCTGAAATTTAGCAATTTGTTTTAGTTTTTACTGGAATTTGTTTTTGGTGCAAACATCTCACTATATCCATCGGGTTTGATTGCTTTCCTACCTGCAATTATGGTACAGAACGTGCGCAGCCCTATATCGCCGCTACCGCTGCTATAATATGTCTAAATTTTATGCCATGTAACGGGTACCCACTTATAACCCAGCATTTTTGTGTTCTACTCCGTGCAAAGCATTTCGTTCCTTTAGAATTAATTGCCTTGGTTTCTGAAAAGTAGGTAATTAAAAACTGTTGATAACAGAGTCTATCAATATATTGGTAGGCTTTAATGCACCATACGAAAACAGACGGAATGCTTTGCATGTCCATCCCCTAAATGGACAGACAATAGAAGTAGGTTAGTTATACAAAATGGAAAATCATTTATCATTGTAATGCGCATTCAAATTTCAGATTTTCATTTCATTTCGAATGTGGCAGTCACGTGGTTTCATTTGAGAGATATGCGCCATATTGCAAAAAGGAAAAATGCAAAATGTTATTTGTAAGTTTATCCGCCATTCTATATACATACGTTAGTAAAACCACAATGGATAGTTATTATGTGACAGTTTTAACGGAGGTGCCGTATGATAACGAAGAACTAGAGGTTACTTGAATGTTGCTGACTTTCTTAAATCACCTTTCACTGACTCCACTGGTTCCGAAAAGCCTAAAACTGGTAATGGTTGCGATAATAGCTTTATAAATTAAGCGAAATTAATATTAATTTCCATCGAATGCATACCGTGTGAGATGTCAGAGTGATTTTACGGTTAAACTACGGATGATGCGATTTCTAATTAAAATATTATAAGGCATGAATCAATCTTAAAGCAACAGCTTCATTGTCATTATTGTAAACTGAAACATATTCCGAAAATGCTAAATTAATTTAGACATTAGCTCGCAAGCATTAGCTGTACCATCAAGTATGCTTCCTACGAATTGGTAACTGTCCGACATGCTTGCAACCCATGAATAGGTTTCCCAAATAGCATCACGTAGCAAAAGACGCAAAATACTTGTATGACATTTCAAAAAAGTATGAAAAAAAAGAATTTACAAAATCTGAAATAACCATATGGATCATGTTCATAATGGACATATTGGAGTGGGGTATTCTCTTAAAGAAATGCACACCGAAAAAGGCAAAATTACATCTATTGGAGAGCAATCTTCGATAGAAGCTCAAAATTTATATATGGAAGGTTGATGTTAGCACATTATATTCTCAGGTTAACTAAGGAAATGTATGTGTTAATAGATGAGAGTAATGGCGAGCAGATGTTACGTTGCGCAGAAAATAAAGCACAAAAACGTGTAATTGCCCTTTCAGACGTGAACGAGAATTTGAAGTGATGTCAATTTTAGATAATACTCCTTAGGCCTTCACATTCATAAAATGAATCTCAGAGTACAAACAGCTAATGAAACCAAGGCAAAGGGTAGTAGAATCAGTATAGTCAGAAGTTTAAAGGCACTGATGGATGAACTCAGCTATCTACATATACGACAGCAAATTTTGCTGGATCGGTGGAATGACTAGCGCATTACCTAATCGTTATTAGCGTACGAGATGATAGAATGTGGCTTCCTAATTAATGCTAAGGTGGAATATTCCTTTGCAGCACAGCCGTTTACTTGCATAGTCCCGGTTGTCTTAACTTAATTGTAATATTTTGGGCCGTCCGCAAGTGTTTTCTCCTTAAACCATTAGTATACCGTTATGGTACAACATAAAATACCTTGAAGACATCAGCGATCCTAATTTGCTGCCCGCTTTCCACCAGATATAGCAGGTTGGGACTGTTTTGCGACCGACTACGTCTTTCCGCAACGCCGATGGGCAGTGCTCTGCGATGCGTTTAGACAGACGCCTGGGTGTGGGTCCAACGTGACTCTCACCACAGCCTTTTTACGCTTAAATCATAAGGTGTACCTGGCCGTTCTAACTCAGTGACTCGTGGCTTAACACTTTCCATTATGTTTTGTGCATGACGCTTTAGCAAATCATTGGACTGCATTAAATGACACCACTTAAGTGCTTTTCAACGTAGTTTCGGATTTTGATTTTCCTGTAAACGTTCTCGTAAGTATCTGATATCCGTCTTTGCTTCTGTAATTCTGCTGTTAAACGTCAGCCACTTTTGAAGTCTTTGTAGGTCTTGGGTTTCTGGCTTTTTGCTAACTCTTTAACTATATATATATATATATTTATGAATATATGTTTTTGAATGAAAGGTTAAGAAACCGCTATTCAAAAACCGATGTTTTGAACGTGTTAAACAAGCTTATCTGCGTGCATCCATAGTTAACGTCCACTATTGAACCCGAAAAGGAAACTAAGCTACTCTTCGTCGATGTGTTATTAAAAGAAAGAAACGAAGGTAAGGTAGAAATAGCGGAATTCCGGAGACTATATGTGTACGCCAAAATTCACATGTTCTAAGCTTCGCTAACTTTGAGGTACAAACATAATCTTGTTCACCATTTGTATTCCTGTGTTGAACAACTTTGCGGCCAAAAGGCGCTAGAGACTGAAAAGATTCGTAGTCTCCAAACACTGCAAATAACAGTTGCCTAAAATCTTTCATTACGTACGTGCGGTTATCCTCGATAGCCGTGATGTGATTACAGCTAACTCTAAGAAAAACGTGCTTTGATAAATGGCGAGATTGCCGTTGATCTGCTGATCACCGAATTTTCCACGGCATTGGCTAACACCACCCGGCATCCCACCCACACATATTGCAAAACCACTCTATTTATATCTCAAAGATTCAAAAACAAATTTCCTGCCAATCCCAATGCTACTTGTTATAAGAGTATACTGCGTCTGTGATTCGAGATACTTAGGATTTAAAACCAGGTGTCTGTCTAAACGCATAGCGTTGCACTGCCCATCGCCGTTGCGGAAAGACCTCGTCAGTCGTAAAAACAGTTCCAGCCTGCTATACCTGTTGGAAAGCGGACAACAAATTACAACCTCTGATGCCTTCAAATTATTTTATATTGTACCAATCCGGTATACTAATTGCTTAGGGAGAAAATTTTGCCCATGGCTGAAACTATTACGATCATGATAACACAACCGGGACTATGCAAGTAAACGTCTGTGCTGCAAGGGATTCTTCCACCTTGGCACTAATTAAGAAGTCACATTCTATCGCCTCGTAAGCTGACAACAATTACTTGATGCGCTAGTCATTCCACCGATCAAGCAACATGTGCTGTCATATATGTAGATAGCTGATTTCATGGAACAGGGTCTTTAAACTTCTGACTATACTCATTCCACTATTCTGCGCCTTGTTTTCATTAACAGTTTGTGCAATGACGTTCCACTTTTATATGTAAATTTTCTGTACAGGTTCGTAGAAAAAAGTACGCTTCACAAAATATTTGTTTTTCTGTTTCTCTGAAAAGATTTATAAGATATAACATAAATTTATTAAATATTTCCCAAGTTAATCGCACGTTAATTTTGCATGAACGCACGTTTCTTCTTCCTGACATGGACTTATGGTAATTCTATCGGCAGTGAATAACATGTTCAACGCAACAAGTTGACAAAAGACACAACCAAAATGCCGTGCCAATGCACGTAAACATTTAACTCCACTGCTTTCGGCTTTAATAACCCGCAGTCTTTGAAAGCAGAGCCGAAAAAGTGTAGTACACCATAAACGCTTTGTGAGAAAAATCGCAATATGGAACAGTGAGAAAATTCTTGCAAACTACATTATCCAGCACTTCATTTCATCCTATGATAAACTGCCGGTTCACTAACCACTCGTTATTAATCAACTTTGCTAAATGAAGCACCCAACAAATAACAACATCAAATAACTACTAACGACGTTGCTATGTAAGCTCTCGTGTAAACTAATTAGGTGTGTATTATTTTACTCATTGTTGGACTTTGCACAATGTCACACCATTCCTGCATCCGATACACTCTGCCAGTAACAGCAGTATTGCGCCGATATTAGCGGCATAAATATGATTACCCTCACTAAATTAAACAGCTTCACCCTATTTAAGATACATTCTGGAACATCGGACAAATGCATATTATTTAAATTCCATTTACCAGCCGTCTCATTTAATAAATGTCTTAACAAAGAGCTGCCCTACAAAACAGCACATCACGAGCAACGGTAATGTTACCTATGGTAAAAGTACGTGGTTTTGGTAGTTCAATTTTACATGTATTAGATATTAACTAAGTTATTTACCAACATCGCCTAAAATTGTATTTTAACATGCATAACCGCCTACCCAGCCATTTACTTCAACGTTGCTTTTGAGGTCAAATTTTCTTTTAACTTCAAAACGCTAATCTTATATTTTAGAATATTTAAACAGTAATGCTTGCTAATTTCAGACAATCTAAGCTGATTTTCGCCCATCACTCACATACAGCTTAATAGGAATTATTTATAGATGCCTAATTTCTTCAAAAACAGTCTCCTCAAATGCATCTGAGAAACATTTTTCAAGTTTCCTTTGCTTTTGAACTAGAAAAATAAAAGAAAGCCGGACAAACTTAATATAAGCTTCATAGTAACTTATACAAAGTTTACTTAAAAGATACAGACAAGTTCTGCTTAACTAAAAGCGAATGCAGAATGTGAGGTTGTGCGAATCCGTGATATATTTGAGATTCGAATTTAAGGACCAAACATTCATGAAGCAATTTCTTGCATTTACTTGTGTTCAACCATGCAAAAATAACACCGGATCCATTTGAATGTAAGCTGATAGACTAAATTATTCATCGGATTTGCATGCAAAATCTAACCACTGGAGCAACCGAACTAACTACACCGATTATGATGGTACTACACCCAAATTCAAAGCTACTTTAGGTTTCGGATCACCCGAGCGATGAGATGAAAGCTGCTTAGACGTACGAAAGATTTTTTTGATCACATCCTGCTTCGCATATTGCTACCTAACTTTTTAAAGCGATGGTAATAAACTGCAATGGCGCTTGAATGGCTAAGCGTGGATACCGCAATAGTCTTCGTAACGTAATGGATCAAACCAAATTCAGAAGACTATGGACAGCCTATTTTAATTATTTATGGGGTTCAAAAAGTGAAGTTTGATAATAACTGATGTGCATCAAATAGCGCTGGTACAAATCAAGCTCTTATAAAAATTTACGTTTGTTTGCATCAGACTGCATGCAGGGCTTTATTAAACAGACGTACGAAACACTCGGCTGTCTAGCCGAAAAACGTTCTCGCTGTGCCAGCTGGGTGTTTTCCGGTTACTCAAGTTCAAACGAATGGTTAGGCGGCGGTGTTCCATGAAGGTTTTCGCTCAGTAAGCGTTTTCCTATAAAAAACAAAAATTTCCGTTTAGCGACATTACGAAGTGTCGGATGTGTCTCGTCACTTAATAAAGTCCCTAGCACACTGTTTATCAAAGTATCTTGCCCAACTCACGGATGTCATCCAGTCATAAGAGTTCCTGTAATCTCTTCCGAAGATGGTGAACACAAATAAGATAATCACCCATTCAAATTTACATTAACCCATTCACTAACCATGTCCAAGAAAACATGGGTTGCGGCATCTGGTTTCCGATTTGCTTGTCACTGTGGCCAGCCACATGGAGCCTGCGACTACAAAGGGACCACGGGTGGATTCCGCTTCACCACAAATTAAACATACCACTAAATATACGTACGCGCACAGCAATTTATTATCCAAGTGTTATTTGCGATATTTGGTGAGTTCATGTGTTTGTATTTCCATGATTATGCCTTTGCAAGTGTGCCTCGCACTGCTGAAAATACGGTTTATATTTATTTATTTGTAACATAGGCGGAGATTTAGCTGTTGTCGTTAAGTGGTAACAAGCCTAAATAAATAAGGCGCATTCTATAACGTCGCGCTGTAATAACTACGTTCACTGGGCAATATGCGTTTTCTAAGCTGCTGAATTCAAACCCCGACAATCACGGATGTCAGTCCAGAAAACCTCTGGCTGTTTATCCCTTTAAAGATGCACAATTTATTTTGTCTGATTAAAAGCAACTTTTATGCGCTTTTTAGTTTCGAAAACATTGAGGAATATAATGCGACTTTAAAGTACTTTTATGAACGTCACCTGAGATTCAGCGAAAATCAGGCAAGGAACGGACGCAATTGCAACTTCACATTAGAGAAGTGGTTGCGCTCAGAATTTACGGTTGCTGAATCGGCAATGCCTGGAATGGTATTATTTAAAAACCCACTTTTTCATTGGCTTTAGAGATGTCAGTTAATTACAGCGCTTCATTGCGCTTAAAGACGGGTAACACAGAGGCAGCAGGTTAGTGCTCGTTATGGTATCATATTCAGTTAGATGACTACGTAAGCTGCCCCGAGGCGAATATTTACTTTGCTGTATTTTTCACCATCCAAATGAATTACTACATGATGTTGTGTTTAACTGAAATTGTACTATCTCTATTTTATGTACTTGTCTTCGACAGTTTGTAGTAGACGACCTAAAAGTTAAGACGTCTACGTTTGAGTTACTCAAGGTTCAAATAAGAGAACATATTGTAACTATTTCGTTCGGCCGTCTTGTCATAGCACCCACTGGTTAAACGAATAATGACAAATCATAGGCATTGAATATTGTAAATAATTAGGCATCATGAATGATAAGCTATTGACTTACTAACAGTTAATACAATTGTGTTACGTTGATTATTTTAATAAACGACGTAAAACTATGCGCACTTGCCCATGTTACGTCATACTGGTAGAGAAGTATAACATGAGCAGCTGAGACCATGTGTACATTGGCTTCCTTGACCTGTCTGGATACGTTGTTTGCAACCTTCTAACAAACCAAGTTAATTTTTATTATCATCAAACCCTCAGTTAATAGAAGCAGAAATAATAAGTATGTAAATTTGGTAGTTAGTGCAGCATGAATGGATAGCCAGCTTCAGTCCCGAAAACTGGGGGGACTAATTTGCCCTCACAACCACTGTTCTCCATTTGTCGTTAAGACACAGCTACCTCAGTGACATTAGGTTAGGTTAACATTTCCAGCAGTGATTACTACTAGTCAACTATGTCAAAACATAACAATGCAAATAACAGAACACAACAATAGAAGGTAACAGTTGCGTTACAAATGTGATGGGGAAACATTGAATGCTCAACGGATGCAGGTTGCCCCAACTTAGAACATGACAACTGCCGGTCTAACATTCTCAACCTATTACTTTAACTTCATGGCGAATGCATGCCTAATCCCCAGTACATCCTTGCTAAGCAGATGTCCCCCTTGCCCACACAAATTTCTCTAGGAAGCAGTAGCTCTCGCTCTAGAGAACAGAAGATCAAACTAGCAAAGATGTCCGTTTCCCATCCACCAATATTTAATAGGTGCTTCGATAAAATAAACATGTATACTAATTGGAAGTTTTGCCTACATATGCACATTTTTAAATTTAACTTTTCTCATTAAATATCAGCTTATCGCAGTAGTTTTATTTACCAAGTCCCTAAGTGCTTCTATTAGTCAAGGATGTGGCAACAGTCGACGAGCTAAACACTTAGGCTTCATTATATCGAAAGCAATTCTTTTTGTTCTAGGCTTATTATATTTCACATGCCGGTTATAGGCAACATATAAATGGAAGCAGCAGACAAAAGGACACATACCTATGTCATTCCCATTGATTGTTTCACAGTACTTATTTGGCCGCATGAATACTACCGGAGGAATCATAAAGCACGAATTTTCGGTTATTATATGGGATAGCTCCTGTATGTACAGCGGCGCCTGCAGATGAATGAAAGAATTTGGTGAAATTCGCGAGATCCCAATCTTGATGTGTTTCTCGTTTCCTGGACCCGTTTATAAATCGAGTCCTGTTCCTCACGTTCAAAAAAATATTAATGTATGTGATAACAAATATTTTTTTATTTATGCAAATAATGTTATGTTAAGTTAGACGATAATTGAGCAAGTAGATTAACCAGCATTCCGGGGAAATTTGATCAAACTGTATGACTATTTTTCCAGTGTGTGTTACTACTAACCATCTACATGCAAACTAGTTTGCATCGTCATGGCGGTGTTGGCAGTATATAATCGAACTCCGTGACATGGACGCCGTTTCCCAGGGTTAATACTTACAGTTAGTAATTCAGAAGGAATTATGCTTGCCAAATCAATTTGAGATTTTACCAGGTCAAAGAATCTAGCACCTCGGTTTTCTGAAAAACACGTCCGATTAGTCTGAGGTATTCGTTTAAAAGCAAGTCTCAAATACTTGCGAGTGATGCATGCGGAACACTCTATCCAGACCCGACAGACGGCAAAAATGAAATGTGACGGTCCTTGGGATTAACAGTGATGAGTGTCCAAGGTCATAAAGGATGGATCTGTCTATTCTATTAATAGAGGCTGATAAAGTTTACATTACTTAACAGTCAATATCTGCGTCAGCATTGATATATTCGAATGATCTCCTAGATACCCTGAGAAACCAAACCGCCATCTACAACTTAGCCATAATAGCAATAAAGTGTTAACAGTTTGAAGATACTTATATAAATCAGGCTGTTAAAATAACCTCAAAAAATAGTTCTCGTTTAGTATATGACAAAACTAGAACCTTTTATTCATACTTGCATCATGTTTTACAAAACTGTCGACAATAGGTTATATCAGATGTCTCTAAACTACCGCTGGTGGGCTAGGTCTGACTCTTTAATGTTACTCCAATTTATGCACGTAAATACCCCACGCGCCTATCCTAACTGTTTACGGTTTTCGTACTAGGGGATTTTTGATCTTTTCGTTAGATCACCCTACCCGATATGAACAAGTCCGTGAAATATAAATACAGCATAGCAGCCATGTTTGTTTGGCTTGCCGAACAACGTTACCTTGTTGTCAGCTGGGTTGTTGGGGTCCATCTCGTTCTAGCAAACTGTTGGGCAGTAGTCTTTCAGGGCGTGGTGGGTTACCATCTGACAAGCGTTCTCTCCATAAAAACCGCTTATGTCCCTTACAACACTGCGAATTGGTGGGTGTGACATGACATCCTATAATTTCGCCCACTCTTGGTTATCAAAATAATCCCGCCCCATTTACTGACGTCACTATTCCACTTCGAAGGTTTCTTGTGATCCCTTCTCGTACTGACAAACAGAGCAAACACAATCACAGCTGCAGCGTTACATTAACAACTTTATTCCTCATAGATTAACGGCATCCGCATTCGGATTTGTCTAACATTGTGGCCTCCATGAAGACCACCACAGGGCGCATTCGCCTAAAGAAGGATCATAGATGGCTCGCTCTGCACCATCCGCAGTTCCACCCACACACTCCGTATCCGATGTAAACCGGAAGCCATTTGGATGGCAGCTACGTTTCAATGAACAGTGATTTGTCACCGGAAAAATATACGTGCTTGACAAGTCCCGTTGGAGTAAAACTTTAACGTTATAGGATCATTGTATAAGTTAATAATTAATTTATGCCTCTACTAATTTAAATACACTATTGCACAACGACAGTTTGAAGTGGGAATGGGATGTGGAAACACAAAGTAGTAAAAGTACCGTTAAGGTTTAGTAAATGTGCGAGAAAGAAATAAGGAAACGATGGCGTTCACTCTTGTGTTACATCATTTCACAGATGTGGTGCGCTAATCCAGTTTTGCTACATCCAAGCTACTCACATGAACACTTTCACAGCCTTGAAACAGCTGTCGGTATAGTAAATCATGAATAATGAAACTGCTAGTGAAATCGGAACCCCATGGATAGTAGATGGACACGCGGTTTTCCTTTTTTCGGATATTTGGCTGATCGTAGCAAGATTATATTTGGAAAATACCTATTTCTATAATAACGGTAACTTTTTGCGCAACACTGCAAAATACTTCATAAACCGAGAAGCTTCTTATATTTTATTAAGCTATTTGTACTTGTATATTCTTTCATACGTTATAGTCTTCCGTTCTTAACTGTTGTGTAAAGTTGTGCTATAATTTTCAGTATTTTCTGCTCCATAAACTCCAATTCAGCTTCACTTAATGTTACGCGAAAATCCTATAGGAGTTGTACTGCCTGCAAGTTATTCGAATACTTGTCCGTTTTGATTGCTTTCATATAATGCATCAGAAAATTCTCAGACTAAATCTCATCTTCGAGAAGCATATAATTATTTCACCGCAGATTTAATGTGGTTTCTTAATTTTTCTTTTGTTTGCTTGTCTGTCAATACTTGATAGTTGGGTTGAATCTTCTAAGTTCATTAATAGCATCCACACAAGGCGAATTACCACAGAGCCCCTGGCTAGAAGAATCGGGTGCTGAACACATTCGTGTTGGATGTTTGAACAGGCTACATTGCCGGATGGCCAACCTCGGTCTCCTAAATGCCGTCCCCACACATGAGTTATTATGATATGGACAAACCTACCGTTTTGTAACATTGGCCTAACGAAGACCTTCTTCATAAAAACAGCAGCCAATGAAAAAAACTCAATTAATCATGGCCGACTTGTTGATTAAAATGGTGTCGACATTATGGAGGCTTATTTCTTTGTAACCGACATAATCAGGTAGTTATTTGCCGCTGGGAATTGCGAATGAAACATCTGGATAGATTTCCACGCATGAAAACATCTCCTAAGAATGGGTTTTATAGAGGTCGTATTAACCTTCTTAAATTGCATGTTAGGGCAGCAGCCGTTACCTATCTCCAAGCTCCGTCAATTTATTACCTCTAATTGATTAGGTACTCCAAAACCAATTTTTTGAACTAATATATAGAAGCAAAAAGTAGTCTTCTACTAAAGATTATGCTATAAAGAATGATCAGACCGTGTAATTGATTTATGTCTAGCCCTGTCGCTTAAAATCTCAAATATGTATTCAGTTAATTATTGGTTAGTTATTAGATTTTGCAATATGAATCTAACTGCAATTAAATACGCCATGCTCAAACATACGTTTATAGGCAAATGTCAGATTCATTGAATTTTATCAGTTTCCACAGCACCTTTAATTAAGGTTCCTTGGATGAATGCTATTTATTCATATCCTACTTAGTATATTATGTATTGTATAAATCAACGTAAGTAACATATCACTTTGCAAACCTCAATGTTCCGTAGAATGAGATTGCAGAAGTGTAGTGTATGCCTTTACAAAACAATTGCATTATTTTTATATGGATGCTAAACTGGACTAAGGTGGCCAAAACGGCCGTTTGAACCAACACAACGTAAATATTTTGGTCTGGTCTGTACTAATTCTTTACATGAATTAACACAGTAAATTACAGGATCATCTCATCCGGTAGTTTTGCTAGCTGAGAATGCCAGGATTATGCCAAAACAGCTGCGAGACATATGTAGATTACGAGGATATTTATCAAGTTAAATATTGCGTCCAACGACAGTTATTACCTTTGATGTACTTACCAGTTTCGTGAATGGAAACAAATGGACATATGTTTTGAAACGCATATACATCAAAATGCTCCTATATGACTGTCGTCCAGTCACACAAGTTTAACTTTGACGATGTGCATTCCTACGAATAATACATATGAAAACAAGTTATTGCAGTTGCAAATTCTTTTTTTGTGCTAGGGATGATTGATACAGCTTTATCGCTTCATTGTCTATCATAACAGAATGTATAATTGCTTGCCTCATTTTTCTAATATATTTTAATACGTTAGCATACAATGTTGTATACATCCCACTTTCAACTGATATACTCAAATACGACTTATAGGCTTTATTGGAGAGTAGTTGATAAAAAGTTCCGTTCTAATTAAAAAGTAGAATGGAGGAAAAATAGAGTTACTTTTGCTTTAAAAGCTGCCTGCTGATCTTATCAGTTTTTCTGCACATGTTTGTCACCAATTTATTTGCATTAAGTAACTTACTGTGTAATGAAGCGGAATGATGCGTAGGTGACACTTAAGGAAAAATTCGCCTGACGAATTTAAATCTAAACTATGTTTATTTATTCCAATGTGGATGGCGCACCGGTAGGATTCACTTCATGCTCTGGTTATAACGTTTTGACAGCAGATCCGACGTCCATTCTCGAAAATTCCTTGTATAGGATACTCCGAATATTCGATGCTTGAGTAGCTTATATACATACTGTGCTATGTTTTTCATTTTGTGTTCTGTTCGTCCCACTGACTCACTTTTTGGCACCGTGTCGCTTAAGTCATTGGAAAGTCCGAAGCAAACACCCGCAATTGATGCAAGTTGTTGGGTTTAGTGCCCGTGCCGTCACATACACATTTATCATGTGAATTTTCACATATTTCGCACTAGTTTATCCTTGGAACATTTTTGACATATGCATGATTTCAGCATGACAACGTCCATTAATCTCACTTTGTTGAGTATACAGACAAACGTAAATATGGCCAGGTCACTCATCAGCTACATGTGCGAATAAATGATGCATATGCGAGCTACAATCTTCTAGTATAAATGTGATGCTTGCCGCTTCTAACATACTACCCCATGACGCACATCAACTAGAGAAAAAACAATAAATTGCATTAGATGGAATGCAGAGCTCGTTAACTAAACGTCCTGCGGACTCATCAATAATACCGTGCAACCTTTTTAAACTGAAATGTGCTAGAATGTTCCCGGTAGTAGCAAAAAATCTGGTTACGAATGTGCAACCCAAATGTTTTTATCACGTCGGGGTATTTTTAGTTTCAGTTTTTCATTTATGCTAATCAGTGCATCGAATGCTTGCCTGTAATTAGCCTATTAGCTCTCTGTAATCATGGAAAAGACCTCCGCTTGGCCATGGTAACTATCTGATACTTAACTACCATTAAGAACTAAATAAATACATAAACATATCAGTTATACTCGACAGCGACGAACACCTATGATATTTTGAGGATGTCTGAAATACTCTGCTGTGAAAATGGCAAAGAACAGGTTTGTTACGTCTGTAGGCAGTTTACCATGATGTCGCGGTGCAGTTGCATTTCTTCATTACGGAAGTCTACCTACCACGGGATGAAACTGGGGGGAGATGATAAGAGGAGGACGCCGCAGATTTTTAATTTTTCATCTAATCATTATCTGACTCATGACACTAGGGTAAGTGCAAGAGCTCCTTTGATATCCCCATGGTGTGGAGGGAGCCAAATGATCACGCGACAGACTGCTACTTCTGCCTAACTAGTGACACTGGAATCTCCGACCGAAACTAGAACTAAATTCACTATTCAGATCTTGTATCAGCTATGCGAATTTTCCTCCTGATTGCACAGTACACAATCCAGTGCCTCCAGTGTACAAATAAATGATGATGGGTTGTGATTTCGCATCGTCAACTGTCCATAACTGTGTTATTTTTGAAAACTTTGAAGATGATGTTATCAACCCACAACTTATTGAGCAATCAGTGCTGAATGACTTCGTACGTGACCTGCGCTAGCTTAAATACAAGGCCGATTCGCTGACATTTCAACTGCAACATTGGCAGCTACTTGCTTCAAAAACTAGTTAGATTACACAGAAAGCAAATTATTATCGTGTTCGGTTACCACAAAATGAGAAAAATATTTTGTTACTGTTCCGACATGGAAGGACTGAGAAAGAAGCTTGGACTGATATATTCCAGCGATTAACGGCTATTTTCATTGACTTGTCCAACAGTAGACTTAAGGCCGTATTGTTCCACTATAGAGATATATTCCCAGCTGCGTATTTGCTACCTGACAATTGTTTGCAAGCAACTTGCAAAACTATGCAAAAGTTACTTGCTGTACTGAACTACGATAAATAATGTTGGAACAACTGTGCTGAATACATAATTATGGGAATATTAATTTTTATTCAAGACATCCAAATATATTGCTGTTTCTTGTGCGTATGGGGCAGTAGAGCAAAACGACAGCACTACACAACTGAGCAGTGGCCAGAGATGACGGATAATGCTGCAGGGAAAATAAGTGTAAAGCATCCACTTGTTATGCGACCTGAACATATCTATCTACCGTCCTTTCTTCTAAAGATTGATTTGATTAAAAATTCGTCAAAATGCTCAAGCGGGATGGTTTTGCTTTTCAGTAGATAACAAAAAGTGCTTCGGAAGATTACCTATGCGAAGCTTAAAGACAGGTTGCTTGTGCTGTCTTATAATCTTCGGATAATAGCAGACAGTGCTTTCGAATGTCAGGTGACTTCTTTTGAGTTAGAAGCGTGCAGGCATTCAAGGTAGGGAGTATAGGATTTCGGTCAGTACAAGGGCAGATAATCTCAGAGACATCAAGAAAAGCTCATTGTTGACTGAAGGGCTGTTGGTGCTTGTTTTGCATAAGAATCTTGTGTTTTTCCTTGAGAACTTTCGATCTGTTAACGATGAGCATGGTAAGTTCATTCACCAAGACATTTTAATATGAAGCAGCGCTGCATTTGCAAGTACACGCCTTCTATGCGGGGTGAAATTTGTTGGTTTTCTGCAGCGTGAGGTGCTAGAACTTAAAAACGAAGATTTCGGCGAATTCATCATCTTCCAGTGTATAGCTCTAGTCAGTAGTTAGCAGCGCATGTTGCACTGATATTTTAAAAGTGTCTTCCACATAGATTCATTCAATATATATTGTGATTCGGTACATGTATATATAATTATTGCAAAGTAGCCGTGATATTATTGAAAATACACGTTTGCTTAGTACAGCCTAACTTGCAATGCTAGATAACATCATAATACACCTCTACGCTCAATGGAGTGTTTTTATATAGCACTGACATTGCCAATTCTGTTAAAGCAAATACAACTCCTTGTTTTATAATGAAAAGAGTTATCATGGTATGTCCAAGCAGCTCCAGTCAGATCCACTGTGCCCTCGCAGACACCGCGATAATATCATGTTTATTTTCCAAGTTCTACCTTTCATGTCTCGTTACAAAGTTTATTAAAAGGATTGAGCATAGATATATTGCCCGTTTTTCATTCGCCATAATCAATGTACCCGGGCTTATGGAAACGCAAATACCAAAGTGTAAGCGCATAGACGCTTACTAGTCGTTGAATTGGACAAGACTAATCTTCTGGATAGACTAAGAAATGGTAATGCTAACGGTAATGATATGTCAGTGGCTTAGTATATTACATCGGAAATGAATCGGGGCATAGAGACAGTGGTTTAGAAGCTCCGAGTGGCTTCACTTGAGACGTACCATGCAGATCGTTACCAAATATCATATAGGTACAGCAAAGTATGCTGCATTATGTACAAACGTTTCAATACCGATAGCGTGGGAGAAAAAACAACGTATTTGGGAAGAGCGTTCCAGTGTTCGCATACACAAAGGGAACAGAAATTCTGGGGGCATTCCAAACGGCTGTGTTGTGTGGCCAGATTTAGCTGGTGTCCTCTGAGTGTTGTATTGCTATTCAACTTTAGTAGGTGAAGACAAGAATGGTTTGGATTACTCTGGATCATATAAGTCAGTAACAAGTCGCCATCCTGGCCTCGATATTGTCCACTGTAGACCCCGAGGGTTTTCAGCCTTATATGGCAAGGGAGATAAAACAGGATCTTTACGTTCTTAGTCGCCCTTCGTTGTGGCAGTTCAAGAGCGGTAAAGTCTGGCTTTTGCCATGCCTGCCAGGCGTGTATGGCGTACTCAGCATGATGCTGGTCAGCAGGGCAGCTTTTCTTTTTTTGTGAACTGATGGGTGGCTTAGTCGCCTCATTCTTGCCACACCTAACGTCTGCCATCACGCTACACTCAGCCGGACTGAGTGAATCGGGGCAATTTATCTATCGCAGATCTCGCCGTGCATCAGAGCACTGACTCAGCAGTACCTTAAGTCCCATACGTGACGTGCACTCGCTCATCACTGCATAGTCATTCATTCGGGTCGCTTTCTTAAGTTGTGTTATCCGGAAGGTAGGACAATAGCAAGCCTCCATGTCTCGACCTTGAGACTCTGCTGCGACACTCGGCGTAAATTCACAGACTGGCAGTTCAGGTACGCAAACCACAGCCGTAGTAAGGCCTTGTACGGGGCTGAGCTGTGGCTACACTTTTCCCACTACGCTTGTTCGCATGACATTCACTGAGGCTCCAAGCGCTATGGGTACAAATGTCCACAGCCGAATACGTAAGTGCCGGACATGTGGGCGAGGTGACCAGACACGGGCACAGCCACAATCATGGGACAAGTTATGTCGCAACATGACAAGCGAATTCACCATACCGAATGGGGTCAAACGCATGGAGGATTTGCTGTTTGGTTTAAATAGCTGCGATGATATATTTTCCAACATCGTCCTGGAAAGCTCACTGTGCAAACACCAAATGACACGAAGAGGTCCATATTTGCGGCACTCGTTCCGACTGAGGTACAGGATACTGGCAATGTATGAAGAAGAAACGACGGGAAGCACCTCGTCAATTTACTTCACGTGATTTTGAACACTTTCTACATTTGGATAAAAGTGCTAGAGTCGACCGGACCAGGAGGTCAACACGGGGGTGTTTCGTTGCAGAGTGATGACAGAGAGCCATGTGGACTCTCTGGTTGAGTGGGTGTCGGCGGTATCCACCATAACCCATGCAAAACACCGCTTGCGCTTGAAAGCTCAGTTTGACGTTGAGGTGTGTAACAGTAATGTCGCCAGATACCTCGACGGGCGATTGATAACGATGAAGAAGTTACATACAATTCCTGAATCACTGAACACGCAGGTGATCGAAAAGCGACGGAAATTGTTCGTCCTACAGCTCTTACATTTTCAAGCGGAAGGAAGGTAACCGATGTGGTGTGACGAGACGAACTTTACTCTCTTTTGCAAACCATCTCGGGGCGTTTCCCTACGAGGCAGTAGTGCACAGTGTACGGTGGTAAACAGTCGCGGGCAAAATATGCACCTTTTGGGACCAATGACAATGAACGCATTTATAGCGTTGTCCGTTATACGTGGAAGGTACAATAAAGAAAGATGTGCGCATTGGCTGCGTGATGCTCAAGGTGCGGATATTATCCAACGATGCCGGCTGAATTGTGACGATGCGCCGTGCCACATAGTTTTGGAAAACGTATTCCAGGAAGAAAAGTACGGATAAGGGAGAATTATCCCCATACTCTCAGGCGCTGAGCTCCATCGAGGGTATCTGGAGTGTAATCAAACGTTACGTCAAGCAAGCGTTGAAGAGCAGGAACTGGAAATGCTCCGATTGTGTTCTCTGCCAAAAAGAGTGGCGCATCAGATTCCTGGAGCAATTTGTGGCAGGGGCACGTTCACGTGTGACTCCGCGCCACTGCGAGAACATGGTTCAGCACATGACGGGGAATTACGAACGCGCTATTCACATGTCCGATTTGTAACTAATTTTCATCTGATTAACATTTAATTTTAAACATAGCAATGGTGTTCTCCTCTTTTCATCGCCGAGTAGTTGCGAGGAATACTACATGCCCCATTGCAATATGTAGGTTCGCGATAGTGTAACACACTGGCACCCGTTTAGAAAGGAGTGCGCAACGTCGTTCTGTATATGTGCCGTGAAATACGTATTGCAATATGCTTGACTGATAACACATAAGCTGCGATGTGGTTCATTGGAAATGTTGGCTCATTTCTTGTCGTAGATTTCGTGGCAGTTTACGTATGCATCACAGATGTATCAGGAATAAGGTGTGTGTCCTTCTGCAAAACAGTAATGTAGCCAGCTTGATGACGATAGGTATAGGATAACCGTTTGCACGAGGAAAGAAGCGCAGGTGGATGGACATCGCCTCACTACATCCCTTATGGTTGATGTGGCGCGCAGGGTACAATAAAGATATTCAGGGTACAATTTTGCGGTATAGTATTGGTAACAGTTCCGGATGGTGTAGCTTTCGCTTAGAACCTGCTAATTAACAAAGGCGAGGGCGAGGGTGTCAAGCGGAAAATATGTGGAGAATCGCGCGTACTCGCTTTGGTAGCATTCTTAGACGCCATAGATATGTATGGCTGCACAGGAGAGGAATGGTTCCATCAACATACTTACCATCAGTACCGCAGGTTATGGCCCGTAAGTGGGGCTAGTTTGTTGGGCTGCAAGCCACTCGATGTTGGTCAAGGGGCCTCCTTCCATCAATGATGACGCAGCATAACTTGACTTCTGCTGTCCGAACAAAACAACATAAAAAATGTTAACCTTTCCAGCGGTTTAATCACCTTTCGGTTACCTGAAACTAAACGTGATCCGGGGGCACGTAGCTTTAAATCCGTCATAATATAAACAAGTCAGTAATGAAAAGAGTCTGGGGAACCAGTAGCCACGGAATGGATACCTCAAATGGTTCTGCATTAGAGCCGAACACAATACCCCTACCTCGGAATGCCGTACAAAATATTGGCTGTGCCTAATTGTATGCACGTCAACCTCCCCGCTATCTAGCAAGCAGTCCAGTACGTAAACAGCAACTGAATTCAAAAGGCTTGTGACCATGGGGATGCACGTTGCCCTAATTGTCATGTAAAGCAAAGTTCCAGAACGCAAGTAAAGCACCATGGACATTACACCGAAAGAAAGTGGTCACCAGTGTGATACAGTTTGTTCTGCAGTAGAACATCCCGTTACAACCGCCAAGTTGAGCAGTGTCTTCTTGCCATCCGATTTTGTGCATAAAGATCGACGCAGCGTCTTTGGAGGAATACTATTTCTTGCACAGCTCATCCGACGGTAAACACATTGTCCGCCAGAAGCATGCCAGCGCGATCCAACGTTGTTGTCAAGGCCAAATCCTTTCTATTTCTGACCACAATTGTGCAACCAATGGAGCAGGGACACATGAGTAGTGAACAAATTAATCCACTTTGCTCAGTACTAGAGTTTTATTAAGGCTGGGGGACAGCCCACAGCCGCTTGTTCATTTATCTTGATCGTGTAATGAATGACGCATGTATCCTTTTCTGATCTGTCAAAAACGCCGCCGACATATTTGTTGTTCTTGAATCGTTCGGACTGGTTAGCTATGGGGTGATTGTAATGGAAGATATAATAGGAGGGAGGGCGTAAAATCGACAAAGCGTCAAGAGCACAGCCCATGCAGCTGGGCAATTAAGTGTTGCGACGACCCAGACAGTAGGAAATTAGACGGTGAAAATATAGCATATTTATGAGAAAAGAATTGGTATTTTGAGCAACTGGTCAATAAATCGGGGTGGATTAAGAACCGGGTGGGCAGTAAAGCGGTTTCAATTGTATAATATATATGTGCCTGCTATAAGAGAGACAGCAATCAGCAAAGCATGAAATTCCCGAAACGTACGATTCTTCACGGAGGGCCGCAAGCAGATTTATTGCATCGATAAATTTCCTTCTCACTCCATATACTTACCACGTTGATAAGTTGAGCTCATATGTCACGATGATAGGTAAAATTTCACAAAATGTTTACCTGTACCATTTCCGTGGATCCCACTTCCCGCTGCGTATTGCAATACTATTTCCCTATCAGATACATAAAAGGATCACCGTTTATTTGCGCATTAGTGTTCGGGGCTTGCACCTTTACAAATACGAGACTTGTCAAGCACTCTTCATTGCCCGTGCTATTATATTATTCCCTGTAAATTTCCTCTAATTCGAAATGCAAGCATCAATAAATTTCGTTCTCATTCCTTATGCTTACCACGTTGCCAAGTTGAGCTCATTTGTCAAGATGATAGGTTCAATTGTGGCACCTGCACTAAGACTGTCATATTACTGACCGTGCCAGTTATCAGTGGGAATTTTCACAGTTTGGCAATCGCACTGTTATTCAGTCAGAAGAGTTGTTGCGCTGCGGTCTTCGCATCTGTGAGCACCCGATCAACACTGGGCATCAATGCCATGTTAAATGCTCATTTACGGTTCTCTTAGTTGCCACGTAGTCATGCTCAAATGACTCAAAATGCGCTTTCTGACTATATCTGAAGCTCTTGCTATCGGACGCCATCGGCCGGAATTATGCAAGCAGCGATCTCTCATGTAAGCGCTTATTCTAAACTGGCTCTCACGCAGTTAGCAGGCCTCATGGTCACCGGTCCGTCGTGAATTGTTTGAATCTGTTATTGATTGCTGTACATAATAAGTTTCCAGTTTAACCGTTTCCCCCAGCATCTGACGTTCTTGTCCTTGCACATAGCTAACAATAGCTCTTTGCTATTTTTAATTATTTGCTTCATAATTGTAGCGCCTAAGGATATTTATCGAAAAGAAATTTCTTCGCAATTGTCCTCTTCATGTCTGAATGGGCATAATTTATGAGTATAAGAATCTCTATAGTACCGTTTCTCAAAAGGTGGTCCGCGGATGCCCAAGGGGTTCGTGGGCTACTTTCAGGGAATCCGCGTGATTTCCCAAAGTGCTACAATTCTAGTAGGATCTTTTATGTACGCGGTCAGTCTGTTTCATAAATTTATGACAAACATGCTGTGAAAAATTTAAATCAAACCTAACAGTTTACATTATAGATTTGTGCATTACCTATGGAAACATACCCCATCCAAGTAGGAAGCTTGCTTATGCAGGGAGTTTCATGTGATTGAACGAGGCTTTCCAAGTTCAGAAAGGTCGCATCGCGGATAACAGTACTAGCTCAACTCTCATCAGTTGTGGCACGAGGCCGCCCCGTGTTCTTGAAATTCTTCACCAATTTTAACACATACCCTCCGTTGACAGCCTTCATTCCCGAAATTATGCTATTGTATCTTCTCACTGTCTCGGCTGCATTAAGCTCGCACTCCCTATATAATCAAGCTATCACCACGCGCTGATAATCAACGACTTGTCGTAACTGAGGTTGCAAAACATTCACTAAATTGACTGTATCCTCGCTTTCCGTCCTTGAAGAAGTAATACAATAACAAGGAAAGCATACCGTGTGCCGAAAGTTATCTGACAAATGCAACCAATGTCCGGACCGCAACTTTTCACCTGTCTGTCCACAACTATGAGATATGGGCTACAATTATCAGAGTCGAAAGAAATACCTGCCCCATGTACACAGGTTTGCGGTTAAGCACACCTGCCCGATTTGATAGCCTGACAACGAATGCAAATTATCTGTCCCTCGTAGAGACGCGTACCGTGATGAATTGGATTTTGTTCATACGGCAATGCGCCCCGCTTTTCTGATCGTATTGATATACATATCTACATTAATGCATTGTTAATGCTGAACAATGCGAAACGCTTCGGAATAGGCATGCGCATGGCAATACAAAATAGCTCGGTGAAGGTGCACATATGTTTTATGTTAATGATTTACTACCTAGATTTGTTGAGTATGTACATATGCAACTACATTGTTTGCCTGTCTAGTGGTTCTACATACATCTTACTTCTCGCCAACCTCGGTGACAAGGGACAGTCGCAGGGGCTCTGGCTTAATTCGACAAGGATAGTCTGCCGTTGAAATAGGAAACGGGATCCACCGTACACACCAACGATAAGTCATTACTGTTCCACTGTACTTAAACTTCTTCCTCATAGTGATCATAGCTATAATCCCTATTCTCCCAATGTGGATTTCAATTTGGCTGAGCTGCTGAATAGCAGTGGACTTAAGCGTACAATTACCTTGCTAATCTGCATAGTTGCTTACTCCATCGTGTCATCATTTTTTGTCATCCTTAATCTAGCTTTCATGTAATTCGAGCCTGGGTGCAGTTACGTTCTAGAAGTATGAACTAATGCCAGTGAAATTTGCTATAGTTTTTGCAACTTTCTAAGACGGAAGAGCCACATGGAAATTACCTTTGTTTGGGCTTTCCTTACTCAGTATATTACCCGAGTACTTCACGTGTTGCCCATACACTGGTACTGAGCGTTACCCATGATACCCTTGCTACCTTCTTAAGTGCATACTAGTACGGCGATATACCGAGACGGTGAGCTAAGGCATAATCATCCATTATTCTTCGTCCGCGATTTACATCACTATGTAAGCTCCACGGTATTGCTTACCAGAATATGCGAGGCGACCACTGTGACTTGTGCTACCTCTATCCTGCTCCTTGCAACTGATTGGTCGATTGCGTGACCTTAGCTAGACTAGCAGCGCAATATTATTAGCACGACGCTTAGAGAGCTGGTGCTCTGTCGGATAAGTGTTCAATCCATCCAGGAGCTCATTGGTAGTTGACATGCGAGCGGAATTTCCGAGCGGGTTGTGTTATTGATACCGATCAGTGCTAGGGTAGCAAATCATTGTGTATGTGTCCAGTTTAGAGAATACGTGTGAATCCGAATGTTACCAATAATTGACCGCTTGCAGTACTCATGCAATGTAAAGTTTGACATCTGGAGCACAATGTTTAACCATTTACCCTACTATGTCTAAGTTGCACTATGCATTCGAACTATGGACCATGCGTTCGAAGAGCAATTGGCTTGCAAATTTCATAGCTAGTAAACAAAATCGAATATTTACCGCCTAGCGATTATCATGATGTCTACATTTCATGTCTCGTTACAAAGTTTATTAAAAGCACTGAGCATAGCCATATTGCCCGTTTTTCATTCGCCATAATCAATATACCCGGGCTTATGGAAACGCAAATATCAAAGTGTAAACGCATAGACGCTTACTAGTCGTTGAATTGGACAAGACTAATCTTCTGGATAGACTAAGAAATGGTAATGCTAACGGTAATGATATGTCAGTGGCTTAGTATATTACATCGGAAATGAATCGGGGCATAGAGACAGTGGTTTAGAAGCTCTATGTAACTATGTATCTTCTTGGACATTTGCAAAACAGTGCGTACACTGTTTTAATTGCCCTAAGTTTGAGAAGCGAGAGTTTGTTGATATGGAATAACTGTGGTTGTCCTGCCAACGAGGCTGTAAACGGTAAATATGTGATATTGTCAACTCTCGATGCTTAAGGTTGCACAAATCGTTCTCTGGGAATCCGCACATACCTCAGGCAGCAGATGATCGGACTGGTCGACGACAATGAGATCATGAATTGAACACCCCATCGCATTCCCAAGATGTGCGGGCTTCTCCAGCAGCTACGAACGCCAGGCTTTGCACCAACGATGCGTGATTCCAGTTCAGAGAATACGCATGAATCCGAAGACAACCACAATTGACCGCTTACAGATAAACAGTTTTGCGGTTAAGCACACCACCCCGATTTGATAGCCTGACAACGAGTGCAAATCAGCTGTATATCTTAAAGACACGTGTCCTGAGGATTTTGTTCCTACGGCAATCCGTCTCGCTTTTCCAGTCCTACCGTACTTGTTAAGCGAGACTCCACTTGTTAACCACGCACCTGGAGCGCTGAAAACGCCTTTCCGCATTTCGCTTGGTGAGCTCGGTTTCAATTGACACTCTTATGCTGTGCGCCTACTGACCCCGTTCACCTGTACGTGACCCAGTCGGTTGTCTGGTTGATACAGACACAGTGCGGTGCGCCACGCTTTTAATCCGACTGTCCTTGTAGCTAATTCAAGGCAAATAATTAAGCCTCGTCTGGGCGTAGTAATTTGTACGAACACCATCTCTCGTAGTTTTACGGCTTTTTGGAATTGGTTGCGTGTGATGATGTTCACCTAAATTTTAATTTCTTTACTACAAGAGGTCGGCTACAGGCAGCTTAACGCAATTCACATATTACTGTGAATAACGTGATGAGTGCATTCTGCTCGCTATAAACCAAATTGACGAAAGTATTAGATAGGAGAGATTTTTGCTTTTCTCTGCGGCACTACTGGCTGACACTCGCATAACCGCAGTTAATAACTAGTGCTGTCAGCTGATTATCCTAGCCGCACAATGCATTTATTTAAAAGAGTTGTTAAGTGATATAGAATATTACCAAGTTTACCAAGGAGCGGTATCCTAGAAATCTCGCTTGCATATTTGGTGAGAATTAAATGCACTAGTGACTCTTCGTTTTTTGATTTGCTTGTTTTGCAGTAAGATCTAACTATGTATTTTCATTGTGAGATCCTGTTTACTGCACCGCTCCTTATGGCTACTAAGAGGCGAACAGTGTACACCAAGTGTCGCGTTTTCAACGAAGAATGGGGAGCAAAATGCTTCCCCGTGATAACTATGAACCGGAAAACAGCTATACATCAAGCAAGACACGTGTTCATACTTTGACAAAGGACAATATTGTGTCATTATGAACCAGAACATCAACGGACATTTGCATAAGTTTCGAAAAGAAAGGTAGGGCAAAATGGGTCAAGATGCATGGTTTGAAAACACAACGAATTTTTTCCAGTGTAGACTATATGAAAATGAAGATGTCACACGTATTAATGTACAACAGGGCATAATATGGCAGGAGAAACCCAGTTAACTTATAATACTTTAATTGAGGAATGAAAACTGTAAGTTTGAATGATTTGTATCCTGAGAAAGCCGACATTTTGCTTTAACTGTCAGCATTTCGGTGTTTTCAGTCTCGCGTAGAACATAAAATACTTGAAGAAAACATAATGTGGCAGATTGAACAGAAATCTGAATAAGTTTTGCGGTATTCTCAAGCAGTGAATTGGTTTACTTTTGTCGAGTAGATCACAGCTTGTATTTATTCGTCATGTCCTTTCGGTTTCAGATATGGTACATTTGGCCTCTGTCTGCAGCATGTATGTAACGACAAATGGGAAGGTATTCGTGTTGAAATTCACAATATTTTACCATACTTTACCTACCATGGAATCGGCTTCGATATTTTACACTTGTTGGATAGATAAACATGACTGGTGTGAAGAAGGGACTCGTGGAGTAGATTAGATCACATTTGAAAGATTCGCACCATCCGGTCCCTCTGCTTCTACAGTGCACCCTACATGAACAAGCATCTGTAGGTAAAATCTCTATATTTGTGCATTAAACCGGTCATTTTAATCGTTTACTCTATTTTAGGAAAGAGGCATAATCACCGGCATTTTCAATATTTTTGAGAGATTTTGAACCTGCATTATCTGATTTGTCTTATTCCCCATCATTAAGATGGCCCAGGGACGTTAAATTGCCGTTCCGGTTTAAAAAAATCGTAAAATTAACAGCTGCATTCCTCATTGAGAATATAGCGTTGACCCACGACGGTCAGATCCTACCTGGCTATCGGTGATGACGTTTATTGTTGACATGGCATTCTGAGTAAATGCACAACTTTGGAAACTGCAATAAAACGATTACCTCAACTACCATTTCTCCGATGAATGGCTGCAAGCGTACGGCGGCACATCAAGAGCTAACTTGTGGTAACGATTTAATAAGTTAAAACCACTGCTTGAGTAATTCAATAGTGCATACACCGAAAGGGCGAGGTCTGTTTCCGCATTTGATGTGGAAGAGTGATTTGTCATAGTTTTGAACGGAAAATGAGGATGCGCCTCGCAGTTACAGGTGTCACTATTGGCGAATGGGGCAGATTAATCCATAAAACTGAGTACCCGATCACGCAATGTGGAAAACTGCAATAAAACATTTTGGAATATCACGGGCTAAGGTACTGTGAGCAATTTAGAAATGATCTTTAGTTTCATCTGATTCGGTATGGAATCTTATTGGGATCCATATGCTGGAAGCGCATTATTACTGCTTCTGGAACTACTTCTAAACCAGTGCTGTGCATTCATTCCTACGACGGATTTTTGTACCCCAAAAAGAATACGCACACCAAATGTCAATGCACTATTAATTGATTTTGCAGCCCCAGCTAAAGCTTGGTGCTTTTTCCAGTATTAGTAAATGCAATAGTAACCGAATAGATGGTTGACTGTTCATCTGGAACTGTTGTATATGAAACATTTTCCTATATTTATATGTATTTTTATATGTATTTTATATTTGTATTTTATGTATTTTTTATTTTTTATTTTTATATATTTTATAGGTTTCATATATATTTTTAATTTGGACGATAAAACCACCTATATAACTATAAATGAGCACACTTTAGACAATGTCATTTTAAGTGCCTAGTTACATTCCGTCCTTTAGCAAATGATTGCAACTGCAAAGGGCTTCGACATCATGGATAGCTGCAAGTTGTCAAGATCTGCCTGACCATATTGCGACACAAATTCAAACGAACTCAAGTAAAATATGAGTTCTTGTCATCTGCTTTAGAATAACTGATCTTGCAGAAAGATACCAAAGGATGAAACACATTTCCAATCTAAAGACAATGCAACTTGACCCTGGTGGTGGCGTTGTCTCTGTCTGGGCGATGGCGGTGCGCTTCAGCAACAGGAAGTGTACTGAAATCGAATATCATTGAACGCTACTGTAGTAGTTTGCGCTTGACTACATGTGCCACTGAGAACAGGAATGTTTCGCGGAACGTAGTGGAAGTTGTTTAGTCACATATAAGGTATTGGGGTCATAGTGTTTTGTTGCTTGGCAGGACAGTGCTGAACTGACACCGCGGACTTGTTCAGTTAAGTAGGCCGCCCAATTTTGAGTGCTTTAATCTTCAATATTTACTTTAGTTATAGTGATGAGCCTAGAATTTTGGGACTTTACATCATTTATGCCAAGTAGATAGCTGAGGAGACCTTGTGCACTTGTGTAAAACGAACGTGTGCTTTAATCTCCTATCAAGGGTGTAGGTGTTTTGTGGGAGATAATATCGACACTTGTGGAGTAGTTATTGAATGGCTTCTTTTGATCTGCCAATACTGCAGTTCGAAGCGCTTCTTACCGGAAGCAAGATTGCTTATGTCGTAGATTTTCCGCACCAGGGTGGGACGGATATGTCGCTGCTCTTTCGGAAGTAGGCTGTGCCTAACCGTATGTTGTTGGAGAAAGCGCAAATATGTTGTATATTATCTAAGACACTCTGAAAGTACCCACAGCACGAGCAGCTTGTTCTCCATTCATGAAACCATATTCAAGTGTTTTTGTAATCAGCGGTTCCAGATAAATCTCAGCTAAGAAAAAACAAGGGGAAAATACAAGTAAAACGATTTGCATTTGAATGACATGGTGTGGTTTTTTTTAGTCGAACATGAGATGCGGCTTGACGTCTTCCTTCGTATTCAACTAAAGCAGAGTGATGTAACTTAATGTCTTGAGTTGATAAAACACTAATTATTGTTTATGGTTCTGAAGCGCACCACATGATCAGCGCTATCGAGGAAAATAAGCGCATATCAAATTCAATTTTTCATGATGGCTATACGTATGTTGGGTTTATGATAAAGTAAATTTCGTGTAATCTCTTCTAATTGTATTTCTAAAGTGGCATAAGTGGCGTATCTAACCTATGTGGTGATTTCATGCTGAAAGGTGGTTATTTACCTTCCCTTCATATATATTTGAGCTAAGTGGTTTAATTCGCTTTTCGCATTCTCATTGATAGACGGTGAGGATTGTCTCTTCACTGCAATATAGTGATTCATTCAGAGTTAAATGCTTTTATAAACACAGTAATAGTACTGACACTTAAAAGCAATCGCTTCTGGTTTTCTAAAAATTTATGATCTCAATTTGCGAAATGGCACGACAACTGTATCAACAAGCTTGACTAAAATTATTACTCTGTCTTCATTCACCAAATTCTGAACTTCGCTGGCTATATCGCTCATTGAAGCAGCGCTATCTGTTTCTAGTTGGTAGCTTTTGGCAAAGACTTAAGCAACAAAAATACCAATCATTTCAATTGTTGTAAATAAGTTGCCAAATTTTAATGACGGAAACATCGAATCAAGAGCTAAATGACCTCTTATTTTGCGTATAAAAGAAACGTTGCACAAATCCAACTGCTTGGAATTGGCTTGCCTTTACAATTCGAGCTGTGATACTGACGCCTGATGTGATGCAATTTTGTAATCTAGCATACTATGACCACGATTCTTTTGCAGCATTTTATCAAAATGAACAATCGCGTATCAACGGAATATTTGCCATTTAATCTACACAAGGACTTTTACTCATAACACTCACTGATACGGCCAAATGTCAATGATTCCGTTGAGCATCATAGACGTTATGCATTAAACGTGCTTAAAATATTGCATCTGGAAAACTATCCGCTACTAATTGTTTTATTCAACTGATGCTTTTGTCTATGTTTATTTGCCCCTATAACAATGCAAGAACATAAGACTAACAATCACGATACATGTGTCAGAAGATGTAAGCTGTGGGATGACGCGGTGATTTGGTGTGTATCCCTTCAGTCACGTACAAAGCACCTAACAATTTGAAAACATGCGACTTCGGAAGCGGTCGATTGGTGATCAGCTGGTGGTCAATAATTACTGCGGCTCTACCACGGCAGGCTCAAGGTCACTAGCAACTGCTTCTTTATGCACAGAGGCGGCCGCTCGCGATTGATAATGATGGCTTCAAGTAGGTTGAGTATATGCGGCTTTTGGTTACGCACGCGGAAAATGAATGAGTTAATTGGGTTGACTTGGTGACCAGTGTGCAGCAGATGCCTCCTGATTGTTGTGGTTATCCTGCCCTTGTAGTGCCGAGGTAATAGTTGGTCCTCGTCTGATCACCGCACTATCGCATACGACATTGCTTGTTTTCAAATTGTTATATTCCTTATATGTAGCCGAGGAAATAGGCACGAAATGACCGGGTCATCTCACAGCTTACGTTGTCTGATATCTCTTAGATTTATAAAGGGAAGTTCTTATTTCAACTCACGATAAGGTTGGGAGACACAAATCATTTGCAAATGTGAATAACATTTGATTTACCAAAAGAATAATGATATGTCATTTGCGCAGGTTCCGTTGGCTTTGTACAATGAGCTAATCACCTACGTCAACGAGGTAGCGTGGTCCCGTTTTCCGGTCGGTAACGCAGGAAAGGAGACTGCGATGACCAGCGACCTTCGTCGCCTCTACGTGCTGCTCGGCCCGTTTCTGTGTGTTTGGCGCTTAAAGGAACAATTGGAACGGCACGATCTGGCTTGCGGACCAAATTGGTCGTGGTACCATCAATAGGATAGTCTAGGCGGGGACTACGAATAAGATGGAAAACCGATTCGGCTTTTAGGTTGAGATCAGCGATTAGATACGGAAACTGAGATGCTTCGGGTCATTTATTAAACTGGGCCATCTGCGCCCTGGGTCCCGCTACCTCAGCATCAGTTGTCTAATGGACTTGCGAAACTTAAGCGTACGATTTCCATATATGGTCGGTGGTGCCAGCCAACAGGGACATTGGAGCATCGTCATTGGCAAAAGTACGTGGTACCTTCCACTGGGTAATCGTTGTATCCCCATCTCCAGTAGAATATCGTCATCTACATATGTGGGTTTTGGTAGGATCTGCATTTGCTTAACAACTATGACAGCTAAATATCACCGAGTTGCGTTTCGCTTAAGAGTTTTGTTACACTCTGTCGGTCGGACAAGCCTGTTCCTTTCAGAATTGCAATTCGCAAGAACCTTACACTATATACGATGAGGAAGCCCTCAAGGAGCGTTATATCCACAAGTGCGCAGGTTGCCAAACCTGCAAATCTATTTTCCAAGAACGTTCTGTGTCTGTTGCTGCTGAAGTCGTCGTTGTGTCTATGCAGCAGCAATAACCGACGCGGCAACAGCCTGCTGAGGACAATGCTTCAGTTGGGCCTGCGGAGATTGTTTTTGGTGCTGTTTGGGCTTGAGGTGGTTAAGAGAACGTGCTGTTGCTGCTGCTGCCGCTGCTGTTATACTTGTTGTATTAACCCACACCGCAGCAGATATGTATGTCCAAGTAATGCGTACAAAATAGTGTGTTTGCCTTAAAGGTAGTTACTATAAGCAGCTTCAGAGTAATCGGCAAAGGAACCACGTTCTGCCGCAAAAAGCGAAGGAGGTGATGAGAGAATCGTGAAATGCTTTATATATTAGATTTTTCTTGCTTCATTACAGAAAATAAAAATCCGATGAGCAGTGCTCTTTTGGTTGCCTGATGTAAGAAATTGTGCTGCCGATTTGACAGGTCACAGAAATACAATCTAACGCAATTAGAAAATATTAGCGACGGTTCTTCTAACACTTTACTAGAAATAAGAGTGCAAGGATGACTTAATATAATTTAAAAACGAATCAATGTTTAATCGACAGTGAGCGAATGTATGGGCAAACTTGTTGGAGGACTGCCCCTAACGCGACTTCTGAGGCATCGGTCGAACCAGAATGTGGTACAGTCAATTCGGAATCAGCAAGGAGGGCTATGTTGAAGGTAGCATTCTTGAGCTCGACGGAGTCTGTCTGTGCTGTACCAGGGAAAGCAAACTTGCGTTCTTTTATTTTGAGTAGGTCAGCCAGAGCTGTCATGAGCTGAGCGATGAGCGAAAGGTAGCATAAACAGTAGCTGATTGAACCACAAAATCGACGGAGGTGCTTGAACGAAGTAGGAGTTGGGAAGTCTGATTGCCTGAATCCTATCGGAAAGGACTTCGATAGCAGACGCTGAAAAGAGTTCGCCTAGGAATTCTACCATGCCCAGCGAGTGGCCGCAATAAAAGTGTCCTCCTGCGTTATTCGCTTTTAGCTTGGAGTTATTCTCACATAGACCTATGTACCACCGTGAAATTGGGCTCCGCGAGCTCCTCCTACTTCTGTTCATCTTCCTGATCTGTCCTTCGCGGATCACCAGGAAACTGTGCTTTTGCAATTTTGAAGTCAACCGTGCTTGAATCTTATAGGAAAATTATTTTTCTTTCATATCATAAGAACTATTGTGGTCGTAATTTAAATATCTTTTTGAGAGTCACCCGAAAATCTTGCCACCATTTCTTCTACTTGCTTTTTAAGCGGTAGTTTTGAATTTGTTCCGCCGTTGGAGCAGCCACTGTCGCCCTTGAATAGCATTTTTCAAGTCTTCTAATTTTGCCTCCATCCTGCGTTGCATCACCGCCTATTCGCTTACCGGCTGCATCGATACCACGCACATCACCTAAGGAACATGTGGCTCATCTGGACGCGACACGTCTGACCCCTCTGACCTCAAACCAGCGCCGATTGCCACGCAACGAAAAGTGAAGCGAATTCATACACCCTGCGTCAGTATCTGCCCTCTAGCTACCCCTGTTGTAGTGTACATCCATTTGCTCCATTCCATCTTGTTATTGTGGAATCTTTACACCATATCAATACCATCAGCGGTCATTCCTCATACGCTGCCCCACTACTGACCGTGAGCACATATATTAGTAGAATTATTCCATTCTAAGCTAGTGGTAAGTAGATAAGTGCGAGATCTACAATCTAGCTTCTGAACTCTCCTATTCTAGCTAATCCCGTTTTGGAATTGGTGCAAGTCACAATGACAAAGTGCACATCCAAAATAAATCTGGCCCATTCGATAGTCAATTGTAACATGGGTGTAAAAACCGTTAAGTCTAATCAAGTTTGCTTTAGCTGTCAAAAAGAGTACCATTTGAAGTGTTTAGGGATGGATGCACTCGAAACTAGACAATAGCGAAGCGTTTTGGTTCTGGCAAGTATGCAAATCCATCCCTGTTGTTAGTTGTATAAATTGCCTAATGAAAAGTTGTGAAAAGTTGGCGGAAACAGTTAGGCAACTGGTGAACGCTAGCAACGCATCTGTGAAAATATCCAATGCCAGGCGTCCCAACCTCACTACGGCTTCTCAGTATACAACGGCCCCTGGCAAATGACTTCACTAAGAGAAGAAGTTGTTTACAACCCACCGGCTTCTACGTTCCTCAAGGGTGTAATGACTAGTAATTCAGTTGACATACTCGAAACACAAAACATTAGCAAGCCCACGATAAAGAATAACTGGACATCCTACGCAGCGGTTGCTTCTGGGGTAACGCCGTCAAAGACTCCTTTGACTCCACTTACCAGAGAGGGAAAAACAGCGCCTCAACATTGATGGCTACCGCCAGTGCGGTCCACTAATCCACAAAATCGAAAGAACCTAGTGCTCTTAAGTCGCAAACCACAAGGCGGAATCATGGTGCCTTAAGTCTTGTTTGCACTAACGTTCCTGAATCCAAATCCAACACAATAAGGGTTAAACTGGTAAACGATCGTGGTCAATGGGATCCCACCTGTAGTGCCATCATCATGGGCGCTGAACCCACTACGTCGAGACGCATTGCATGACATCCAAACACATTACACTATGGTGAGCCTCGACTACTTCGAGTAACACTACATTCCGCGGACGAAACGGAATCCATACTACTCACTGAGAACCGACATCACAGAGCAACAAACGGAGTACGTATCTTATCGGATATTCCGTGGAAACTACGTTCAAAGACGTACAATCAACAGGCAACAGAAAACAAGATATGAAAAACCTCATTATTCATGGCGTCCCCGAGTCTCAAGCTTTATCTTCTGAAGAAGCTCAGGCACATGACCTGGAGCAATGGCGATGCATTCGTGAGGCACTGTCTTTAGAAAGCGTCGTCGCTACCTCCCTGACAAGGATTCCTTTGTCACTGAATTACAAAGGGTGTGGTCCTAGATTGCTGAAGTTGGTCTTACCGTCTGAGCTAAATTTACAGACAGTTCTGGAGAACTGGGTATAACTTAAGGAACATGCTACCAACAGAAACTAGACTAAAAGCAACAGCTTTAGGATCAGAGGCTACTGGTTACTCCATGGAGAGAACCAACTCAGTGGGAACACCTGTTGTTGCAGAGTCCACTACAGAGACTGATCTAACTGCCGTCATAGCATCATGCGAGACACCGCTGAAGGTGAGTGACCATCACGTTTATCATGAACTTGACTGTTTGGTGCACAGAGATATTCCAAATCATTCTCACGATCCGAAGATTATTCAACAAAAATGTAGCAGCCGATATCAAGAGGGTCGGCCAAATCTCAAACCTGTAATCTATATCCACCGACTACATTCTAATTTATGAATCACTCTCCTGTTTTTATAACAAAGCACATGGGCTTTTTAGCAAATAGACGGAGCTAAGCCTGCATCAGGCCTCGATGTAAAGGGACCTCTTTATAATAACCCAGACTTGATTGAGTGGGGCAATCACTGGCGCAGTAATCGCATAACCTGAAATGTATATTCAACACAAAGACCAACCAAGTAGAGGAGGTGGGGTACTACTTTATTATGGAAGCGAACTACCCCTTGACCTCATCGATGACACCGAGGTTCGGATTGTCCATGCGCTTTGGTGCCGTCTTTACCTAAGCCGTGTCGACGCGTGTTTGATGGGTGTCATGTATCGCCCTCTTTCGGCTAATTTGGAAATGGACAACCCCGCCTAGCCACCACAATGAAGACCATTCTCTCACAGTCGTGCGGCCACATTCTCCTGGTTGCTGACTTCAATATTCACACCATAGACACCCCAGCCTGAATTAACGACATTACAAAATGGATGTACAGGAGATAATTAGTGGACTACCACTCTACAATCACATCCCATCTCCGACAACAATCCGGACGGGAAAAACTGGGTGTCCTGGATCTCGTATTCACCAATGAACAGCTTATGATCGAAACGGTATGGATAGAGATTCCTTTGGACCGTAGCGACCATGCAACACTTATGTTTTTTTTACATCTGTTATAGAGTATTCCTCAGAAAAGACAGGGGAGTGTCAGCTCATCACGGAATACGGTGCTCTACTCAAGCTTATAAGTGCTACAAACTGGGCATTTCTAGCAGAACTATCCCCCGATGTAGCCTGGTTTGATTTTGCGAGCAATTTAGCACGTTAGCAACTAGCGCTTTAAGAAAAAACCTTGGCGAGCGAAGACCGTAAAATCATTCATACGCAGCAGGACACGCAAGTGTATCGTTACGAGGAACTTACTCTGTCGAAGATACAAGGAGTCATCGAGTGCCGAAACATGGGAAGCCTAAGCTATCCAAAGTAATCACTGCGCAAACTTGGTACGCGAAGATAAAATACAGCATCAACAAAACCTAGCTAAGAAATTCCTTTCAAACCCCAAGCGCAAAGCACACTCAAGGTGAGCGCTCATACATGTTTTGTTGCAAACGATAAGAGAACGACTAGTATTCCAATGGTTCAACATCATCAATGTTGCGCAGAGGATAGCAGTAAGGTCCTTAAGATCAGTGTAACCTGTTTTAGCTGCATTAGATGGTACTGTTAGAAATGTGTAGACAAATCCGTCCAAGAAGTGCGACAGACAAACAAGGTTACTGACGCAGTTTGGTCTTGTCCATGTCAAGTCATTCCAGTTGTCAACTGTTAATCTTTGCTCATGAAAAAGTGCGATAGATGGACTGAGATAAAGTTGCATTTTGTAAATACTACAATCGTTCCCACAGAGGTACATATCGCCACCATAATACCTCACCTATCCAAAGTAAACATTGAATCTAAGCCGACAAAGAGAGTAAGACACTCCAACCGCACTGCAGCGTCTGTCACTCTAAGTCTACTGGATCAACTCAATCGCATAATTGCAGATGACTCAAAAATGCTTGCTTTACTTCTCCAACCATAGGTGCTTCATCTAGAGATTCAGCCATAACACCGATAGCTCACAGCCGCAGCCAATCCGGTGTAGATAACAAGCAGGTAACGTATGTATCTTTTGCCTTGACAAACAGCGGCAGCGACATCCATAGGTCCACCTTCTGCACCGAGCACACGTGACGCAATGCCACTTTCACCGTCAACTCCGGTGATACGTTCTAAACAACCCAAATGGAAGGCAAAACTATAAAACTGACACTCGCTAGACAAAACCATGCTGCGTTAACACTCGTGTGTACAAATGTTCCCGAGTCCAAATCTGGCACAATAAAAGGCAAGTTGCAAGACGATCGCAACCAGTGGAATTTCCTCTGGTATTCGGGTTGAGCCTGCCATTCTGCAACGCGTAGCGCGTCCCCCGACTTTAATGCACTTTGGTGAAACTCAACTTCTTCGAGTAACACTAGACTAAGCAGATGAGACAGAGGCTGTCCTGCTCTCAGCAGTTCGTCTTCGAAACTCACCGAGCGGAGTGCGCATATTACCTGATTTACCTTGGAAAGATGACCCAAAAGAAGCAGTTGAGAAAGCGGCATTTATAATAGGGATATCACGATAACAATATTTGTTCATGGTGTTCCTGAGCTTCTGCATTCTTCTGAGTAAGATGCGCAAACACATGACTGAGAGCAGTGGTGCTACATCCGCGAAGCATTCTCTGTTGACAATGTTATTGCCAAATCCATGACAAGAGTCCCCTCATCAACTAACTTTAATGGTTACGGTCCAAGACTAATGAACGTAATATTACCCATCGAGAGAATGATGTAAGTTCTGCTGCATAGCTGGTTAAATTTTCTAGCCATGTTGTCAAAAGTGATCCGGATCAAGACAGCACGCGAACGGCCAAAAGTCGGAAGCAATTCGATGGAACTTGCAAACGCTGTAAATTATTTATATGTACAGTCCTGAGGGCAGACCGACACAACAGCACCCATTGCACACAACAGGACAGGACACAGCACGACTGATATGTCTGTTCAGGATCGCTCAATATTGCCATGAAGCTTGACTGAAATTCATAAACCAAGAAAAGATTAATGGCCGGCCACCCAACGGCCGGCTTAAAAAGCAACACAAAGTTGACACCCATCAACGCACTCTATCTTGTATGTACACAAAGGCCCAGGTCATTCTAAGTAGGTTGGCCGAACTTAGAGAAATCCATACCCCACAACCGTGAGATTTCGACATGATTAAAGAGACCTGGTCAAATCTTGAGATAACCGATTCTGAGACCAATTTACCCGGTATGTCGCTGCTTCTGACCGATAGAACCGGAAGGGATGGCGGAGTGATTCTTTCCTATGGAAATTTATCGATCACCCAGAAATCCGAGCTCCTGATTCGCTTTGGTACCGAGTATAGTTGCGAAACAAGGACACATGTATACTAGCCGTGGTTTACCGTCCAGCAGACTCAATGTTGGAAATGGACTGAAAAATGTACCAAGTCTTTCAGTAGCCAAGTAGCCGTCGATACTGAATCTTGTGTTCACTAACGAAGAACTAATGCTTGACGGGATAGTTACAAACACACAACGGGGTCGTAGTGATTATGTTACTCTACTCTTTGACTATATATGCTATGCGGAGTAACCTGAAAAGAAGGATGCTAATTTTCATACGGCCACGCACTATACTATGTTATCTACGCTCGTTAGGGATCCATCTTGTACTTTCTTAACAGATTTCCCCCGGATGTTGCCTGGGAAACCTTTAAAAGGGCGTTTAGCACACTGGTTGCGCACGCATCGGAAAAGAAGTCCATCCAACCAAAAACAAGCTTAAATCATTTCTGAGGAGCAGAACACGTAAGTGTATGTCCCGGAGGTACCTGGAATTGCGAGGTCACTAGTACTGCTCGAATACCGAAACCTGGACAGCATATGTGACACATGGTAACTACTGTGTGAAGCTGATCCTCGAGGACAAGGTGACGCATCAGCAGGAGTTAATGGAGCGATTCTGCGAGAGCCGCAAACTTCTTTACAGGCACGTTAACGGGATTCGAAAAGTGAACCGGGGGATTCCAGCGGTAGTCATGACTGATGGGTGCACGCGATCAGCAATAAAAGTAGCTGATCTCCCACGGCTTCATTACTCCCAAACTTTCCAGCAGGTAACTAGCCCACACATTCTCCTCGTTCCTATTACTCCACCGTCGGGTTTAGACAACGTCACCTTCGCTGCGGTAGCTGTGTTGAAGACGTTATTATCCTTGGGTATCTACAGTTCTGCAGGAGACGACAACATCCGACCGAATGCCCTGCATGTGGTAGCTAGTGCTCTAGCAGAACCACTGGCTTCCCTTCAGCGATGTCTAAAAGTGAAGCACATCCCACCAGTATGGCGGAGTGGGGTCATCACTATTATATGTAAAGGACGTACCAGCACTGACCCAACCAACTACAGTCCAATAACACTACTTCCTGTACTATCCAAAGTGATGGAATCAGTATTCGCAGATATCCTGGAAAGTCACAACTAATAGTCCCAGAGCAACATGACTTCCGCCAAATGTGTTCGTGTAATTCTAATTCATTATTTGCACCTAATAGCTGGGCTGAAGCTATTGATGATGGAGTAAGAGTCGATGTCATCTACCTGGACTTCTCAAAAGCGTATGATCGCTTAGACCATCGAATTCTCGGCCAGAAGCTTGGTAACTACGGCATTGGTGGCCCAGTCCTGAGTTGGAGAAACAATTTTCTTCACAAACGACGGCTAGCAGTGAGAATATTAGAAACACTGACTGATGAATTGGATGCGGTGTATGGTGAATCACAAGGCTCGGTGCTTGGACCTAGTCTATTCTTTTGGTTCGTTAACGTTTTGGCGAGAATGTGGCTTTGGTGGGCTCGTACAGAGCAACCACAATTGTTCATAACAGGCTGAGGTAGCTGCAAAAAGAGGCGACCAGCACGTCGGCATGCTGCAAAGGGCATTCGAGAGATTTGACCCATCAATCTTCCCCATGAAGCACAATTCTTAAGTGCGCCTGCATGTTGAATATGCTATCCAAGCTGGCAATCTTGGTTGAAACGCGACCTAGAGTCATTAGAGGCAACACAACCAAGAGGTCAGATAATATGAAGGACCCACGCAAACACTCTTACCACTGAAGACTGAAGTTGCGGGGAATTTTTTGCGGACGCTATCGAAGTCTGCGCGACCATCACATATTAGCGTGTCAAGTATTGTGTGACTCCAATCACATATGCCGCCATTTGCTGAAACTTAGCCACAACACGCAGCTCAGCGGTAACTGCTTAAAATTGAAGGAACAATATAACCGTCTAGAGTGTCGACGGAATTACATTTCCCTTCGGGTTTGCCAACCTTAGAACGCACTCTCAGGCTCAGTTGTATGAGCCCCTACCTGGGATGTTTTCAAAAACGATTACATGTTACTCTCATCTCCCAGCATTTTGTTACCCAAACTCCTCTATTGTGGATTACGCCGAGCAAACTTTTCTGCAGGATTTATGTACTAAATGGACCCAAGTGTGCGACCACATTTTCCTTTTATCAAGTCTTATATTAACGACCACTGCTCTTTGGTGTATTTCAGAAATTTTTACGCCAGTTTTCTTAATTTTCACTGATGTTATTTATCAAAGTTTTCATCTCGGCAGATGTTCGGTGGATTACCCAGATATATTTTGATTTCATCAAACTCACCCCAACCATCCTACGGGACTTGTCAAACACTTGCTTTTACCCCAGTGTTAAATTATTGTTCATTGTGCAAGCTCCTCTACAGACACGTAAACCAGCTCCGCAAAGTGCATCGAGGAGTTCCTGCCTTACACACGTTATGTGGACTCTCACAAACGGAAACCGAGGCGGCCAACGCCCTATGTCAACAATTCACCCAGAACTTCCAGAGCACGATATCGTGGCATACACTGTTCTTGCACGTTTATACAACCACCAGGACTTAGCCACATCAAGTTTACTACTACGAATGTTATGAAAAGACTAATTGCCCTGCACTAGCTACCTCTCCCGACGTTGATAAATTCGTCCAAATGCGTTGAAATTATCTGCAGTAAACATGGCGCATTCACTCTCCCAAGTTCTTCCAACGATGTCTTGATGAGATCGCGGGGTGGCAACAATGTGGAAGCAGGAAGTCATCAATCCTATCAATAAGGGAGGAAGTCCTACAGATCCCGCCCAACTATCGCCCGATAACACTACTTCCGGTGCTCTCCAAAATCATGGAAGCGATTGTTGCTGAAGACTGCACAGCGGGAGATTAAGAGCATTTGCAATATATAAATGCCGCAGGAGGCATTTTGCCTTAGCTGTCATTCACACTACATTTTCGGTCACACAATTTTCGCTCTCAGCATTATTTCGAATTTGAACCGTACCCTCTCTCACGTTAAGTTTTTTAATAAACTTAGAATGACATACGCCATCTTACTGAAAAAATCTCTTTCGGATAATTGCAGAACAGCTACTGAGTACGCCTACAAAATATTGCTGACATGTTGATGCTTGCCTTCACTTTCCGGTATACACATCCTCGTTCCCTTCATTAATGATTTTTAGCGTCTAGAGCGCCAAATAACATTTCTGTTATGAAGCAGTCGCAGTCAGGGTCCATAAACGATATAAGCAACATTCTCCTCGGTTTTAAGAAGCAACGAGCTCCACGCGACCACGGACTTCGCTTGCTGCCCTACTCGTATTTGTAGAGCGGGCAGACGCAAGAAGCAAGAATTATGGCAACAACCATCTGACTTGGACCTGACAAGTAGCCGGTGGAAGTAACCAACAGTTAGACGCTCACAACCCAAAGAGAGTCAGCATCTATTTGATAATTATTACCACAAATTTAAGGCCAGTTTATTTCTGCGGAAGCATGCAGGCAGGTAATGTGATTAGGGATTTATGTTTCACTGTACCAATAATTACCAGCTGAAGTGCTCGGGTGTCTCTAACAGAAAGAAGGCAAAATGCCACGTTCACCAGCTAACGTTGGTTTTGACTTAAGTGTACTTTAGTACACCTCAGATGACCTGCACATAATTAGCCAACCTATCATTTTTAATAAATAAATAAATAAATAGTTTACTCTCGTCATTGCGAGGCACACCATCAAGGGCGTGATTATGGTAATACAGGCATGTGGGATCGGCAATTGCACAACTTAATATATCATGCAAAATACCATAGGAATGTATATGTCTGTTGACAAGTAAAAGTATGCTTATGTCTGTATTTCGAAATAGCCATGTTGTGTGATTAGGTAAATGTGACTGTGTGTGTTTTTGTTCCTTGGGTTCGCCAGCAAGAGGGGATAACAATGGAACGCTTTGAATCGGATGACGTTCGTAATGTGTGAAAGATCCTCGGAAAAAGGGAAGAGGCAGTGACATTATTTATTGGCGAATAACATCCGCCACGTCACAGTGTTGTTAAACAGATATCTGCGGTTTTTTATAGGCAGAAAGCTTGCCAGGCGAAATCCCTCCACATCCTGGAACACTGCCGCCGAACCATTTGCGGCAACGGGATTTACCCGAACCACCCAGCTGACACCACGGGAAGGTTGTTCGGCTAGCCAGCAATAATTGCTTGGCTACGTTAGACATTCGCAAAGCGCAATCTTATCAGTCCCTTCCAATCAATACTCAGAAACCCAAAGAAGAAATACTCAGATTTACCCACAGTAATAGAACAAGAAAAACATTGAGAATACTGATCAGATCAAAGCATAAGTAATTCCGCAGCCCCTTGGATCAGATTCTTTGTATTGGCCTATTGTGCCTCTGAAACGCCTACACTTCTGCTTGATTAACGGGTGATGAACTTTGCTGAAGACCAATATACTTATGCAGCCATTACTTCCTACTATTTTTTATTCGACTTCAGTAGCTGCACCCCATACAGCCACAACACGGATCAAGGACAAGACGCAGCCTGCAGTGATGTCTCCAAAGACACCTGTAGCCGCGTCTCCTGCATCAGTTTAGACCAGGTAGAACTAGGTTGTTATGACACTCATATGTCCTAATGTTCCTGATTTATTGTGCTTTCCTTCGTGGTAGAAATTGACTTCGATCTAAGTCGAATAAATTGATGCACAACACTGCACTTCCAAAATGTAATACCGTGAGTTCCGACCTATACGGGTAACACTTGCTTTGTCCGCCTGTCGCCTCCGGATTTAGTACAGACGTTCCGTGAAACGCGCGCTAGTGGGACAAACGTTCAAGTACAACGTGAGCAGTTGCATAATATTAATCTCCATTCATATATTGTGAGATCAAGCGGCAGTTAGCGATGAAGAATCCTACCTAGGTGACTTGAAAGATTGGTGGTACGCGAGAGAAGTTTTCACTGTCAGTAACTCCACATGTCTTCCATTTTCAGTGCAGCTCTTGTGGTTTAAATATAAGGACAGTCGCGCAGTAGACAATATGTACAGCCTTATTTAGCTCACTGACAAAGCAGCATCCACTTTCTGATATCAAAAATTATCCCTAAATAACGGTTAAATATTTGTGTGCAAGAGCTAGTAGCCAATTTCAGTGATACAGCATTTGTGAGTTAGCAAATTCCACTTGTGCATGCTTCCATAAGTAACCTTAGGCTAATTTGTTTCAATTCCTGTCCAGCTCGAATGTGGTGTGCCTCAATTTATTGCTTTTAGTCATGTTCACTCTTAATCATTAGTGACCTTTTTTATCATTAACAGTTCAAACTGTCTAATTTCCGGGCATGACATCCAATTTTTTCAAATAATCAATGTGACAAACTGCCGCATACATCTATAACAAGGCCTCGACACGGTTTGTGGATTACCAGGAACATCTCATGTGCTGACGAAAAATCTACTAATTGGATATGAACATACTTGAAAAGGGCTTAAATGTGACTGAACGTTGTTTACTCCATGTAATGAAACCTCTGCTAATATATTCGACTAATACGTGCCATCCAGACAGTGCATATCCCATTAGCTGTACGAAATCCTCTGTAGCTGAGGCGATAGCCACATCGGGTGCGATGGCTGCATTGTTGGCCTCAAGATTAGTGGAGTTAATCCGAATGAGTTTGGCACTCGTACACTATCATTGAGGCGGGACATGTCCATTTGGAAATCTATGTGACCTGTCAATCACGAGCTACATAATAAAAAACCGATAATCTACTCAATTCACAAATCACTGAGCACCCTGATGTGAAACCTGTTGTTGAAAATCATCGATGACAATGCTAGCGATCGAGAAAGGCCGTTGTTTTGCGTGCACTGCTAGATGACGCCAGGCGTACCTAGCGTCCAATGATGGTTCAACTGTAATTGGTGATTGATAAGTATGCAGCAAATGAATGAGTCATCTTTAAGCAAAGATCTTATGAATCCAGGTTCAAAATGTAAAGGGAATTTGTAGTTGTTCGTTTCCTAAATGTTTCTACAAGAAAAGCAAATTAAAAGCAGTATATAACATACAGTTGGATGCAAATTCTACTCCAGTTGCACATTCAACTTATGGGTATTCCTCTAGACAGAATATTATCCGACACGGAAAAGTTGTAAACATTTAGTCCTATTCAAAATTGATTTATTAAACAGTTATTTAACAGTTGAAAATTTTAGCATAGAAACTCGTGACTAACTATCAACAGTTGATCAAATTATAGTTATTATTGATTTCGTACCAAATGTAGTGGCATAAATTATAAATTAGGCATTTAACTTCCAAGCTAACAGCCGTTGAATGATCGTGTTCTGAAAACGTCAGAGAGTAGGTGCTCTCCTTCTCTATATATATCTGGATAGCTTTTTGGATTATATGTGCTTGTTCTGAGAATAGACAAATTAAAGTTATCTGCATCAAAAACTACCACTAAAAATAAGAGGTTAATTGTAAAGTCGTTTAGTATCCATAAGTTAAAGGATAATCAAACTGTTGTTAAATTAGAAAATCGTTAATATATTTGGAGGCAGTTAAATGCTGCCTCTGATAAGGTTACACAAAGCAGAACTTGCATGTTTAGCAGAGTGATGGCTATCGATTGCAAAGGATACGAACAAGGATGTCATAGTTTTACTTAGCATTGTGATAAGTCGCATGCGTGCAAGCTTCTGATTCAGTGGAAGAGACAACTTCTGCAAACTTTTCAACGAGCTATTAAACACTAAATTCCATTCCATATTAACAAAACTGTTGTTTCTAAGAAATACCTTTTCTAAAAAATAGTTTTCCAAGAAATATTAACCAACAGAAATTAACCAGAACTTGTAGATATACACAAAAGTAACAGATTTGCAAACTTGCTGCTATAACCACGATGAATGTGGAATATATTTAAACTCTCAGTTAGTCATATATCCATTATAGCCCATATTTTTGGTTTAAAGTCAAACTAATTTTGTATAACGTGTATCGCCTTAGTTAACCTCCTCAAGGAAATCTCTGTTCTAGTGTTTACAATTTTATGCATGTTTGTCAGGGAAAACGTATAAAATTGAAAGTAGCCTTTTGGCTCCAATCTGTTCCGGGTAACTGGTGCCCTGTTCTTCAATCAATCGTAATCTAGGATATTACATGTCAGCATATGTTGGGTTGTGTTAAGATCCATACTCCTCATGAGATCATCTGCAAATGTATAGGAACTTCATGTTGAAGCAGCTATTATGCAATATATGTTAATCATGACAAAGGGCCTGATTAAAATATTGCTTTTGTGTCCATAATTTCCCGTACAAAGTTTACATGAATTACACATTGAGGCAAGGATATTAAGTACGCTTAACGATATTCAGTCAGATATCGAGTTATCCTCTTTATGAAACAAATAACTGCCTATATACCGCATGGTGTGACCTCTTCGTTTTTAATTTGCTTAAGATTTTTGTCAAAGTCCGTGATCCGGTTTAGTCGCAAGTTGGTTGCGGAGCGAACACACACGGTTACAATAATACATCTTCCTTGAGAGTGAGCAACGGTTAAGAATAAGCCGTTTTACTGTATTCTATAAACATATAATCGCAAAGGATAATGGGCAAACCAAATAAATCCTTTGTATGGTAGTATATTGAGTCACTTTTTGACTAGAAGCACTTTGTGCATCGAATAATATCAATGCCCTTTTATTTGGGATCGAATTCCTGGATTTTGTTAGTAAAACTCCCATTGCAATAATTAACTAAATATATTGCGATTATGTACATATATATGCATTATTTTGGTAAACCTAATACCAGGTTAATACTATTTGTGCTCATATTGGGAAGACACTGCATTAGAATTTATCCAATTTCCAACTTAATGCTTTAGATTTAAGTGATTTCCGATAACTATATGTCTACCAAAATTGGATTATTTGTCGATACTTTAATAGCTAAACCTTTAGAATTAAACCCATGTTCAATGCTAGTTAATAAACTGCAAATATTCCAAACGAACATTAATTATTAGCAAAACGGTCATTAGCCCTTGGTTGAGAAAACAGTTTACTGCATTGTTTTCTGTGCTGAGGAAACGTCACTTAATTATGCGGCAACATGTTTGGGTTGAGTTTGTCTTGCACATCTTCATTCCAACTCTATGTTTCTTAACTCAGATATTTTATAGTGTAATTTTTGCTCTTTTCCCAGTTTGATTTGATGGGTCCATGATCATATAAAACGGGTATGCTTAAATGCCTTGCATTGTTTGGCCGATGCGTAGATACTTCAAGGAATCTAATCCCAGCAAAAGTGATGGCAGAAATGTAGATTTGACTTCCAAATTGCGCTAAAAATTTTAAACTTTATAATGATGCAAAACAATATATCTGTCTTCAAATTATATAATTTTGTTATCCCTTAAAAGAGGTACGCCTTGATTCATCAACATTCTGCAGCGCAATGACAATAATATACGCCGATGTAGGTTGTGTTGTTCATTTCCCCTTCCTGAACTCCCACCGTCTTCCTGCCTTTCTTGGCTTATTGAACAAATGTACCTCAACGTTCGGCTCAAGTAACTCGAATTGACTAAGTACAACAAGGTTGAGTAGATTTCCCATTCAAGGCACACATTTCTTGGATGTTACTTTTCACTGCATCGGTTACAAACTATGGCACGAAACGGATTCACCTCCATATATAACTGTTCACGTCCCTTTGTTTATGAGGCGAATACGATGAACGTCAAACTGGATAGAGTTTGGCGGGTCGTCATGCAGACGCATGCGCAAAAAGCAGAGATTCGACATTTCCGTTTGCGTTCATTTCAACTTATGGATAAGAAACCAGCGCGTTATTTGGTACAAAAATGCCGAAAGGATAGAGTTTGCGCCATTATTTAACTAAGCATGTTTGAGCAAAATCTTCTAGGCAACCATATTGGAGTGCGACTAGAACAAGTAATCATATATAAATGTAGATTTCATGTAAACATGCATCTATTTGACAAGACTTGAAATCTTCCGAGAAGATAAACCAAACAAATCGTACTTTAAATATACGTGGTTATTCCCATTCAGCACAGTTTTCAAACAAAGATATGACAATTAACATTCATTGATTGTTTAGTAACGTACTATTTGTTCATCATTCTTTACTTCATGATATTTTACGACATATATTTGGAAATGTAGCTAAGTTAGAGCAAGCATCAATAAAGTTTTGTCACGGCGGGTTGTATAATAATCAAAATGAAAAGCAGTCGGCGGGATTACATTTCTGCACTATACCTTTAGGCTAAGTTGAATACTCCGAGAATAAGAAGCAAAAATTAAAGGTTAAATTTGCTTGACCAAGGTGCAAGGTAGAGAAAAGCAACAAAATCAGTGGACAACTTTGTTAACGAAGGGGTTATATGCATATAGTTACCTCAGACATTTCGTACAAATCTAGACGGCACAGAGCAAAGAGCAAAATGGTACTTGAGTTTTGTTAAACCGTAGTTGCGCTTTCGAAACCTCATAAATGTTTGCGTTAAAACGGTTGCACGCAAGCAACTGAATTGCTTTCAAAATTGCGTCCATTAGTTTAGTTCGATAAGTTCATTTCACATACTTAATTTTAGTATGTTTACTCGCTGAAATAAGTTGTTTCAGAAACTGATGCTATACCAGCGGCAAACTGCTACATTTCTAGAAATTCAACTTTAGTAGAAAAGTGGTAAATCCAAAAAGTAATCCTACTTTCCTTTTCTGTTAAGAAAAGCCATTTGGTTGCAGGGCAATTAAATCTAACTCCAATCCAGCTGCATTCTTGAATAGGTTATGGAACAGAACAACTCTACGCTCAATTATATCATGATGCGAGAGATCTCACAAAAATCGAATGTTTAAGTCGCGATAATTTTTAGTAAAAAGCCGGAGTGATCTCATCGATGATTGTAACACAAGTTCATCAAATCACTGAAAATCAGTACAGATTTCTCCTCACAGTTTTGAATAAACCGCTGACAAATGCCTCCAAAATACATTGATGCATCTGTAGAAATTGTAGTTGAGGTAAACCTTTTATTGCAGTTTCCAAATTTGTGTATATATTCAGAATGTCATGTCAACAATAAGCATCATCACTGATAGCCAGGTAGGATCTGACAGGCGTGTGTCAACTCTATATACTCAATGAGGAATGCAGCCGTTAATTTTACGATTTTGTTAAACCGGAACAGCAATTTAAAATCTCTGGGCCATCCTACTGATGGTTGATTAGCGAAATCAGATAATGCAGATTCAAAATCTTCCAAAAAGTATTGAAAATGACGGTGATTATGCCTCTTTCCCAAAATAGAGTAAGCGATTAAAAGGATCCGTTTTAATGCGCAAATATAGAGATTTCATCTACAGAAGCTTGTTTATGTAGTGTGCACTGTAGAAACAGAGGGACCGGAATGTGTGAATCTTTCATATGTGTTCTAATCTACTCCACGAGTCCCTTCTTATCACCAGTCATGTTTATCTATCCATCAAGTGTAAAATATCGAAGCCGATTCCATGGTAGGTAAAGTATGGTAAACTATTGTGAATTTCAACACAAATATCCTTCCCATTTATCGTTAAATACATGCTGCAGACAGAGGCCAAATGTACCATTATCTGAAACCGAAAGGACATGACGAATAAATACAATCTGTGATCTACTCGACAAAAGTAGACCAATTCAGTGCTTGAGAATACCGCAAAACGTATTCAGATTTCTGTTCAATCTCTCACATTAAGTTTTCTTCAAGTATTTTACGTTCTACGCGAGACTGAATACACCGAAATGCTGACAGTTAAAGCCATATGTCGGCTTTCTCAGGATACAAATCATTCAAACATACAGTTTCCATTCCTCAATTAAAGTATTATAAGTTAACTGGGTTTCTCCTGCCATATTATGCCCTGTTATACATTAATACGTGTGACATCTTCATTTTCATATAGTCTTCCGTGAAAAGAATTATTTGTGTTCCCAACCCATGCATCTTGACCCCTTTTTGCCCTACCTTTCTTCCCGAAACATAGGCAAATGTCCGTTGCTGTTCTGGTTCATAATGACAAAAATATTGTCCTTTGTCAAAATGGGAACACGTGCCTTGTTTAATGTATAGCTGTTTACCGGTTCATAGTTATCACGGGGAAGCACTCTACTCCCTATTCTTTGTTAAAAACGCGACCCTCGGTGTACACTGTTCGCCTATTAGTAGCCATAAGGAGCGGTGCAGAAACAGGATCTCAAAGTGCAAATACATAGTTATATCTTACTGCAACACAAGCAAATCAAAAATGAAGAATAACTGGTGTATTTAATTCTCACCAAATGTGCAAGCGAGATTTCTAGGATACCGCTCCTTGGTAAACTTGGTAATATTCTATATCACTTAACAACTCTTTCAAATAAATGCATTGTGCGGCCAGGATAAACAGCTGGCAGCACTAGTTATTAACTGCGGTTATGCGAGTGTCAGCCATTAGTGCCGCAGAGAAAAGCCAAAATCTCTCCTATCTACTACTTGCGTCAATTTGGTTTATAACGAGCACAATGCACTCATCACCTTATTCATAGTAATATGTGAATTGCGTTAAGCTGTCTGTAGCCGACCTCTCTTGTAGTTAAGAAATTAAAATTTAGGTGAACATCATTACTCGCAACTAATTCCAAAAAGCCGTAAAAATACCAGATATGGTGTTGGTAAAAATTACTACGCCCAGACGAGGTTTAATTATTTGTCCTTGAATTAGCGACAAGGAGAGTCGGATTAAAAGCGTGGCGCACCGCACTGCGTCTGTATCAACCAGACAACCGACTGGGTCACGTACAGGTGAACGGGGTCAATAGGCGCACAGCATAAGAGAGTGCCAATTGAAACCGAGCTAACCAAGCGAAATGCGAAAAGGCGTTTTCAGTGCTCCCGATGCGTGGTTAACAAGCGGAGTCTCGCTTAACAAGTACAGTAGGACTGCAAAAGCGAGACGGATTGCCGTAGAAACAAAATCCAAATAATCAGGACAAGCGTCTCTATGAGGAACAGATGATTTGCACTAGTTGTCAGGCTATCAAATCGGGTCGGTGTGTTTAAAAGCAAAACTGTGTATCTGTAAGCGGTCACTTGCTGGTAGCCTACGGATTCATGCGTATTCTCTGAACTGCAATCACTCATGCTTTGTGTTAAGCCTGGATTTCGTAGCTGCTGGAGAAGATCGCACACCGTGGAAACGCGATGGGGTGTTCAACTCATCCTCTCCTGGTGGTCGACCAGTGCGATAATCTGCTACCTGAGGTATGTGCAGATTCCCAGAGCACGATTTGTGCAACCTTAAGCATTGACAGTTGACAATATCACATATTTATCGCTTACAGCCTCGATGACGCGACAATTACCGTCATTCTACGACAATTAAATCTCGCTTCTCATTTCTGATCTACGGCATTTGAAACAGTGTACGCACTGTTTTGCAAATGTCCAAGAAGTTGCATAGTACTCATTCAAGTACTCAAACGTTTGTATATAACATTGCATACTATGCGGTACCTATATGATTTTTGGTAACGATCTGAATGGTACGTCTCGAGTGAAGCCACTCGGAGCTTCTAAACCATTGTCTCTATGCCCCGATTCATTTCCGATGTAATATACTAAGCCACTGACATACCATTACTGTTAGCATAACCATTTTCTTAGTGTATCTAGAAGATTGGTCATGTCCAATTCAACGAATGGTAAGCGTCTATGCGCTTACAACTTGGTACTTGCGTTTCCATAAGCCCGGGTATATTCATTATGGAGGATCATCAACGGGAAATATAGCTATGCTCAGTCCCTTCAATAAGGTTTGTAACGAGACATGAAATGTAGACATCATGATAATCGATAGTCCGTAAATTGTCGATGTTGTTAAATAGCTATGCATTTTGCAAGCTAATTGCTCTTCGAATGCATAGTCCAACTTGGATATAGTAGTGTAAATCGATAAACATTGCGCTCCAGATGTCAAACTTTACATTTCATGAGTACTGTAATCGGTCAATTGTTGGTAACATTCGGATTCACGCGTATTCTATAAACTGGAAGTATACCCAATGATTTGCTAACCTAGCACTGATCGGTATCAATAACACAACTCGCTCGGAAATTCCGCTCGCACGTCAACTACCAATGGGCTCCTGGATGAATTGTACCTTTATCTGGCAAAGCACCAGCTCTCTAAGCGTCGTGCTAATAATATTGCGCTGCTAGTCTAACTAAGGTCACGTAATCTACCAATCAATTGCAAGGAGCAGAATAAAGGTAGCAAAAGTCACAGTGGTCGCCTCGCATATTCTGGTGAGCAATACCGTGGAGCTTACATAGTGGTGTGAATCGCGGACAAAGAATAATATGGATGATTATGCCCTAGCTCACCCTCTTGGTTTATCGCCGTACTAGAATGCACCTGAAGAAGGTAGAAAGGGTATCATGGATAACGCTTAGTACCAGTGTATGGGCAACACGTGAAGTACTCGGGTAATATACTGTATCAGAGAGCTCAATTTGTCCAGTCGTTTGGAACCCTCACCACATTGTTTCCCTACAACTCATTGTTATGGACAGCCCATTTCCCTTTGAATGTGCCAGAACCCCGGCTGCTTGTTTTACCAACCCCTGGAATATTGATAAACCATTCGACGTTGCTCCTCTGGCCCACCGTCTATGGTCACTCAAACCCGCCTTACACATTTTGCTTGTACACCATCATTTGTTGTGCTAGTTACCGATGTCCCATCGCAGATCTCGCAGGCATCGTCACCATCCTCACCATAAAGACACTCCGCCAATCAGCTGTTCCGAACATGTCTATCTTCATAGCCAATCGATCTTCCAAGCTACGCTATTGGTGTATTTTGCCCTATCAGTCATTGACACATCAAGGGACTTTGACTGCTTGGCATATGTCCATACGTGTAGGCAATCAATTTGTATATTGGCTTGCTTCGAAGCGGTGCTGCCCAGTTACGCCTTCGCGCTCTTGTTTGCATTTTGTGCTTATCTTTGCTTTGCTTTTGGATCGGTTTTCCGTGGTATCTATTGCAGTTTCTATTACTTTCTTGTATAAGGAAACCGTTTGAGGTTTGTCACTTTTGGGATTTGTTGTTATTATTCACTAGCAACACAGTTGCGCCGGCATTGAGTTTTTGACTTATCCCGGGGATTGCGAATCCGTTCCGGTCTTGAATTTCGATAACCGGTGGCTGCGCGTGTCGCTCAAGGTTTCTAAGCGTTTTTATCGCCTACATATACTGAGTAAGGAAAGCCCAAACAAAGGTAGTTTCCATGTGGCTCTTCCGTCTTAGAAAGTTGCAATAACTATAGCAAATTTCACCGGCATTACTTCATACTTCTAGGAGGAAACTGTACCTAAGCTGGAATTACTTGAACGCTAGATTAAGGATGACACAAAAATGATGACAAGATGGAGTAAGCAACTATGCAGATTAGCAAGGTAATGGTACGCTTAAGTCCACTGCTATTCAGAAGCTCAGCCAAATTAAAATCCACGGTGAGAGAAAAGGGATTATAGCTATGCTCACTATGAGGAAGAAGTTTAAGTACAGTGGAACATTAATGACTTATCGTTGGTGTGTACGGTGGATCCCGTTTCCTATTTCAACGGCAGGCTATCTTTGTCGAATTAAGCCAGAGGCACTGCGACTGTCCCTTGTCACCGAGGTTGGCGAGAAGTAAGATGTATGTAGAACTAGGCAGGCAAACAATGTAGTTGCATATGCACATACTCAATAAATCTAGGTAGTAAATAATTAACATAAAACATATGTGCACCTTCACCGAGCTCTTTTGTATTGCCATGCGAATGCCTATGCCCAAGCGTTTCGCATTGCCCAGCATTAACAATGCATTAATGCATTTATATCAATACGATCGGAAAAGCGGGGCGCATTTCCGTATGAACAAAATCCAATTCATCACGATACGCCTCCCTACGAGGGACAGATAATTTGCATTCGTTGTCAGGCTATCACATCGGGGCGGTGTGCTTAACCGCAAACCTGTGTACCTGGGGCAGGAATTTCTTCCGGCTCTGATAACTGTAGTCCATATCTCATAGTTGTGGACAGACAGGTGAAAAGTTGCGGTCCGGATATTGGTTGCATTTGCCAGATAACTTGCGGCACACGGTAAGCTTTCCTTGTTATTGTATTACTTTTTCAACGACGGAAAGCGAGGATACAGTCCATTTAGTGAATGTTATGCAACCTCAGTTACGTCAAGTCGTTGATGATCAGCGCGTGGTGATTGTTTGATTATATAGGGAGTGCGTGCTTAATGCAGCCGAGACAGTGAGAATATACAATAGCGTAATCTCGGGAATGGGGGCTGTCAACGGACGGTATGTTTTAAAATTTGTGGGGAATTTCGAGAACACGGGGCGGCCTCGCGCCACAACTGATGAGAGTTGAGCTAGTGCTGTTATCCGCGAAGTGACCTTTCTGAACTTGGAAAGCCTCTTTCGATCACACTGTAACTCCCTGCAGAAGCAAGCTTCCTCCTTGGATGGGGTATGTTTCCATATGTAATGCACAAAGCTATAATGTGTATTTAAATTTTTCACAGCATGTTTGTCAAAAATTCGTTAAATAGACTGATCGCGTCCATAAAATATCCTACTAGAATTGTAACACTTTGGGAAAGCACGCGGATTCCCTGAAGTAGCCCACGGAACCCTTGGGCATCCGCGGACCACCCTTTGAGAAACGGTACTATAGAGATTCTTATACTCATAAATTATGCCCATTCAGACATGAAGAGAACAATTGCGAAGAAATTTCTTTTCGATGAATATCCTTAGGCGCTGCAATTATGAAGCAAATAAGTAAAAATAGCAAAGAGCTATTGCTAGCTATGTGCATGGACAAGAACGTCAGATGATAAGGGAAACGGTTAAACTATAAACATATTATGTACAGCAATCAATAACAGTTTCAAACGAGTCACGACGGACCGGTGACCATGAGGCCTGCTAACTGCGTGAGAGCCAGTTTAGAATAAGCGCTTACATGAGAGATCGCTGCTTGCATAATTCCGGCCGATGGCGTCCGATAGCAAGAGCTTCAGATATAGTCAGAAAGCGCATTTTGAGTCATTTGAGCATGACTACGTGGCAACTAAGAGAACCGTAACGGGTATCTAGCATGGCATTGATGCCCATTGTTGATCAGTTGCTCACAGATGCGATGACCGCAGCGCAACAACTCTTCTGACTGAACAACAGTGCGATTGCCTAACTGTGAAAATGCTCACTGATAACCTACACGGTCAATAATATGACATTCTTAGTGCAGGTGCCACGAGCAAACTTATCATCGTGACATATGAGCTCAACTTGTCAACGTGGTAAGTATATGGAATGAGAACGAAATTTATCCATACATGCATTTCGAGTTAGAGGGACACTTACAGGGAATAATATAATAGCACGGGCAATGAAGAGAGTGCTTGGCAAGTCTCGTAGTAGTATTGCAATACACAGCTAGGAAATGCGATCCACGGAAATGGTACACGCAAACATTTCGTGATATTTTGATAATTATCGTGACATACGAGCTCAACTTGTCAACGTGGTAACTATATGGAGTTAGAACGAAATTTATTGATGCTTGCATTTCGAGTTAGAGAAAACATACAGGGAATAATGTAATAGCACGGGCAATGAAGAGTGCTTGGCAAGTATCGTATTTTGTAAAGGTGCAAGCCACGATCACTAATGCGCAAATAAAACGGTGATCCCTTTATGTACTCTGATAGCGAAATAGTATTGCAATACGCAGCGGGGAAGTGGGATCCACGGAAATAGTACAGGTAAACATTTTGTGATATTTTACCTATCATCGTGACATATGAGCTCAACTTGTCAACGTGGTAAGTAGGTGAATTGAGAAGGACATTTATCGATGCACTAAATCTGCTCGCGGCCCTCCGTGCAGATCGTACGTTTCGGGAATTTCATGCTTTTCTGATTGTTGTCTCTCTTCTAACAGGCACATATATTATAAAACGGAACCCGCTTTACTGCCCACCCTGTTCATAATCCACCCCGATTTATTGACCAGTTGCTCAAAATGCCAATTCTTTTCTCATAAATATGCTACATGTTCACTGTCTAAGTGTCCACCCTCTGGGTCGTCGAAACACTTAATTTCCCCACCTGCATGGGCTGTGCTCTTGACGCCTTGTCGATTTTACGCCCTAGCTCCTAATATCTTCTATTACAATTACCCCTAGCTAGCTAACTGTTACTAATTGTGTACCGCGAAATTTTCTCCCGAATATCTTTATCGTACCATGCGCGCCGCATCCATACATGCTTCCCCAAAGCGTTACAATTCCATTAGGATATTTTATGGACGCGATCAATCTATTTAACGAATTTATGACAAACATGTTGTGAAAAATTTGAATTTACATTATAGCTTTGTGCATTACATATGGAAACATACCCCATCCAAGGAGGAAGCTTGCTTCTGCAGGGATTTACAGTGTGATCGAAAGAGGCTTTCTAAGTTCAGAAAGATCACTTCGCGGGTAACAGCACTAGCTCAACTCTCATCAGTTGTGGCACGAGGCCGCCCCGTGTTCTCGAAATTCCCAACCAATTTTAAAACATACCCTCCGTTGACAGCCCCATTCCCGAGATTATGCTATTGTATCTTCTCACTGTCTCGGCTGCATTAAGCTTGCACTCCCTATGTCATCAAACAATCACCACGCGCTGATCATCAACGAGTTGACGTAACTGAGTTTGCATAACATTCACTAAATGGACTGTATCCTCGCTTTCCGTCGTTGAAAAAGTAATACAATAACAAGGAAAGCTTACCGTGTGCCGCAAGTTATCTGGCAAATGCAACCAATATCCGGACCGCAACCTTTCACCTGTCTGTCCACAACTATGAGATATGGGCTACAGTTATCAGAGCCGAAAGAAATTCCTGCCCCAGGTACACAGGTTTGCGGTTAAGCACACCGCCCCGATTTGATAGCCTGACAAAGAATGCAAATTATCTGTCCCTCGTAAAGACGTGTGTCTTGATTTGTTGAATTTTTTTAATACGGCAATGCGTCCCGCTTTTCCGATCGTATTGATATATATGCATTAATGCATTGTTAATGCTGGGCAATGCGAAACACTTCGGCATAGGCATGCACATGGCAATACAAAATAGCTCGATGAAGGTACACATATGTTATGTGTTTTATTATTTACCGCCTAGATTTGTTGAGTATGTGCATATGCGACTACATTGTCTGCCTGCCTAGTGGTTTTACATACCTCTTACTTCTCGCCAACCTCGGTGACAAGGGACAGTTGCAGTGCCTCTGGCTTAATTCGACAAGGATAGCCTGCCGTTGAAATAGGAAACGGGATCCACCGTACACACCAACGATAAGTCATTAATGTTCCACTGTACTTAAACTTCTTCCTCATAGTGAGCATAGCTATAATCCCCTTTCTCCCAATGTGGATTTTAATTTGGCTGAGCTGCTGAATAGCAGTGGACTTAAGCGTACAATTACCTTGCTAATCTGCATAGTTGCTTACTCCATCGTGTCATCATTTTTTGTCATCCTTAATCTAGCTTTCATGTAATTCGAGCCTGGGTGCAGTTACGTTCTAGAAGTATGAACTAATGCCAGTGAAATTTGCTATAGTTTTTGCAACTTTATAAGACGGAAGAGCCACATTAAAACTACCTTTGTTTGGGCTTTCCTTACTCAGTATATTACCCGAGTAATTCACGTGTTGCCCATACACTGGTACTCAGCGTTACCCATGATAACCTTGCTACCTTCTTAAGTGCATTCTTGTACGCCGATATACCGAGACGGTGAGCTAGGGCATAATCATCTGTATTATTCTTCGTCCGCGATTCACATCACTACGTAATCTTACCAAAATATGCTACGCGACCACTACCTCTATTCCTCTACCTCTATTCTGCTCCTTGCAATTGATTGGTAGATTACGTGACCTTAGCTAGACTAGCAGCGCAATATTATTAGCACGACGCTTAGAGAGCTGGTGCTTTGCCAGATAAATATTCAATCCATCCAGGAGCCCATTCGTAGTTGACGTGCGAGCGGAATTTCCGAGCGAGTTGTGTTATTGATACCGATCAGTGCTAGGTTAGCAAATCATTGGGTATGTTTCCAGTTTATAGAATACGTGTGAATCCGAATGTTATCAACAATTGACCGCTTACAGTACTCATGAAATGTAAAGTTTGACATCTGGAGCACAATGTTTATCGATTTACCCTACTATGTCCAAATTGGACTATGCATTCGAAGAGCAATTAGCTTGCAAAACGCATAGCTATTTAACAACATCGACAATTTACGGACTATCGATTATCATGATGTCTACATTTCATGCCTCGTTACAAACCATATTGAAGGGACTAAGCATAGCTATATTTCCCGTTGATCATCCTCCATAATGAATATACCCGGGCTTATGGAAACGCAAGTACCAAGTTGTAAGCGCATAGACGCTTACCAGTTGTTGAATTGGACATGACCAATCTTCTAGATAAAGTAAGAAAATGGTTATGCTAACAGTAATGGTATGTCAGTGGCTTAGTATATTACATCGGAAATGAATCGGGGCATAGAGACAATGGTTTAGAAGCTCCGAGTGGCTTCACTTTTGAAACGTACCATGCAGATCGTTACCAAAAATCATATAGGTACAGCATAGTATGCAGCGTTCTATACAAACGTTTGAGTACTTGAATGAGTACTATGCAACTTCTTGGACATTTGCAAAACAGTGCGTACACTGTTTCAAATGCCGTAGATTTGACAGTGAGAAGTGAGACTTAGTTGTTGTAGATTGACGGTAATATTCGCGTCAACGAGGCTGTAAGCGGTAAATATGTGATATTGTCAACTGTCAATACTTAAGGTTGCACAAAATCCTGCACTGGGAATCCGCACATACCTCAGGTAGCAGATGATCGGACTGGTCGGCGACAAGGAGCGCATGAATTGAACACCCAATCGCATTCCCACGGTGTGCGATCTTCTCCAGCAGCTACGAAATCCAGGCTTTACAAAAAGTATGGGTGAGTGCAGTTCAGAGATTACGCGTGAATCCGTAGGCTACCAGCAAGTGACCGCTTACGGATACACAGTTTTGCTGTTAAGCACACCGACCCGATTTGATGGCCTGACAACGAGTGAAAATCATCTGTTCCTCGTAGAGACGCTTGTCCTGATTATTTGGATTTTGTTCCTACGGCAATCCGTCTCGTGTTTGCAGTCCTACTGTACTAGTTAAGCGAGACTCCGCTTGTTAACCACGCATCGGGAACACTGAAAACACCTTTCTGCATTTCGCTTGGTGAGCTCGGTTTCAATTGGCACTCTCTTATGCTGTGCGCCTATTGACCCCGTTCACCTGTACGTGACCCAGTCGGTTGTCTGGTTGATACAGACGCAGTGCGGTGCGCCACGCTTTTAATCCGACTCTGCTTGTCGCTAATTCAAGGACAAATAATTATACCTCGTCTGGGCGTAGTAATTTGTACGAACACCATATCTGGTATTTTTACGGCTTTTTGGAATTAGTTGCGAGTAATGATGTTCACCTAAATTTTAATTTCTTAACTACAAGAGAGGTCGGCTACAGACCGCTTTACGCAATTCACATACTTACTATGAATAACGTGATGAGTGCATTGTGCTCGTTATAAACCAAATTCACGCAAGTAGTAGATAGGAGAGATTTTGGCTTTTCTCTGCGGCACTACTGGCTGACACTCGCATAACCGCAGTTAATAACTACTGCTGCCAGCTGTTTATCCTGGCCGCACAATGCATTTATTTGAAAGAGTTGTTAAGTGATATAGAATATTACCAAGTTTACCAAGGAGCGGTATCCTAGAAATCTCGCTTGCACATTTGGTGAGAATTAAATACACCAGTTATTCTTCGTTTTTTGATTTGCTTGTGTTGCAGTAAGATATAACTATGTATTTGCACTTTGAGATCCTGTTTCTGCACCGCTCCTTATGGCTACTAATAGGCGAACAGTGTACACCGAGGGTCGCGTTTTTAACAAAGAATAGGGAGTAGAGTGCTTCCCCGTGATAACTATGAACCGGTAAACGGCTATACATTAAACAAGGCACGTGTTCCCATTTTGACAAAGGACAATATTTTTGTCATTATGAACCAGAACAGCAACGGACATTTGCCTATGTTTCGGGAAGAAAGGTAGGGCAAAAAGGGGTCAAGATGCATGGGTTGGGAACACAAATAATTCTTTTCACGGAAGACTATATGAAAATGAAGATGTCACACGTATTAATGTATAACAGGGCATAATATGGCAGGAGAAACCCAGTTAACTTATAATACTTTAATTGAGGAATGGAAACTGTATGTTTGAATGATTTGTATCCTGAGAAAGCCGACATATGGCTTTAACTGTCAGCATTTCGGTGTATTCAGTCTCGCGTAGAACGTAAAATACTTGAAGAAAACTTAATGTGAGAGATTGAACAGAAATCTGAATACGTTTTGCGGTATTCTCAAGCACTGAATTGGTCTACTTTTGTCGAGTAGATCACAGATTGTATTTATTCGTCATGTCCTTTCGGTTTCAGATAATGGTACATTTGGCCTCTGTCTGCAGCATGTATTTAACGATAAATGGGAAGGATATTTGTGTTGAAATTCACAATAGTTTACCATACTTTACCTACCATGGAATCGGCTTCGATATTTTACACTTGATGGATAGATAAACATGACTGGTGATAAGAAGGGACTCGTGGAGTAGATTAGAACACATATGAAAGATTCACACATTCCGGTCCCTCTGTTTCTACAGTGCACACTACATAAACAAGCTTCTGTAGATGAAATCTCTATATTTGCGCATTAAAACGGATCCTTTTAATCGCTTACTCTATTTTGGGAAAGAGGCATAATCACCGTCATTTTCAATACTTTTTGGAAGATTTTGAATCTGCATTATCTGATTTCGCTAATCAACCATCAGTAGGATGGCCCAGAGATTTTAAATTGCTGTTCCGGTTTAACAAAATCGTAAAATTAACGGCTGCATTCCTCATTGAGTATATAGAGTTGACCCACGCCTGTCAGATCCTACCTGGCTATCAGTGATGATGCTTATTGTTGACATGACATTCTGAATAAATACACAAATTTGGAAACTGCAATAAAACGATTACCTCAACTACAATTTCTGCAGATGCGTCAAGGTATTTTGGAGGCATTTGTCAGCGTTTTATTCACAACTGTGAGGAGAAATCTGTACTGATTTTCAGTGATTTGATGAGCATTGTGTTACGATCACCGAAGATATCACTCCGGCTTTTTACTAAAAATTATCGCCACTTAAACATTCGATTTTTGAGAGATCTCTCGCATCATGATATAATTGAGCGTAGAGTTATTCTGTTCCATAACCTATTCAAGAATCCAGCTGTATTGGATTTAGATTTAATTGCCCTGCAACAAATGGCTTTTCTAAACATAAAAGGAAAGTAGGATTACTTTTTAGATTTACCACTTTTCTACTAAAGTTGAATTTCTAGAAATGTAGCAATTTGCCGCTGGTACAGCATCAGTTTTTGAAACAACATATTTCAGCGAGTAAACATACTAAAATTAAGTATGTGAAATGAACTTATCGAACTAAACTAATGGACACAATTTTGAAAGCAATTCAGTTGCTTGCGTGCAGCCGTTTCAACGCAAACTTTTATGAGGTTTCGAAAGCGAAACTACGGTTTAACAAACCTCAAGTACCATTTTGCTCTTTGCTCTGTGCCGTCTAGATTTGTACAAAATGTCTGAGGTAACTATATGCATATGTCCCCTTCGTTAACAAAGTTGTCGACTGATTTTGTTGCTTTTCTCTACCTTGCACCTTGGTCAAGCAAATTTAACCTTTAATTTTTGCTTCTTATTCTCGGAGTATTCAACTTAGCCTAAAGGTATAGTGCAGAAATGTAATCCCGCCGACTGCTTTTCATTTTGATTATTATACAACCCGCCGTGACAAAACTTTATTGATGCTTGCTCTAACTTAGCTACATTTCTAAATATATGTCGTAAAATATCATGAAGTAAAGAATGATGAACAAATAGTACGTTACTAAACAATCAATGAATGTTAATTGTCATATCTTTGTTTGAAAACTGTGCTGAATGGGAATAACCACGTATATTTAAAGTACGATTTGTTTGGTTTATCTTCTCGTAAGATTTCAAGTCTTGTCAAATAGATGCATGTTTACATGAAATCTACATTTATATATGATTACTTGTTCTAGTCGCACTCCAATATGGTTGCCTAGAAGATTTTGCTCAAACATGCTTAGTTAAATAATGGCGCAAACTCTATCCTTTCGGCATTTTTGTACCAAATAACGCGCTGGTTTCTTATCCATAAGTTGAAATGAACGCAAACGGAAATGTCGAATCTCTGCTTTTTGCGCATGCGTCTGCATGACGACCCGCCAAACTCTATCCAGTTTGACGTTCATCGTATTCGCCTCATAAACAAAGGGACGTGAACAGTTATATATGGAGGTGAATCCGTTTCGTGCCATAGTTTGTAACCGATGCAGTGAAAAGTAACATCCAAGAAATGTGTGCCTTGGATGGGAAATCTACTCAACCTTGTTGTACTTAGTCAATTCGAGTTACTTGAGCCGAACGTTGAGGTACATTTGTTCAATAAGCCAAGAAAGGCAGGAAGACGGTGGGAGTTCAGGAAGGGGAAATGAACAACACAACCTACATCGGCGTATATTATTGTCATTGCGCTGCAGAATGTTGATGAATCAAGGCGTACCTCTTTTAATGGATAACAAAATTATATAATTTGAAGTCAGATATATTGTTTTGCATCATTATAAAGTTTAAAATTTTTAGCGCAATTTGGAAGTCAAATCTACATTGCTGCCATCACTTTTGCTGTGATTAGATTCCTTGAAGTATCTACGCATCGGCCAAACAATGCAAGGCATTTAAGCATACCCGTTTTATATGATCATGGACCTATCAAATCAAACTGGGAAAAGAGCTAACATTACACCATAAAATATCTGAGTTATGAAACATAGAGTTGGAATGAAGATGTGCGAGACAAACTCAACCCAAATATATTGTCGCATAAGTAAGTGACGTTTCATCAGCACAGAAAACAATGCAGTAAACTGTTTTCTCAACTAAGGGCTAATGACCGTTTTGCAAGTCATCAATTTTCGTTTGGAATATTTGTAGTTTAGTAACTCGCATTGAACATGGGTTTAATTCTAAAGGTTTAGCTATTAAAGTATTGACAAATAATCCAATTTTGGTAGACCTATAGTTATCAGAAATCACTTAAGTCTAACGCATTAAGTTGGAAATTGGATAAATTCTAATACAGTGTCTGCCCAATATGAGCACAAATAATATTAACCTGGTGTTAGGTTTACCAAAATAATGCATATATATGTGTACATAATCGCAATATATTTAGCTAATTATTGCAATGGGAGTTTTACTTACAAAACCCAGGAATTCGATCCCAAATAAAAAGGGCATTGATATTAATCGATGCACAAAGTGCTTCTAGTTAAAAAGTGACTCAACATACTACCATAAAAAAGGATTTATTTGGTTTGCCCATTATCCTTTGCGATTATATGGTTATAGAATACAGTAAAACGGCTTATTCGTAACCGTTGCTCACTCTCAATGAAGATGTATTATTGTAACCGTGTGTATTCGCTCCGCAATCAACTTGCGACTAAATCGGATCACGGACTTTGACAAAAAACCTTAAGCGAATTAAAAACGAAGAGGTCACACTATGCGGTATATAGGCAGCTATTTGTTTCATAAAGAGGATAACTCGATATTTGACTGAATATCGTTAAGCGTACTTAATATCCTTGCCTCAATGTGTAATTCATGTAAACATTGTACGGGAAATTATGGACACAAATAACAATATTTTAATCAGGCCCTTTGTCATGATTAACATATATTGCTTAATAGCTGCTTCAACATGAAGTTCCTATAAATTTGCAGATGATCTCATGAGGAGTATGGATCTTAACACAACTCAACATATGCTGGCATGTAATATCCTAGATTACGATTGATTCAAGAACAGGGCACCAGTTACCCGGAACAGATTAGAGCCAAAAGGCTACTTTCAATTTTATACGTTTTCCACGGCAAACATGCATACAATTGTAAACACTAGCAGAGATTTCCTTGAGGAGGTTAACTAAGACGATAAAATTTATACAAACTTAGTTTGACTGTAAACCAAAAATATGGGCTATAATGGATATATGACTAACTGAGAGTTTAAATATATTCCCCATTCATCGTGGTTATAGCAGCAAGTTTGCAAATCTGTTAATTTTTTGCATATCTACAACTTCTGGTTAATTTCTGTTGGTTAATATTTCTTAGAAAAATATTTCTTAGAAAAGGTATTTCTTAGAAACAACAATTTTGTTAATATGGAATGTAATTTAGTGTTTAATAGCTCGTTGAAAAGTTTGCAGAAGTTGTCTCTTCCACTGAATCAGAAGCTTGCACGCATGCGACTTATCACAATGCTAAGTAAAACTATGACATCCTTGTTCGTATCCTTTGCAATCGATAGCCATCACTCTGCTAAACATGTAAGTTCTGCTTTGTGTAACCTTATCAGAGCCAGCATTTAGCTGCCTCCAAATATATTAACGATTTTTTAATTTAACAACAGTTTTATTATCCTTTAACTTATGGATACTAAACGACGTTACAATTAAACCCTTATTTTTAGTGGTAGTTTTTGATGCAGATAACTTTAATTTGTCTATTCTCAGAACAAGCACATATAATCCAAAAAGCTATCCAGATATATATAGAGAAGGGGAGCGCTTATTCTCTGACGTTTTCAGAACACGATCATTCAACGGCTGTTAGCTTGGAAGTTAAACACCTAATTTATAATTTATGCTACTACATTTGGTACAAAATCAATAATAACTATAATTTGATCAACTGTTGATAGATAGTCACGAGTTTCTATGCTAAAAATTACAACTGTTAAATAACTGTTTAATAAATCAATTTTGAATAGGACTAAATTTTTACAACTTTTCCGTGTCGGATAATATTCTGTCTAGAGGAATACCCATAAGTTGAATGTGCAAATGGAGTAGAATTTGCATCCAACTGTATGTTATCTACTGCTATTAATTTGCTTTTCTTGTAGAAACATTTAGGAAACGAAAAACTACAAATTCCCTTTACATTTTGAACCAGGATTCATAAGATCTTTGCTTAAAGATGACTCATTCATTTGATGCATACTTATCAATCACCAATTACAGTTGAACCATCATTGGACGCTAGGTACGCCTGGCGTCATCTAGCAGTGCACGCAAAACAACGGCCTTTCTCGATCGCTAACATTGTCATCGATGATTTTCAACAACAGGTTTCACATCAGGGTGCTCAGTGATTTGTGAATTGAGTAGATTATCGGTTTTTTATTTTGTAGCTCGTGATTGACAGGTCACATAGATATACAAATGGACATGTCCCGCCTCAATGATAGGGTACGAGTGCCAAACCCATTCGGATTAACTCCACTAATCTTGAGGCCAACAATGCAGTCATCGCACCCGATGTAGCTATCGCCTCAGCTACAGAGGATTTCGTACAGATAATGGGATATGCACTGTCTGGATGGCACGTATTGGTCGAATACATTGGCAGAGGTTTCATTACATGGAGTAAACAACGTTTAGTCACATTTAAGCCCTTTTCAAGTATGTTCATATCCAATTAGTAGATTTTTCGTCAGCACATGAGATGTTCCTGGTAATCCACAAACCGTGGCGAGGCCTTGTTATAGATGTATGCGGCAGTTTGTCGCATTGATTAGTTGAAAAATTTGAATGTCTTGCACGGAAATTAGACAGTTTGAACTGATAATGATAAAAAAGGTCACTAATAATTAAGAATGAACATGACGAAAAGCAATAAATTGAGGCACACCACATTCGAGCTGGACAGGAATTGAAACAAATTTGCGTAAGGTTACTTATGGAAGCATGCTCAAGTGGAATTTGCTAACTCACAAATGCTGTATCACTGAAATTGGCTACTAGCTCTTGCACACAAATATGTAACCGTTATTAAAGGATAATTTTTGATATCAGAAAGTAGTTGCTGCTTTTGTCAGTGAGCAAAATAAGGCTGTACATATTGTCCACTACGCGACTGTCCTTATATTTAAACCACAAGAGCTGCACTGAAAATGGAAGACATGTGGAGTTACTGACAGTGAAAACTTCTCTCGCGTACCACCAATCTTTCAAGTCACCTAGGTAGGATTTTTCATCGCTATCTGCCGCTTGATCTCACAATATATGAATGGAGATTAATATTATGCAACTGCTCAAGTTGTACTTGAACGTTTGTCCCACTAGCGCGCGCTTCACGGAACGTCTGTACTAAATCCGGAGGCGCAACGCCGACAAAGCAAGTGTTACCCGTATAGGTCGGAACTCACCGTATTACATTTTGGATGTCCAGTGTTGCGCATCAAATTATTCGACTTAGCTCGAAGTCAATTTCTACCACGAAGGAAAGCACAATAATTCAGGAACATTAGGACATATGAGTGTCATAACAACCTAGTTCTACCTGGTCTAAACTGATGTGGGAGACGCGGCTACAGGTGTCTTTGGAGACATCACTGCAGGCTGCGTCTTGTACTTGATCTGTGTTGTAGCGGTATGGGGTGCAGCTACTGAAGTCGAATTAAAAATATTAGGAAGTAATGGCTGCA